>OX336345.1:11178983-11852505 GCA_946902875.1 Nematopogon swammerdamellus
TCTGTCAGCTCAAACAAACTTTCGCACGCAGTATATAAGAAGAACATAATAAGCCTTATGGCTTCATCTGCATCGTATAATAACGATGTTATCTGTATAAAATCTTTGCAGAATTTAGCATCTACTCCTGAAAAATCTGTTGAAATGGAACAGCGTAGAGGTTACTCCTGTCCTGTTACGTTACGTGAGACAGGCAGGAATGAGAAGCAAACCAAGTTTATTCCGATATAATTATGCTCCATTTGTGTCTCTTAACCTCTTAGACACAATTTGGCACTTGCGTCACCTCCTGAATGTTCATTCTCTTTGTTAGTTAGGTGTCAGATTACAAATTGATTAGTTTCGCACAAAATTGACTTCGTTCGTTGTTGGTGGCATACGGTGGGTTCATAGCAGTTCCATGGTTTCTTTGTAAAAGGTTCATAGTAGGTAGACTCATGTTCTTACCTACTTATAAAAGTGCAGGATGTTTGAGATAATTTTGTTTTTTTTTAAGTAATTTTATTATTATTTTTTATATAATATCAGTAAAACAATTATTAAATTGATTCAACAAGTGCAAAACAATAATGTAACAGTTTAGATAAATTAAAATTACCTAAACTAAAACAAACCTTAAAAATAATTAACCTCTAGAGAGACTGCCACGATCCGGGTTGACCTACCGCCAGAGTCATAGAGCAATACCCTCGACGGCGAACTGAGTCGCTAGATAAAATATTTCATCCAGAGGCCGGGGAGGAGAAAGCTCCTGTGACACTAGCGGCGTTATTAAATTAAATTAAATTAAAGCTAAAACTAAATTAATCTAATTAAAATAACTTAAAGATATACCCAAATAGAATAAAAACTAACTTAGTAAAATATAAATTTTATCAAAATTTCCGCGTTCCCCCTCTGGCTTTTCAGGCGAATTCTTTGCCTGAACGAGGGTTGGCCTATGGCGGCCGGCGCCGCCGCCGCCAACCTCGACCCTATCTTGTGAGCAAAAGCTGTCGTCTATCCGACCATGAGCCAAATGTTTCGACGTACACAACTAATAATTATACCTTCATCACAGAATGTCCATGGGCATCGTTAGACACCTACTTGTAGGTGTAACGATGTCACATGTCGCGCTATCGATAAAAAAAAAACCTAGTTAATATTTTAATATTGTTTATGAATTATGCTTTCTTTGGCTGCGGTCTCCGCCACCGAACCTGGATTCATGGGCGGTGCGAGGTTGCTGGCGTAGATGGTCTCGAGCTCGACTCGACGCATGTTGCGTACGAGGGTAGCGCCATATTTAATTTAAAATGTTTCTTTTCGAAAGTTTATTGTAGGAGGGCACCGAGCATACCTACGGGAGTGGCAACCGTCGAGCGCTAATATATAGGAAAATTAGCCGCGTGTTAGAGCATTTGCACTAACATATAGCGCTGCTGCGGGATCGACCGTCAGTGCACTCGCGACTTGGGAACGAAGAACACGTATATGTGCACTACGCAAAATGGCGATTTGTGCAGTTCGTGCGTGTCGAAAGAGCTCAAGATCATCAGGAATGACAAAAGATGGCGTAACCTTTCATAATTAGGTCATTTTAATGATAATACAATGCTTAAAGCGTGTAAAATACAAAAATTCCGCGAGTTAGGAGCACGACTGCGCGCCATACTGGGCGCGTACACATGATAGGCAAATTTGACAGACTGGAAAGAAATTTGAAATCAATTATTGTTATGGGTGTTGTTAGTTTTTTTATGGCAATGACATGGATGAATTCAATTTATAATATGTATTGTTATTATTTCTTTAATATTACGTTTTCTATTTTTTATAATTATAAAACAAATATACCTATACAAAACTAATATATTGTATATTATGTATTATTATAATAAGTATTATTTTATTATTATCAGTGATAGGAATCGGTAGGACTTATTTACCTAAACTTCGAGCAACAGAGTAAAAAATTGGAGACTTCCTTACGACAATATTTTTTTCCGGTTTAATAATACCTATTCACGGTGTTATAATTTCGCGATTTAAAAAAAGTGGCCGCCATTTTGAACTTTTTAGTAACTGGACAGATTGCTTTCAAAATCGACATCTGGGTGTCAGTGTGGACTCTGAATACGAATTTGTAGTCAAATAAAAAAAAAGTAGCCGCCATTTTGAAATTTTTAGTTACTGGACCGATTGCTTTCAAATTCGATATCTGGGTGTCTATGTAGGCTCTGAATACGAATCCGTTGTCAAAATTTAAAAAAGTGACCGCCATTTTGAGCTTTTTAGTTACTGGACCGATTACTTTCAAAATCGATATCTGGGTGTCTGTGTGGGCTCTGAATACGAATCTGTAGTCAAAATAAAAAAAAGTGGCCGCCATTTTGAACTTTTTAGTTACTGGACCGATTGCTTTCAAAATCGATATCTGGGTGTATGTGTGGGCTCTGAATACGAATCTGTAGTAAAAATAAAAAAAAAGTGGCCGCCATTTTGAACTTTTTAGTTACTGGACCGATTGCTTTCAAAATCGATATCTGGGTGTCTGTGTGGGCTCTGAATACGAATCTGTAGTCAAAATTTAAAAAAAGTGGCCGCCATTTTGAACTTTTTAGTTACTGGACCGATTGCTTTCAAAATAGATATCTGGGTGTCTATGTAGGCTCTGAATACGAATCCGTTGTCAAAATTTAAAAAAGTGACCGCCATTTTGAACTTTTTAGTTACTGGACTGATTACTTTCAAAATCCATATCTGGGTGTCTGTGTGGGCTCTGAATACGAATCTGTAATCAAAATTAAAAAAAAGTGGCCGCCATTTTGAACTTTTTAGTTACTGGACCGATTGCTTTCAAAATCGATATCTGGGTGTCTGTGTGGGCTCTGAATACTAATCTGTAGTCAAAATTGAAAAAAAGTGCCCGCCATTTTGAACTTTTTAGTTACTGGACCAATTGCTTTCAAAATCGATATCTGGGTGTCTGTGTGGGCTCTAAATACGAAGCCGTTGTCAAAATTTAAAAAAAGTGGCCGCCATTTTGAACTTTTTAGTTACTGGACCGATTGCTTTCAAAATAGATATCTGGGTGTCTATGTAGGCTCTGAATACGAATCCTTTGTCAAAATTTAAAAAAGTGACCGCCATTTTGAACTTTTTAGTTACTGGACCGATTACTTTCAAAATCGATATCTGGGTGTCTGTGTGGGCTCTGAATACGAATCTGTAATCAAAATTAAAAAAAGTGGCCGCCATTTTGAACTTTTTAGTTACTGGACCGATTGCTTTCAAAATCGATATCTGGGTGTCTGTGTGGGCTCTGAATACGAATCTGTAGTCAAAATTTAAAAAAAGTGGCCGCCATTTTGAAGTTTTTAGTTACTGGACCGATTGCTTTCAAAATAGATATCTGGGTGTCTATGTAGGCTCTGAATACGAATCCGTTGTCAAAATTTAAAAAAAGTGACCGCCATTTTGAACTTTTTAGTTACTGGACTGATTACTTTCAAAATCCATATCTGGGTGTCTGTGTGGGCTCTGAATACGAATCTGTAATCAAAATTAAAAAAAAGTGGCCGCCATTTTGAACTTTTTAGTTACTGGACAGATTGCTTTCAAAATCGATATCTGGGTGTCTGTGTGGGCTCTGAATACGAATCTGTACTAAAAATTTAAAAAAAGTGGCCGCCATTTTGAACTTTTTAGTTACTGGACCGATTGCTTTCAAAATAGATATCTGGGTGTCTATGTAGGCTCTGAATACGAATCCGTTGTCAAAATTTAAAAAAGTGACCGCCATTTTGAACTTTTTAGTTACTGGACTGATTACTTTCAAAATCCATATCTGGGTGTCTGTGTGGGCTCTGCAATTTAAAATGATACAGATTCGTATTCAGAGCCCACACAGACACCCAGATATCGATTTTGAAAGCAATCGGCCCAGTAACTAATAAGTTCAAAATGGCGGCCACTTTTTTTTATTTTGACAACGGATTCGTATTCAGAGCCCACACAGACACCCAGATATCGATTTTGAAAGAAATCGGTCCAGTAACTAAAAAGTTCAAAATGGCGGCCACTTTTTTAAATTTTTTACTACAGATTCGTATTCAGAGCCCACACATACACCCAGATATCGATTTTGAAAGCAATCGGTCCAGTAACTAAAAAGTTCAAAATGGCGGCCACTTTTTTTAAATTTTGACAACGGATTCGTATTCAGAGCCCACACAGACACCCAGATATCGATTTTGAAAGCAATCGGTCCAGTAACTAAAAAGTTCAAAATGGCGGCCACTTTTTTTTAATGTTTACTACAGATTCGTATTCAGAGCCCACACATACACCCAGATATCGATTTTGAAAGCAATCGGTCCAGTAACTAAAAAGTTCAAAATGCCGGTCACTTTTTAAATTTTGACAACGGATTCGTATTCAGAGCCTACATAGACACCCAGATATCGATTTTGAAAGAAATCGGTCCAGTAACTAAAAAGTTCAAAATGGCGGCCACTTCTTTTTTATTTTGACTACAGATTCGTATTCTCAGTCCACACAGACGCCTAGATATCGATTTTGAAAGCAATCGGTCCAGTAACTAAAAAGTTCAAAATGGCGGCTACTTTTTTTAAATTTTGACTATAGATTCGTATCCAGAGTCCACACAGACGCCCATATATCGATTTTGAAAGAAATCGGTCCAGTAACTAAAAAGTTCAAAATGGCGGCCACTTTTTTAAATTTTTACTACAGATTCGTATTCAGAGCCCACCCCGACACCCAGATATCGATTTTGAAAGCAATCGGTCCAGTAACTAAAAAGTTCAAAATGGTGGCCACTTTTTTCAAATCGCGAAATTAAAACACCATGAATATTATTAAACCGGAAAAAAATATTGTCTTAAGGAAGTCTCCAATCTTTTACTCTGTTCCTCGAAATTCAGGTAAATAAGTCCTACTTATTCCTATCACTGATTATTAGTACAACTTTTCAAAAATATTAAAACAACAGTCTTATGATTTAATTTTGATTATTTTTCAATATTTTTTTTTTATTCAAACAATAATATTCGTTCAGTAGAAACTATTTGAAATAATATTACAAATAACAATTTCAAAATTCACAAATATACCGCACCATCATTGTCCGTCAGACTGGCATTCGTAGTGATCCCGTCAAGTTGCCGTCAAGCAAGGCTTCCGATTGGTCGGACGGTCGGCTCTTACTACCAGATACCCGAGCCAAGTCAGCGATAACAAACCTGTCGCTCGCCTTGCTCGCTCTGTCTCTCTCCATATCGCGGGGCGCGATATGGGTAACGGAGATAGACAAGTCACGTCATAAAAGATTAAATTGCGATTTCGATTTTCGTAGTAGTAGGGATTTTTGGCTAGCCGTGCTCCGATACAAACGCAGTAGCGTTGCGTCTCCCGTAGGTATTCTCCTTGTAGGAGGGAGTTTATAGCGCGATATCGACAGCTCCTCCTTGTAACATTCAGCTTTAATGGTACAATGTTCGTACTTGCCCTTAGAAGTTTACATTGCATAGCTATAATGCGCGGGGCGGATCTCGGCGTGTCGCCGCCGCAGCGGTTCGTCAGTATTCTCCCTCGCACCCGCACCGTACTTGTATAGTGTATTCGCGTGGCGGGTCGCCCGCTGCGGCGACGACACGCCGAGATCCGTCCCGCGCACTATACAATACATATTACCTACTCGTACATTACATAGAACTTGTTTTCTCAGCACTACTTACTCGTACAAATCTTGAATTCATTAGAGGTGTTATCGAGGGTGTTATTTATTTATTTATTTACACTTTTTGAGTGCAATACCTTGGCTAATGCATAGTGCGGAAACCTCAACGGAAACACCAATTCGTCGCGGTGACACCCCGCGCTGCGTGCCGCGGCCGGGCGCGCAGGCGCGGCCATGCGCGGCGGCACGGTGACGCCGACGTCGTCGTCGGCGTCAACATGACTTCCGGTCCCAGCTACATCCGCCTCCAAATTTCACTCAGCACTCTCGTGTCTTTTCCTAAGAGGAAACTTCAGTACGTACCGTTGGAGGAACTAAAAGAAAGGTCGCTCAAGCTGTTGCGGTTGCGACAGGAAGGGATAATTGGGGGTAAATAATCAATCACAGCAAGTTGACAACTCAACCGGCTCGTTCACCCAAAAGGTTATACAAGAACGTTAGAAGAGGTAGGGACGTCGGACCTTCCCCGCGCTAGCGTAACACGATATTAGTAAAAACGTACCAATAACATTCGTCGGTCGCCCGCTGGCCACATAGCGTCAACCTTCCCCCACCCGATACCACCCAATCAGAGCGCGCGCCGTCCCCTCCGCTACCCGCGGAGCTCGGCGACGCTTGGTCTCATACAAGCATTGGACAGTCCGACGTCCCTACATCTTCTAACGATATTCAGGTTATACAACCGTTGGCAATACGGACATAAGTACGAACAGTAAATATGTATGTATATGTATGCATGTGTCCTGAGTGAAAGAGTCGGCACGTAAAATCAGCATAATAAACGCATCCCACACAACCAATTCTACATTCATCAAAAGCTCTTTACTAGGCCCACGCATACTGCATCATGTAAGAAATTACATCTACTACTGCTGCGTGCATGAATATAACGAATTAAGGGCCCTTATATAAAAATCCGGAACTACTCAGGTAGATCAATTATCTAACACCTGCTAGTGCCCAGTCAGCAGGTAGAGAAACAGTTTTTTTTTGCCTTTGTCTGGTAAGTGGTTTCTTGGAGTATTTTGTGTGTTTCGGGTTTCGGGCTTCCGAACGAGCTTAATAGAGTAGATATATATATTTGATATTTAGTTGTGAAGCGTCATCGGTATAGGGTTATTTACGGTGTAACGCTGCGCTGTATCGTCAGATAATAGCAAATATTTGTGATGGATGATGCGAGTATGTCACGCAACTTATAACTACTGCTGGTAATGTTGAAGTTGTATGTTATGTACCTAGTACCTTGATAGCTTCGCAGTCGTCGCCGGAATAGTTCATCGTAATCAGGATCCAAGCAGCGTAGAGCTCTTAGTTTCCCGAATAATTGATTTATCCTCGAAGCCAGCTCGGAGGCTCTGGCAAGAGTAGCGAGCACGTGACCTCTTCCTTACTCTTGGAAGTTAATAAGTTATGCAGATTGAGCGTCGCCCGCCGTTCCAAAACACAAACAGCTTGGGGACTAGCGTCAACGTTTGCCGCAGGCCGCAGACAAACAACTCTCCCGGGATACTGGATTGTGTGCACACGGTGGATTACCAACGCACGCACACCCATTGTTATATTATTTATTATATATAACACGAGAATTTTGAACAGCATTTTCGCCACTGTCGTCGTCGCGTCTTTGTTGTCGGTTTGTCTGTATCGGCCGGCCGACGACGCGACGGCCAACACCAATTTGTACGGAATCAGGCGAGCTACGCCCGCCCACTGTTTCACCGAGCTGCGACGGATTGCCCTCTTTGTGGGACCCCATTTCTAGCCACCTGTTCATTGTATATAGGTACCTACCAAGTCATACGCAACATCCGACCAATCGTCGTCGTGAGTAAAAGCCGTAAAATTTTTTGAACGCAATCAAAGTTCAATGTCCCGCGACTTAGAACCACTGCAACTCCGTAGGGACGTCGGCTCCCTAAGTGTGTTCTATCGTCTATTGAATAGACTCTATTCCATGGGGAGTGTTCGGAGGAGCTGTTTAACGCGATTCCGCCGTCCCCATTCCACCTCCGCACTACGCGTACTAGGCAGGGGATGCACCCTATTCAATCGACCTACCACGGATGCGCGGTTCCGCGGTACAAAACCGGTTGGCACCAACCGGTTTTGTAGGTCTTTTATTCACAGAACCGGGAAAATGTGGAACGCACTCCCTGCCCATCTATTTCCTCCCAAGTACAGCCTGGGGTTTTTCAAAAGGGGCGTGAAAAGGCTCCTGTCAGGCCGGCATGGCATTCGCAATCCCCGTGCATCACAGAATGTCCATGGGCATCGTTAGACACCTACTTGTAGGTGAAACGATGCCACATGTCGCGCTGTCAATAAAAAAAAATTAATGTTATTCTTCTATTTTTGAGAAGGGTGCTTATCTTAGCTCTTTACGAGACGGTTGTAACGACTACAAGTCTTGGTGAATTTACAAACCGTCATAGAACGGAACTTCGTTAAACCGAAAAAATATTTTATGGACCGACCATTTTTGAATAGGAGACAATACGTGAAGAGACCCTAAGTCACATGTCGTATATTGACTTGACATCACAGAGCATGGAATACCGCGCTCTGTGCTTGACATCAATCAATGCTGACGACTGACAAGAATGTTGTGCTGCTGGAAGATCGGTTCCCCTCTTGTAATATCGAAAAAAAAGTTTTAAAAAACATAAAACCGACTTCCTAAAAAAAGTAAAACTAAAAAACTATTTAAAATAAAAATATAAAAACCGCCTTCAAAAATATATGAAATAAAAACCTAAAAAAAAAACGAACCCTAGAGTTGAAGGCGGTGCTAAAGCAAGCAAAAATGATGCATGAAAGAAAACATGAGCGGATGATAATATCCTTTGTGATTTGTGTAGCCTTTTTAGCACCGCCTTCAACTCTAGGGTTCGTTTTTTTTTTAGGTTTTTATTTCATATATTTTTGAAGGCGGTTTTTATATTTTTATTTTAAATAGTTTTTTAGTTTTACTTTTTTTAGGAAGTCGGTTTTATGTTTTTTAAAACTTTTTTTTTATTTCACAGTTTTTTTTAGTAATTTTTTGCTATTAATGTACTCGGCGGAATCGCTCGGCCTTCGGCCTCGCGATTCCGCCTCGCTTTCCAATCCGATCTTGACCCAATTAAAATAGGACCACGTCAGCTTCGATAGCTCAGTGGTGCAGACAGTCAACTGTCGCTATTGAATTTTAAGCAACGCTGGGTGCGGTCAGTACTTAGATGGGTGACCGCTGACCGTTGGAGGCTGACCAAGGTTCGGATTCCTCGTAAAACTGTAAGTCCCTTCCCTCGTAATTTTACTTGGTGGTAGGGTTTAACCTTCCCGGGTTGGTACCACCGCACTGAATTAAACGTCGGTCGAAACGGCTATGTAAATAGTTTGTGTTTTCCGACCAGTTCAGTGTAGTCAGCACGATCAAAGGGGGAAGCACTGACATGGCACTGGTGTTATGGGCTGACATCACAGACGTTGTAGGTGATGTTGCAGAACTTAGTAGAATGGACAGACATAAACGTGTTACGGAAGCCTACTTTTATTATAAAATAACCGTCGGAGGACCTTGGTTGAAAATTGTAAAATTTAGTAGAACGGATAGACATGCATATGTTACGGAACCCTACATTCATTTTGCAGAACTTAGTAGAATGGACAGACATAAACGTGTTACGGAACCCTACTTAACAGTTGCACTCCGGGAGTGCCGGCAGATCCCGTGCCACTCTAACTTAACCCTTAACGCAATGACTTAAGGTTTCATTTTAAAAATGACGCTGACGCGATGTCGCGAGTTATACATTTTTACCCACCTAAAAAAGTGCCAAGAGCCGCTAAAGAAGTTTTCACTTCAAAAACCTCAGGGTTATCCCCTTTCAAATAAAAAAAAAAAGAATTTTCAAAATCGGCCCACAATTGACGGAGTAATCGCGTAACAAACATCCAAAAAAAGAAAACATACCGTCGAATTGAGAATCTTTTAGGTCTAAAGTAAATTTCTCGTGAAGACAAATGCAACGAGCCCAAACACGATGGGTTTATCATGTGTAGTTTAGGAGTTCCTATGGCCACCTTCTGTCTCCATCATCAAACCAGCTCGATGGTACTCGGTACAGTAGGTACTGGCCAGGTACCATAATAAATTAAACGCCGGTCGGAAAAGATAAAAAAATTTCAAATTTAGAACATTCATGAAACAAGGGTCCGAATATGTATCACTAGTATATCGATTCATGTATTTCAACAGGACAGAGAAAATTTCAAAATATTAGGTATTTAATACTTTTTAGTTTTTTTTTTTTTGTTTTTTGGAAATCGGTTTAATATTTTTTAAAACAGTTTTTATTTCATTCTTTTTAGTAATATTACATAAAAAAGAATAATCGAAATCGAATAATCGAAATCGATTGAAGTGGTACAGAATTATTCGCCATATGTGTTAGACTGCAAATTGCTGAATAAGTCCACATCACAAATGTTTTGCTGAAGGTAACCACACACCATACTAATTTATCAAACTGAAAATTGCCGAAAACGACCACATCACAAGTTTTGCTGAAGGTAACCACACACAATAGTATTATGCTGATTTTTCGAAAACCACTGAACCAATTTCGATAAAATTGAAATGGGACCACCTCGGAAGTATGACCTAACTAACAAAAAAAGAATTTTCTAAATCGGCCCTCAATTGACGGAGAAATCGTGTTACAAACATACAAAAAAAAAATAAAAAAAAAAATAAAAAAAAAAATAAAAAAAAACATACAGACGAATTGAGAACCTCCTCCTTTTTTGGAAGTCGGTTAAAAAGTTTCTGCTTCATTCATTCATTATCATTAACACAATCATTACTCTTTCATGTAGGTACCTAATAGTGTCACGATTGTTTATTTTCATTTGATGGTATTTGTGCGGTGACCATAGACCGGACATGTGACTGTATGATGCAAGGTTGCGAACACTGCTGGATGTGAATGTCGAGATCGTCATTATTTCTATTAATTTTATTTTTTTCTATTGTGAAGGTTCTAGTTGACGAATCAACCGAAGAAGCTAACCGTTATGTGATTTCCTATTCAAAACATCATAAGTAGGTACGTACTTTCTGTACGTTTGTGAAAAAAACCGGCCAAGTGCGAGTCGAACTCGCGCACCGAGGGTTCCGTATCGCTATGTCATGGTCAGCGCCACTCACGCCGTCTCAGTATTAGTTAAAATGCTACATACTCTTTTCGGTACATGGCGCGCATACACTTTTTAGTTTCTTGTATGTAGACCCCCGTGAATTTTTTAGTTTTTCTTATTTTTATTATTTTTTGTTATATCGGTCATACATAATAAATACATACATAACACATATTCAGTGAAAATTTCAACGGGCTACCGGTTCAAGAGATACAGCCCTCGGACAGACGGACGGACAGACAGACGGTAGGCTTAGTAATAGGGTCCCGTACGAAGGTTACGGAACCCTCAAAAAGGGAACCTTTCTTGCATGACAAGCGGTATGTTAGGCAATAAAACTATGTAGGTACCTAAGTAGTAGGTAAGTATTGCTTTCGGCTTAGTGGTTATCTTGGAGCGTCAATCTGAGACTGGCGGCCTTGACGGGGACTAATTTGTCGCCCTCTGACGCTGCTTTAAGGAGCACCGCCTAATGACCCCACTCTAATCCTCTATTCCTACTTAATGAGTGAGATAACTGCTATCGCTGGAAATACGTTGCAATAGTTGGAACCTTGTAATTTAAAGCCTGCCTCGAAAAGCTTAAAATTACGACGAGTGTCGATCGGGCCAACGTATGGCATCCATAAAAATATACTGATATAAAGTTACTACTGAATCGCAATGTACCTCTTAATTTTGTTTAAGTGCTAGTCAATTAGAAGCCTGATTGATGAGTAGAGTGGAGTCTTCTAAATGTGTTATAGTTTGTATTTTTAAATGAATGAACATTCCGAAATGTATATGTACCTACATAACATTTGTAAACACATACATTCCTCTTTTTCGTTAAAATTAATGCCGTTCGGACTCCTATTGCTCCCGCGACGTTTGAGAGGTTGATTGGCGTTAGAATCGGCTGCTTACGACCATCGATCGAGCGCGTACGCGCTAGCTTTTATCCTCCATTTTGGACCCCACTTCGGGGAAACCGAGGGTCTTGTCCTTGCAATCGACGATCGTTGTGCCCATTGTCGTATCGGTGCATGCACCGAGAGCGAAGAGCCTCAACCATCATCTCAGAAGGCCCTCGCTAGATGATTGGATCAAGGGGCAGATGCAGAAGGCGTCTTGATCGACATTGCTCGAATTGTCGGGATGTCTCTCTCTCTCGGGTCCGGCCACCACCAGTAGCTTGGGCTCGCTCCGCCCCGCCGCCGATGGCACCTCCGCTTTTTTATGTTAATGTTAGATATATTGTTGTGTTTTTATACATTGAATTTAAAATTAATATGAAAAAATGTGAAATTAAATGTATACCTACAATAATAAAGCCATTTATTTAAACCAAGTAAGAGTATTTATAATTCATTTTCGCTGTTACTGGGTTCCCCACTGCGGGGTGTCCCAAGAGCTTCCACCTGTTCCTGTTCCTCGCAGTTCGTGTCCACAGTCCTCCAGCTCTCTTCATGATTTCGTCCTCGCATCTCTTCTTATGTCTTCCTTTATTTCTGTATTCGCCTTGTGGGCACTAGATTGCTCTCCTTGTCCACCTGTCGTCTGTTGTTCTTATTACATGTCTACTATATACATATACTGATATACATATATATGGGTATTAGAGTATTTATGTAGTATTCGTTTGTAGTTTATCATATTGCTTTACTGCTTAATACATTGCCGCAAACTATTCTTGTTCGCCTGCATATACTTCTCCCACATCCCAAAGGTTAGTTAGAATAGAATGCCTCGCGGCATTAAGCTATCCTGTTGTGCCCAATTTGTATAAATTGGTGTTCAATAAAGAATATATACATACATACATACATGTCTGTTATGTCAGTACAGTAATCATCATACAAAATAAACCTAAGTGTAGACGTGCTGGGGGCGAGATTTGTTATTTTTAGAAAAGTTTGTACGAGTATCAATGGTATTAGGAAAATATATATTTTCAATCATTTTATTCAGTTCATTTGCGAAGAAGTTCAAACGACTCTATACGCCCACACAGTTCAACTAAACGTTCATTTCCAAGTTGGAAAAGTGAAAATGATTTAGATTGATATCTTTTTGGTGAAATTGTTTTTTTTTAGCTTGAACTTGTTAACGCAGTGTAGAAAATTAAAACAAATTATTGGATATTATTAGAATGAACTGTAAGATCATTTTAGTGTTAGTTTTTAATCAATTAAAAAACGGAGTAGGTTTTTAATTTGATGCGTATAAACATGTGGTGTACATGTATCTCGCATTAATTGTTTATTTTAGTTTACTAGCTCTTGATTATTCAATAAAGATTTACATGGACACAAGGTGCCAGAAGCACCCAGAAGTCTACTAGATATAATCGCTAGGAACGTAAGAATAGTACTTACTACGCCAAAAACCCGTCGCAACGCAACACAGCCACTTTCCCTCTCGACCAGCTCGAGCGCGAAGACACCCACGCCCTTCGCACACCCAGCAAGCCTGCTTACCTCTCCATTCGTTCACTACACACTTAGGTGTGTACTCAAGTAACATTTTCCGATAAGACAAACTCTGTCATAATATTATTTTGCTTACACTAGATTCAGATTTTCAATATTCTATAGAGGCCTTAATTGTCAGTATAAAATTAAAATAGGTATGCAAGTTTGTATCAATATATCAATCAATACTAATAATAAATCTGTAAGGGATGGTAATGGAGTAAGTTACTTTGTTTTAAGTTATACTGCGTTTTTAGACTCTAATGTAGTAGGTATGATACTAAACCTAAATTGAAGATTTTTAGAAATCTTTTCTGTATGTATGTTCCTCCATAACTCTTAAATCGATTATTCGAATTCAATGAAACTACGTGACACAGGATAGGCTAAATAAAATTCAGTTCCAGTTACGCTAAAATGTGGCTCTCATACAAAACGAATTGGTCCGCGCGCCGAAATAAAGGTACGGAAACCTTACGAACGAACCTTAAGTGTTAAGAACGAGGCTTACTTAATTACTTCTTTTTAAATACGAATTTCACGCGAGCGAAGCCGCGGGCAAAAGCTAGTAATTACATAATTTCCATCCTCTGATCTCATACATAATTAATGTAGCGTAAAAAATAAGTACCTACCTAAGTATTAATTAATTAATTATATAGGTACCTAGGTATAAAAGTACAGTCCACTCTAAAAACAGATATAATAAATCTACAGAACGTGACAGAAGTTTATCAATCGAGCGAGCTACCTACTTAGTCTGAGAGAGTTGTACGGGTGTAGGTAGAAGGTGTGGATCTAAGCTTACGATGGCTTCACCGAACATATCCGGGCCCATCGGCAGTAGAGGAGGGTAATAATCGAGGTCGGGACTAGCGAGTGGCCACTCTAAATTTCCCGCGCATGCTTCACGTTTCGGCTCGCTTCAAGCCCTCGTCAGCTAGTCTGCGTTGACTAGGACGCGGGGAAACACCAGTCCCGCTCTCGACCTCCCTCTCTCTACCTATCCATATTCTGTAGGATGCTTCCAGTGACGTTTTCGAAGCTCTCTCCATGTATGAGCTTAGCGTCGGTTTTGGCAGCCCTAGATTAAAGAGCCTGTCTTGTCCGTTTCTCACAATCCGGTCTACTAAGTTGCAGTACTTGTTAAGTTTGATGTTGTGGTCCTTCGGTATGTTGCTTTCCCATGAAACCGTAAGTTCAACAAGTACTACATGTTTTGTCGCTTTTGAGAATATGAGTATATCCGGTCTTAATGCTGTGGTACAGATTTCCGAAGGCATCTGGTAATGCTTCTCATGTGTGTCCATCAACAATTCCCAATCCTTGCTGCTCCCAAAATTGAAGAAGGTTTAGTCCTATCTTTGGCAGCTTTTTGGCTCCAGGTTTCAAAAATTTGACCTTCTGGAAGCCGCTACTGGTTTGCCCTTTCCTTTTGAAGGTGTGGACCTGAGCTTGCGATGTCTTCACCGAACATATCCGGGCCCATCGGCAGTAGAGGAGGGTGTTAATCGAGGTCGGGACTAGCGAGTGGCCACTCTAAATTTCCCGCGCATGCTTCACGTTTCGGCTCGCGTCAAGCCCTCGTCAGCTAGTCTGCGTTGACTAGGACGCGGGGAAACCACCAGTCCCGCTCTCGACCTCCCTCTCTCTACCTATCCATATTCTGTAGGATGCTTCCAGTGACGTTTTCGAAGCTCTCTCCATATATGAGCTTAGCGTCGATCTTGGGAGCCCTAGATTCTTGAAGAGACTGTAGAGCGACTTCGCTGGTAGTCCTCTTGCTCCGACTTCCACAGCGAAGAGATCAGTCTTGAATCCGTTTCTCACAATCCGGTCTACTAAGTTGCAGTACTTGTTAAGTTTGATGTTGTGGTCCTTCGGTATGTTACTTTCCCATGGAACTGTAAGTTCAACAAGTACTACATGCTTTGTCGCTTTTGAGAATATGAGTATATCCGGTCTTAATGCTGTGGTACAGATTTCCGAAGGCATTTGGTAATGCTTCTCATGTGTGTCCATCAACAATTCCCAATCCTTTGCTGCTCCCAAAATTGAAGAAGGTTTAGTCCTATCTTTGGGCAGCTTATTGGCTCCAGGTTTCACAAAGTTGACCTTCTGGAAGCCGCTACTGGTTTGCCCTTTCCTGGTCCGTGCAATTGACAGGTTGATGGCCTCTCTGATGATTTGGAGGACTTTATCATGACGGTAGGAATACTGGCCTCGCTCAAGTAGTATTTTGCATCCGCATAACAAATGTTTGGCCGTGCCTACGAACTCCTTACATGACGGGCATAGTCTATTTGTAGATTTCCCCCATCTAACTAGGTTACTCGGGTCGGGGAGAGTAAGCTGGAATGCATTTAAGTAGAACTTAAGCAGCTCAGGGGACCAGTTGTATATTATGGATTTCCACTTCAATGCAGGAGGGATGCAGAAGTCACCCACTGTTAGCCAATCATTCTGCATTTCTAGGTTTAAGGCGTGAAGTTTGAAGCCTTGTTCCATGTCCTCCTGAGCAAAACCTTTCAGTATTTCTTTATCAGACTTTGCTGTTTCTATGCCCAATCCAGATCTATTGGTGCGTGTACCAACTTGGAATGATTTGTAGAAGTCGAGTCTCGATTCCAGTTCATCTGATAGTGATGTGTTGGGTAAGGCTTGAATAGCGCTATCATTGGAGTCTTTGAGTATACATCGTTTGGCTATTCTCGCCTTTTGATAAAATATCGACGGTTTCTTAATGTTCAGTCCAAAGTTATTGTGAGATCTGTATAGCGTTGACGAGTCAGCCGGGTGAGCCAGTCCAAACCATGATTTCAGGAATCTGGTCACATACGAGTCTAATTTAGTCAGGTTTTGCTTTGTGAAGTCGTAGACGAGAAATGGCCATGAAAGTTTTGATGTCAGGTAGTTATCGTAAATCCATGCCTTTTGTGTACCCAGGAGGGGAAGATTGTCAGTTTGGCGGAGGCTCTCTTCGAAAAGTTGGACAATATCATCAGTAGGATGCTCCTTTCCTCTGCTGGTGATCCTTTTGCCCAAGAATTTAAAAGGAGCTTCATCAGCCACGGTTGCGATCGGTTTTCCGGCTACTGTCAGACCTGGATTGCTCGAGGTAAACTTTGAACCTTTCCTGGTTAAGCTCAAACAGTAGCACTTCGCTGGTTTTATCTTCATCCCTTTGGTCCATTCACAATAGTCATCCACCACCTTAAGAAGCGCCTGATTTTGTTTTGGATTGCGGGTTAACAGCGTAATATCATCCGCAAATGCCAGGATGGCCGCCATATATGTGTCTCCATATTTGAACCTGTATCCCCATTTGTTTTCTTTTACGACAAGCGTATCAATTAGAATGTTGATAACAATGTTAAATGTGACAGGAGAGAGGCAGCAACCCTGGAAAAGTCCTATGCCGTAACGAATTTCTGGTGTCTTCTCCGTTTCGCCTTTCACTTGTATTACAAAGGAAAGTTTTTTGTAGTAGGAGGCTATTATATTACAGATCAGAGGTGGCACATTATACCACTCTAGCGCCTTTAATAGTAACTCATGGCGCACCGAACCGAAGGCGTTTTCAAAGTCTAACCACGTGGCAGTTAATTGTCTCTCATTCTTCCTTGCATCTCTAAGACATTCAGTCAGCAAAGAATTATGTTCGAGGCACCCTGCAACTCTTGGGAGAAAACCTTTCTGGTACTTCTTCGGTAAGTAGTCGTTGGTACACATGTGTTTGAGTAGTCTGGCCTGTATAATGGAGAAGAATATTTTCGAAATTGTGTTCGTAAGGGCTATAGGTCTAATATCCTTGGGATCAGTAACTTCTTTCTTTTTTGGTAGAAGAACAAACACGGCTTTACCAAGACAGTCTGGCACTTCTCTGTTCGTCCAAATTCTTTTGTAGATGTTCAACATGTGTTTCCGCACTGATGGACATTTTTTGTATATGATGTATGGTATGCCATCGGGTCCCGGGGCGGAACTATTTGGTTTCCTTTTTATGTGGTATTCCAGCTCTTCCATCGTCGGTGAATCAGCATCAAATGCTAGAGCAGGTTCTTTGGGTTTTGGAGCTGGTGGATCCCTGTAAGTTATATCTGCCTCCGGGGTGGTATATGTGGATTTAAAGTAGTTGAACATCTCGTCCGTACTTAACCTAATTGCACCCTGCTGTTCCTTAAAAGCTTTTTTGGCGAAATAAAAGGGGTTCTTCTCGAAAGCTGCTATATTCTGAGCCTTTCGAAATTCATTGCCAGCAACCGTAATTTGCTCAGATACTTTCTGGATGAGTTTTAGGATAGATCTCATCGCTCTGGCTAATTGGTGGCATAGATTTCTGTCTCCTGAGGCTTTAGCCTTCCTTAGCTGCTTTATCAACTCTCTCTTCCTTCTCCTAAGCTTTGCTTTGAAAGTGTTTTCTCTTTCCATTGGGTTGTGGTGATATCGAACAGGGTACAATTCGGAGAAGTAATTGTAAATTGTTCCCTGGAAGTCATACAGCTGATCTTCGGGACTCTGCCTGCAGCCTGGGAGGTCAAGTCTTTCGGCTAGGCATCGATCATGTTGCTTCCAAGTGGTCTCGGATATGCTCGGTAAGCTTAGTCGGTCTCTGGGCGAAAATGCTTCATGGTGAGAGGAAGGTTGCGCAACACTTTGTGACGTGTGAGGTTGTACTCTGTCAATATTTGCATTTGAATTCCATCCGTAAGTAAACCCAAAAACATAGTAGGTACAATCTTTGGGACTTAGTTACTTCTCGTTACATTGTCTATGAATGTTCAACACAGGTACATAGGTAAATACCACGTAATACAAACTCTTTGGTAAATACCTGCCGCCAAGTTTGTACGCACGTTAATTTTACTCAAGTCTAATTATTTAAAATTGCTATTCTCGGGGATCTTCATAAGCCACTTTGGGTTTGATAACTTAAGTAATAATAATAATATTATACTTTATGCCACTTAATTTGGCAAGGGCTTACTTATTTCCTTGAGCAATTTCTTCAACTCGGCAGACCTACAATTTTGCATGGAATCCGAACCATGGAGCAGCTGGTGAAGAAATGCACTAACATTTTTACTACGCCGGTAGCGGTACTCGCCGACTAGATTCAAACCTTGGACCTCTCGCAAGAGAAGCGGACGCCCAGACCACTCGGCCA
This sequence comes from Nematopogon swammerdamellus, assembly GCA_946902875.1. Taxonomy (NCBI): domain Eukaryota; kingdom Metazoa; phylum Arthropoda; class Insecta; order Lepidoptera; family Adelidae; genus Nematopogon; species Nematopogon swammerdamellus. Next base: position 11,197,534 of record OX336345.1, read on the forward strand.
CCCACCGCCCGTTAAGTATGTTGGTATGTTGAGTATCATGCATGAGATAACTGTCACCAAATTTGTAAACCGTTATGCTTTATTGAGAAATATTTCCATTGTAGCTACTTAAACTTGGGTTTTTATTATTATCCTACGCTGTATTCTAGAAACCTATGCATATACGACATTACTTAGAAATATTTATGAATAGACCAATAAAACTAACAAATATATAGAAATAGCCTTTTGGTAGGTCATACTAAATTGATTCAAGATATTTAAAGGTCAAATGTCATGTCACCTGTTTCTCACAATTCCAATCAAGGCGACAGGTCATCCATCACGGTTTTGTGGGAGGATTACTGCGCAATAAAGCCAGATTAGGTCTTTTATACAGATTTAGCGTTTCAGAGATAGAGAGACATGTAACACCGACGTCTTCTCCTCGGCTAATTAAATTTCCAGTGAACTAAAATAATTCAAAAGGATGGAAATGGCATTGTCACAAATGTATACATGTAGAATTAAAGATTGTTTTAATTTATTATTATTATTTATTAATTATAACTTACAACCATTACAGCCAAAGTCAAATCTGCATAAGTATATGTATATAGCTTGGATAGAGAAAAATGTAAATGGAAAGGAGTTTTTAATAATACCTAACAATCTTACAAATCACATTATATTATTATAATGGATCTGAACTGAATCCATCAGACAATTATATTTAAATAAATTGAATCAAAAAGATAAATGTGTGTCTGTCTCATCTTATTGCTGCGACAGCAGGTGAGTCTTCTGCCGCAGCACTGATTTTCAACGGATTAATAAGAACTACCTATTAAGAAATATCAAGAAGAAAGAAAGAGCAATACCTATTATACTATTTGCAATGGCACACACAATTTTCTTTCCACCAACATCCCTATTATTATTAAAATAAGATCGTACCTAACTAGCTTATCACACCATTACGGTAGAATGACTTTTCGCCTTCTCGGGATTTACTTCCCACTTCTATCCCTTCAAATTGTTTGTCTCCGCTCAGTACTGGCCTTAACATCTCGTCCGACTGATTAAAAGCGGGGCGCGGAAAAATTACTCACTGAAGACGAGGTTAATTGATTAAGTGGCCATATAATTAAGAGGCCCTGAAATGTTACGTTTAAATCTAAGTATAACCTACGTTTATCCATACAAACAGAGCCCAAATGGAAAACAATTTACTTACTAGGTATAGAGTTTGTTCAATGATCTCTATCCCATATTGTTTACATGTTAATGTACATGGGAATAAAATGATATTTTTATGTGTTTTATGGTTCCGTACCTTAAAAGGAAAAATGAAACCATTATAAGATCACTCCGATGTCCGTCCGTCTGACACAGACGTTTTTTATTTTGAATAAATTTTCAATTTCAATTTCAATTATTTATTGGTCTTTTTGGTATATTTATACACTTAGACAGGTCAGATTGTATAAACAAATTTCTTATTATTCTATTTCGATCCAAGCAAAAATAGGCCATCGTCAAAACATAGAAAATTTTAAATGCACAAAATATTTAAATACTACAATATGGATGGATGGAGCGAGCCATGCTGGGAATATCGCTATGTGATATGATGTGTAACGAGGCAATCCGTTGACGCACCAAATAGTTGATATTGGACACCGCGTCACAGATTACTTAATAGTTACTTCGTAACAGATAAATCACTCCATAGAAAAAGTTCCATACTTTCGGCTTTAATAGCCTACTGCTGCACGTCGCCAATCGCTGCGTGCGAAAATGTAACTAAATGATCGAGAGTAAAGTGCATTATTGCTTTGCAGCTGCGCGCAGTTGCATGGGCGAGCGTGTAGATATGTTTCGCGCGGCTGACGAATTTCTACTGAATTAGACCGCTGGCGGTCCGCCGGGTGGTAGGTAGTTAGCGCGCGCAAGTACATAGAGTGCGTGAGGCCTGACCGCGTGGTTAAGCTAAAGTGCGGCAGTGGGCTAGGCACGTTAGTTGAAGAGACGATGACTATTGGAGTAGCCGTGTCCTACATTAGTGGCCGTGGACAGGAAAACGGAGTGTGGAAAGACCACCCGTCAGGTGGGACGATGACATCAAGTCCGTACCGCTGAAGGCCGGGAGGACTGGAGGAAAATTGGAGAGGCGTGTGTCCAGCAGTGGACGCTTACTCGCTGACTGAATGACATAAATAACACACACTGTATCCCGAAAATTGGGGTAAGCCAGCAATTAAGCTAGTATAGCCAGCAATCCAGGGAAGTCTCCGGTATGGCACCTACCTTCTCGGAGGTGATATTGACTGGCCGGAGCATGCGCTTTGGCCCCTCCAGACGTGGCACTAGTGTCGGAAATGGACACGAAACTGAGCACGAACACGAGTCGTGACAGATCGTGTCGTCATATCGCTAGCCCGCCAACCGGGCCAGCCCAGCCGTCACGAAATCACGAAATACGTCATAAATGGATGTTGTTATTCGACAGTGTCAAAAATTTAATAATCCTCTTTTCTTCTTCAACAGCCCTTTTCAATGTATCACTGCTGGGCACGGACCTTTCCCAATGAAATGGGAATGAAACTTTCCCAATAATGAAACTTTATGCAACAATACGCATTACGAGTAAAGCTTAATGCCTACTGTGTCATTATTATCATACTTTTATTTATTTAGAAGTAGATTTTTTTTTACAATACCTACCTACTTACTTACTACCTACTAGTTTAATAAATATACAAAAATTACGTAAAATTACGTAATTCCTAATCAATACATAATTATACATATTCATAAATATAATATATTGAAACTGCATGTGCATATTAGATATTAGTACCTATTTCTGGTTGATTCCTCATTGTGAGTAGCGCGCTCTTCAGCTCTATGGCATGGACATAAAGTACAATTTCGAGAATATCGGAAGTATTAAAGCTTTGACATCTACCAAGTAAGCCGCTCGACGCAAAGCGTGCCGCCGCGCTTTGACGCTCGCCGCCGCGCTTTGACGCTCGCCGCCGGCGGCGGCGGCGCGGCTAGTCTAGGCTCTCTGTTCTTTGAGAGCGCCACCGCCCCGCTTGAGTGTTATTATTTTGAACCTTAATCTTTACGAAATAAAGTTAAATGTACTACTGACAATAAATAATGTTATGAATGCATAACCTGTTTCATGAAAAATCCCTATATTCGTGATGCGTTCGTGTTGCTAGGCTGGTCGTGACAGGTCGTGATTTCGTGATGGGGACCGTGATTCGTGTTGCAACACGACACGAATTGCTACGTGTCCAATCGTGACAAAATATCAACACGAATGCCAAGTCTGCCTCCGACTCAGCCACCCATACCGGATTACATAAAAAAAAGCAGAATCATTGGTGTTGTGCTGCAAGAACTCATAATTTATATATACATACCTATCCCAAATTAATCTCACTCGGTCATGTGACAGAATGGTCGGTTTTGTTCGTCAGCTCGTTGACAGTTTGCGAACTACTGAAGGACATGCTAAGAACAGCCAATGTGAAAAGACACAGCTTTCACATTGACCGTTCGTATGTTTGAACTCCAAACTTTTAAATAGAGGAAAAATTTTACTAAATAAAAAAACACTTAGTTGTATTTTATAGGTTTACTTATGTAGGTACATTTTGGATAGGTAAGTTAATTTCATAAGTTGATTATATTTTAGATTTAGTTTAGATTTAATATTTAGTTTTAATTGTAAATATAGGTAATTTTTACTCACAATAATGTTTAGATTGTTATTTAGTTTTGTGTTGTGTAGGTAATTTTATTAGTAAAGGATTTAATGTGTATTTGATGTGTACTTACATGTCTTGATCTATACAAGTCTGGATGCATATTATTTAATACTTCTTTGATGAACCAGCCGTATAAAATCTCATAGAAGATGAGTCGGAGTTTTCTCTCCTTCGAGACATAACCTGATCATACTCGTAGACATTCGGTCGCATGCGGGGGTTGCGAATGCTATGCTGGATTGACAGGTGCCTATTCACACGCCTCTTGAACCAGTGAGTGTACACTCACTGAAACTACATTACACTGTACACTTGGGGGAAAATATGTGTGCAGGGAGAGCGTTCCAGAGTTTACCAGTTCTGTGGAGTAACAGACAGAACATTCGTACGGATCCGCAGAAGTCCAGCGTAAAGGGGACGGCGGTCGGCGGGATATGGTGTTATATTGACAGGCAAAACATAACTAGTCCCTGCAATACATTACTTTTCTGCTGTGAAATGTGACCAATCGTTTCCTTCCTTTTGGTTCGGAAAATGTACCTGAAAATGGATGACCTTTCGATTTTTTTTTATGAGTGCATCACATACTACACCCGTGACGTCAGCCCATCACATCTTAGTGAACTAGGTGCCATGTCAGTGCTTCCCATTGATCGTGCCAGCTACACTGAACTAGACCAAAATTACGAACTAGTTTCATAGGTAAGGGAAAAGGAACAGTTTTACGTGGAATCCTAACCGTGGCTTGCCTCAAAAGTGGGATAGTCACCCATTCAAAGATAGACCGCGCCTGGGTGTGCTTAACATCAAGATGTGGAATTGACAGTTACAAAGAAGCCGATCTTAAACTGAAAATCCACCCATCGCCCTAGAGCCGATACTTGGAATTATTTTTGAATTATTTGGAATACCAAAAAGCATATACCGGCAAGAAATACTCTCCTGGGCACACAACCAAAGCAAGCAGCACTGGTTCCAACTGCCCGGGCAGAAGCACGCGAAGGCACTACTTCTTGATACTCGTGTAAATTCACTTCCGAGGAGTTAAACCTAAACCGGAACGACATAAGTTACCTAACAAGGACCTTAATAGGACACTGCAGACTAAACAGACGCCTACACCGAATGGGCCTTAACGACACACCGGTGTACAGGTTCTGTATAAAAGAGGATCAACCGCCCATAGACATCCTTTGTTCATGTGAACTGCTCATTCACAGTAGGAGCCGTATTCCTGAGGGTTATGTTTTTAACCCATGCCAAATACAGGCACTCAAATCCAAGAATATAACTAGGATCATAGCGGAATTCGGACTTAAGGGTGAGCTATAAACTTAATAGATCTACTGAGGTCGCAGTGACAAAAGGGCTCAGGGGCCCTAACTCTCACACTTTAAATCATAATCATAACATCGAGATCGAGCGGTGATGCATCATCCCATAGAGCTACTAGGGCTGATAAATCTTTTCCCATACCTCATGATTCCATTTTTGCAGGTATATTAAGTCATAAGTACTTACTTTAAATACCCATAACTTATGTATTTAATTTTGTGGGTGAGTATTGATATAGTGGCGGTTAGGTCGAACATTGCTGGTAGTTCTATCCTTTAGTTTTAGTTTAGGATAATAGAAGATTAGTGAAAAAAATGTTTGCTGGAGACGCGTACTGTCCGAGAAAAGAAAATTTAAAAATTTAAAAAAATATGTAGTAATATATTTTAATTTTCAGCCATTCCACCCAGAATGACACCTTGGTCGTAATTTTTTTTTGCTCATTTCTATTATTTATGTTATTGTAATGTAATGCAACGGTTACATTTACATTTTATAAAAATAAGAAAAGATACAAGAAAAACATGCTTTCTTGAATTTTATAATATTTATGATCTTTCAGTTCAATTTTGGATGCTTGCGCGGCGAATTGAGCGTTGATTTCATCCGTTCTTCAATGCTATAATTGAACTTTATGCGACGAATCGAGCGTTGATTTATTTCATTCTTCGTTACTCCTTGTGAGTTGTGATGATCCGCAACCGGATCCGTCACGCGATAATCGCGATGTGTTCGAGTTCGAGGAAGACGCTGACGAGCCATACGTAAAACGCCGGCTGTACATGTCGGAAATAGTGGAGTTTTGGTCGTTGTGGGAGCTAAGAGACCGTGTTGGGACGCGCGAACCTGCCATCGAGTTTACTGTGGAGCACAGACTTTGTGTGTGTGGACAGTTTTTTTTTATAAATCATAAGTGTTGAAGTAGTGCAGCTGAGGCAAGTGTTATTTTGTGTTCTTTTTTTTTTAAGCTAAAATCACACAAACACTTAGCTTTGAAAATTTATACGGAAAACTTTGTACTTATGGCGCGCCTACCCCAAATGGCCCTTCCCCTCTGCCCTCCGGCAAGCGGGGGTTGGGAGGTTCGACCCCCCTCCCCTCCCGACCTTCCTCCCCCTCGCCCCCGCTATATCAATTCCCCCCCCCCCCCCCCCTTTTGTTAAAAGGTCATGTCATTAAGACTAGGTAGTCCATAAAACATTACTTTACATTGTTGCAACCATTCGGGACCGCCACCTGCTACCTGAGCCCGGTGGTTAAAACCATTGTTATTGGAGGCACGGCATTAGGTGTTTGTTAGGTTAACCAAACAGTTCCACAACTACAATGTTACTTATGTAGAAGATTTTTGTGACTCTACTGAAGGAAGGTGTGGAACTAAGCTTGCGATGGCTTCACCGAACATATCCGGGCCCATCTGCAGTAGAGGAGGGTGTTAATCGAGGTCGGGACTAGCAAGTGGCCAATCAAAAACCACCAGAGTCCGGCATTTCATAATATTTAATGTGGTGATCCCATTGTTAGTCAGAACTGTTTTTTTTTTTAACGAAAAAATTATACACTATTATAATTTTACAAAGTCTGCTCACCTCTTCCAGCTCCTTGGAGAAGCGCACCGGCCTTAGTTTATACAGCAGCACCATAAAATGCACCAAGTTCACTATGAGAAATGCAAAGTTCCACAACACGGTGTCGTAACAGCACTCGACGGTCCACGCCCACATGACCGCGGCGCCGCACGCCGGAAGCAGCGCGCCGCGCAACCACACCAGGCCGCACGCTCCGTGCGGAGCCAGGAACGCGACCAGGAAGAACGCGTTCGCTATCTGATAGTAAATGTGATTCGCCTGCTTCCATCTGGAGCAGTAGTTCACGGCGAATATAGCCGAGATCACGTTCTGGTCCACGGTCGAGTTGGTGAAGTCGGCGAGCGAGCCGGGTGACCGAGTCACCTCGGAGAGACCCATCGTCGCGTTGCCGAGCTCCACAGCCGCCTCCGCCGTCCCCGCCGTCACATTGTCGAGGGCGAGCGCTGCGCTCAGCAGCGACATTCTCCTGGTCTGCGCCGCGCGCTCATCTCATCCAGAAGACGAGACACTGCACACCGCTCAAAACTTGAGTTTTTAAATTCAGAGGGTGGGCGAAAAAATATCAATCGATAAATCGCTATGTAGGAACAGCACTGAGCTTTTGACGTTGATGGACAATTTAATTGAGGAATTGTAGACGAACACAGAATCTTCGATCCAACAAACAGCACACGCGACTCTATTGTAAACGATCGCAGTCGGGTGTCCGATGAAAACAACCAGCCGCCCGCCGCTACGCTATTAAAACTTCTTTCAACAACCTTTTGCTTTTGCTTGAGACCGACCGAGTCTGTCTGTTTGACAGTTGACGTGAGACGGAGACAGACACTGCCCTAAGTAAGACCAAGGATACGATAGACTGGAAATCAGAACCGAGAAAATGGCGACCTTTGTCAAATTTGTCGTCTATAGTGCAACAAGTCTTGAAATGAGCGTGGATGACGTTTGTGCGAGGGCGCTGCTGCAGCATTAGGGTTGTCAATTTTGAAAATTTTCTTACACTAGGGGAAAATATTGCTGCAAAAGAAAATGTATGTATAGTACCTATATGGTGAGGTACTTACTTATTTTGAATTGTATGTATTGAATTTTAGGAAGACTAGCTAACTAATAAAATAACAGATCGACTTCGATTTCTGCTAACAACACCACAGACTAAGAATAGATACTAACGTATGTACGCGTGATCGGGTGAAACGCGAGACGGTCATCTGGCAACACTGTGGCGACGTTAGTTCCGCTGTCAGCCACGTTCATTTCAAGCCTTGTCGCAATGTACTTCACGCAAGTAAACGTAAATTATTTTTTACTTTTTACGAATCGGGGGTTTTTTTAATTTGTAATTCAAGCTTTAAAAAAAAAACCGCGTCCAAATTGGTCCATCCGTGAGACGTAATTTTGACGTGATGACGTCACGTCTTATAAATTGATGAATACCGGCTGCACACACTAAAAAGTGTCACGTTCCATCTGAGCCTGTGTGTGCAAGCGAGAGCGCGTAACAAGCGATAGAGAGGCACAATCGGCCCAAGCGTCGGCTAGTACCAGGGCTAAGGAGGTTACTCGTACCTCGTATCATAATATATTAAGCGCATCTGGCCGGTCGGGAAAGATTTCAAATTTAGAATATTAATGAAACTTTTAAAGTACCAGGCCAGCACAAATTGAAAGGAGGTTACTTGTACCATAATATATTAAGCGCATCTGGCCGGTCGGAAAAGATTTCAAATTTAGAATATTCATGAAACTTCTAAAGTACCAGGGCAGCACAAATTGAAAGGAGGTTACTCGTACCATAATATATTAAGCGCATCTCGCCTGTCGGAAAAGATTTCAAATTTAGAATATTCATGAAACTTCTAAAGTACCAGGGCAGCACAAATTTAAAGGAGATTACTCGTACCATAATATATTAAGCGCATCTGGCCGGTCGGAAAAGATTTCAAATTTAGAATATTCATGAAACTTCTAAAGTACCAGGGCAGCACAAATTTAAAGGAGGTTACTCCTACCATAACATATTAAGCGCATCTGGCCGGTCGGAAAAGATTTCAAATTTAGAATATTCATGAAACTTCTAAAGTACCAGGGTAGCACAAATTGAAAAGAGGTTACTCGTACCACAATATATTAAGTGCATCTGGCCGGTCGGAAAAGATTTCAAATTTAGAATATTCATGAAACAAGGGTCCGAATATGTATCACAATATCGATTGATCTATTTATTTCGATTCAATACAACGACAGAGAACCAAATATTAGGTATTTAACACTTTTTAGTTCTAGGTTTTTTTTTTTTGTTAGGAAGTCGGTTTCGTATTTTTTTAAAACAGTTTTATTTCATTATTTTTAGTAATATTAAATAAAAAAGAATAATCGAAATCGAATAATCGAAATCGATTGAAGTGGTACAGAATGATTCGCCATATGTGTCAAACTGCAAATTGCTGAAAAAGTCCACATCACAAAAGTTTTGCTGAAGGTAACCACACACCATAGTAATTATCCTCCTTTCAATTTATTCTGCCCTGGCACTTTAGAACCGTTCCCAGTAGTCTTACCACTTTATGATGTTATCACGTAAAACTATCGTCCGTAAACCGACTTTACAGACAACCAATTTTTTTTATTACTTCACAATTCAATAGCTAAAAAATCTTTTAATCCTGAATGGACAAGTAATGGATGTATTTATTAGGTATCTTTAAATATAAAAGAAAGTCGAACCGATTTTTATGATCTTTGATTTGTTAGATTTATCTCATTCCCGAATAACATATAGGCTATAAAAATATGGAAAAAAAAAACTTCTCATACATTTAGCATGGAACGGTTTTTTTATTACAACGCCATCTCGGATACACGACAGAAACAAAAAACATGGCGTTATAATAAAAAACGATGCTCTTGGTGGCATTTACACAGTTCATCCGAAGAATGACGAATGCTTCTAAAGCCTGACCAGGAATATATGAGAGCTGTCAATATGGAGCCACTTTTTAGATTTACAGCAACATTCTGTATAGTACGCACATATTGCATTGGCCTATGTTTTTATTCAAAATGTACTTTTGCACTGAAATACACAATAAGATATGTATTGTATGTATTTTAATTTAATGCATCTTTTATATATATTTTGATGTCAATGTAAAAAGAACTAGCCTTGACATTTACATGTTCACAACATTTTTTCCATGTATCTGCAGATATGTCCTGAAGCAAAGTGTACAAATTATTAAAAAAAATATTAATCGACCTTGCTGAAACACTAAACTTTTTAATAAAAATTCTAGTTCAGAAAAACTTAACCTAAGCTATTTTTTTTATTCGAACGTTTCGTATTTCTGTAAAGTCAAAAAGTGTTTTTGTTCAGAACGAATAATATTTGCGTCCCTCTTTTGCTTGCTATTCGGTAAATAGATGCTTGACATACACATAAATAGAACAAAAAATAATTACCTACCTAATTGTACATTACGGCGGCCAATTCATGACAATCTCACTACAATGACATAACGTTTCACCTAAATGTCAGTTCAGAAGCAATTTTGACATTGACAAAAGATTATCAAGCATCAAACATAATTGTGGCCAGTGTAAGAAATTAGTTCCAACGAAATTCCGCAATATGGCGGCCCCTCATGCCTATATTCCTGGTCAGGCTTTACATGCGGTTGTTGCTGGTGAATGTTGGTGGGCCGATATCATTCGAATCACTTCTAACTATTAATGGAGTAGTGTGCCCAACATTTCGTGCTGCATGTCAACAGCTCAATTTACTTGCAAACGATACTCATTTGGACATGAGAATCGCTGAAGCAATTTTTTCTGCATCTGAAAAATTTTTGTCGGTCGATGTGCCGAACACCCTGTATAGACAGACATGCTTCCCACCGAATCCACGTGAACTGTGGAACAAATACAAGGATGACATGTCAGAAGACATTTTACATCGAATTCCTGTCAGTTCAGGGAATCCCGATCTCGAGGTGAATGAGGAGATACATAACCAGGCTTTGCTTTTGATCGAACACATATTGTGTTACCTCATGTGCGGCAGTTTATTAGTAAAGTTAGGAATGCCAACGCCAAATCGTGGTATGAACGACGCCTTCAATAGAGAATTGGAACGTGAAAGTGATTAAGATCGAGATGCATTGAAAGAATCAGTTCGAACGAATGTACCACTGTTGAACCCCCAACAGATTGATGACGATGATGGAAATGGTGGCTTATTTTTCTTCGATGCGCCCGGTGGAACTGGGGAAGAAATTCCTCATATCATTGATTTTAGCCACTGTTCGTGCGAGATCCGACATTATAGCAGTTGCTTCTTCTGGTATAGCGGCCACGTTGCTAGAAGCATGCCGAACGGCTCATTGAGCGTTAAAATTGCCATTAAACCTTCAAACGACTGAAGAACCGACATGCAACATTGCGAAAAACTCAGCAATGGCCAAAGTTTTGGTAGCAAGTAAAATCATCATATGGGATGAATGCACAATAGCACACAAACGCACAATGGAAGCACTCAATCGAAAGATCTGCGTAAGATGTAAGTAAATAAAATATAAAAACTCAGAGCAGCGCGGGAATTAACTTAGCGCCCCCCCCCCCCCCCCCCCCCTCCTTTAAGTAAGTAAACGGACATTATTTTTTACTTTTTAAGGGTCGGGGGTTTTTAAATTTGTAATTTAACTTTTTATTTTAATAAAAAACAGAAATTCAATCAGCTAATAAGTTAACACAACATTATTGATTCTGAGGCGGCACGAAGTTCGCCGGGTCAGCTAGTATTATTATAAACTGTAAAGCATATTTACTTAGTTTATACTTTTATTTATTATTTAATTAATAATTTATACTTTTAATTAACTAGTACGTACTTATATCCAGTATATTATAGTTTATATAGTTATATATACCTTATATTGATCATTCATATCATATGGCAGTTAGACTGCTCTCTAACTTGGTACAATTTGTTTTATCATTTGTAAATCCAAATGTGTTTTTTTCGTACTAGAAAAAGTATTTCGTGTTTTGTGCCTTATGTGCGAGTGATTGTTAAGTGATTTTAAGTGGTGATAGCTGACGCTATTCTGCAATGTTTGATGCTTACGTGTGTTGGAACCAGCGGAAGATCAGCGCTGCGGCGCTCTCATCGCGAGGGACCCGCAGCACTGCATATAAGCTGAGCTGGCTCCCTTTTCCTCCAAGCCCATCTGTATAATGTACTGTATTACTGACGTCAAGAGGAAATACACGCTATTCTATTCTATTCTTAAATAAAATTATATTTTGTGTTCCCACAGTCAAGTATTTTCCTACAACCTACTTATAACTCACAACATACGACTCTCAAACATTCAAAGGTTTACTGGGGGAAATCCCTGTAAGGGATAATTTCCCCTTTGCCCCTCGTGCAAATTACTTATCGTTTGTTAATGTAAAATATTTTGGAGCAATAAAGTATTTCTATCTATCTATAATTACTTTATTACTTGATTACTAACATAGCTAAGAACCATCCCGGTTAAACCAGCTTTCTAATAAAAAACGGCGAAATGCGAGTCGAACTCGCGCAACGAGGGTTCCGTATCGCCATGTCATGCTAAGCGTCACTCACGCCGTCTATGGCGTGTTATGAAATGCTTCATATTACTTAAAATTCATGATTAGTTAAAATGCTTCATACTCTATTCGGTAAATGGCGCGCGCGCATACACTTTTGGATTCTTCTATGGGAGTCCCCATGAATTTTTTACTTTTCTTATTTTTATTATTTGTTGTTATATCGGCCCTAATAACACACATTCTGTGAAAAATTCAACGGGCTACCTTTTACGGTTTAAGAGATACAGCATTCGGACGACGGACGGACGGACAGACAGACAGACAGACGGCGTAGGCGGCGTAGATACGGAACCCTAAATAGCCGCACCCAAATCCGTCCATCCGTTCGGGAGCTACAATGCCACAGAGATATACAAAGACAGAGACACAGACCCACACACACAGACAGAAAGACAGACAGACTTAGAGTCAAACTTAGAACACCCTCCTTTTGCATTCGGGTTAAAAATGATTTTTGCTGTTTTTAGTCAATAGTTTGTTGTGTTTGTGTATACATTTGACCGAATATAAGGTCCTGACTTTATTTGTGATATTCAACTAACAACTTGGAATCAAAACAAAGGTCAGTGCACTGTAATTATACATAATGTATATTATTGTAGTAAATTTTGTTACGATTACAAACACACCAAAGCGTGTTTATATTTTTTTTCCGAAAAAAATATTTGTTCTCTCGTTGCGTTAAGGAATCGCGGCCACAAATATTTGCGACCTCTTACGGAAAGGGGTTAAAATTAAGCTATTATTTTGTAACATTTACCGATGGAAGGATAATATGTTTTCTACATTCCTTTCGCCATCCACATCGTACAAATTATACAAAAAATAAAAATTGTAGTTAATATTTTCTAAATGGTAAAATTCTACACTGGCGCCTGTCTCCAGATTTGGAGACAGGCCAACGAAATGTCACAAATATACAATGACAAAAAGTCCTTGTCTCTTTCTAACAAGAACGATTTACATTGTATGAAGAATATACTAGTCCACCGAAAATAAATTTATCTAATTTGTCCGCAAATCTTAATTCAAACAAATCCATAACATTGTAATGCCTCGACTTTCTTTTCATATGACCCACCCCACCGACCCACCCACTTACTATGCCCACAGCGCGCAGCGGCCACTTACGTTATTCAGTAATTAATTATTTTCTTATTTTACCACCTAATGCGGAAATTATTATAATATGATTGCAACATTATTATTTTTTTATGAAATCACTTTCCGAGCAGAACATCGTTGCTCTATGAATTATTATTTAATGCTCTGTGGTCTTGTGTCGGTCATTTGTGGGACACCCGCGGCCGCGGCGCGAAATTAAAAGTTTTATTGCTTTAATCACTATAGCAATAAAACTTTGAATACGTGAAACTTTTGACACGTTTCATAGAACACATTAAAGTTTAATGTGTTCTATGAAACGTTTCAAAAGCATCCATGTTCGAGTGTACAGTTTAAGATGATTTTGAGTTAAGTACACAGAACTGTCGAGTAAAACAAGCTATATCCAAGGCATGGGATTCCTTAAAAAAATGGAATGAAACAATTTCAATATCAATTTCTAAAAAAATTAAGACACAACCCACTGTTGTATTGTGAAACAATCCACATAACTTAAATGATTGTTAAGCCAAAGTTTAATGCAACAGTGGGTCTTTCCAAATTATTTAAAGATTTTAATTATATTTTTTAGAATTGGCTCTATCCAACGCAACATGCTCTAACATGTTGGTATACTGAAAATTATTGGTTGTGCCATCTGTTGATACATCAAAGTACTGTTAATAATGCGGCAACGATATCGGAGAACAAGTTCCAAAGAATTGGTAAAGATGTCGCCCAAAGCGCTGTCATAATGTTCGCGGTAAAATTTGAAAATAACAAAAGTAATGACGTCATTTTCACATAAAATCATGTACTTGAAAAATCGCTGAATAAATAATATGGTAGGTATTTGGGATAAATATAAAAATGACCAACTTTCTACGAATAAAACTTGAGTATTTTGTATTTTTATTGTTTTCGTGCCCTTTACCTACAGATAATTTATTATTTAGTGTGAATAGGTAGATTTATTCTAACTAGGTTAGATAGCTTGCTATTTACGATCGTGTGATTATCATCGTATCAACACTTTAAATCACAACTATCGTAACGTGTTAATAAAGTAATGTGAGCGTTTAAATATTTATAGCGTCCGCGTTCATCGTCCATTTATCTGGAAAGCCAGTGATATGTGGAAAGCACGTTCGGTTGTTTCAAGGACGAAAACGTGTTCAAGCATAGTCAGTGATAGATATGCTAAAGTAAGGATATGGCCTTCCATACAAATTCATCTCGTCATATGGGGCGTCGATAGACGCAGCGCCATCTCTTAGCGAATTCGTGAACTGCGACAGACAGCCAGCCGCTCCGCGGTTTTAGCGTTCGAAGTAGCGTTGTACCGACGTTATCTCAAGTGTTACCTTTTTGCAATAACAAAATTATTATCATTAGTAGATATTGCAAGGAGGAATCATTAAATTAAGTAAATACAAATCATTAGTCCCATAACGTTTCGGTTAATACATATAAGCATTGCTAAATTAACATTCTATCTACCGAATGTCCCGTTCCTTATATGCCAATATTTCAAGACTTGCCACAAAGTAGTATGCATTTTTCGAAAGCAAAAAATTCTACTACGTTTTAAGTAAGTAAGACCCATAAGCCAGTGTTGCCATAATGATTCCTAGTACACTAGTATTATAAAAATAATTACGGTTTTCTTATCAATAATAACAAGTTGTGTAAATAAAGTATTTGTAAATGAACATCATCATTGAAAATTGGACATAGAATATCAATCTGTGTCACATGAACATTAGTTTTGGTCATAGCTCGAGAACCGCTGGTCCTAGACCCATCATGTTGGTACTCAAACTGGACGTCTCGATTAAATCTAGCTATCTGTTGCATCAAAATTGGTTTTGGTCATATCTCGAGAACCCCTGGTGTTAGACCCACCGTGTTGGTACACAAACTTCAGGTCTCGGTGAGATATATCCATCTGTCACATGAACTTTTGTTTTGGCCATATCTCGAGAACGGCTGGTCCTAGATCCATCGTGTTCGTGCTAAAACTGGACGTCTCGATGAGATCTATCCATCTGTCACATGAACTTTTGTTTTGGCCATAACTCGAGAACCGCTGGTCTCAGACCTATCGTGTTGGTACTCAAACTTCAAGTCTCGGTGAGATCTATCCATCTGTCACACGAACCTTTGTTTTGGTCATAACTCGAGAACCACTGGTGCTAGACCCACCGTGTTGGTACTCAAATTTCAGGTCTCGGTGAGATCTATCCATCTGTCACATGAACTTTTGTTTTGGTCATAACTCGAGAACCACTTGTGCTATACCCGTCGTGTTGGTACTCAAACTTCAGGTCTCGGTGAGATCTATCCATCTGTCACATGAACTTTTGTTTTGGTCATAACTCGTGAACCGCTGGTCTCAGACCCATCGTGTTGGTACTCAAACTTCAAGTCTCGGTGAGATCTATCCATCTGTCACATGAAATTTTGTTTTGGTCATAACTCAAGAACCGCTGGTCTCAGACCCATCGTGTTGGTACTCAAACTTCAAGTCTCGGTGAGATCTATCCATCTGTCACATGAACTTTTGTTTTGGTCATAACTCGAGAACCGATGGTCTCAGACCCATCGTGTTGGTACTCAAACTTCAAGTCTCGCTGAGATCCATCCATCTGTAACATAAAAATTGTTTTTGGTCATATCTCCAGAACCGTGAGTACCATCACGATGGGTCTGAGACCAGCGGGATTCCGTTCAATGTGTTGGCAATAGTTGGCATGATATTATCGTGGCAAATATAAGTAATATTTAAAAGTTTTGTCAACCCTTCTCCTATGCTAATGAATGCTAGAATATGTAATAGCGTAGCCTTAGCACGTCAAATTGCACCCGGAATTGAGAAGTTACATAAAATTTAATCGTCGATCCGCCGTCATCTTGCGCCGCGATCTGTGATTTAGTTTTGATGTCTTCCTAGTTTACGACAAACATCAATCGTTATGCAAGGAAGCATTTTGTTTACGACACGTAATAAAGTAACGCTATGCAGTGGCGCAAAGTATGCACTTCGAACTACGGGAAAAACAATCATTCGCGTGTGAAAGAGACGTCCATTTGCGTCCGCCCGCATGCACAAGAGCAGCAGCTCTTTCTTTGTGTAACAGCGCACTTTTTTAGGTTTCCGTATCCCGTACGGAAGCCTATTACTAAGCCTACGCCGCGCCGTCTGTCTGTCCATCCGTCTGTCCTACTGCCGTATCTTTGGAACCGTAATAGGTAGCCGGTTGAAATAATAGAAAAAATAGAAAAAACAAAAAATTAAGGGGGCTCTTCCCATACAAGAAACGTGTTTTTTTTTCAATGTTATTTTATGGATAACGCGACATGTCGCATCATTTCACCTACACGTAGGTGTCTAACGATGCCCATGGACATTCTGTGATGCACAGGGATTGCGAATGCCATACGGGCCTGACAGGGGCCTTTTCACGCCGCTTTTGAAAAACCCCAGGTTTTAAGTACTTGGGAAGAAATAGATGGGCAGGGAGTGCGTTCCACATTTTCCCGGTTCAGCCGGTTCTGTGAATAAAAGACCTACAGAACCAAAATCCAAAATCCGCGGTAGATGGATTGAATAGGGGTGCATCCCCTGCCCAGTACGCTTTTGTGGTGGATGCCTTCAAGCGCGGTAAACGTTGTGCGACTAGTTACTGTTCACGCGCTAGTTACTGTACGTCACTACTGTAGCTAAAAACCTTTAATAAATAAATAAAACAAAATAAACGTCATTTTCTGCTAACAATGTCTTAGATTCCTTTAAAACTTGCTTGTACAAATAAAATAATTGACGTCAATTGAGATTGACGGCGCGTGTAGTAAATCGTTCTAGATACTTATGTTTCAAACGTGACGTGCAAAGCTATTGAGGGCAATATATAATTATAAATGCAAATTCTGTTATTATCACATTTAATTAGGTTACCTACATAATAATGTGTCACAATTTTTATGTAAACTATATTTAACACATGATTGAGTTTTCTTGTATTGTAAAAAAACCCTTCAGTTGGCGTCCTGTCTAAGGATGCTGTAATAAAAATCAACCGACGTTTTAATTAAACTAATGAAACAAGTTGAGGGTTAGGTTGGTTAAAAAACAGGCCAAGTGCGAGTCGGACTCGCGCACTGAGGTTTCCGTATCACGGTCCACTACGTGAATGGTCGGTTTTTTAGGTTTCCGTATCCCGTACGGAAGCCTATTACGCACGAAGTAACTATTAAGTAATCTGTGCTATTACTAAGCCTACGCCGTCTGTCTGTCTGTCTGTCTGTCTGTCTGTCCTACTGCTGTATCTTTAGAACCGTAATAGGTAGCCGGTTGAAATTTTCACAGAATATGTGTTATTTATTATGGCGGATATAACAACAAATAATAAAAAAATAGAAAAAGTAAAAAATTAAGGGCGGTTCCCATACAGGAAACGTGTTTTTTTCAATGTTTTTTTTGTGGTGCGGAAACCTCGGTGCTCGAGTCCGACTCGCACTTGGCCGGTTTTATATAATATTACTTTAGAGTGGCACGTATCGCCATCTATCGGTGAAAGTGCATACTTTTGTGGTTAAAATGTTTGCATACTTCTGAAATTTGAGATATTTGTATGAGACCCACTTAATTTTTAAATTTTTCTATTTTTAGGGTTCCGTACCTCAAAGGAGGAAAAAACAGAACCCTTATTTCACAGAACCCTTATTTCCCTTATATCACTTTGTTGTCCGTCTGTCTGTCTGTCTGTCTGGCTGGCTGGGTGTCTGTCTGTCTGTCAAGACCTTTTTTTCTCAGGAACGGGTAGAGGTATAAAGTTGAAATTAATATCAAATACTAAGGTCTACGTTTCCTCGGAGGTGTAAAAAAATTAAGCTTATAGGTCCACGCAATCACTAGATACGCCCATTTAAGTCACATATTTTCCTACCGGCAAACCAAATCAAAACCTATAGAGTACTTCCCGTTAACCTAGAATAATGAAATTTGGTAAGAAGCAAGGTCTCATAGCACAAGTAAAGGAAAAAATCGAAAATTGTAAATTTATACTTATGTGACATTAAAAAAAATTTTTGTTTGTTTTGTATGTCAAGGTCCCTTTTTCTCAGGAAAGGACCAAGATAACAAATTGAAATTAAGACGAAATAATAAGATCTACGATCTCTTTAAGGTGTAGAATATTAAAGCTTCTAAATCAACGCAATCAAAAGATACGGCCATCTATGTCATATTTCATACTCGCAAACTCACTCAAAACAAATCAAAACCTATAGGGTATTTCCTGTTAACATAGAATCATAAAATTTGGTAAGAAGCAAGGTCTTACAGCACAAGTAAAGGAAAAAATCCGAAATTTGTAAAATTGTAGTTATTGACATAAAAAAAATTTTTTGTTTTGTATGACAAGGACCATTTTTCTCAGGAACGGATCAAGATAAAAAATTAAAATTAATAAAAAATACTAAGATCTACGATCTCTTTAAGGTGTGAAAAAAGCAAGCTTCTAAATCAACGCAATCAAAAGACACGGCCATCTATGTCAGATTTCATACTCGCAAACTCACTCCAATCAAATCAAAACCTATAGGGTATTTCCCGTCAACCTAGAAACATAAAATTTGGTAAGAAGCAAGGTTTCATAGCACACGTAAAGGAAAAAATCCTAAAATTTTTAAGTCGGAATAGTCAAAAAAATTTCACTATTTCGGCCATAACTTTTTTTCTTTTTTATTTTCTCGAATAATTATTTTTGTACCTTATAGCTCTCATGATTACGCGTCCTTTGAGCCTTTTTTGAATATCATATCTTCACAACTCTGCGAGATATAAGGGGATCGCACTTTTTCGTGAAATCGGTGCCTATACTGGAACGAACCAAAAGACATTTTCAATGTCAAAATCATAAGATATTTTGAAGGTGTACTTGCGGAATTGTCTATATTAAAATCTAAATTTTTTCATCACTTCAGTCCGTTAGGCGAATTTTCGCCGCTTTTCAAGTGGAGCGTGTTGGGGCGCGGGGCGGTGTGCACGCTTGACCCATATATTTTCAATTGCCCACGAGACGAGCGTGGCATCGATTGAGAATAATCGTCGTTCGTATTTATTGAGTCGCCCCGCCAGTTATTGATTGCGAGTTGCGATATTCGTCTCGCGGTCTTGAATGTATTTGCCAATAGGTACCATAACTAAAAATTATAAAACGGGCATTACCTCTTTGAGCGGATGAAAAGTACTGAAAGTTCATATATTTATCTATCTATGTGTGTGCACAACGACGAAATTCCAAATATGTGTATATCTGTCTGTACACACTATTGTTTGTTGTACTTTAACGACACCTGATGCTTTTAACCGACTTCTTAAAAAAAAGTACGTTATCAATTCGACACGTATGTATGTAATATCGTTGGAATTGCACAATATTCGTACATGTTAGTCTATGTGGGCTTCTAAACAGGTGTGCCAAATTTCACGAGTGTATGTATGTATGTATGTTTGCCCACGCATTTCTCCGAAACTATTTAATCGGTTTGTGACCATTATTTTTTTATTGGCTGACATTACACTTAGGAAACAGTGCAAGTTTAACAAAATCAGTTCAGTAGTTTTCAAGATATAGACTGTTAAGTTTGTACCAATCACTGGAAAAAACACGTCGCCGGATCGCTTTAACGCCCAATTTTATGCATAACTTGTTATGTGATATAACTAAAAAGAGTGAAATAAAAAACTGTTTTAAAAAAAAACATTGCACCGACTTCAAAAAACAACTAGAACTTAAAAGTGTTAAATAATATTTTGATTCATATTCTGATCCTTGAGTTGAAGGCGGTACAAAAGCACACCTAAAAATTGATAGATCGACCCCTTTTGTGCTTTTGTACCGCCTTCAACTCAAGGGTCCGAATATGAATCAAAATATTATTTAACACTTTTAAGTTCTAGTATTTTTTTAAGTCGGTGCAATGTTTTTGTTTAAAACAGTTTTTTGTCTTAGATCACGGATGTTCACAATGTATGACAATCAACAGTCCCATCTTTTAAATTCTTTTGTGCATATTAAATATTACCCACATATTTGTGTTCGCTACAGGTCGGACTACTGAATGATTTAGTTACATGCAAGCTTTTGGTCGCGGCATGGCCCCGCGTGAAAATTTAATTCTAGTCGCAAAAAAAAGCTCAACCGTATACCTATATACTAACTCTCGACTACTGTCGACTCGAGATAATATGAAGTCGGTCGGATTTCATGTGTGTAAGAATGTCCCATTGGTAGACATCATAATGAATGAATAATGAAAAACCACACTGGGGAACATGCAGAGGGCCTAGTCCGAGTTAACGTGACAGCTACGTAAACGTCAAATACCGATCGAATTGAGTTTTTATGTATGGGAGCACAATACGCTCACCCACCGCCGCGCCACTAGAGAGCTCCATACATAAAAACTTAATTCGATCGGTATTTGACGTTTACGTAGCTGTCACGTAAACTCGGACTAGGCCCTCTGGTGAAAGGTCCACAGAAACGGCTATGTAAATAGTTTGTGTTTTCCGTCCAGTTCAGTGTAGCCGGCACGATCGGAGGGAAGCACTGACATGTGTGTTGCGGTGTTATAGGCTGACATCACGGATGTTGTAGGTGATGTAGCCAACCGTGTCAGTTTCTATTAAAAAAATGTGGACATTTTTATTTTTGGAAATTTGAAATTTTTTGACATTAATATTGTAACCCATAACTAAAGTTAGCTACTCCTGTTTGTTTCTCAATGGTATGGGCTGGGCAGAGACAACGAATCTCCGTGTGCTACTGTCCTGCTTACCTACCACTAACACACTCTCTGACGCTTCTCGGATACTACGTAGTTCCCGGCAGCAAATATGTAATGTGTGTCGAGCTTTAGAAAAAGACAATCCGTAGAGCGTCGTCCCTGTCGCACAGAGAAGAGTTCGTGCGACAGGGACGACTCTCTACGCACGCTTATTTGCTTTCGGGAACTGTACAGTACGCGACAGTAAATAATGTACATCGAGCTTTAAAAAGAGACAATCCGGTTAGTAGAGCGTCGTCTCTCTCGCACTAACTCGCACGTCTCTGTGCGACAGGGACGACGCTCTACAACCGAATTGTCTGTTTCTAAAGCCCGATGCACATTATTTACTGCCGCGTGCTGTGCACACTTGACCCTTGATTATACATTGCATTGCATGCATTATACATTTATTGTTTAATATACTAACATAGTTATGTTGATACAAATTACGTATCAAAGTTTGACAAAGGCTCTTTACACCTGATTCACTTAATTAATAAGTCTTTGTAGTCAGAACTCTCAGCAAAATTGTTAATCTTGCTCTCAAGCTGTGTTTTAGATAGACTATGGGCGGTGTTATTATGTGGCTAGTCACTAAATTCTTGTAAAAATATGTTTAAAAAATACCCTGCGAAGTTTCTTGTCGGTTCTTCTTCGTGGGTGTAATCGAACCGGATAGAACAAATTGTGACAACTTCGAGAGCAGTCTAACTGCCATATGAATGATCAATAAACAATACAAAACAATACAATACAATTGACAATGAGACAGGATTTAACTATAGGAAGCGTGGTCTATTTTCGTCCGTTCGACAGGTCACCGTGAACCTCACCCTATCAGTCGTGCATGGTCAGGTCAGGTCCACAGAAGTGAACCTCTCCCTACCCTGTCCCTATCTTTATGTGATAATTTCTCTACCGCCTTCCCTCCTTTCCCTACATAACTATTATTATGATGCGAACGACTTTCGTATTTCTGTCTGTGTGTTCGCATGGCTCAAGTGCTGTTTTCACCTTATCTGACATAGTTCGAGATGACGGATGGTATGGTTCGAAGTGACAGAGAAGTCGAGAAAACATTGCAGTTCATTGTTAGTCCCGCTTTAGCGCGAGTGAAGCCACGGGTACAGCTACATATTATATATATCATACCAAAATAAATGTCGTTGGTATACCTATACATTTATTTAAAGTTTTTTTTTAAATTTTGAATTATTATGTCAAGATATTAAAAGAAAGTGTAAGTCATTCATCGAAATAGTGAAGAAATCACGGAGGAGAGCCAAATTACTTACAAGGATTTTACATTTTGCAATTTTCAAAAGAGGAGAAGAAAACAATGAGTGAAGCGAAGCGGCTACGCGGCTGTGCGAACAAAGCGTGTCTTCAATCAAAGGACATCGTCCCGAGGACGGCGCGGCGGCGCACAAAGGTCACTTTTGCAATTCTATGCGCTTAAAATTACTTATTATGTGAAAAAAATTCAATTTGGTGTTTATGCTTATTTTTAGGGTTCCGTAGTCAACAAGGAACCCTTATAGTTTCGCCATGTCCGTCCGTCCGTCTGTCCGCGGCTTAGCTCAGAGACCCTTAGTACTAGAAACTTGTAAGTTAGTATGGGAATACATATAAAGTGGTAAAATAAAAATTTTGAAATAATTTTTTTTTAGGATACCTCCCCTACACGTACAGTGGGGTTGAATTTTTTCAACCCGGACGGGATAAGCCCTACCACCTAGTAAGGTAAGAAGGGAAGGGACCTACAGTTTTACGTGGAATCCGAACCACGGTGAGCCTCCAACGGTCGAGCGTTCGCTCATCCAAGTACTGACCGCGCTCAGGCTTGCTTAACAACAGTCGACCGACCCCACCACGGAGCTACCGAGGCTGACAAACATGTTACATTACATTGACCAACATTACATGTTATAGGACTTTTTGAGAAATCTTGCAATAAAACAAAAGTTTTAGTGAAAATTTATTTCTATAAAAAACTAACAGAATTCCAACTTAATTAGACATTATATACATAAACATAACAAAATTTAACATAAATTAAAATTTAACATAACTTTATTTAACGTTGCGATAAAAATCTGTCCATTGATCGGTTGTGCTTTTTCCATTTGCGTAGTAGCTGTACACAAACAATTACCGATTATTTTACGTACGGATGCGCTTAACGTCTCACCATAATTACGTAAATCGCTATTTTCCATCACATACGTAAGTAATGCATCAGTCTTTCGCACACTGTCTTCTTCACTCCGCCAAACTGTGAACAACTCACTTCGTATGATGCCTCCCGCCATTTCTGAAAAAAAAAAAAATTATAAAATACAGAGGCAAGTTGAGGCAGCCGATGTTAACACTTCTGTGTAGCTAAGTAACGACTCTAAATAATAATAATAACTTCTAGATCAATCATCAACAAGCATAATAGTTCTGGTCCAGTAAACGAAAAAATATAAACATTTTTCGCATTAAAATTATTGTTGTTTTGAAATCCTTGTATGCGGCCCAACTTACAAATATTGAACACAATTAATACGTAAAGTTATTGTACATACCTATGCGTGTCGGTTCCATAGTAACTCGTAAATATTTTAGAAAAAAAAACAGCTTGCACACTCTTTGAAGTTTCGCCGCCAACTGGCTGACTCGTTTCATGTGATCGCGAGCGCAACCAAGATATACTTCTCGCTCATTCCCCTGCATACGTGCGCACGTATAATCTGTTCCGAGTATGGGTTAAGGTTACACATCTATCTAGGTATTTAAATAAAATAGTTGTATCGAAAAACTAATCATTACATTTTTATACCTATTGCTCGTGTGGATCAGTCAAAAGGCCTCCGTGCGGCGGCGCGGCGGCGGCACGCGGTGCGGCGGGGACGCGGGGGAGGCGGCGGGGCGGGGCGGCGCTAATTTAGTCAACGTTCGAGAAATACAGCAAAGGACCTGAATCATCACTTCTTGTGCTGTGTTCTTGTGGAGGCAGCCAACCTACTGTTACACATTTTATACCTGTTACGAAAAAGTCAAGTTTTCTTTTTGTCACAAATATTGGAATTTTCTTTATATTGAACAATTAAAATAATAATAATTTTCTTTTTGTTTCATCGCTTAACTAGCTAGATAACTACTCATTCATCTTTATTGAGTGTTCTTCCATGTCAGGCTCTGAATAATGTTGGTTATACTTAATACTATTTTTTTTATCATACTATTTGCATTTGCAAGTATTTGTATATTCTGTTCGAGGTTACAAATCGTACAACTTACCTTTGAGTTCAGTAAACTTTAAAGTGTAGCAAAAAAGGATAGCTTCTTTCTGCATATCTGGCTGGCTGGACCGGGATGCTGTGTGCTGTGATGGAGCGGGTCCCGGGCGGCGGGGGGAGTGCGCGGCGCGGGGCTCGGGCGGGCCGCGGGGCGCCAGGGGCGGAGGGGAGGGTTATCAGCTGGTTTCGTGCCCCTTTTGCTAGCTAGTAGCTCGGCTCGTCAGTTAGTTCAGTGCCTTACCCGCGAGCGGCGCCACGCTCGTCTGAAAAAACAAAAACACGATTCACTAAAACATTGTCTATTATACATTAGGTAAATGAAACGATCTCAAAAACCAACATTAAAACTAGTATAAATCAAATGTGTTAACACAGGAGTCGTCCCGCAAAGCGCGCAGTGAGCATAAACGTGGCAGGTGCCAGGTAGCTTTCGACAGCTTTTGTAGAATGTTGTCAAATAATGCGGAGCTTGCAGGCGGGCAGCTTGAGTTCTTTTGTCGGTTTTGTTTCGAAGCTGTAAGGCGGGTTTTTGGGAATGCGGTTTAGTGAAATTTTGGTTTGATTGACGTTTGAATGAGTTGGTATGTACAAGTTTATAGATTTTTATACTTTTTGAAATTATATTACGATTCCGATTCTAAGTAGGTACTTATTTATTTTACTATGATAAATTAATGTTAATTAGAGATTATGTAGAAGTTTTGAAAGTAAGTGACTATTACAATGGATTATGCCGTTACTTACGCCAAAGAAGTTTTACTTAATGTTGTAATATGCACGGTATGCATTACGACATTTGCAATTTCCTTGGTTCTATTGTACCTACTTCGTGTTCTGTCACTCGTTTAATGGAAACAAAAAATTTAATATAATAAATAAAGAGCTGACCCGTCATTCATTAACATTGCCTATCTACTATGTTATTATGTGTGTTTACTTATCTCTTTACCGGGGTTAAATTCCAGAGATTACATATTTAGTTACATACAACTATCTTACTTACATAGGTACGTTTTCTGCTCTTAACTAAAGCTGGCACGTACACTGTACTCACACCAATGCAATTACCCGCGTGCGAGTGAGACAGATCGGGTTTTCGTGATGAGTATGCAGTGCGACGTCTCACTCGCACGCGGGCAATTGCATTGGTGTGAGTACTGTGTACGTGGCAGCTTTAGTTAACCGACCTGTACCTATAACAACAATATTTATTACTGAGTTTTTAATTAAGTTTGTCAATTTTGTAATATTCCATGCACCTACCTACTATATTTAATGAATCGTAGTTCTATTAGAAAAAGCGTTCATCAATTTTGTGCCAAACAAAAAAACCAAGAGGACCACGAGAGCCCGACTCGACTGTTTACTTGAGTATATTTCCTTGTTTCCTTGTCGTTTAGTTAGCAAAAGAGCTTGGAAAAATAGCTCCAGTCAGTGGCTTCTTAATAGCTTTTTAGAAACAAGTAAACTCGTTCTTCGTAAAACTAAACATCACAATTTTGCTGGAACATGTATTAAAAAATTATAAATTTCGTAATTTCCGGATACAATCTTGCATCAAATAGTTCCCTTTTCTTACTTTTTTCAGCTGTTCTCTTTCAGATGTAAGTAGGTATAAACACCATGAAAGACATTTGTAGTAGGTATTTAATGTGATTAAACTTCCTACGCGCGAAGTACTATACTTACCTACTTCCTATCCTACTTTGTATGTATCTTAATTTGTATGTAAAATAAATAAAGGATTTTATTAATACATATAAGTTCTTCTTCTCATAATAAGTTCGACATAAACTTAGGACTATCGAAATTTACGCTGAACGAACCCTGAGCGCGGTCAGTACTTGGATGGGTGACCGCTCGATCGACGCCGAAGGCTGACCGTGGTTCGGATTCCACGTAAAACTGTGGGTACCTACCTTCCCTTCTTACCTTACTAGGTGGTAGGGTTTCTAAAAAGAAAGAAAGAAAGAAAGAAAGAAATATATTTATTCACTATCCATTTACAGTAAAACACAATAATTTTTACATAGGTACCGAATTACACATGAGGACGGTGAACCGGAAACCGCTCAGCTGATTTTCAGCGGCTCCCGTGTTACATACAATACACACAGTAGTTAATAAATATTACTTAGTACAATGTTAGAAAATAAAATAAAAGCATAAAACCAAACAAAAAACATTAACATTAAGAACATGTATAAATTAATAACTTACAGTAAAAAGCTCAGCATATTCAATTAAAACAACAAGAATAACACTTAAAACATTAAAACATGATGAGAATAATATTATATACGCATTTCATTTAAAAGAAACAAAAAAAAAAACAGTACATAGAAACTACCTACCTTTAAAACATTAAAAAGCAATAATAATAACAAACATTAAATAGTATGACTAAAAACTTTGAGGGAATATTATACTATATACGTAATATATCTTTGACTAAAAACAAAGAACCGACTAGACATTAAAATGTTACCTATGTACCTACATAAAATAAAATTTTAAAGACTAATTTGTCTAAACACAAACATAAAACCCACATATTAAAACATTAAAAGTAATACAAGTTAAAAACACTAAAATTAGAACCAAGAGCATAAAGAAAAGAACCTTAAAAAAAATTATAAACATTAATATGAGAAGAAGTTGTCAACTTTGGGGGTCTGTCTTTTGCAAGCCAGTAACAACCAAATTTTATCCCGCTCGGGTTGTTACAACCGCACTGAACGAAACGTCGTCGGTCGAAACGGCTATGTAAATAGTTCGTGTTTTCCGTCCAGTTCAGTGTAGCCGACATGAAATGAAGGGAAGCACTGACATGGCACCTAGTTCACCCGGTGTTATGGGCTGAAATCACGGACTTTGTAGGTGGTGTAGCCAAGCGTGTCAGTTTCCATAAAAAATGTAAATAAGTACTTAGTTCGTGTTTTCCGTCCACTTCAGTGTAGCTGGTATGAAATGAAGGGAAGCACTGACATGGTACCTAGTTTACCCGGTGCTATGGGCTGACATCACGGTTGTTGTAGGGTAAAATATGTAATAAAACAAATGTAACTACTATGAGATTAAAATGAGATGAGGAGTGGCTTATGCACTAACTTTGACGTACTGTCAACATACATACAAAAATATATATTAGAAAAATGCAAATCGAAAATCATTGGTAAAATAAATACATCCCGACCAGGATTTGAACCAGGGTCTCTGGCTTGAGCCGCCAACGCGATAACCAACTACACCACCGGGCTGTTACGTATTATCTCCAAATTTCGCGTTGGCGGCTCAAGCCAGAGACTCAGGTTCAATCAAATCCTGGTCGGGATGTATTTTTTCCAATGACTTTCGATTTGCATTTTTCTTAAATAAAGCGAGTACCTACGTGCTTAGTGCTTAGTACTAACATATAAACATAAAATATTATACTCACAAATAGTTCGCCAAAGTAACAGTCGACCTTACACGCCGATCCCGTAAGCTCGCCAAGCAAGAAGCGCTTCAATCGTCCGTTTCATTTTCACTGGCGGCCACTAACTGGCAGTGTAGGACAAGTCACCGTGCCGGCACGACCACCATGCCGCTGCACGACAGCTAACACACGCGACACGATAAACATTACGAATACGACAGTGAATGTGTGTGATGCAGACTGTACGAAGAAGACAGTAAATTTTGGTATGCGGTGTTGAGTAACGTGAGGTGCTGAACAGCCATGGGGTGCACGGGATGCTGTAGTGCTGAGAGATTCTTCGTATTCATCAACATCGCTTTTGCGGTAAGTCAGCAGTTGAATTTTTAACTGAATTATAGGTAGTTTGCATATTATAAAAATATATTCTTTGATTCGTTCGGTATTATTCAATTATTTGTTACACACCTTTTAAACGATATTTTATTTAACTTTAATCTCACGTTTTAATTTATATTTATGGATGTAGGTATGCATTTTCTTGCAGAACTTATTATGCTATCTTTATGAAAATTCAAGGCATGTCTGCATGAGAATTCTAGCTATCTTCAGATTTAGTCACATCACGTCAGATTTAGTCTCACCTATGGTATGCAATAAAATTAAATTATCTTTTCATTCATCTTTACCCTCCTGAATTTACCAATTATTGGTAGATGTGGCTGCAATGTGGAGTTACATATGTCTGCATACCTACCAATATTATATTGGTAGGTATGCATACTTATAATAAGTTTTTAAGAAAATATGAACGAAGAACTTTATTTTTTATTTTTATTTTGTTTCAGAAGTCAATTAACTGTCTGTTTATTGAACACACAACATTAACAAAAATAATTAAATCTAGACCTAAAAATAACTAAATTAACTATAAAAATAAATCTAACTATAAATAAAAATAGTCGTCCATAGGGACCATAGGCATGGTCCCCATGACGGAAGCGGCGTTCCCCCTCTGGATCGCCAGGCTGATCCGCTGGTTGAAATACGCCCGGGCACGGCGGTCACCAGACGCGTCAATGAGTAGTTTTCCCAATTTCTTGGAAAAACTGATCGCGTCCGTTTATTTTATTAACACCGTAAAGTTTTCTACGTAGTGCCTATCTACCTAGTTACGTAGATAAGTATCAACTAAACTTTTAGGATTGTAATTAGGAATTTGAATATTTTGCGTAGATATTACCTAATTAGAAGTTTCGTAATAATTTTTATATAACGTATCTTTTATAGAAAGAAAATTAAATTCAATGCTCCTACTACAGTAACAGGTCCCACGTGCCAAGTACATTGGAATAATTTCCAGCAAGGTAAGTACCTACCTAACTAAATAAATAAGTCGAACCACTTTGAGGTAGCTTGTGACTTTGCCTCTCGTGGGAGGGACGCGTGGGCTTGGCATCCCATCAACATTCACCGCAGCTTCCTTTCGCATACATTTTTGAGTTTGATAAGTGCTTTTTGTCATGGACACGTACAGTGCAGCCAAAAATACAAGGAATTTTATCTGTAGTAATTCTATGACTTACCAAGCACAATACATTTTAAAATAATGCACCTACAACAATACGAACATGAAATAGGCTGATAAATCGGCATCAATCGCATAAATCCAAATTCTATCATGCAATATTTGGACATTCCCAGTGCTCACCTCATATTAATATTTATTACGTACTTTAGCAAATTATCATCAGCAATTACCAAATATTTAACAGGAAATAAACCAATTCGATGAACAAGATGCCCACAAAAACCATGCTCACGCCGCGCCGGCGCACTCACGGTCAGATAAAAATTTATGACTCACGCCAATAAAACGGCACAAAGAATGAACTGCTCGATGTCGCTTGAGAATAGAAGCTATAGGTGAGATGAGAAGACTATTTTTAAATAAGAAAGGTCAACGACATGGTTTCCATCGCGGGTTGGTTCTGCTCAGTGAACACGAAAGTGACCCTTTCCGAACTGGTGTGGGGTGTCGTGTCGGCCCGTTTCGTGTTGTTTCGTGTACGTTATCGGTGTACATGCTTAGTCATCGGCCGTAGCTACAGCTATAGAAAACGGGCAATGCACATTACAAATTCATGCAAATTAATGGGTACGATTTGTATGCTCTATATTTTATAGAAAAAATATGTCAAGTGCGAGTTTTACTCGCGCACGGAGGTTTCCGTATCTATCCGCTGCTATCAATAATATCCGCCTATCTTTTGTCTTTCAACAATGCAATGTATAAAAGCCTATGGCGCCATCTATTATTCAGTAGCGTGACTATTAGATTTTTCGCACGTTTGTTGTATGGGAGCCCCCTTAATTTTTAACATTTTCTTTTTTTTATTGGTTGTTGTTATATCCGCCATAGTAACACATATTCTGTGAAAATTTCAACGGGCTACCTATTACGGTTCAAGAGATACAGCCCTCGGACAGACAGACGGACGAACAGACAGACAGCGGAGGCTTAGTAATAGGCTTCCGTAAGGGATACGGAAACCTAAAAATGATACGGTTTCCAAATTGACTGTATAGTTGTCGGGTAGTTTAGTACTCTATCAAGCTGACACGAATAGTGCCACTACGATATGCGATAGAATCACGATAATAATTTATTTTTCCATACCACACTATCTTGTCTTCTCCACATTAGACGAGCCTTTCTCATACATCACTCCATAAGTCACCGATCAAAGGAGCTTATAAGCTGCTTTCACAATGAGTTATGCGTTAGGGCTCGTACCCATAATACGTGACCGATTTTACCCACTTTTTGACCCCCTCCCCCCTTGTGGCCTAATGTGGTATGTGCTCAGACCCCCCCCCCCCCCCCTCCCCATTTTCACGTAGTATCTTAAATATTATAAAATAGCTATTTCTTTATATAGAAATGGTTATATTTAACCTATTTAATATATATTTGAGATATTAGTGTGGTGTAAACGGTACAAGGTAGTAAATCGGCAGGAAATGAAAACTATGCTCACATGTACAGGTAGGTATTTATAACTTTATTCATTTATTTAAAATAACAATACACTTTCCAACAACTTTGGACAAGATATTCCCATATTGAACTTTAAAATTCCTTTTTTTTATAAACAATTAAATATATTGTAAAATATAACAGTAACTACGTGACTTGGCACTCCCCCCCCCCCCCCCCCCCCATCTGTGACTGACCGTGGTATTTTTCGAACCCCCCTCCCCCCTCTAAATCGGTCACGTAGTATGGGTACGAGCCCTTATATGCTCACCTTTAGTCTTAAATACGTAAGTTAAGACCATTAGCGCATTAATAGCACGATATGGCTTATAATGCGATCGTTTCAGACATAGTATTCATGATGGATGACAATTATATATTGTGAAGGCACGCACATTTGTTTACGGGCAGGTAACAAGTTTCATCGCGCTTTGCCGCTTCTCGGCATTCTCTACAATGATAGATAAAATTGGCGCGAATTTTCTTTAACAAAAAGTTCAATTCTTTCAATTCGCATTCACATTCAACTGTTTCGTACCTGCAGGTCTATTCTTGTAAATTCTGACAGCGGAATCAGCCCTGTTGTGGCGCTGATTCAGCTGTCAGAATTTACAAGAATAGACCTGCAAATCCGAGAAATTTAAGTGCACACCCTACTCACAAATGCGACCGGTATAATGCCGAGAATCGAACCTACGCCTTCTATAACATACAGATGCAACGAACGAGCATCTCAAACGTTTTCTGATGTCTTATCATTACTCGCTGCTTGACCCCAATTTGAATCAAACATTGTATCTGAACGTAGTATAAGTGGTAGTTGGAGCGTTGATTGAACCTTCTATTGCGATCCGAGTGTTGGTCTGGTACCTACCAACCCGTCAATTTCGTCAATACTTTAGTACCTAATTATTGCTACTGCGATGCGAAGTCCCAAGTCATGCGTACAGCGACGGACGAGACGTGTCGTCGTCAGGTAGCGGACGCAAGCGTTTTTTACACGTTGCCCTCCAGCCTGTCTAGGTATACGTGACGTTTGCACGGTTCTCGTTGGGGTTTTATATAAAAGGTCGATTTACCAATAAAGATAAAATAATGATAAAGGGTTTGCTTGTTTATTAAACGGTTTTATTTTATGTTGTATAGTATATATTTGAAATTATATATTTTATTCCATAAAAAAAAATTAAGGATGTATATTGGTATTGTATGTATCTTTGTACAATTTGTACATGTGTACATTTATATTTCATAGTACTGTTCCCTCTTTAGTGCTGCATTGTCCGCCCCTACGTGTTTTCCACATCCCAAAGGTTAAATCGTAAAGAATGCCGCAAGGCATTAAACTCGCCTTTTGTAACCCTTTTATACAATGGTGTACAATAAAGTATATTTTCATTTCATTTAATTATTCAGCTTTATTTAGTGGGATAACCAGATAATTTATGTAATAATTGTTATTGATCAGGATAGGTTCCACTTTACTATTTTGCATTTATAATATTACTTATAATATAACCAGTAGTTATGAAATGTTTGGAAATAATACACCCCCCGTCTAATTTAAATTGAAGGCGTTATTAATTATATTTTAATTGATATTTCATTTAACACAGCTTCTCTTTTCGATCTATAGTCCGTAAGCGGCTGTCCGCCAGGCAGGCAGGAGGTAGTGTCAGTTTAGTTGTGGAAGCGACTCGAATAACCGGCTTCGAAGAAATGTTCGAGAAATCACGACACGTTATTCTCAGTATAACGCACGTTTGTGGAAGAACCACCATGCTGGTCTTGCATTGAAATAAGCACAAAATTAATTACACATAGGTAGCTGGGTAGGTATCTAGTTTGTTCATTTAACCCTTCACCTCCGCGAGCATTACCTGACACCATTATTCACCCTTTTCTTTGACAATTTTATTACGAGCTCTTTTACTAACAGGGTGAAATCTAGTTCCACTCAGGTTGAGCTGAAATTTTTTTACAGTCAAAATGTAGCTATGCAAAAAGCGCCCTGCCAGCGCACGCGCCGCGTGTGTGTCTTAGCTCGATTATGCTCAGTACCCTTATCACGAGATTTAACCTACACCGCGTACTACGCTACGCCGCCGTGTTCTCCGCGTCATTTTGTATGGAGAAACGGAGCAGCGCCTAGTTAGTGCCTATAGTAATTAAATTATGCTGAAAAAGCGCGTTGTCAGATACCTACAGGATAAAATTGTTT
Source organism: Nematopogon swammerdamellus (assembly GCA_946902875.1). Lineage (NCBI taxonomy): Eukaryota > Metazoa > Arthropoda > Insecta > Lepidoptera > Adelidae > Nematopogon > Nematopogon swammerdamellus. The sequence continues at coordinate 11,230,768 of OX336345.1, forward strand.
ATGTTCAGATTTTTATCTTTGACGTGTATAAGCGCCCTGGTGTTTACCTACTGATACCTACCTATAGAGCTAAGCGCCCTGGCAGTTACCTACTTATACCTAACTATAACCTATCAAGACAATGCAAAAGTTCATTCGGTAGGTTTTTTTCTCGGTTCAAGTAGTTTAAGGAAAAATATAAAAACCGCCTTAAAAAATATATGAAATAAAAAAAAATCGAACCCTAGAGTTGAAGGCGGTGCTAAAGAAGGCTACACAAATCACAAAGGATATCATCCGCTCATGTTTTCTTTCATGCATCATTTTTGCTTGCTTTAGCACCGCCTTCAACTCTAGGGTTCGATTTTTTTTTTATTTCATATATTTTTGAAGGCGGTTTTTATATTTTTTTAAATCTATAGTTTTTTAATTTCACAGTTTTTTTATTAGTAATTTTGAAACCCACCAAAGTACCAGAAGCAATAGAAAGGATACATTTTATAATAGTTATTTGCTAATGGCACATTAAATCTGGAAAATAAAGAATCTTCAATCATTTTTAATTTCTATAAATAAGAATTCGTAATGTTTTGTAAAAAAGCAAATACACTTTTTATACTTGAAACCTTATTTTTAATTTATTGAATTTTTTTTATTTTATATTTTAAAAAGCCAAAAAATCCACTACATATCTACTCTTTCAGTGCAAGTTTAGTTTACCCGAGCGAAGCCGGGTTCGCAGCTAGTATAATATAATATAGGTAATATAATATAAAGTAAGTACTCTAAATATAATACTTTGTAAAATTATCAACAAAAATTAACCATCACCTTATTTAATAAATAGAATTTGATTAATTCATGATAAAGGGCTTTTTAAATGACGTCACTAAGCCACTAACTAAAGGCCGATAATTATGTAGGTGGTAGATTGAGGTACACGCACTGAATGATACATGAATGATACATACATGACATGACTGTACCAAGTGCAACATGATCACGCTATGTATTGATATTTCCCAATTTACATAAATGTGTAACATCTGTTTCAATTTATAATTAATTACATAGGTGTCCATACCTATTTGTTGTATTGTTAATTAGTACAAGTTTCATGGACTATAAAATAATTATTAGCAAATTTAATGGAAAAATCAGCCAGTCAACGTGTATACACCCACTGCTGGATATACGCCTCCCTAATTAATGTTTGATAGTACCTAGTAACTTACACCAACACTAGAGTGTCACCTCTCGTTGTTGTAATTTATACGAATTGGAAAATTATGCCATTAGGCGACAATATACGTCATCAAAAGTACATCTGCCGAAAGCAGTTGTCGCGCACCGCTGAAGGCCGCGACGGGAGGAAACACAGAACAATGATCTGTGGGAGGAAAAATGGAGAGGCTATTTCCAGCAGTGGATGCTTACACGCTGACTCCCCAATAGTATAATTTCTAGGTTTCCGATTATACATTAAGTTTTTTTTTTTAATTATGTCATTAACTAATTACCGAGGGGAAGACTTCGGAAGGTACTTCCTCTTTCTTTTGTGAAATTTTTTTGTTGATCGTTTTTAATGGTCATATTGTTTTCTTATATACCTACTGAAACGAATCAAACTTGCAAATATGTTGTGTAACTTATTAATATAAATAATAGGTAATTGTTGCTTCATAAAGATGAAACCTGTCTTTACGAAGACGTAAAACAACACAATGGGTTTTCCATATACTTCAACCGAAACTGATTCACTCTTGCTCTTGCTAAGAGTAAGGGTTACGTAATGCAGTTGAGTTATCGTTTAAGTTATGAATGCAAAAATACGATAATGGTTTTTTCCACCCACAGATGATTTAATTTAGGAGTATGTGTTTTAATTTTTTCCTAATTTAGGAGTATGTGTTCCAAGCAATATGTTGGCAAACATTACTCGTGCATAACAATTTTATTTCGCACTGTCCTAGTTTGTATTAAGGGTTTTAATTCCATGCAATATTTGCAAAATTGAAAATACTAATGCGAAGCAAAGGCAAAATAATGAAATTACATAGTTCAGATGACATCGCATTAATTGCACTTTTGGTGATATTTGGATAATTGGAAATATGAGAATATTATTGGCAAAACATAAATACTTTTAATAACCCCCCCTCTCACGCAATAGGCTATATATATATATATATATATACGCTTATAGGCAAACTTACGCAATAGGACAATAAAAAAAAACACTATTTATTAGGTTGTTCGAGAGTCACAATCTCGAGGTTTACTTCTGGAGTATTTTTCCAGAATTCCAAAAAGTGCGATTTTGTAACACTCATTTTCTACAACTGAAGATATAACGTCTTTGCTTATATAACCGAAACTTGGCAATGTTATCAGGGGATTACGTATGTAGGTAATCTGAATTGTTATTTTGACGCGACCATCTACTTCCAACAGAAGCAAGAGTGTTTATCCCAAAGAGATTAAAAGGGGCTTTGGTTTATCCCAATTTTTATAACTGTGCATTTCGAGCTGTCAAAGTCGTTAGGTTGGCAGGACTGAATTCACCCCCCGCTTACTTCCTCACCTCTCCGCCGACGCCTATCAGTTACACACACACACACACAGCAAGCGCGTGTAGCTACGAGACCCTAAAGAAAATGCACAACTTTCTAAAAACCAAGTGCAAGGCAAACAGAAAACGCAGGCGATCTGGGCCATGTTATCTGATCAATAAAACGGTTTGGTCGACGGTATTTTTATACCGTTGACATAGAAGGCAGTGAGACTGGCGGCACTGCACCTGCATCTCAGTGACGAACTGGTTTCAAGTTCCACACAAGTTGCATGCTAGTTTTTTGCCAGCACAAGTAATTAGCAATCAAGGGCCTTCATTGCAGCTAGAAATCATGTCGCCATTGCGTATGCTATGTTCGTTATTCTTGGGATTTGAATATTTGAATTTGGAACTGGCACGGGCGCACCCAAAATAATTATGATTGAAATATTGAAATATTCATAGAATATGATTTTATGTAGGTACTACTCTACGGTACTACGTAGTTTTACCATAAAATAGTAATTTGAGGCGCGTACATAAAATCTACATAACATTTGCATCACGCATGCATATTATTTGAGCGTAACATGTTGGCCGGGGACCTCTGTAACCCCACTAATGCACTGACAATACGTTGCCCTCTTGACATCTCAGACGTCGTCGTCTCGAAGCGAATTGATCATCATTGGACGTTTATTGAAGTCCATTGTGGGCTCGGAATTGGGAACATAACTCCGTCTTGTCAATTTAGCATCCATGATTGGACGATTTCGTAATTTTAAGCATGCGTTCATCAATGATTAGAACTGTCATGACGCATTTAGAGCAAATACATTTTTTTTTTAAGATCGGTACATACATTAGGTATACTATATGTTGACCATCGACATATATATATCAATGATGTTGACATATTACTCGTATATGTTTTGAAAAAAGGTATATCCTCCAGTGCGAAAAGCAATCGAGAGCGCTTAGTTTTTAATGTAAATTTTCAGTCCAAATTTTCCTATTCAATCTATGTATGTAGCCAATTTGTTAGAAAGCACATATCAGAAAGGTTATAAGTTTGAAAGTTAAACAAATTTTCTTGTTGTCCTTTGCGTGGGTTACCCACACCCTCAGCCTACATCAATCTTCTGTTTGACCCTAATCCGTAGATTGGTACAAGTATACTTCTCTCCTTGACGTTACATACCTACCTTTGTTACTAATTGACCCATAAGAAGTATCGGGCGTTTAAAAATGAACATTATCATTTTTACTTTCGAGCGATTGTAAGGAGAATATACTCCCTATTGTGATCGTCCAAAATTTCGAAGTTGAGATTTCGACAGATTTGGGCTATTTAACATTCAACGATCCCAAAAAAGTGGATTTGAAAAACATGTACCTATGTAAGGATGTGTGGGTGTGTGTGCCCAGTGACCTTCTAAAAAATTGCTCTAACGATTTTTATTATATTTTCCAAATAGAAACTCTATTACTAGTCTAAAAAGATACCATTATCTTTTTTTCCAGAAATACTCAAAAAAAGGTGGCTGCCATACAAACGAAAGTTTCTTTCTATTAAATATTGCATACAAAATGTTTGTTACGAGCGCCTAACTAATTTAACGGAACTGTCCTGTCAGTAGGTATATTTTGATTTTCGTGCATTAAAAAGGTACAAACGTAAAGTTCTGCTGCAGACTCAATAATGTGGATTTCCGGGATTGGTTGGATCTTCCACGATTATAGGAAACTTATTTTGGTGTGATAGTCTTGGAAAGAGATTCAGTAATTTAGGTGGGTGGGTGTCATACAATCAGCCGTTTCTAGGAAATAAGTAGGTACCACATATAAAATTTATTAATCGTCATTATTTATGTCTGTCCAACGACCTTACGCCGAAACCGTTGAGTTCGCCAAACAAGCGAGAAAGTAGTCAGTGGGATATTACACTAACATTTATTTATATATGTTTATAGAAAATATGACTCTAATTGACCACACGTTATGGTCATTCATTGTTATGGGTATGCACCTATTGATAAACGAAATGTGCGTAAGTATACTGCTAAACGACATTCTGATTTTCCTTAAAGTATGTACCTAACTTATTTACTAATATCGTTTGCTAGTAGATATATCTAACGCTGCATACTTAACATTTTCCACACTACAACAATTCGTAATTGAATAAAATTACCACTTAACCTCTAATGCCGGCACTTCACTTGGCTTAGCGTATTCGTGATTGTGGCAAAAATTTCCGTTTCGTCTCCCTTTAATGGCTTGTTTAGAGCGAGATAAAACTAAAATGTTTGCCACAATCACGAATACGCTAAGCCAAGTGAAGTGCCGGCATATGACTGTTCTTTATTGGATTGGATAGCCGACATCACCGACGATGATCGCCGAATAGAAAGGTTCGCCGGGTGATCCTTTCTAAGCCTCCTGACTGACCAAAAATCAAGCACCGCTAGGGTGTGGAGCTGTCCGGCGAGCGTGTATCCCGAATCCTTTAACCTGGATGTCTTCAAAAATCTGTTGGCATCTAATCTGAGCGCGGTTTCGCGAGGGGAGGTGTTTTTGGCTCTGTCGGCTGCACCATCGGTCCCTCGGCACAGCCACCCATGTTCGTTTACATTAAACAAACAACAAAACCGGGTGACCTAGTTGATTATTTCAACATTCAAACAGCTCATCTTTTGTCGTTCACAGATGTACGGCGGATCGCTGCTAGCGACCGCCGCCCGCCTGACGTGGGACCCCAGCACCTACATGTGGTTCCGATGGCTGTGCCGGATACAGTACCGTGTCACCACCGCCTACATCTTCTCGGCGGGACTCTGGCTGGCGCTGCTAGTCTACGTCGCCACCACTGCCGTCCATCCGAGACGCTTGAGGAGTTTGCAAGTTGTAAGTGCAGAGCGGGATTGTCCGGTGTTATCGTTCTCTAACTAAAGGAACATTCCTTCACGCATCAGGGCCTACGATGACCGCAGGAGAAATAGCCAATATGAAAATAGAGAGAAAAACAATAGATAACAATGTCAAGCTTAGTAATGCGATGTCGGCTTCGGTAGCTCGGCGATGCGATGGATCGACGTCTGATCGACAAATTGCGCGAGCACACCCACGCGCGATCATAACTTGTTTGGGGACCGTTCGACCGCTGAGGTTGGCCGTTCGGATTCCACCTAAAATTGTAGGTTCCCTTCCCTTCGGCATGTATATGCCTGTGATAACAAATACTTTTTTATTTGTTTTGATTGATGGCGGTTATCTAAGCCGACCGGATTGGTACTACCGCACTAAGTGACAGGTCGGTTGAAGCGGATATGTAAATTCGTGGGTTTTTTAAATTTAGTGTAGCGGGTTCGACCAAGGTGTTATGGGCTGATATTGGTGATATATGGTATTATATTTAAAACCATATTTAAATAAACTGTGCACAGATTTAAGAGATAGGTACTGTAAGTTCTCTAAAATAAATATTATGGTAAGTAGATACTCACCAAGAACAATACCGGGGTTTAAAGTACGAGTATCTATGTGATTGCTTGTCCTGGAGTTACAACTTTGCCTAACTACACAAAACTACCGCAAGTTCTGCAGAACGGTTAGTGCCACAACCTCCTGGGACCCGATCCATTCTCCATGACATAGAACGATGAACGATCTTGTGTACTGATCGAATTATCGAGGAGTTAATGGAGCAGTTTTGTGTACTTGGTTGGTAACTTGACAGAAGGAAGTGACGTAATCGTTCGTTTACAAAATTTACACCTGCCAAGGCAACCTAGACATCTTTGTTCGGTAACAGTAGTAGCATCTATTGAAGAAATGATTATAGTCACCGGTGCTAATCGCGACTCGCGTACGACTGCTTATTTTGCCTTATAGATAGGTATGTATATAAATGTTTTTAGGTTTCAGTATGCGTATGGAAGCCTTGTTACTAAGCCGGCGCTGCCGTCCGTCTGTCCGTCTGTCTGTTCTACCTTTAATAGGGCTGTATCTTTTGAACCGTAATAGATATGCGGTTGAAATTTTCACAGAATATGTGTTATTATAGCGGATTTCCTAATAGATTAAAATCTTAAAAAAAAACAAAAAGTAACTTTATACAAGAAAAATGTTTTATAAGTTTTTTTGCTTTTGCTTTATCGTAAAAACGGTAATACACGCGAGCGTCAAACTTGATGTGATTATAGCGCAAGCTCTGAAGTAAAATATCAAATAATAAAAACCTGCCAATTACTCATACGTGGTGGTACGGAAACCTCGGTGCGTGAGCCCGACTCGCACTTGGTCGGTTTTTTGTGTTGAGAAGTAACATGGACATAATTATGCACTTATGCAGTCTAAAAATGATAATGCAATTTATAAAGTGTGCTTAACCATATGTGATTTTTGACCACCCGAAGATAATTTTTCGGCGGTGTAAATGACGATACAGATGCACTGATCTCTGGAAAATTACAGAAGCATAATGACAAATTCGCAAAAGGTCGAATTTCTTCTTGTGTTCTGATTCAAGATTTTTCTGGCGGCAATGCATTCTGGTATGATGGACTGGACATCGGATCCATACAAGTACAAAGTAGAAGGTCTTCACGTAATTGTTTTTGGGTACTAAGATTATAATTTAACTATCTCTATCTATAAATAGAAGAAAATCACAAATCTTTATTTTGTGAGAAGTGGGTAACTATAGCTTTATTTTCGAGTTAGAATTTTCACATTAAACGTAGATATGATATATTTTATGTATTCGTATGAAGGTTAGTAGTTTATCAGAAGGTTGAATACCGCCGCGTCTCATATTTTATTAGGCTGTGCAAACAAGTAAAAAATACAAACCTGCCATTGTAGGTACACAATATTTTACTTCTTGCCCAATACCTATTATTTTATTAAACAAATTTGTATAATAGGACGCAATTTGCGATGGGACGTCTCATAAAACGGGTGTTTTAACGCCATACAGTTTTACAGAAATAGCTATACACCTCTTACATAAAATATATTAAGTTATACTAAGACATATAAGGGAAGTCCAGAGTTACTTTACCTAATAACTTAGCCGGTGTTGGAGAGGAGTCTAAATTATATCCTATACTGATGCAAATGATGAGAATTTATGTATGAGTAATTAAGTATAAAACAATCAGTCAGTCAGTCAGTCAGCGTGTACTCACCAAGAACAACCACCACTGGTGGACATACACCTCTCCAATTTTGCTCCAGTGCTCCCGGCATTCAGCGATACGGAGCCACTAAATAAAACGCTAAATAATATATTAGTGATTACAAGGAGACGCACACACGGGTGCACACCATTTATTATGACTTCAACAGCTCGACGAGTTGATGCCCCTTCTATCTTCTGGAATTCTGTGACTGTTACCGACTCTCATGCATGTGTAAGTCAAGATGCTAACTATATTATAGTGAACCGTGGGCAGGTTCAAGGCTGTGATGCGAATATTTTATTCATCCACTGATTATACTCCCAATGCATGCTTCTGTTGTGATAACGGGATTCTGAACTACACAGTAGGTTTTGTTACTATCAGTTTCACATTTTCCCGAATATGATGTATGATGTCATCCCTGGGCCTTTCCAGCAGGAGGATAATATAATTACAATGCATTCTTTATTTAATTTTTTTCAATGATTGCTTGATTGTTTGGGATAATGAAGTATTTCATACCTATCTAAATTATGCGGTAAAGTTTTATTTAAATTCAAGGTTGTGCCACCAACTGAACAACTGCTCGTCAGCGGACTCATCTTTCTAGTTTGCTAACGGTGTCTGAATAGTGATCGATCAGGCTGAATTTAGAAACCTCAAGGGTAGATGCACATTTTAGGGCTCCGTACGGAATAAGGAAACCTATTACTAAGCCTATGCCGTCTGTCTATCTGTCTGTCTGTCCATCCGTCGTTATTATGGCGGATGTGCCAACAAATAATAAAAAAGCAAAAAGTTAAAAATGAAGGGTGGGGGGGGGGGGGGGGGGGGTAGGTATAACATACAAGAAGCATGCTAAGAATTCGTACTGAATAATAGATGGCGCCACAGCTTCCATTAAAAAAAAAATTACATATTTTGTATTATAGAAAGACAAAATATAGACGAATATTATTTTGACAGATATGGTATAGCGGATCTACGGAACTCTCCGTGCTTGAGTAACTCGCACTTCTCCGATTTTTTGGTACGTCCGTTTGAATTTTTAATTTGTGTGCCGTTTCCAGCTACAAAGGTAATTTTTAATAAGTAACTTAAGGTTAGACAGAGAAGTTATAAATATTTTTGTTGCATCTGACAAACAAAGAAAGTATACTTGTTGAGAACACTCCTACAGATAATCTTATCTTATAGATATTCATATTCGTGTCGACTCAAGTTCAGATGCGTTTATTTCGCTCTCACTCGCAGTATGAAAATATTCTAGAAGTTCTACCTAGTACGATACCGCAGGCGCAGTGTCGTCAGTATGATTTAACTTTTTTAACCACGAAAGACCGCGCAGATATTTCAATGGTCCGCGGTTTTCATTGTTTGAAAGTGGGTACATGGAAAACCAACTGAAAGACGCAAAATAGTTGGCTGCAGATGAACCGAACCGTAGTGTGGGCAAGTAATATATTTTCCATTGCTTTATCGATAAATGCTTCCGTATCATTGCGTACTAACGACTGCACCTGAACAATGATGCATTCTAGAAAAATGTCCCGACCGTTCTCACGTTCAATGGCCATAAGGAGTTAGCCATTACAGGTATCAAGCAAGACAAAGGAAAGTATTTATTACGATGTTTAAGATTCACGCCATAGCATCGCCATACATTCTTAACATAGGTTTAGCACTTACGAGCTATAGATAAATCTTTGGATATGATTAAAACTTTCTCCCATCTGCAACCTAGTAGCGATTAAGTGGCAGTAACAGCGAATTTATGTTTCCGATGGGATAATTTAGGAAAATAACATGAAAATATTACGAAAACAAAACTGAACAAACAAGAATCTGTGTGACTATGTGAATAGACGCGCGCAGTTCTCCAGACCTAGACAGAGTGGATGATTCGCTCCTGCGCCAGCTCTTGAAAAATGCTATTCATTAATTGATAGCTAGGCAATAGACAATAAAGCTCTGTTGGTAATATTACAACTCATATACTGCGATACAGATGAACGAGTTTTTGTCAGCATTGATAGCTCAGTGGTGCGATCAGTCGACTGTCGTTCTGATCATAAGCACACTTGGGCGCGGTCAGAACTTGGATGGGTGACCGTTCAACCGTTGGAGGCTCACCGTGGTTCGGATTCCACGTAAAACTGAAGGTTTCTTCCCTTCTTACCTTACTAGGTGGTAGGGTTTAAACCGCCCGGGTTGGTATCACCGGACTGAATGAAAAATTGGTCGAAGCGGCTATTTCAATTGTTCGTGTTTTCCGTCCAGTTCAGTGTAGCTGGCACGACCAAAGGGAAGCACTTACAGGGCACCTAGTTTACCAAGGTGATATGAGTTTTTTTCTTTGTTTTATCATTTAAATGCGGTAAGTATGTTTCATGCATATTTGACTGCACTGGGGAGTGCTAATAGGGCGCGATTGAATTGTTTATTCTTCATTTGCCTCCTGTACTGTACCACCCTATGAACGAACTTGAATGAATATGAATAGTTCACCTACAAAATGAAACAAAGAAAATAAACGCGGGCGATAAATTCTATTGACATTATTATCGCTGGAGCAGACAAATACGGGAACGTTATAGATTTCAATGTTTCCGGCATGTGAGCGATTTGCCATATTATGTACTCGTACATACGTATACACTAGTAAGTATCTTAGGTTAAAGTGCAAAATATAGGATTTATTTCCGCGACTAGGTACCTGATGATAATTATTTATATTACTACTTAATTGCACTGCATTCCTGTCGGAACGAGGTACCGTGCTAGCTGCACTAGAGTTCCCAGTCATCGGAATCGGAGTTCCCCTTCGAACTATAACCTAAAGCTATGGACGTAAAATACTACATCCTAATATTTTCTAGTAAAGTTAGCCAGTTTAGCTCCATTTGTGGCTCTCGTAGTCGATTTTTAAAGGGAAGAAAAACTTATAGGAGGAACCTTTTCACACACGCTCTAGTTTGCCTTGGCGAGTTTATGTTGGACTGTTAACCAAGTTAGTAAATGTAACAAGGCTCTACAGACGTAACTTCATTTTTGCCGGCTGTGGAGGCTGGGTAACGTTGCCAATGCCCATTATTAATAGTTACGGTACGGCTTAGCTATGCCCCGCCAGTAGTCAAACTCATACTCTGTACGAGTAGGTATAGACTTGACCCAAAACTTCAGCTAAGTTATTTAGGCCATCTATCTTCAATCTCCGCTGAAGATAGATGGCATTGATACCCTTTTAGTTAAAATTAAATAAACATGTTATGTTAACTTAATTCGTAGTTATGTATTTATTAGGTTTTTTATTAGGACTTGGAATGAAAATCTCCGCCAAAACACATCGAGCCAAAGCGAGTTTACCGAATGCCTGGTAGATGGATATTCCATCAGCCTTGAATTAAACGTGCCTATCAATGTTCATAATTTAATTAAAAAAGTCGTACAATGCGTTTGGTTCTCATGCCTCTAAAACGTACTGTTGACAATTACTTTTTTTTGTTGAGAAAATTGCGCTTACAGAAAATTATGTTGCTAGACAGATAACCTAAGACCAGTAAGAGCGAGCGAAAATAGGTCAATGGGTACTAAATTTGTACTGTGCCACCAGCCTGAATTCACAGCAACACCACGACGAATGAACGTGCAGTAACTGCATGTTTATTCGGAGAGGGCTGAGGTACGTGCGGGTAACTATTTTCCAATTGGCAAAATTTTCTTCTCCGGTCGTCCTGTACTCTGATGCTAAGGTCTAATAAATTTTCATGTAAAATGGCATGTTTGTTGTTAGGTTTCTGCGTATCAGCCTATGTTTGACTAATTCTACTAAAGTAACATTTTTTCTAAAATGTACGTGCCTTTTGGGTGTGCTTGGAGTTATTAAATTTGAAATAAAAAGAAATTTCTTATTGGCAGTACTTCTTCGGCATGTTGATGCTGATTGCGAGTGAGGTGTCCTACGGTATCTGGTTCGCCGTGAGCATGTGGGACTGGTGGCAACACTCGCCGCAGGCCGCGATGGCGCGCGAGGGCATGGACATCCTCCACGACATCAAGCCCGTCCTGCTGACCCTCGAGAGGCATCAGGACCTGGCGAAGGAGGTCTATAAAATGATAGAGGTGAGCTGAAATTAGTTATAAAGTTTTGCCCTTAAGAAACAAAGTAGGTATTAAAAACGAGGCAAGTATTGAATTGCATTATATTGTATTATGTTTGTCTAATGTGAGGATGATGCAGTTATCGCAAAAATGATTTTCTTTTAAATTTACTTTGTGTAGAAAAAAATAATAGTATGACCGGTTTCCTCGTTCATAGGAATTCTGCAGGTTTCCGCTAAGTGGTTTACTTCTCCGGACATTGACTTCTAGGTATACTATGTATATAAGACAATGTGTCCGGCCGGAGGAGTGACGCATCTGAAATGAAATACAGAGATATAAGAGAACATTTTGATTTAAAAAAAAATTATGGTCTTACATAAATACATTAAAGATTCCAGTTATTATAAGTCATCGTCTTAGACTAGGCGCGCCGCTCTGTGGGTACTGACTACTGACTGAGATCGTTCGACGGCCGAACGAAGGTGTGCCGAAGTGGCTATTACCTGCTGTCGCGCGGCCCACACTGCGAAGAATAATCATTGCGCAGTGTTCGTGTATAATGTTGTGTACTTTCCTGTCTCTAAACTTAGGACTTAGGAATTTATAAGATTGACGCAAGACCAGCTGACCGACATTCGAACCTGACGGAAGTCTCTTGACTTTTTTAATGGCATCTTTCTCTCTACGGGCTTGTAACAGATTTTAGATTGCTCTGTGTGAGATGACTCTAATTTTGTTTAGGGTGTATTTTACATATTTACAAAATATAAAACACCTAGAAATAAATTACAGATGAAATATCAATTAACAGTTACAAACAAACGCTAAATTAAATAAACGAATTTTAAGCCGAATCGTCCAGATGCAGACGAGCCAGGATTGTAGCGGTGCTGGTGCCAACGACGCACGGACTGGTATTTGATCAATCTAGCCGGCCATAAGTCGATTTTGTAAAACTAACTCGACATAGAAAAAAATAGCTGCCTAGGAAAGTTGAGTAGTCAGCCGACACTCGCCTACCCTTACCTTGCCCCTCCGCCGTCTCGCCCGCCTGTATCCGATCAGCCCGAACTTGATGATCGCCGTGCGCGCAAATATTGTTTCTCGATGATTTTCACGCATACGTACTTTCGAGTGCTTAAATTTAATTTAGCAGTCATTGCTGAAAGTGAATCGCTATGGATTGTGTTGAAGCGGGTAATTGTCCATTTGTTTTCAATGTTATGCTTTGTAACTGTTATATTTTCTATTTTAGTTAAATATTTTTGCAGAGTGTGTATTTGAGTTAGATTTTAAAGCCAATTTATACAAACTCGAAGGTATTTGTTGTACTTCAGGGTTCGTCCCGGCAACATTTTATACTAGAAAATAAAGATGGCGGTTTATACTAAAGGATGTTGTAAGAAACCGCTGCGGATTCGTGCGGATTGTGAATCCGCAGCTAAAAACAAAAGGGTCAGGGAATCAAAATTAGCAAATGAAAATTCGCACATCCTACAACACCTTGATGAAGCGGAAAGGTCCTCAGATGAATCAAAACAGTCTTCGGATCAAGGCCACTCTGGTGAAGAGCTGTGACACCCTACATACATATACTACACACATACACAGGTATATTTCGAATAATTATATTGTTTGTAAGAATATTTTACCAATGCCTATTTTCTTTGTCTTATATTTCATATTATTTTCTTTACCAATTATTTTTATAATTATTTTAACACCAGCCCATAATTGAAAAACACTTTCTGTAATAGTTTAACTGCATAAATAATATTGGCCACCTAGATCGATCAAATACCCCTTAGTGCGACGTCGGCGGAGGCCATCAAACGAGATAGAAAATCTCACCCACGAGCGCCGACGATGTCGACGGAAAGCCCCCCGTAACACTCGATGCGTTATACATATGTATATTATATAAGTCAATGTGTCCGGAGTGATGTTTCTGAAATGCATACAGAGATATAGGAGAGCCTTTGATTTCTAAAAGTTAGTCCCCCTTTGCACGACCAGACTGACGCGCTGGAGGAGAAACGACCTGGCTCAGCTGTTCCCAGACGATATTGTTTTCCGTCTGCTCAAACCGGACCCAAATAATTTGAAATCATTAGATTTTGCACTAAGAAATTTGTTTATAAAGAGCTCTGAAAACTAGTGATAAGATTAAGCTATAAAGCTGTCTAAAAGTGAGCCTACTCTATTTACTCTGTATCTGAAAACAACTATTTAAAAAAATATAAAAACCGCTTTCAAAAATGTATGAAATAAAAAAAAATCGAACCCTAGAATTGAATACGGTCGGTTATTTTTGCTTGCTTTAGCACCGCCTTCAACTCTAGGGTTAGATTTTTTTTATTTCATGCATTTTTGAAGGCGGTTTTTATATTTTTTTAAATAGTTTTTTATTTCACAGTTTTTTTAGTAATTTTTTGCTATTAATGTAGGTAGTCGGCGGAATCGCTTTCCCATCCGATCTTGATCAAATTGAAATATTGAAATGGGACCACACGGGAAGCACCAGCTTTCAAATAAAAAAAGAATTTTAAAAATCGGTTCACCCAGTCGAAAGTTCTGAGGTAACGAACATAAAAAAAAATACAGTCGAATTGAGAACCTCCTCCTTTTTTTGAAGTCGGTAAAAAAAATACAGTCGAATTAAGAACCTCCTCCTTTTTTTGAGATTAGTAAAATCTGTTTCCTTCTTTCTTTCTTTCTTTCTTCCTTTCTTTCTTCCTTTCTATCTTTTTTCTTTCTTTCTATATTTCTTCCTATCTATAGCCTAGATATTCCGCTCTATTTTGAAGTTCAAGTCAGAGATTTCAAAGCATTTTCCGTGCAAGTTTGGCATAGTAAAGTTTGGTTAGTCGTAGTTCGCGACCCCTTCGAGTATTCTCATACATCTTCACAGCCCCTAGATAAGAAACTATTTGGTACGAGGCAGCAGCCGCTATCCACTATTTGTTAACTTTCTAAGTTACACAGGAGCGCCGGATAGTGTTACTTATGGCATTATATTTCCGTTTTCGAGAACCAACACATAACCCTATGCCCGGTTTTCGCATGTGACGACCAAAGAGTTTGTATTACGTCGCTGCTTTGGTGACGACGTAGTTTGCACGCCCATAGGTACGTACCATAGAACAACGATCGGGCCACACCTGATTCAAAGCTCCTTGGTAAGTACAGTGAAAAAATCTGAGTACCTACTACTGGGTTGCCGTACCTATTGCAATATTAGGGATATTAGACCTGTAGCGCTAGAATTTTTGGTTTCAAAAATATTAAAGTTGTTTATTTGTCGCTTATAGTTTCCGAACCATTTGCCTAACCTAATATGTTAGTTTGTGTCATCCTAGGAATTTGCATACGTAGAAATTTAGGTATTTGTCTTTTAGATCAGTATTGGACGAAAAGATAATTAGAAAAGAAAATTTTACTTTCATGATAATATTGAAGTAGTAACCGATGTGCAAAAAACATTTTGTGTCATCTCTGTCCACGGAAATCCTTAAATTTAACCAGTACCTAATACATCGCGCAAATAGCTCTAAAAGAATATTAGAAAAGGGAAAATAGGTGTTACGCGTTTTAGAGTACTGATATCTGTTGTTCAAAATATTTTGTGTCGAATTCATCCACGACATTTATAGATATTTAATATTTTTATTACAACAACCTCTAAAAGCCACAAAAGAAAATACGGGCTGTTAGAGTTTACGTCTTTTTGATTATTATGGTGTAACAAAACACTATTCATAATTTGTGTCGTTTTTATCCACGGAATTTTATTATTTGTAAAAAAAACACTAACTTCGCATGAAGTGCGAGCGCGGGCGGCGGGGCGGCGGGCGAGGCGAGCGAGCGATCGAGGCACGCGCACGCCGCCTCCCCCCCCCCCCCCCCCCCCGCCCCGCCGCGCTCGCGGGTCGTTCAGCCAGCCATACGCGGGGCGCGCGTTGCGTTGCGTGGCGCCGTGCGAGTTGCGACGTGCGTGCGTTATCATATCAATTATCAATTATTATTATTATTACTAATAATAAATCTGTAAGGGATGGTCATGGAGTAAGTTACTTTGTTTTAGGAAATATTGAGTTTGTAGCCTCTATGTATGATACTAAAGCTAAATTGACGATTTTGAGAAATCTTTTCTGTATGTATGTATGTATGTATGTATGTTCCGCCATAACTCTTAAGCCGATTATCCGAATTCGATGAAACTTTGTACAAGCACATTTAACTAAGTATACGGGACACAGCTTGGGACACAGGATAGGCTACATAAAATTCAGTTCCGGTTACGCTAAGATGTGGCTCTCATACAAATCGAATTGTTCCGCGCGCAAAATAAAGGTATGCAGCGGCGGACGGCTGGCGGAGGTGCGGGGCGCGGCGCTGCGGGAGGGCGAGTGGTTCTAATAGCGCACCAGGCTGCCGCGCTGCCACGCGGTGTGTGTATGCATTGTCTCGAGCAGTTTCTTATTTAATTCCATTTCATAATATTATGTAGATTTACTTCGTTGGGTATCTATTTGATTAATTTTAGGTGCAAACCTATGTAAAAAAATGTGTTGTTGCGAGTCGATGTTAGCGGATATTTACTTAACTGAAGTTCCTATTTGATTTAAGTTAATTGATCGTGTGTTTATTATATTGTACGTAGTGTAGTATGCGCGCAATATTAGCGAACAGATTCTTAATTTTACCCGACTACGGCGAAGCGAGAAGGAAGGTTATGTGTTTGACCGGTATGTATGTATGTATGTATGTATGTATGTATGTATGTATGTATGTATGTATCTATGTATGTATGTATGTATGTATGCATGTTCATCTGTTCCCTCATACATAACTTCGAAACTACCTACTTATCATAATTTGACAAATCGAAGGTATCGTTGGATGCGTCTTGCTCTTGACCGTCTGCTGGTTGACTATGGTTGGCTGGTTGGCTATGTGACGTCCCATAAAAATGGGATATGGCGCCCTCTAGAGGACATAAAGTGATGACCTAAAAAAAATGTTTTTAGTGTGGGGTATCAAATGAAAGGGCTTAATTAGCACATTTCAAAAATTTATATATTGTTAGCTGTTGCTTTCGGATTTGCTTGCATGCATCCGATAATTGCGAATAATTTCTAAAATCTATCTATCTGTCACGTGAACCTTTGTTTTGGTCATAACTCGAGAACCACAGGTGCTAGACCAATCGTGTTGGTACTCAAACTTCATGTCTCGGTGAGATCTATCCATCTGTCACGTGAACTTTTGTTTTGGTCATAACTCGAGAACCACTGGTGCTAGACCCATCGTGTTGGTACTCAAACTTCAGGTCTCGGTGAGATCTATCCATCTGTCACGTGAACTTTTGTTTTGGTCATAACTCGAAAACCACTGGTGCTAGACCCATCGTGTTGCTACTCAAACTTCAGGTCTCGGTGAGATCTATCCATCTGTCACGTGAACTTTTGTTTTGGTCATAACTCGAGAACCACTGGTGCTAGACCCATCATGTTGCTACTCAAACTTCAGGTCTCGGTGAGATCTATCCATCTGTCACGTGAACTTTTGTTTTGATCATAACTCGAGAACCACTGGTGCTAGACCCATTGTGTTGGTACTCAAAATTTAGGTCTCGGTGAGATCTATCCACCTGTCACGTGAACTTTTGTTTTGGTCATAACTCGAGAACCACTGGTGCTAGACCCATCGTGTTGGTACTCACACAGATGGATAGATCTCACCTGAAGTTTGAGTACCAACACGTTGTGTCTAGCACCAGTGATTCTAGAGTTATGATGAAAACAAAAGTTCAGCTGACAGATGGAGAGATCTCACCGAGACTTGAAGTTTGAGTACCAACACGATGGGTCTAGCACCAGTGGTTCTCGAGTTATGACCAAAACAAAAGTTCACGTGACAGTTGGATAGATCTCACCGAGACCTGAAGTTTGAGTACCAACACGATGGGTCTAGCACCAGTGGTTCTCGAGTTATGACCAAAACAAAAGTTCACGTGACAGATGGATAGATTTCATCGAGACATGAAGTTTGAGTACCAACACGATGGGTCTAGCACCAGTGGTTCTCGAGTTATGACCAAAACAAAGGTGCCTTGACAGATGGATAGATCTCAGCGAGACATGAAGTTTGAGTACCAACACGATGGGTCTAGCACCAGTGGTTCTCGAGTTATGACCAAAACAAAAGTTCACGTGACAGATGGATAGATCTCACCGAGACCTGAAGTTTGAGTAGCAACGCGATGGGTCTAGCACCAGTGGTTCTCGAGTTATGACCAAAACAAAAGTTCACGTGACAGATGGATAGATCTCACCGAGACTTGAAGTTTGAGTACCAACACGATGGGTCTAGCACCAGTGGTTCTCGAGTTATGACCAAAACAAAAGTTCACGTGACAGATGGATAGATCTCACCGAGACCTGAAGTTTGAGTAGCAACATGATGGGTCTAGCACCAGTGGTTCTCGAGTTATGACCAAAACAAAAGTTCACGTGAGAGATGGATAGATCTCACCGAGACCTGAAGTTTGAGTAGCAACACGATGGGTCTAGCACCAGTGGTTTTCGAGTTATGACCAAAACAAAAGTTCACGTGACAGATGGATAGATCTCACCGAGACCTGAAGTTTGAGTACCAACACGATGGGTCTAACACCAGTGGTTCTCGAGTTATGACCAAAACAAAAGTTCACGTGACAGATAGATAGATCTCACCGAGACCTGAAGTTTGAGTAGCAACATGATGGGTCTAGCACCAGTGGTTCTCGAGTTATGACCAAAACAAAAGTTCACGTGAGAGATGGATAGATCTCACCGAGACTTGAAGTTTGAGTACCAACACGATGGGTCCAGCACCAGTGGTTCTCGAGTTATGACCAAAATAAAAGTTCACGTGATAGATGGATAGATCTCACCGAGACTTGAAGTTTGAGTACCAACACGATGGGTCTAGCACCAGTGGTTCTCGAGTTATGACCAAAACAAAAGTTCACGTGACAGATGGATAGATCTCACCGAGACCTGAAGTTTGAGTACCAACACGATGGGTCTAGCACCAGTGGTTCTCGAGTTATGACCAAAACAAAAGTTCTCATGACAGATGGATAGATCTCACCGAGACCTGAAGTTTGAGTACCAACACGATGGGTCTAGCACCAGTGGTTCTCGAGTTATGACCAAAACAAAAGTTCATGACGAAGTTTCTAGTTCTCACAGAAAACGGGATATTAGTTCAGCACGATTGTGTTAGGGTCATGAAAGGTGGGTCAGTTTGAACTTATGCAAATTTTAAGCGAATCGAAGCGTCAATCTACAATAATATTGACCACATTGACCATTGACATTCGTAGGTATTGAGATTGCAGACGCGGGCTTTGTACAAAATTCGCACTGCATTATTTATTATCTCTATAGGAGATACCAAACTTCTTTGCACGAAGTGCGAGCGCGGGCGCGGGCGGCGCGGCGGGCGAGGCGAGCGAGCGAGGCACGCGGGGCACGCCAGCCAGCCACCGGCCGCCGCTTCGCATAGAAGAAATCGTAGGTACCGAACGAACGTGTGTGCGTGCGTATGCCCCCCGCCCGCGCCGCCACCTGCCCGCGTCCGTCCGCTTTGACCGCAACAACTGTTTTTGTGTTTTATTCATTTATTTCGAGCATGAAAATGACACAAATTTACAATGTACATTTTTGATGCATTGAATAAATTGAATATGTAAACTCTAATCATTCTAATATTTTTTTGAAGCTTTTGTAGCTTGGAAAAATAACATAATTGAAAATCTTAAAATTGCGTGCCCTAATTTGGCACAAATTCATTTAATGGGCATATGTAAGTGATCTGAGATAGGAAATAACAATTTTGTCAATTCTAATTTTGTTTTAGGCACTGTTTTTACATACTGACCATAGGTCAGTTTGCACTGGACGAAGATGACACAAACTGGGTTTGCACACTCCGCAGGCTATCCTAGATATGATACCATAATTATTTTAAAGTTTAGATTAATTTTGCCAGTTTTGAATGGAATTAAAAAAAACAACCACAAATCTTCGAATTGCTGAAAATGCAAGTGACACATGTGACACAAAACGCAATATTATGCTTCTTATGTACGACTGTATCCACAGGCAAGAAATAAGCAAGTTTAGAATTTTTTTAACTTATGTCCTCAAAATAGCCCAGCGCTATCGGTCTATATTGGCAGATGGTCTTTCTAGGAGTAGGTATAATGACAGGACGAAGGGATTTATCTGTGCGCAGTGCATCAGATCTTGAAACATTTTATTTTATATCAATAAAATATTTTATCATTGTTAATAATTTGTAAATTCCTCACATATTGGTGGAAGTAGAAATAGGTAAATCATAATATATTTTCGTACTTAGTTGAAAACAGTCGTTAGAAAGTATGTACAAAATTTTTGTTTATCAAACTCGTGAATTTGTGGTTATTTTTTTATTTAGTCACGATAATAACATTGGCTTCGGAATGTTTGCTACTCGTACCTACGGAGTTAGCCGATTGTGCACAGTGACTGCACTGCATCGTCCAAGCCGAGTGTGCTATGCTTGTTGTTGTTGTAACATCATTCTGTACTTGCTCTATCGCGGTTTACGAAGGTTCAAAAGTATATTTATGAAGTCATGTAAATATCCTAGTAGTGTGGTTATTAATGCGCACTTTTTAGAATTGAAAATTTTTAAAAATTTTGCAAAATTTTCCTTATTTACAAAAATTCTTTACTTCTTAGTTTGAGTCATGATGAAACCTAAAATTATCTAAACAAAGACTAAAACATGAAATACATGCATCGCAAATACGCGCACATGAAAAAGTCGATACTGGAATATTGTTTGTTAGTTCTTGGTTCAAGAAAAGTTTGTCATTGTCCTACTTAAGAAGTGGCACCGCCTTGTGAGAACGTTCTTTGATATGAAAACAAAAAACTTACGTCGACATGCTTCATTACTTACTACTACATGGTCATGTCGCACTTAGTGACAACTTTTCTCGAAAAGTCAGGAATTTTCCCGTTTAATCTATGAATGGAATATCTGGCAAAGCGCCAGGATTTCACAGGGGAGAAAGTCAACTGACCGATTTAATGGCTTCCGGCGTTCCTTACCAATACGGTACCTACGTACATACCTACGCATGTAGATATATAAGGTCTTTCAATAGTATGTAACGATACGCTAAGGGGTGTATGTATATCAGATACTCATCACTTTCCCATACCAATTTTTTTACGATATAAAAAACCTACTCACTCCTCAAATTTAATACGTGAAGTGCGCGTATACCCTAATAAGTATGTTTTTTATATCGTAAAAAAAATTGGTATGGGAACGTGATCAGCTGATACACATAATATACCCCTTAGCGTATCGTTACCTACTATTGAAAGACCTTATATATTTTTTGTTATTTATGCGTTAACAAACACATTTGCTATGTACATTACCCCATACATTCATGATATCAGCCCATTACTACAGAGGACAACAATGTATGTACGTTGTTGTCCTCTGTGCCATTACTTCGTATTCCTTCCGCAGAAAATTGTACCAGTGTACGAGTAGCCACTTACACTACTTTTCTGCAAGTCCGGCTATACCGACTAATGTTTTTTTATTATTATACCGTCTAAATTTTCATCCATATTTCCAGTTCAAATTTTATATGTATGTTTATTAAAATCACTGATACAATATGGAAATACATACTTTCTGACCATAACGTCTATTTAATAGCGCGGTGCTGGGGGCGCATGCACCGCGGTACCGTTTAAGTTAATCTGTATACTATACTATAATAATATAGTGCTCCTTTTTGTACCAATAAAATAAAAAAAATAAAAATAAAAATATTGTTCTCAGAATTTCCATAAAAAAAGGATGCGCCCAAATTCCCACAAATTGCTGGCCGATTGTTTTAATTTAACACATCCATTGATTAAAAATATCTTCAATTTAAACTTTTAAAGTGACTACGTTGTAATGTATTGTTCACCTCAAGGTAACACGGTTCAATACTCAATTCGATAAATAAGTCTCATTGTCAAATTGAGTGTTTCCGTTATTTGCATGGCATTGAGTTAAACAAATTGTGCCCACATTTTTCTTATTCTCATCCATTAGGCGTATGTATGTATATTATAGCGTATGTATATATGTTCATGTAAGTGACGTATGTTCATTGATACGGGGTGCCCCAAAGATATTCATAGAAGCTTCAGTCAGACCACGAGTCCGGCAAACCACAGAGCACTGATCCCGGGCGAAGTTAGCCAGCAACACACACAAGTCAATGACTCAAGACGTCAAGACAGAACATAACACACATTTTCCATATTTCGTTTATACATCGTCAAAACAATTCTACGATCGTATACTTCTTGTACTTACCGCAAACATATATGACGATGGAATCCTTTTGATTAAAAAAAACCGGCCAAGTGCGAGTCGAACTCGCGCACCGAGAGTTCCGTAACGCCATGTCATGGTTAGCGCCACTCACGCCATCTATGGCGTGTTTATGAAATGCTTCATATTAGTTAAAATTCATGATTAGTTAAAATGCTTCATTTTCTATTCGGTAGATGGCGCGCGCGCATACACTTTTTAGTTTCTTCCATGGGAACCCCGTGAGTTTTTTACTTTTTCTTATTTCTATTATTTGTTGTTATATCGGCCATAATAAATAACACATATTCAGTGAAAATTTCAACGGGCTACCTATTAAAGGTTCAAGAGATACAACCCTCGGACAGACGGACGGACGGACGGACAAACATACAGGTAGACAGACGGCGTAGGCTTAGTAATAGGGTGAGGTACCGGATACGGAACCCTAAAAAACAATACGGAAGAAACAAAAGTGTATTTGTTTGATCTCCTGAATAGGGTCCTGAGATTGGACACCCTCATTGTACATGTACAGTGTATGTACAGTGTATGTAAGTACAATATAAATGCTAGCACACAGTGATAGCGTGTTGACAAAGTTCGGTCATCGGAAGCTATCCAGCCTTCGCGGTGTGGACATAACCTTCTCAAGTGGATCTAGCGATTATCGATGCCCCAAAAACGGAGAGGTCGTGAAAATATACCTACTACGCATTTCGCTGGACGCTTGATGTACATAAAATTTGACTTTACGTACATTCTAGACACCTGTCAAAATATTTACCAGACTAACGAATATTGTTTGCCATTCCACGAAGGTAACTTCACAGTATTACGTTCTTGATTAGAAACATCAACGTTATAACTGTGATAAAAATTACTGTAAAATAAAAATAACTGTAATCTGTTAATATCGTCTGCCTAATGGGTTAGCTAGATAGAAATTAGACAATGCTATAAGGCACAAGCAATGATATTATAATTGGGCACAAGGTATACCTAATTTGTTAAATCGAAGAAAATTCAACAGAATTTCGACCAACTTGCCGGCTTACCGCTGTCAAACTTTGCTATACTGCATTACTATCGATTTTTTTAAAAATTAAAAACTGGCAAAAATATTTTAATCTCTTTAGCAGGCCGCCTGATGCTTTTGGTTGACTTTATACATACGACAGACGCTGCGAGAGGTAGGTAATTATAGTTTGATAGGTACCTAATTGTTGCCTAATTGTAGCATTGCTGTCTAATTGTTGGTAATTGTAACTGAAGCATCAGCGGTGTAACCATTCCTGATGGTCTGACAACGTGTTTCAGGAGACGGAGCGCGAGGCACCGAACAACGTGTACTTGATCATCGTGTTTCTGTTCGTCTCGATGATTCTTCAGGTAGGTAATACAGTGGATGAAACTGCATAAGTACTACATAAATAATTAGAAGATATTTTCCCCAAAGTGCAGTCTCGGGTCCTTCAAGAGAGGCACCTGTCAGGCCGGCATCGCATTCGGCCTGCCCCGCGTGCGACCAAATGTCCGTGGGCGTCGTTAGACATCTTATGGGTGGCTCAGAGCGACATGTCGCTCTTTCTATAAAAAAGCGGTCAAAAGCGAGTTAGGCTCGCACAAATTATTAAAACAAAGATAAGTTCTTTCCCCGAAAATATTACATTGTCGAAAAAATCTGCAGTTTTCCTGCAATCTATGGCTTAATATCTACTAACCCTATGAACATTTACATTTTAGCTTTAGAAACCTAGAAGAACGGGGGGACGGGAATTTTAAATTGTAAAAAAAATATTTTTAATATCATATTTTAAAATCATTCAAACGATACCCTACACACTATATGTTAATTTAAACTTTTTTTACATATATCAAATTGGCCCCCCATATTAAAGTAACACACATTTTTTTAGCTAGTTTTTGACGAGCCTGTATGTGCGCGTCATCACGATCTATCATTATGACAAAAAAGTTTCTACGTTACTTAGTTTTCGAGAAAAACGCCTGTGACAGACGGACGGACGCCGGAGTGATCTTATAATGGTTCTGTTTTTCCTTTTAAGGTAAAGAACCATAAAAAGAAGACATACGTAAAATAAAAATAATAAATGTATACACGGTGTTGCAGTGGCCCCCGTAATATTTTTAACTGACATAAGGGGGCTCTTCTATATGTGAAACTAAACAACTTCTGTGGGGGAAAAATTTTTTTTTGGAAACAAAAAAAAAATTTTTTTCCCATACTAATTTTAAATGCCTATTCTCAAAATGTATGGAGAAAAAAAATTTTTTTCTTCAAATTCAAAAGTAGTAGAACAAAAGTTG
The DNA here is from genome assembly GCA_946902875.1 of Nematopogon swammerdamellus. Lineage (NCBI taxonomy): Eukaryota > Metazoa > Arthropoda > Insecta > Lepidoptera > Adelidae > Nematopogon > Nematopogon swammerdamellus. The sequence continues at coordinate 11,255,353 of OX336345.1, forward strand.
TTCTATTTCACGTACAGAATCACCCCCTTTCGGGTTTTACGGTTGGGGTTGCAACACCGTGTATAATATTAATAATATATAAGTATTACATAGATACATAAGTACACAGAACTTTATAAACAACGTTTCAAAATCGGTTGCAAATGCGAAATATTGTGAGCGCGCAGGATGCCGCTAATGCCTAAAATGACCTTCCGCAGAGGCCGTATGAGAAAATTTCAAGAATCATGCAGATCTAGCCCATATTACAGATATAATTTTGGGCCTCCTAACTAAACTAATGGCAATTCGATGAATTTTCACTTTCTTCATCTGGTTTAAGAATATTATTATTAAATGTTTTGCAGGTAGTGAGCCTGGTGGTGTCCTGGAGACTACAGCGCGGGCTGGCGGCCACCGCGGAGGCCGAGCCGCCCAAGGACTGGCGCAAGAAGGCGAACCTCCACATGTATACGATCATCGACAAGATATTTTAACGTCCACGCAATAGGGACGATAATGTATCGCACTTATCGAAATATTTCCGAGTCATTCCTATAAAAAAAAACTAACATTTTCTAGAGTCAAGTGGTTGCCAAAATTATTATATTTATTCTAACAACAGAATAACATCGTGGATTCGATTGTATCCTATCTTGTACCAAAGTTTGAACACCATCTAGTAGCGAATGTAGAAACCTGTTCGTCTCGCAGTAGACATACGAAGATAAAGTGAAAAAGATTGACGTATTCTCTCATTCTCATATTTGGATATTGAAATGGAAGTTACTCGCGCGGGATCAGAAACAATCGGTAGTGTACGTGTACCCTTATCACGAGACTTAACCTACACCGCGTATTACTACGCTACGCCGCGTTCTCCGCATCACTTTGTATGGAGAAACGGAACAGCGCCTCTAGTTATAGATTTGCGAACTTCGTTTCTCCATACAAAATGATGCGGAGAACACGGCGGCGTAGCGTAGTGCGCGGTGTAGGTTAAATCTCGTGATAAGGGTACAGAACCTTCTTCTTCTTCTTCTTTTTTTAAATAGTGGAAACCAAACGAATAGGAAATTCGTTTATTACTGCCAGTATCCAGCGACGGCGCTGCACGGTATACATTTATGATTACTTATAATAATAAAACAAAATTATTTTAAGGAACGAGACATCTGACGTTACTAGTTTGCATGCACAAATTCTAGTAGGCACGCCGTTGTAAATAAGAAGATAAAAGTAAATAAATAAAATATTATACATATATATATATATACATATATATATATATATATATTTGCAGTCTTACGTCATTACATTTTATAAATTTTAATGTGACGCTCACTAGTCAGTAGTCACGTCAATGTTGACGTCTGATACCGCGCGAGTAAAGATCTACCTTACCTAATTATTATCTAATAAATTTCAGTACTTCCATTCAGAAATATAATAGACAAGACAAACAAAAAGCAAAAGTGCTGTAGACAATTATTGTTCCAACTACGTCAATTTGCGATGTGCGTTTGATCGATTTTCTATGGTTTGATCTATTTTAAGTCAATGATTTTAGGGCTACGTAAATGAAAATGAACGAAAAGTATGAGGTTTTCGCGAATCTCATGTCATGATAGAGGGAGTGTTTTGTGTATAGTTGTGTCTTGCCTTTTCTAAGACAGTCAATGTTTCAAAATACTGATTGTTCTAATATTTGGGCAAACATTTTAAAACCCATTTGTCGATTATTAAGATATGAATCTGACAAAGCTGTTATCCAGTGGATCACCTGCTCTTGCTGAAGTTTTCAATACTGTTAGGTATTGAATTAAATATGTGTTGCCGTTTGTAACGATTTTAATGCTAACTGTAATTATTATGTAAAATAGATAAGAAAAGAATTAGTGCGTATGTTTAAACATTAAACTGTGATAGTGTATAGGTAATTTCCAATAGTTAATTATTAAAGACATATTTTTGTGATCATAATGCCATATTTATGAATGGCGATCAGCTTGAAAATTTGTATAATAACTATATATATGTAGTACATATTATGTACTGGGCTTGCTGTCAGATACATTAAATAAACCGGCCATAGTTCAAAATGCATGAAAAAAATACGGTAGCGTACTTATAAACATTATTATTTCAGAAATTGCATGTCTTTTTAAAATTATTCAAATATCAATTTTGCCGTTTTAAATGTTTTGAGAGTGCTATGCCAATGCCAGAAAACTATATATATATATATATATATATATAGCTATTATAAAATACACGATAGTGTTTGGAGAAATGAAAACATAAGATGTTTGGTTTGATGAATTTTGACAGTAATTTCAGGCTAGCGGCGAGTGTTTTATTTTTTTTCCTGCTCAAGTTCCCAGTCAATTGCCGTCGATTAAAATAAAAGATTTTGAATTTTTTATAATGAATGTTGCCGTTGTCAAGTTCACACAGCGAATGGTGAATCTGAAATGTATTCATATTATAGCCAAAACATTTTCTTCTGTTATCAATAATTTTGACCTACATAGAAGTACACCTAATTTTATGTGCCACTTCATGTGTTACGATCACTTTTCAAATTATATCTCGCGTTCAAGGAACTGCCATTACTTTTTAATTCGTTGACTGCCATACGTATAGTTTCTACTCCACAGTTGCCAACCCAGAGTTTAGTTTAATCCCTACATCCTAATAAATAATGCGAAGTTTCTAAGGCCGTGTGACGATATATGAATATTCTTATAACTCGAGAACCACTTGATTTAATTACATATGGTTTTCACTGTTACATTCTGTCACTTTTCTAGATGGTTATAGGCTATAAATCATAACGCTACGTCATCGGTGGCCTGAGCTGTGAGCTAAGATCTAACGTCTGCCGTCTGTCTGTGTGTATGTATGTATATCTGTTGGTTTATAATTGAAAAACGGCTTAATCTCTTAGGTTGCAGTTTTTACATATGTAATGCGACATATATGCCCCAGGTTATAGGCTATATAGCATCACACCATGATTCATATGAGATGAGCAGTGGGGTCGAAAGTGAACGCATGTCGGAAAATATCAATCAATTCGGTTAGCTTTCATTATTTACGTGAAGACTACTAATCCGATTTACATAAGGGGTTCACCAATATGATCTGTGATATGTTGGTATTGTCACATATTACTTAGTATTGTTGACATTTATGTTACGTCACGCCACATTGGCAGGGGTTGAGTAGTATAGACGAAAGTAATATAAATTTGAGAATCGGTTTGTCTTAATGTGATTTATTCGAAAATAGTCAACCAATATACATAGGGTTTCCGCCAATGTGATCTGTGATGTTTGGAAGTTGCTTTCTTCGAGAGAGCATAATACAGGACAGGGTGTTTCAGGATAGGCTTGAGAAACTTAAGTAATAGAAAGTACTCATTTTAGAACAAAAAAAAAAAACCTTATAACTCAAATCGAAATTCCGAATTTTTTTTTCATACAAAAATTGAAAATTAGAATAAAAACTCGATAGAAAGTGAGTTCGGGGAGATTTGGCAGAAGTGCTGTTTAGGTCTAGGGAGTGCAATGACCTAGTCCAGTGCCCTTTTTCTTTTGAATTTAAGTGTTTAGAATTTAGCTACATGCAGTACAATTCTACTAGTTAAATATGTAAGTTAGTAATTTTTTTTTATTTAATAAAGGTGGACGTTAACCGTCTACTAAATCTCGATTAAACGATTTTCACCAAAAAGTACTATAACATGACCGAATCTGGGAAAACGTTTGAGAGCTTTTCATCTTCAAATATGGACACCTTTCGAACCCTGAAGTTACGAAACCCTACCCTGAAACACCCTGTATAGCGTTTACCTAAACGCAGCTCGACGCTCGGGCTGGGTGGACGTAAGTTTTTCGAGAATATCGTGGTTCACGCGAACATAGCTCGGCCTTCGGCCTCACCCTGAGTGACTTTGTTCGAGGGAATATATAGTTAGCCTGAACGCAGCTCGGCCTTCGGTCTTACCCTTTAGTGCCTTGCTTTTTTCGAGAAAGCATATCGTCTACTTCAACACAGCTCGGCTTCCGGCTTCTCCCTTAACGTTTTCGAGAAAGTACAACTTTAGCTTGAACTCGCTTTGATTTTGGCCTCGCCCTTAGTGACCTTACTTTCTTCCAGGGAGTACCTATAACATCGTTTACGTGAACACAGCTCGGGCTTCAGCCTCGCCCTTAGTGTGTAAATTAATTCGGGAAACTACATCGTTTACGGAATTTTTGAAACGCATAAATATGTAAGTAGGTATAATCAGCATAAACCAGAATCAATTATTCTAATTATAACTTTTACTGAGTGTAAGCAATTTGCAGTAAGGTCTATTCTTAGAATATTAAGAGGTATCTTGAGAAATCTTGTAATTCTATGGGTCTATTATGCATTATTATTAGAAATTTGATAGTTGTATTTTTTTTATTTTATAAAATGTTTCAGGGTTTATTTTTTATTTTTTATATATGTTGTACATTTTACACCGCTTGTCTGAATCTCGCACACGAGCTTATTCATTGTTTAACTTTACGGTATGCGTGACAGCCATTGTGACTTTAATCTAATGTGACCTTAATCGTGAGAGGAGATAAGGGATAAACTATGCGGTTTTTTTTAACTAGGAAAGATATGACATATTAGTACGAATACTTTTTGCAGTGATTAAATAATAGTGAAATCCCACGTCGCTAATGCAGTGATTAGCTCGCGCGCAGTGACTAACTCAAGTTAATTACTGTTTTTAGGCCCACTTGCACCAACACGAGTTTAAAGTTAAGTGGCGAGTTATGGATTTAAACGCGGTTCCCACAGTCAACGGGTGCTAGCTTAACGAGTTAAACTGGTTTATATATTAAATTTGTGTTGGTGCAAGTGGGCCTAAGAGTAGTTATAATAATTGCTGATAAACAATTAGTTGCTGATGAAAAATCACTTTAATAATATACATTATGTTAACTCCAAGTGCCTGTGTACTATCTTCGGCCGAAGGACGACTTAGGATAAAGAAATTTTTAGGTTTGAAACTATAAGAAATCTCAAGTTATGGATTCTGAATCTCGTGTGTTATCTTTCGTCCTCTAAGGTTCTTTCTATATTTGTCTAACTTTTGTTATATATCTTAATTGCAAAAGCAAAACCTTTAGTACATAATATCTATATTAGTTTGTCTTGTTTTTACAATAGGTTATGATTATATATGACTAAAGTTTTGTTTAAGTTTTCTTTGGATACAAAATATGAGAAATCAGTGGCGGAACAATGAGACGCAGTTTGCCAGTTGGCATGCTAGTTAAAGGTTCCGTGCAATTGAGTATTGTTTAAATTAGTAAGCGATATTCAGTCATAATTGCATACTAGTGTCGTGTCCTGTGTTCTAATTACATATTACAATTTGAGACATACTTAGACAAAATAGAATTATTATTATTAACACTGAAAGCTTACGTTGAATTTGTAATTAATGAGGACACTGTACGCGGTACTGTATTCTTGTGCCCTTCTTCTCCCATAATAGTCCAGCAGTTATGTACTTTTACCTGGAAAATATTCCAAAGTTAATATAACTTTTACAGGTTGTTTGGGGGTATACTAGAAATACTATGCTAAGTTTTCGACCTCGAGGACCCTGTGCTAACTTGGGGGTGGGCAAAAATCTCAAAAAAATTCTGATTTTTTTCAGCTTTTCGCCTATGTCTCTTAAACTAAGGATATTTTGTTGACCACATTGCATGACAAAGTTGGGGAGCATTAAATTTCCTAAAATTTCGTTGTTGAACCAGCTTTTCAGACCCAACATTAACGGAGATACAGCCGATCAAAGTTATACAAAGTTTCTTAAAATGTAAAACATAGCAGAAGAACGAATGTTTTGGCCCTATAACTATTTGTTACCATCATTTCCATGTTAATTATGTTGATGACTCATCAATATCAACGTCTTGGAAACCTATGACCCCCCTTCCCCCGCCCCCTCCTCCAAGGTGGTTTTTGATGGTTATCCTGATCAGCGTTCTTTTACTTCACTCCTCAACAAAGTTTGTCTTTTCCAAGACAACTTCGATCAGTACGATTTCACAGGTGAAATTTCTTTCCAACGATACCAACAAGCAGAACTTCATAACTATGCTGACGAGTGAAATGGAAGCCAGGGGGATCCAAGTGAGGCAGACAGTAGAAGACGCCGATGTAATGATTGTTGAGACTGCTGTCTCAGCTGCTGACAAGTATGATAGTGTCGTCATAACAGGGAAGACATAGATCTTCTGTTGCTTCTCACTGCTTTGCGTTCTTTCAAAAAGAACGTTTATTTATAGAAGAGTGGAAAGGTTCACAGCCCAACTTGTATTCATCTCACTCGTTCAAGTACGATCCACAGGATATTCTTTTCCTGCATGCGATAAGTGGGTGTGACACCACCCCAGCACCATTTGGTATTGGAAAAAAGAAGGTGATGCAGATGTATAGCAATCCCTAGCCTGTTTGCGATTTTTAAAGACCCCGAGGCAACAGATTTTTATAAACAAAAAATTAAAATCTAAAATTGATGTGCCACCACTGGCAGCGGGGCGGACCCAGGCTACCGATGGTCGGGTCCCAAAGAGAGAAACCACCGGACTATGCGCGCAGTGTCGAGCAGGGCTGCCTTCTGGATCTGACCCTTGATCCAATCAATCAACCAATCTCAAGATGGTCGTCAAGGCTCTTCGCTATCAGCCCATGCGCCGATACGACTATGGGCACAACGATCGATAAATCAGTCGGTATATCGATGGATATTTTTAATATTACTACTTTTTTTTGTAAATACATTTTCAACACCCCCCCCCCCCCCCTTCCCCCCTCCCCCTCCTCTCAGTGACTGTGACTCCTAGTTTAGCGGCGGGTGGACGAGTGGTTTGGGCATCGGCTTCTCATGCGAGAGGTCGGCGGCGGTTCGTATCCGGTTGGCGTGTGCCAATGAGTTTTTTCTGACGAAAAAATTTACGTGCATACCTACACCTGCTGCTTCACCACCGTTCGGAACCGGTGTAAAACTATAGGTCCCTTCCCTTGCCCCTTACTAGGTGGTAGGCTCAAATTGTAGCCGACTGGGTACCACCGTACTGGATGTAAGATGGCCGCATAGCAGCCTCGGTTGTGTTCTCCTCTAGTTCAGTATAGCCAGCAAGCTACGTTCTCGGAGGTGATATTGGCTGATCGGAGCATGCGCTTTGGCCCCTCCGACTCAGCCACCCATACCGGAATATATAAAAAAAAAGACATCATATTATGTGTACAACGTTGAGGTTTTTGGTGTGAGAGTGGGTTCTACATAACATATTTCTTACATTTTCATCGTAACGTTTGGGGGAGGGGGGAGGGGGGGGGGGGGGGGGGGGGTGGAGGTTCATAGGTTTTCCAAGACGTTGATATTGATGAGTGATCAACATAGTTTTTTTTTTTTTAATTTTTAAAAACTTTATTGAATTAAACATACAGAAAATACATAAACTATAACTACCTATCAAATTAAATAGACAAATACAACTAATTAAAAAAAAAAAAAAAACCTATAACTAAAAACCACTTAAAACTAAAAACTTATAAATTATATATTTCCTCAAGGGGCGTCGTCCCCGGGATGGTTCCCAGGATGGCGGCCGCGTTGCCCCTCTGTATCCCCAGACTAACTCGTTGCCGGAGATACGAGAGGCAACACGGGTTTCCAGTTGCGGTCACCATCCTGGAACCCACCTCAAGGACGAAGGCCTTGGCCTCCTCCGACCACGTACCAAATGTCTCGACGGCGAAGGTCACGAACCAGTAGTTGCACCTAATATCTTCGTATTTTTTGTGCTTCCTACTGGCCGCGGCTTCCGCCGCCGCACCCGCACGCGAGCAGGACAGCTTTATGTTGCTCGCACAGACGGTGTCCACACACGTTGCGTCCCACACCAGAGCAATGATGGTTATAGGGCTCAAACCTTCGCTTTTCCGCTATTTTTTACATTTTAAGAAACTTTGTCTAACTTTGATCGGCTGTATCTCCATTAATATTGGCCCTGAAAATCTGGTTCAACAACGAAATTTTAGGAAATTTAATGCTCCACCTTTTTCATGCAATATGGTCAACAAAATATCCTTAGTTTAAGAGGTATAAGCGAAAAACTGAAAAAAGTAAAAAAAAAATTGAGTTTTTTGCCCACCCCCAAGTTAGCACAGGGTGCTCGAGGTCGAAAAAATTCCTAGTGTACCCCTAATTTTTTTTCGACATGTCGACTGGACTATAAATCTTAAGCTAGGACATGGTAAGGCAAACATTTAGTAGAAAATACATTGACAAGAAAACGACAACATTTAATGTTTTTATGAAAATCAGTATGTGCAAACCGGCTGCGCCGAGGGACCAAAGGTGTTCGACACAGTCTGCACGTCGATAACGAGTTGTCTTCGCCCGTTCCTGATGGTCCGAACGAAAGGATTATAATACGAGTATGACCGATTTTAGTGCCTAAATCGCTCGCTAGTGGCGCTTGCATCTTTTTTCATACAATCTTTTTCGTTCCGGCCATCATGGAACGGGCGAAAACCTCTAGTGATCTACGTGCAGAATGCAGTTCCACCTCACCTCGCGAAAACACGCTCAGCGAGTCACTATGCCAGCAGATTTGCGGACTATTATTGAAAGCATTATCCAGCTTGTTACGACGACGCGACGTTTGAAGACTTGGTACTTGTTATACCTAGACCATGATCGGCACAAGAGTTGAGTGAGTCTGAATGCGCTCAAAGACTGAAATACTTCTACGAACATTGCCATATATTAGTGAAATTTGAATCTATACGCATATTCATTTAAGAGATTTTAATTTAATTTTTAAAATGCAATTATCTGTCTATTGAGATTTTAATTGTTGGAATTATCTAGTATTTAGGCACATTCAATACCTATTAATTAGTTAGTTTTAAGACTATGCAAATAAAAAAATCGAAATAAATCGATATTTTTATGAAATTATGCCGTTTCATTATTAAATTAGATACTCAACCAGAAATTACTATATTATAGATGTATATATAGGCGAGATTTTTGTTTATCTGATTTCCTATATAAGAGAGTTCGAATCGTAGAATCATAAATTAAAATAATCCAAGAACTATTCAGTTCGACGTAGCCGAATTACTCAAGGACCAATTGTCAGAAAACGCTTAGGTACATAAACTAGGTAGTAGTAGTTAGGTACAAAATCAGTCTAGATAAAGCTTAGGTACATAAACAATGAATTTATCATCAAACACTACCGAATATCACCTATATACATATATACACGTATGCATGGTACTTATCGTATACATACTCATAAGTGAGTGTGGCGGTATGATAAAGCTCCAGATAATCCGGAAATAATAAAATATGATATGATTAACTACTAATATTTCAAACGCACGATTCTTATGTTATGTTATGTATGATATGACACAGCGTATAGTATAATTTATAGATAAATCTCTTATAGATAATCCCGTGATGTTCCGTTCCCTCCAACACTTGCGTGAGTTTGAATTTCATGCAAAATTTTAGCTCTTTTCCCTTACCTTATTTGGTGGGAGGGTCAAACCCGCCCGGATTGGTACCACCGCACTGAATGAAAGGTTGGTCGAAGCCGCTATGTAAATAGTAAATAAAAAAATTGAATCGTTTATTAAAATGTTCTTTATGGATTCAGTACAATCAAGAATAAGCTGAAAGTATCAAACATTAATAGGAACTTTTTAGTGTTTCAGAAAATGTGCACCTAGTATATGTACCTACCTAATTACCTGGGTACACACAATGCTTATTAATTTTAAACAAAGAATTGGTTGAGACATGTTTACCATTTTGACAAAGGCATCTATTCCCATGGACAAAGGAATCTTCAGATTCTTGTTTTCTGTAAGTTAAATAGAACAATAGTAACTTTAAAATATTATCCAGAATTTATTCTAAATATCTACAATTACATGCGAGTAGCTACCTACTTCACTTCTTCTTTTTTAGGGTTCCGTATCCATACAAAAGCTTATTATTTTAGAGAGCTTCGCTTATGTAATTCGATAGTTCGTCGCGTGGAATTTAAAAGGCGAATGATATTGAGTCTGGAGCCGAAAATGTCAGGCAGGATTCCTGTCAAGAATGTAAAATAGTGTGATAGCACGAAATGAGTAACGAATTGGCACAAAAGGTCTATGATAAGATTAGGTACCATGTGCGTGAGTCACATGGAGATAAGATAGTTAGTCGCAACATTTGCCCTTCATTCACTCACTCCGCGCTTGTAGTTTGGACGACATCAAAAATTACTTCCCGAATTCTTCCGAAATTATTATGACTTAGAGAAATAGTTCTGACAGTGAGACAGATTGTATGAGTGAGAAAATTATGGTGAATTTATGCATAGTTTAAAAAAAGTGGAATACCTAAGCAAATTGGTAAAATTTATGCATAGAACCGATTTAAAAAAAATGCGGTATGAATAAAATAACAAAAATTAAAACTTATGTGTTAGAATACAAAAATACTTTCGTCTATATCTTTCATGATAATTTCCCAAATGCACAATGAAAATAAATAACAATGTAAAAACAATTTTTAGAAACCAAATACAAGAGTGAATCTAGTCACGAGTCTGTGTTCACTTGGTTGTTTGTTTACTAACAAAATGGGTTGTGATTCCTGTTCCTGTGAAAAGGTGTTCTTGTATGTTAACTTAGCCTTCGCTGTAAGTATGTTCACGCTTCAATTATTGCACGTAACCACTCATTCATTCATTACTCACAGATCTAACTTTATGTTTTGAAAAGTTTCTATCAACTCAGAACAAATTGTGCCAGTTTGACCAGGGTTCCTCAGTGTTGTCGCAGGTTCATAATACCTACATATTATTATGTTGAGCAAGTTGATCGTTTATCAATTTCGAAAAGTAATATTTGTCCAGTGTGCTCATTTCATGTCTTCTTTATCTTATATTTTATGACATGATTATATCGAAAAAACACAGACCCGATGTGATAATGCTCGTACCTATTGTTATCGCGGACTTTTGGTCTATTTACCAATTTTTTTTTATGGAAACTTAAGCGGTTGGCTACATCACCTACTACATCCGTGATGTCAGTCAACACCTTGGTAAACTAGGTGCCATGTCAGTGCTTACACGAACTATTTACATAGCCGTTTCAGTCGACCTTTCATTCAGTGCGGTGGTACGGTAAGAAGGGAAGGGACCTATAGTTTTACGTGGAATCCGAATCAATGGATTTTTTATTTTATTATTTTAATTAGTAAGTACTACTAGTTCCTACTTGAGTTATGTATGAAATAGTATTCTTCTACTTACTTGGCCGAAGCATTACGAAACGATGGAAATCAAAAGAGCTTGCGTGAACAATTCAATTTTAACCCAATACTTTTTACCCAAACTGAAAATACATTTTTAACATTATGTTTAGACCATTTTGCCTTTCTACGTCAATAGTTAACATAAGAAAAAATTTCGGTTAATTGGTTTTCTCAAATCCTAATGGCTAGGCTCGAGGTAAAAATTAATTGACTTCCAATATTAAACAAAACTTATTAAATGCAAAATAATTTAAACCAGTCTTATTCGTTTGTAGTTTATCATTTGCTTTACTGCCTTGCAATTACATTGCCATAAACTATTCTTGTTCGCCTGCATATAATTCTCCCACATCTCAAACGTTAGTTAGATAAGAATGCCTCGCGGCATTAAGCTCGCCTATTGTGTCTAATTTGTATAAATTTGTGTTCAATAAAGAATATTTGCAATGCATGCATTACATTTGCATTACATGCAATTTCCGACTCTAGAATACCTATGTCCAACTTAACCATTCTTTCTCTTTCGCTCATATGGGATACTATCCAAAAACAATCCACGGTCATCGTCCAAAGTACTGAATTTTCACAATAAACTAAGCTACCTGCATCATCATTTTACCAACTGTAGCTTGCTTAACGAACATTTCCAGATGTACGCCGGGTCAATCTTCATAACAGCTATCAGATTGACCTGGGACCCGACGACATACGCTTGGTTTAGATTTCTCTTCGATATTCAATACCGGGTCACCACTGGATATCTATATGGCGTTGCTTTCATCCTTGCCGTCCTCGTGTACATCGGGTCCAGTGCTGTATTTCCTCCGGCGAAGCGGAGACTGCAAGCCGTGAGTATTGTTGACTTTAATCAAACAAAACTGACTGATAAGGATGAACTTTGTCGCCCAGCTGCTGGTAAAACTATTTACGAAAGATAGTGAGGGTCATTAAATTTAGATATGTTTGATATTTAACTGGATGGATGAAAATGTTTATGGTTATCTATCACACTATGTGACCAGATCAGACCTGAAAAAGAGTCTCATAGATACTGTGAAATTGTGGAAAGGTCTACTAAAGGAAATGTTTCCATACTACTCCAACTACTCGTAGCCCACACGTCTGCCAGTCGTTCACTTGCATACTAGTTTGAAATCCCTAGATGGCGAAGCTGGCTGAGTCGAAGGTCCTTCTTCGAAACCAGCTACCCATTACAGTGACTATGATAAAGGTGCACTAAACCTGTAAAACTGTCCCAAAACACTTGAGGTGTAGGTTAAAAAAATACAACAAAACAATTGATTCCAGTACTTCTGCGGTACTGTGGTGGTTATGGCGAGTGAGGGAGTGTACGCGACATATATGTACTTAAGTCTGCGCGACTGGTGGGAGAACTCTCAGCAGGCTGAACTGTTGCGACATGGCCTGGCGCTGCAGGATGACATAAAGGCTCTGCTGGCTATATTGGAGAAACACCATCAGGTCGCGGAGGAAGTCAACAACGCCATGCATGTACGACAGTTGCATTTTTTTTACAAATATTTTATTCTATACCTACATCCTTAAATCTTAAATTAATGACCTTCCCCTAACGTCCCACCTTCAAACCGACTAGCGCTTCATCGGGGGTGAAACTGACTGACGCTGACGACGCCATAAAAGTGATTAATTTCAGTAGACTGAAGATAGAATACCCTGGCTGTTATACTATATTGGGGATATTCAAATACATACAGTAGTGGGCTTTTCAGAAGCTTGATGACGGTGGTCACAAATGTTAATTACACTTGCACTCTAATTGAAAGATGTAACAAAAACATTCAGGGTAATGTGTTTACATTACCCTTCTGTTGGCTTCGCCGCCGTAGTCGGGTAAATAGGTACGTCATTGCTTGGAATATTAGGCCTAGCCCATTGCTCGATATTCTTCTCATATCAATATTCGATAAATTCGTTGATATGAGCCGTAAGTCATACATATAGTCACTGACTTATCGTATTAGTAATACCTTAGCTATCAATGTTTATCAATTGGGTTTTGAAATGACGATTCGGCCTTCCAGGAAGCAGAGCAGGACGCTCCTAAGAACGCTTACGTCATCGTCGCCTGCCTGGCGCTGTCCATCATTCTACAGTTCCTGGGGATGGTGCTGAGCTGGCAGCTGCAGCGGAGAAGCAGCTCCGATGAACGGAGAAATTCAGCCGGCTGGGAGAAATCCAATCGCATCATGTACAGTATCGTCGATAAGATATTCTAATTTAGGTAGCGTTACGATTGATGATCCCCACTCAGTGTTTTTTTCTTGTCAGAAGTTTTTTCTTAATTCACTTCAATGTATGAAATGGTAGTTGTGGTCATGTTGCATGAGATTGTTTTTCTAAAAAGTTTAAAAGTTTTTCAAGATTGTCTTTTAGTTCAATGAATTCGGAGCTCTCTAATTAAGCTAATTGCTGGTAGGTATCCTTTTTTTTCCACCATCTTTATGGCTTTTTTTAAGAATTTAGAGCAAGTGTGGAAAATATCAAATATATGCGATATACAAATATTGCGGATTTAACAATTGCCTCAAAACTCGACGGCATTTAAGAATTTTTTTATAGGGAAACTGACACGGTTGGCTACATCACCTACAACATCCGTGATGTCAGCCCATAACAGCGGGTGAACTTGGTGCCACGTCAGTGCTTCCCTTTGGTCGTGCCGGCTACACTGAACTGGACGGACAAACTATTTACATAGCCGTTTCGACCGACCTTTCATTCAGTACGGTGGTACCAACCCGGGCGGGTTAAATCCTACCACCTAGTAATATAACAAGGGGTCATATCCCTTAGTCGCCTTTTACGACATACACGGGGACAATGGTAACACTTTATTCAAGAACAATGTTCAAGGTTCGATCATGTCATGAGTTGTTTTTGACACGTCGTCGTCGTGCTCAAGTGTCGTGTCTTGTTAAAATTATATACCTATTTGTATGGAGAAACGATGCAGTGCCTGTAGCGGGTCAACACTTGAACACGGCGAAGTGTCAAACAAATCTCACGTCAAGTCTCTGAAAACACGTTACAGCAAACTTTATTTTAATAATTGACAACAACATAACAAATCAAAACCTATAATTTTCTTCCCTGCAGGTACTCAGAAATTCCACAAAGAAGTAAAACAACAGAAGACTTCGAGGCGTCACGATCGAAACTTTGATTGAATGAGATAGTACGACATATGTACCTACATTTACTGAAAAAGTATCCCTACTTTCAGATAGACAATGTAATTTTAAGAGATTTTATACTTTTAAGAGACAGAGGTATAAGGCTGACACTGCCAACACCTAAGCCCCGTAATAATAGTAAATATAAAAACACATAATCATTTAATATGAAATGATAGGGCTTACAAATCAGACATTAAAAAACCCTTCTCGAATTAATTAAAACAATACACATTTTACAAAGTACCGGAATAATAAGCAGCAATATGAAATATTAAACAATATTAACGAATTACAGGTGATTCTAGATATAAGTAACGTGAAATATATTTGTGCAGTTTGCTCGAGAGTTTGCGACAAAAAGTCATTTTCTAAATGAAATTATTTTGGTCACTTTAAATAATAAATAATACTCCTAAACTGGTATTTTATTAGATAAATAAAATGTGATTCATAATAAGTAAGTAAAGTGCGGTACTTGTGTTCATACGAAGAGGGATAGGTGATTGGAAAAAATGAACCACTTCGCTGGGAGAATATAACCAAAGTTTTATTGTTTTGTCAAAGTCTACACGGACGTATGTCCATTTTATGAGTACAAAAAATGTTATTATGTAGTAAGTGCAATAGTAATAAAACAATTATGTAAAAATATTTTTTATTTTGGTTAAAAATATATATTTATTTTATCGACAAGGCGACTACAGATAGGTATCAATTACACTAAACTGTTTTTCGGTTTTTATTATCCATAATCGTAAAACCATCAACATCCTATCTGTACATGGCACGCATCATTTCCGAAACAGGATTCTTACAAGATCCTCTCACAAGATGTCTCAGAAGCGTGTTGAGCGCACGTCATTGTTGTACCTACATATTGAAAGGTACGGAGAGCAAACGAGAAAGAATAAAGTTGTGTTTTGTGCAAGAGTGACAGTGACTAACGCTTATTTCGTCTTTGCATCTTGTCGCGCGTTTAGCCGAATACTGGTGACCGCCCCGACCGAAGTCGAGCCCCGAGCGCCGCCGCTCCGCCGCGAGCGGGTTATAGATTGGTGTAAACCACAGAGCATCGAATACCGCGCGCGCCTTCTAGAGGCGAAAGTAATAATAATATTTGAAACCCAATAACCGAACGCAGAGCTGCTAGCGCTTCGTATGTGTGTGTATGTGTGTGTGTGTGTGTTAGTATCGACACTACACACAAAGAGGAGGAAGTAAGGCACACGCACAAACAAATGCACACGCACAACACACATATGTAAGTCATAGGCCACGCCCACAGGCTTCAACGGCGTTGTAGGGAAATCGCGCTCAGGGCGTCTCTAGCTGGGGGCGCGCGCGATATTCGATGCTCTGTGGTGTAAACTGTGTGCTTAACTTACCTAACGTCTCGTATCCGTGAAAACGCGAGTGAGGAGCGTTATCGCATTCATAGAATGAGATGGTTTTTAATGTGATCTGTTGAATGTATTCGTGATCACAATAATCCATGTGAAGGCACGCACACGACTTGTTTACCGACAGTTAACATGTTTCATTGCGCTATACCACTTCTATATGTCTACTGTCTAGTTCCGTCCGTAAAACTATGAATATGAAAAAAGTGTAAATATGTGTTTGCTTGATTAGATAAGAGTAAATCATTTATAGTGTAAAAATATAATAGGACAAATAAATATATTTTAAGTTTATTTCTGTTACATTTACTTCCATTCCAGATCCTTAATATAGGTATATTCTTAAACACAACTTCAATATATTATGTCTGAGACAATAGGTACTAAAATAAAGAATGCCTTGAGCATGATAGTACCTAGGTATTCTGTGCCGTGAGGATTTTAATTAAGTATGGCATTTCAAACATTGTTACTTAATAAATTTAAATTCATAAATTAAACTTTTTCTAAGCTCTCTCCTTTGGTCTTGTCTAATACTAAACCTACTCGGAATTCGTACGACGGAAGTAGGATAGTATGGTATAGTAACCACCCAGTAACAGGATAGTAAACAACCAACCAACTATGCATCATCTAAACCGCTCAAACAAATTCCACAACACTACAGGCAACGCAATATTTCCTCATTTTCAGAATGATTTCAGGAAATTTACCGTAAAGCACAGAACCACATCGATATGAGTAAATAACTCTTTACATCTGTACTTACTCATCCCGCCTATGAGCACACACAGATGTAGGTACACAAGACTTTAAAAGTATAGGTGCACTATTACAACCTTTTCACAGTCACTAGATCTCGGCGCGTCTCTCAGAACAGCAGGCTGGGCGACTAGTGTTCCCATGACAAGGTTCTAAATGTGTTTCATGTTCAGAACCACCGCAGCGCCAGTACCTACATATCACTGCGGTTGAGTTCGCTTGACGCATACAATTCTGTAGTCGTTTCCTCGTGCAATTACGACTAATATTTCGGTCTCGCGCGGAGACAGTTTTGCATCGCATGTTGCACTGAATGGTTTCAAATTTCAGTAAACATTTTTATTGTTGAGTGCAATTTACGAGTAGATTCGAAAAGTGGAACAAATTAAACTTGCAGCGACAAGAAAAAGATACCATTCACAACAATGGGCAGCAGCGGACAGAAATTCTTCTTGTTTGTGAACCTGGGATTCGCAGTAAGTGCTTCATACATTCATACAACACGCTGTATACAGACAATCGGGGCGAGCAGAGTAGTCGGTGTTGTGCTGCAAGCAGTCTTGCAGTAAGTGCTGTGTCTATATTTTTATACCTAGTTGGAATATAATTTTACGCATTTATTGAAGTTAGTGTGACACAATTCTCTACTTTTAGAGTAGACCGAAGTTATCAAAATCAAAAAAATGTTTATTGCACATAAATTCGTACAGAATACTTCGTACAGGTAGCACTTAATGCCTATGACATTTTCCGCCAGCCTACCCTTTTTACATATAAAACCAAGGTAGGTGCAACAAAACAAAGTCTTAAATAATAGAAAATAGAAATCAGTACGGGCATTGCCCATAACGCTTTATACTTGCAACTCTTCCTAAAAAGTTATTCACTGATGTGTGGATTTGTGGCATTTTTTGTACATTTAATACAAAATGTTAAGGTTTTATTTTATAATGTAAAGAGGAATACAAATAACTTAAAACTACCTAAGAAACATTATAAATTTAGTGTTAATAGTTATTTTTTTTTTTTTTTTTTTGGAGCCTGACACGGTTGGCTACATCACCTACAACATTCGTGATGTCAGCCCATAACACAGGGTGAACTAGGTGCCTCCCTAGTGCTTCCCTTCATTTCATGTCGGCTACACTAAACTGGACGGAAAACACGAACTATTTACATAGCCGTTTCGACCGACGTTTCGTTCAGTGCGGTGGTACCAAACCGGCCGGGATAAACCCTACCACCTAGTAAGGTAAGAAGGGAAGGGACCTACAGTTTAACGTGGAATCCGAACCACGGTCAGCCTCCAACGGTCGAGCGGTCACCCATCCAATCTCTGTTTATAATTTCGTCCGAGGAGGTAACTAAATCATTGTGCGTACCTATATTAAAACAAAATGGATGACATGGTTTGACTAATAAAGGAAGGAAGAAAGGAAAACATGTTAGTTCTTAGTTTACACACATACCTAGTTAGTTTACGAATCGCTATAATTAAAAAGCTAGTGAGTTTATAGATTTGCTTGAAACAGTAAAGGATTTGAGACTTCTAAAATAAACTGAAGGATAAATTTATGTTCTCCAGGGATTGCCCAACTGAAAGAAACGCTTACTCACGCAGACATTGTCTTACTTTTCCAAGTTCTTACTATTACACGTATTTATTTGCGTCACGAGAAAGTATAATGGATACATTGTATCGGTAAAACAAAATATTTTTATTATTTTAGTAAAACTTAGGAACACAACTAAGCGAAATATGGCAAACATAAAATTGAATGGATATGTGATGGATTTCTAAGTAATTTTTCGTTTACTATGGACATTATGTTGCTTTGTAAAAAATATCTCGTTATATCTAAATTATACATAAACCATAAAAAGTCTAAGCACACCATCGTTTTTATCTAAAATTATTTTACAAGCTTACGCACTTTTTTTTATTGATATAACAAATTTTAGGTACTTTGTTATCGTCGGGACTAGGTGCCATCAAACAAATGGTCAAACAAACGCATCGTGACCACATGAATGAATGTTGACCTTTCCTTGCAGATGTATGCCGGCTCCATGCTGGTGTCCGCCATACGGCTGTTCTGTGATCCCACCACTTACGCCTGGCTCAGTAGCCCTCCGTTCCAAACCTACTACGAGGTGTTGCGATGGTACTCTCTGCTGGCAGGAATTTATCTAGCGGCACTCGTGTGCGTCGCCATGAACGCCGTGTATCCGAGGTCCACCACCAAACTGAACGTGGTATGTTTGCGTCATTTGTGTCTATAAAATATTTATTTCATATGTCATCTTAGCTTTGTTGTTTCTCGTTCATTAACCACGCTATCAACTTTTAATTAAAATTGTTTACTAGCTGTGCCCGCCTCTCCGCTCGCGGCAAATCTAACTGAGGCACAAATATGAAGTGACCAAGCGTTCGTGTAAATGATACCTACTTACTCTCACAATGAAAGTAACTCCAATCACATCACACATCATTATTGGTGGAAACATGTAAATCACGTGAAAGCCAACCGATGATGATTTGAAGGTTAAGGCCCCTGAACTACTCTACGCCGTGTTCTCCGCATCACTTTGTATGGAGAAACGAAGTTCGTAAATCTATGACTAGAGGCGCTCCTCCGTTTTTCCATACAAAATGATGCGGAGAACACGGCGGCGGCGTAGCGTAGTACGCGGTGTATGGTAAATCTCGTGATTAGGTTACTGCTATCACTGCGACGACGTAGATCCCTAGCCTATAAGCATATAACCTACATCCTAAAATATATATATGTTTTTGCAAATATCTTAAATAGGCAGATAGGTACGCCAATTTTGCAATTATCTTATGTATTGATGTAATCCGTTATGGATGGCTGAGTCAGAGGGACCAGAGCACAATGTGCTCCGACCAGCCAATATAATCTCCGAGAAGGTGTTTCTACGGAGACTTTCCTTTACATTAGGGGAACACAGTCGGGGCTGCTATGCGGCCATAGCAGTCAGTCCAGATGGCCGCATAGCAGTCTCTCTGTATAACAATAGAATGAAAATTGTATCGTGTTGTCCTCGGTATTGTCCTAAACAAGAAATCGACAACATTTAATGAACTCGTATGTTAGATAATTGTTAGACCTACAAAGATTATACTCGTGAACATTCAAAACGGCTTACTATCTTATAAATATGTATTATTTCAGAAGTTATATTATTATTACTAAGTTTTCCTTGCAGATTATGTTACTTAGAAATATAAATACGTATATATTATTGTTTATAAACATATATATTAAATATATTTCAATTTATTCACATCATGTTAATTACATTACTTCTTCGCACCTTCATTGCTGTTTGATAGTTATCTTGTCCGAATAATTCGCGTACGCAACGTGGTGGTTGGTGCTGGGCTGCAATTTGCGAGTGTCCTTGCAGCGCAATACCGATTACTCTGCTTACTCCGTTTGTCGACATACATATGTACATTACTTAGTTGCTGTTTCATATCCGCAGTACCTGGTCGGCTTGCTCATCCTTATGTGCAGTGAAATTGGCTACATAGGCTGGGCGGTGTCGTCTGCCATGGAGCTCAATACTGGCCAGATGAGCAATGAATTTCTGACGAATTTTGAGGTAAGTTAAATTTCTACAACCTACCTCAGCGCATTAGCCTTGCCATATAGAGGGCTAACTGAGGGCATACTAGAGGGCTAATGCGCTGAGTGTCTTAGGAACTTTCCCGGGATCGGTTGGTATGGATGAGATTTTTTATTTATCAACTTGATTTACAGATCTCATTCATATCATTAGTCCGGGGTTGTTCTTTTTTCTTTATAATGTTTCAGTGTGTTTGTAGCATACATTCAATAATGTTTAATAAATAAATTACAGGTCAAAAACCATGCATCCCTGGTTGTAGTAAGTAATTTCGCTTCTCTTCGACAAACCCATAAACTGTGTTCTTTATAATTTTCAGAAATATGGCGACGATTTCTGGATCCAAATGTACATCACTAGCGCTGCCTTCGTCTTGTCTGTGCTTCTCCAACTGACTGCCCTCATACTGTGCTGTGTCCTCCAGAGGAAACAGTACTCCAGGAGAGACAAGACCGATAGACTCTCGTCAGACCGCGGCTGGAAAAGCTCGAATGAATACCGGTAGCTATTAAATTTCTCAGATGTAATAGATAATTACATATATATAGATTTTCATTAATTCGGTATCGAATATCGAAGCGATCGGTAGACATTAATACCACAATAGAAAAATTAAACCGACTAAAAGTAAAAGGCGACTAAGGGCCGTGCATAAGGTCGACAGGCTAGCTACCTCTCATCTTCCACGGACCTTCTATCGAGCCATGTAGCAGGTGGGCCTTCGTGCCTTACATGCTGCTTGATAGTTGTCTTGTCCTAATACTTTGCTAAATGTGGTGTTCGGTGTTGTGCTGTAATTTACAAGAGCAATTGCAGCACAACACCGACTACTCTGCTTAGTCAGATTGTCGGGATACAGCGTGTGGTATGTGTGTATGTAAAAATGAACAGCTTAGGGAAATCCGGTGACAACTGGGAAGAAAATTCCCAGTTGTCACCCCGGGGGATAGTGCTAGAGGGGACTACTGGGAACAATCCAAAACCACTTGAATCCCGCTAATTACACGAACTCCACGCTTACATTAAAGGTAGAGGGGTGACCTCAGGGGGTGACCTAAACTAGTTGCGACGGCGCGTCGGAAGTATGAATTATGTTTGACGCGGAATTTTTAGAAGAAGAAAACAATTTCGGTCCTAAAGCAAAGCAGAAAAATATACTTGCATACCTAAATCTGTTGCTTTCCCATTGGGAATCTGTGTAAAACTGTAGGTCCCTTCCCTTGCCCGGTACTATTTAGATGGTAGGCCCAAATTGTAACCGACTGGGTTGCTACCACCTTTCTGAATGTATTATTATGTCCGCATTGCAGCCTCGGCTGTGTTCTCCTCTAGTCCAGTATAGCCAGCAATCCAAAGGCAAGTCTTCTGTCAGTGTGGCACTTATATTCTTGGAGGTGGTATTGGCTGGTCGGAGCATGTGCTCTCGCCCCTCTGACGATTCGTGCGACCACGATATTCAAGTTTGTTTCTAGATTTTTTCTTTATTCGAGAAAGCATAATATATCGTTTACCTAAATACATCTCGGCGCTCCGACTCGATCTTGGTAACGTAATTTTTTCGAGAATATCGTAAGTCGGTAAGTAAGTTCGGTCACGCGAACTTACGTGAACTGCGTGACTTACGTTACTACAAGAACGCATATTGTTTGTTTACCGCAGGCACAGGTTAGTGTTTTATATAAAATACTATACTTCGCAGGTACCATCACGGAGGACAGGGGACGACGTGCCCCCGCACCAGTAAACAAGTCACCAGCGACATGTGGGCCTCCGCCCCGCCCGAGCTGCCCGAGTACAGCCTCCATTCGTCCTCTCAGGATATCCTCATACACAATTAAAAGAGACAAGAAGAGAACACAATGAGAAATGATAGATGGAATCTCCAAAAAAATTCACTAAAAATCATTGCCTAAGTATTTTCGTTTTGCATTTGGAAATGACAAAATTTCACTTAAAATCTTATGAAGTTCTTGAAAAAAAAGATGTTTAGAGTGCGCCTCTGAAATGTCTATGAATACAAAATAAGTAGGTACCTAGGTAGGTACCTACTTGCCGGCAGCCGGCAGTAAATAATGAACATCGAGTTTTAGAAAGAGACAATCCGGTTGTAGAGCATCCTTCCTGTCGCACTAACTCGTACGTCACTGTTACTGATAGTGATATTGGGTACGTTCAACCTTACCTAATCTAAAGTACTAGGTTACTTTAGGTTTCCTTCAACGTAGCCTTTGAAGGAAATCGATGGTTGAAGGCACATGCTTTTACTTTCAATCATTCATAATTTCATAAGAAAACCATTGTATGCAGTAGTTATACCTAAATGTAACGCATGAAAACCATTTTTTTAATGAAAATCAACATGGGTGGCTGTGCCGGGGACCAATGCTGCAGTCGACCGAGCCAAAAATACCTCTCCTCGCGAAACCATGTTCAGAGAGGCGCCATGCCAGCATATATACGGACTGTTGCTAGGCTGTCCACTGTCCAGCTTGTTAATACGTTTGAAGACCAGGTTAAAGGATAATTAATTACTCAAACAACAACAAAAACTTCATTAATTTTCACAGATTTTCATTAATTAGATATCCCATTACTTTAAGACTTAAGTGTGCTAAACTATTAGGTATATATATTAACTATATTGGTTTCTCGCAAAAGGCTCTAACGATTTGGATGACATTTTCTATTTAGATAATACACATATACTCGTAATATATTTTTTTCAAGTTTATCTAGATAGGTGTAGACGCCGAGCGAAGCTCCGTCGCCAAGGTATACGAGGATAATATGAGACCAACACACAGGAAATTAGTAATAAAATAATTTAAACATTACATCAAGTGTCAACATTTATTACTATTTACCTTAATATAACACCGTAGTCAATAAACAAGCCAGTCAGAGATGTGCAACTTCAGCTTGATACAGCCAACCGACACACACAAAGATAATACTCTTAGTACCATCTAATACACGTTCTTTTGTTTTATTTATTAAATCAAAGAAAAAATCATCGAGAAAATAACATAGAAATAAACTAAGCACAATATAAATAAATCGAACGTTTACAAAACATCACCAACGTACAAAACGTCACCTAACAGCATCAACCATAATGTTTACCGGAAAAATGTACTTCATTGAATATTTAAATATTAAAAATTACACAACAGTTAAATGTTGTCATTATTTTCTTTAAAATGTTACAAAGAGATTTACTTAAATATTTTTGAATGTCTTTGGTTACAACGCTCACCGGACTATGGATAAGGTATAGTTTTTAGGGTTCCGTATCCGTCGTACGGAACCCTATTACTAAGCCTACGCCGTCTGTCTGTCTGTCCGTCTGTCCGAGGGCTGTATCTCTTGAACCGTAATAGGCAGCCCGTTGAAATTTTCACAGAATATGTGTTGTTATGGCCGATATCACAACAAATAATAAAAATAAGAAAAAGTAAAAAATTCACGGGGGTCTCCATACAACTAAAACGTGTATGCGCGTCATCTACCGAAAAGAGTATGAAGCATTTTAACTAATACATGATGACGTGAGTGGTGCTGACCATGACATGGCGATACGGAACCCTCGGTATGCGAGCTCGACTCGCACTTGGCCGGTTTTATTTACAAACATTGCATTTTTGCGAAGGATGTCACCGAGTGCTTTAATTGTTTTCACCATTTTACAGATTAACACATTTATTCCACATATGTATTTAAATAGGTATAAACAAACATTTACCACTTTTATATAATTATGTGGGTACTAAAACTCTTTTCACTGGGCTTTAAGCTAGATATCCTTAAGAATGTCTTATTTATTGACTAGATTTATATTGTAACTAGAAGTCGATTATTTTACACATACAATTTATTGCCAAGTGCATAAATTGCATACTATTCGATATGAATAGATCTGCTTAACTAGATACCCTGCTAAACTATATTTTAATACATAAAATAGCAATACATACTCGTACATATCTTTCAAAATATAATCAGGAGAACTCGATCACTGAAGGGACATGTATAAATAAAAACAATTAATTCGCGTATTATTTTGTCAAAATTATAGCAAAGAAGTGAATAAAAATATGTTTTATATTATATATCGAATTGCACATAATTTATTCACTAGGCTATTTGAACTTACCCATTATTTTCAACAATGTAGTGTTAAGGTCAGAAATACATCAATTTTTTTGTAGATTTTCAGGTATATAATATATTAGTTAATTATTTTCATAACTACTAACATTTACACGTATAAATACCTAATAAATAAATTATGAAAGAAACATTGAAGTTCTAATAAATTATTTGCCTCTGCTAAATTTATTCAACACATTCATAAAATATGCATATTCATAAAGTACATGCTAACACTATTTAGAACGATTAAATTATAATTTGACCAAACCAAAATCTTATTAAGGTTTCAGAGAACATTTGAAATAGTTTTATTTAGCTATGTGAAATGAAGCAGTCCCGAAAATGAATATAGATATAGCTTGTAGCTATCATATTTTATACTAGCTTTTGCCCGCGGCTTCGTTCGCGTGAAATTCGTATTTAAAAAGAAGAAAGTAATTCCGCTACCGTAGCTTTATTTCGGTGCTCGGAACAATTCGGTTTGTATGAGAGCCATATCTCAGCGTAACCGGAACCGAATTTTATTTAGTCTATCCTGTGTCACGACTCACGTGTAGCTAAATGTACTTGTACTAAGTTTCATCGAATTCGGACGATCGTTTTAAGAGTTATGGAGGAACATACATACATAAAGAAAAGATTTCTAAAATCGTCAATTTAGTTTTAGTATCATACATAGAGTCTACAAACGCAATACCTCATAAAACAAAGTAACTTACTCGCTTACAGATTTATTATTAGTATTGATAAAATAAACAAATTTCTATGCACTGCACGCTATGGTGCATAAGAATATTAATACATTTTTAAACAAACAAAAAATACATTTTCTAACAAAATGTTGGTGATTATTTCCTAGAATTTTGTATTCACTATTAAATTTATTAAAATAACGCAATTAAAATTAGAGTTGCCATAGAAATTAACTTACCTATAAAACATAATCTATACTATAAATGAAATGACCAATGAAATGAAGTATTTAAATTAACCTAATATCCAAATATAAAGAGACTAAAAATGTTCGGACGCGCCTATGCATAAAATTGCAATTTGTTTAATATTATAAGCATTTTACTAGATGTTAAAAAAATTCAGGAGATACAATTCACTACGTGCACACAACCAAATTTCAACAGAATTTTAATTATCTGGAAATTATTACTTACTTTATCTGAAAAACAAAAATAATCTCTGGTTTAAGCCAATATTGTAAACATTTTCATAAGGTCTGATCTCTCTAATAGTGACGGCGATGATCTCATGTTTGTTTGCCCACAGAATAAAGTGTAAAGCGTTCAGATCAACCCAAACATACACACATAATTACACTATACAAACGTCACAATTCCATGAGTTCTAGTCCACATGACCAATTTGAATAATGCTCACGTGGGCTGGCAAGGAAAGCGCTCAGAACCGGTCGGTGAAAGCCAGCGTTATCATTCGTTGTTAGCCCACGAACAACCAATTCTTGGAACAATTAAAGCAATGTTATCCTTCAACAATTTAATAATACTTAAAAGTATTACATTTACTTTAATTGAGCTTATATATAACATAGTAAATAAAGTGCAACAAATATTCTTAATAGATTTTTCGAGATTAACCTATGTAGCTTTGAAGAAATATCAAGTGTTGAAATTCTTTATTAGTCTATATGTAAGTGCAGTCGTTGCAATTTTATTAAACAGCACGATTCAGAAAACTACTGAGAAAAACTCGGAAAATATATTATTTGTAACAAAGTGAATAATTTTTGTCCATAACTTATTTCACTTCAGAATAAATGTTTCTTTTATCTAAATAAGTAAATATTTCTCTGATCTGTGAAAAGAATCGATAGTCGTCGATAGTGTTGTGTTGTGCTGTGTTGTGTTGTGAAACAGCTTAATGCTTATCCACATCTGTACCGACTTACTCACTAAAATCTATGTTTACTTAGTAACACTTATTTTTTACACACAGCGGTGACTTTGTTTCAATTAAATCAGTGTGAGTTTTCTTACGCTAAATTAAACTACGTATTTATTTCAGTGCCAACTAAAATGTTCGAGTAATCCATATACAGCATCCCATTTCGCTATCGTGTCGTTCCCATAATTTATATATTATGTATATAAAATGTAAATGATGACGGTATTACCGGCTCAAAACTTTGGATTGTTGGTAGGCTGGTCGTCTCATTTCAACTGCCAATATTATGTATCGTATGTAATTGTGTGCGTGCGTTAATTCGCCATAGTGGGGTACGAGTTCATCGTATAAATAGACCTACCTACATACCTCACCCGGTATAACTTTAAACTTAATTCATGTATACGTATTGATGAAAAATATATCTACGATACATTTAGACCAACTGTAAATAGATAGGTATATAATTTCGTTCACGCTGCTTTAAATATATATTATATCTACATAATATGCAATTTCCTTACGCAATATTGAAGTCACATAATGATATGGAACGAAAGCGCCGATCGAAGAGCTCAGATACGAACACACACAGCGCACAATACAATATAACAAAAGTATATTTTCTTTACATTTTAAGCCAAATACGTATAGTTAATCTAGTAAAATATATTTCTAGGCTATCGAGTCAGATGTCAGGACAGGAGTTTGAGTCAGGACACATCGAACATCAACTTTAGCAGCTACGAGTATCAGCCAGTTATATGAATGCCAAAGCAATGTTGCTATATATAAGTATGGATTTTATTAATATAGACACTAAGACACATATTAGTTGAAAAAAAAAGTAAACTTTTATAATATGTATATTATAGGTAACTATAAAATATCATAATAGGTATGATAAAGTAACAAGGAAGTGCACATTGAAATATAAAATTTTGTTTAGAATATCAAGATTACTGTTTTGTGACATTTATTTTTATAAAATACGAGCAGTGTCACAAACGGCTATGTAGGTAAATAGTTCCTGTTTTCCGTCCAGTTCAGTGTAGCCGACATGAAATGAAGGGAAGTACTGACATAGCACCTAGTTCACCCGGTGTTATGGGCTGACATCACGGATGTTGTAGGTGATGTAGCCAAACGTCAGTTTCCATCCAAAAAATAAAAAGTACCAATATCAGTCTGTTTTATCTGAAACTGTCACTGGTTTTAATTAAAAAAAAAAATATTCACATTTTCTAAATGAGGTCAGTTATGAAAAATGTGAATAACAAAATAATGTTTTCCATATAATTTATAAGATATTACAAATTATTTTATGTTGTATACAACATAAATCATTTGCTATAAAATTATTATTCGATATTGCTATTATTCGATAAATTATATGGAAAACATTATTTTGTTCTTTTTAGTTACACATTTTTCATAACTGTTTTCGTATTCGGGTTTTAGTTTTATATTTTTTGTGGCCCCCTACTAGAGACGCCCTAAGCGATAATATTTGAAACCCAAAAACTACACGCAGTGCTGCTAGCGCTTCGTATGTGTGTGTGTGTGTGCTAGTATCGACACTACACACAAAGAGGAGCAAGTTAGGCACACGCACAAAACAAATGCACACGCACAACACACATAATGTAAGTCATAGGCCACGCCCACAGGCTTCAACGCCGTTGTAGAGAAATCGCGCTTAGGGCGCCTCTAGGAGGGGCGCGCGCATTTGATGCTCTGTGATTAGTGATTACATCTGACAGTCATCGGCGCAAATCAACCATAGGTAATTCAAACTTGTGTAAAAATGGGAAACCGTCAAACGTTGAATTGTAAATAGTTTATCTATAGCCTCCCCCGCCACCAGGGGCGCCGGCGTAGTTGTTGGTTCCGTTGCTGAGGAAGGGGTTGGAGGGTGCGGGCTGGGCCGGGGCAGCCTGCCCGGGGATGCCGAGGTTGTCTCCGCCGGCGTAACCCTACACACAATCAACTTTTACATGAATTGAATACCCCTCATCGTTTTCGAAATTCTGATGAGGACCAACCAATGCTGTGAAGTGATTGTACCGTGTGGGGCCGGTACTTTGAAAGAATAGCCCCACTGCATCTCTCCCCGTGTATGTCGTAAAAGGAGACTAAGGGATATTACTCCCTTCTTATATTACTAGGTGGTAGGGTTTAATCCGCCCGGGTTGGTACCACCGCACTGAATTAAAGGTCGGTCGAAATGGCTATGTAAATAGTTCGTGTGTTCCGTCCAGCTCAAGTGTAGCCGGCACGACCGAAGGGAAGCACTGACGTGGCAACAAGTTCACCCGGTGTTGTTGTAGGTGATGCAGCCAACCGTGTCAGTTTCCATAAAAAAAAAATAACTGTGAGCTATTTCGAAGTATTTTAATTTTCTTACATATTAGATGTCCTCGCGGTTCGCTTCGTGAAAAAATATATCCTATAACCATCCTTAGGCAATACTTAGTAAGCACTGACATGGCACCCAGTTCACTAAGGTGTTATGGGCTGACATCACGAATGTAGTAGGTGATTTATTTATTTATTTATATATTACATTGTTACTACAGAGCAAGCCCCAAAATTTAACAATGCAGAATCTGACACTATTTAAAAGTTAGCTCAACGTATCTCACCGCGTACTTTTGAAATACTTTAGTA
Source organism: Nematopogon swammerdamellus (assembly GCA_946902875.1). Taxonomy (NCBI): domain Eukaryota; kingdom Metazoa; phylum Arthropoda; class Insecta; order Lepidoptera; family Adelidae; genus Nematopogon; species Nematopogon swammerdamellus. Next base: position 11,284,500 of record OX336345.1, read on the forward strand.
TTGCAGTTGAAGAACCGTGTCAGTTTCCATTAAAAAAACAAGTAGTGAATGTTTAAGAAGTTAGTTTGTCTATATACCTGGGTAGCGCCATAGTTGTCGGTGTGGGCGAGATCGGTGAGGCGCGAGGAGGAGAGGGCGCGCGGGATGGGGTTGGACGGCACTCCGTGCGGAGCCAGCACGATCGAGTCCTCGGCCACCTGTCGTCGAGGAAGGCGATCGGTTACCACCAACATTCGTTGTAGTAAGAGTAAGGCAGATTTATAAAAAGACATAGAATCGTCTCTACTCTACTATGTTTTCTAACAAATAAATAAATAAATGTAAGCATCATAAAACAGTCGCATCAAACAATCGACCCCCAAATCGCTTGCCCGATTATCTGTCAACTGACATTTACTTATGATTATTGCATAAATATAAATAAATATGGTTATGTTATATACCTAACTTGAACTTGAGTAAAATGCCGAACGTAAAATGATTTGTATGTAATAATTGTAGATGCCAGCATCGCCGGGAAACGGAGCTCTAAAAAGGCTTCGATGGTCTCTATCTATGGGCGCCGAAATACTAGCGGTTGATTAAATAATATGTGGCCGTAGTTGATTAATATATTGTGTGTTAAGAAGGATGCAATTTTACAACCTTGAGGACACAAGAAGATACTGGATTATTTAAAAGAAGTTAATGCGCGGGAGCTGCGGCAGGCGCTGGAGGAACGCACAGGGGCGAGTGCACGAACCCACACACAGTATGCACAATAATGCACATGTGATGTATCTCTAGTGTTAGCAATTGGTCAATTAGGAAACTAAGTAGCTAGCTAGTTCAAGCTGAAAGTAGCTACATTTTTGAGAATTGAATTCGCCTGAAGGAAATACATTTTAGAATGGTATGGTACGCACGCACCCTATACTTACTCTCAGTACGGACGATAGTTTAGATGTTCCAAACTCGAAATATATTCAATAGTTACAAGAGCAAACTGGCCAGGGTAAGAAACACCTATTTAGGCCAGAGCATTTGATTTATAATGGGCGTCAAAAGGCACCCGTCAAGCCGGTATAGCATTCATAGCCCCTGCTCGCCACAGAACCGCTAATCTTAGCTGCATATCGCCCTTCTTATAAAATATAGAACTTACTGAAATTCAGATAGACAGACAGACGCAACAATAAAATTACAATAACGGCCCATTGCTCTTTTGACAACCTTGAACCTTAACAGAGTTAGTAAGTAGATTTAATGTTATAGTAGGTGTATAATCAGACCTGGTGGGGATCTTCAGTAGGCGGCAGATCGGACACGAATCCTCCAGTGTCGACACGGTAGAAGTTAATAAAGATGAACGCGGCCAGCACGCCGAGGCAGAGTATGCCGTAGCCGCGGAACGTGGAAGTCGTGCCGAAGTACGAAACGAAGATGCCACCTAATGAAGTGTGGTTTTTCTTTGGTAAAAATTGAATTGTTTTATGGCAGATATCACATAAAATGACCATATATATGGCGAAGGTCTTTTCATTGTCCCTCACTAGGTGGTAAGCTATAATTGTAGCCTACTGTACTAGACGAAAGATGGCAGCCTCAGTTGTGATCTCTTCTAGTCAAGTCTATCCAGAAATCGAAGTGGAAGTCTCCAGTATGGCTTTCTCGTAGGTGATGTTGGTCGGTCGTAGCATGTGTTCTGGGCCCTATGATTCAATCATCTATACATGATTGCATTCTCCGTCCAGTTCATTTGTAGCCGACACGAACAAAGGAAAGAAATGACACGACACCTAGTTCTGAAAAGTATGAAGATCTAATAGACGGGTGTAGTAGATGATGTAGTCAACCACGTCAGGTCAAATAAGGTAAACAGCAAGGAGTTACCGATAACAGCGCCACAGCCACGACCGAGTCCATGATGGATTCCCTGCAGCACGCCTTGAGCGGACGAACGGAGATGGGGAGGAGCTCCGTGAGCGATGTAGGAGCAGCACGCAGCCCACACGGCGGCGTGCGTCACTCCCTGCACAAACTCGAACGGCAGCACCCACCAGGGGTTGCGCAGCACGGATATGTAGAGGAAACGGAGTACGTTGCCGGCCAGCCCGAGACACAGCACCTGCAATTTTTATTTTATTTTAAACGGTAAAACATGTTCAATCAATCCTATAAGTGCATATTATGTAAATTGTATTACAGGTACGAGCGTGATACACATAATTATATATGTATTATTAAAACTGACATGGTTGGCCAAATCAAAGCACACAAAGTATGTCACCTAGGGCGGACAAAGTGACCCAGCCGCCCACTGCGACTGCCGTAATATAGGGCGGACCAAGTGACGGCAGGCCTCGCACAGAGCACCGCGCAAAAAAGCCCGGTAAAGGTGTGAAAGTCTAAAGACTAATACAGTTTTCATTTGCGGATTTCAGATTCCCACGATTCACCCATGACGTTAGCCCATTTCATCATGTTTCACTTTCTTTCCTTTGGTCGTGTGCGATTAATGTCAAAGACCGAATGTCGTCAAGGGCATAATAAAAAAAATATGAATGCTGAGCGGTTTGCACACAATACACATTCCCAAAATCAGGGGTTATCATTGTCAATGAGTGTAGTATGTGATATCTGAGTGATGTACTTCATTATTATAAATTTAGTGCTAAACTAAATGTAAACTTCACACTTTGAGATGTAAACATTTTCAATAAATATCTCAGTTTTCGATAAACCTCATACCAGTGCCCAATATAATTTGAATAACAAACTAGCTAATCTAATAAAATAAGAAAATGATAATAAATGTCAACCTTGACATGACCCATTTGCGTGATGAGCTTGAAGCTGAAGAAGTAAGCGAAGATCTCAGAGATGTGGTTGATGACGGAGGCCACACCGAACAACGTCGGTGAACCTCCAATATCCTACAACACAGTTTAAGAACAATAAGTGAATAGTAAATATTTTTACTTAGAGTCGACTAGAAGAGGCCAAGATAATGATTGTTTCAAAGTGTTCGTCATTATGATAAATGCATGCTCAGTAAAACACAATTATTATAGTGTGCTCATTAAACTAAATTACTGAGGGAAACAAAAAGTGTTTCCTAAGGTTGAATAAACAATATATAAAATTATGATCAATTATAAATAGAAACAGAGAAGTAAATGGGTAAAGTAAAGTTTACAATGTATGATTCTGACCTGCAAATGCCAGAAGAGGAAAGTAAAGATTAGACCGATGCCGAATCCCATGAACCAGGCGACGAAGAGGAAGGAGGCGCTTTTGATGTTCTGGAACTGCTTGAGAACAGTCACCCACTCGGGGATCTCGCGAGTCGTCTGTGCGAACATCTTCGTCTGCGGACAGAAGGCAATAATGGATGTAGGATCATGATAATTTTGTTTCCTATCCGTGATGTCGGCACCTACAAACTTCATCAAGTTGCAATGAAACCACAGAATAATAATCTCGCAGAAATCAAACAACGATTGCAATTATTTAGGTTTAGTTTATTCAAAGCTTCTGTATCTTTAATCTAGACTTCTGTATTCTAGTGTTGTACTGTGGTTTTGCTGTCAACGAGAAGAATGACCAGAAGAAGAAGTGGTCATTCTCTGACCAGAATGACCTTGAATGATTTCGTGCGGTACTTAAGTGATAAATAATTTGATGTAAGTAATCTAGTTTTAATTTTCACACTCGTACTTAGTGATGTTCAAATGAAGTGACTCGGCTGGCTGATAGGTATTTGTTTCTTATATCCAGAAAACTGTCAGGTACTCTACCTGTCCAAGGAGCCCTGGGTCTGGTGGAGCCGCCGCTGATGTGTCCAGTCCCGGCAGCTGCAGCTGCGCTGCCAATTGGGACTGCAGCTGTTCCTCCCGAGAGGGCGGAGCTTCCACCACAGGTGCAGAGGCAGCACTTGGAGCTCCATAGTCGTATTTGAAATTAATCTGTAATAAATAAAGCTGGGTAAGTATTAATTCTGAAACTAAACTGAAAACGGTATATAATCCACCAGCAATAATATTGCACTGGAAGCAATAACCACAATGACCACATACCATTTGTAAGTGATAATATGGTACTAACAAAATATTGTGACTGCAAGTCACAAATTGTTCTACTTCGAACTATCCAAGCGTAGGTTACCTACCAATGGATGAAATTATACTCGTACAATAAACAATAAACTGGCGAAATTTTCGATGTGTCCAAATTGTCCAAGCGTAGGTTGCAATATTATGTTCCTATGGATGAAATTATACAATAAATGACATAACAAACAATATGAATACCTGCGAAGTTTTTTGTCGGTTCTTCTTTGTGGGTGTAATCGAACGTGATAGGACAAATTGTGACTAGTTCAAGTGTAGGATTACTTCCATATGAATGATCAATAAACCATAAGCAATATCCTTCCTTCCTTACCTATAATAAAATCCAACGTCTGCTTTCTGTCTGAGTGTCTGAGTGTCTGTCTGTCCGCTTATAACTCGAGAACCGCTGAACCGATTTTAATAAAACAAAATTCGACGGATAGCTTGATTCTTCCCATCAACTATAGGCTACTTACTATCACGCTAAATGGCTTATGAGGTTAGCAGTGAAGTGAAATATGAGAGCGGGCGCAGCCGCGGGCACAGCTATAATATTAATATAGGCAATACATTAAAATTATTTTTGTCTAATTGTTAATTATTCAATAGGTACATGTGATATATTTTTTTAGAAATACCTAGTCCTATTCTCAAGAAATAGGTTAAGATTAATATAATTTAGTCCTAGTTACGGAGCTCCTCCAATCAGTGTGATTAATTGTTGGGTCAATTACGCCAAATTTGTAATCAAACCAGCGCCTACAGAAGACGCTACTTCAATTATTTGTCAATTTATCAATTTACTTACATGCTAAATACCAAAAGGATATTGATAAAAAAAATATTTTAAAAGAAAATACGGTAAAAGGAACCTGTGTAGCTGTGACGAGTGCAGCGCCCATGAGGACGGAGAAGGTAGCGAAACAGATGGTGTAGTTCTTCTCCTGGCGTTCCGGGCCACACGGGTGCTCTGGGAAGGCAGTACTGTGGTCCAGGGCGATGCCGACAAAGAACATAGCTAGACCCCAGCCAAGTGAGCCAAACATGCGTTGATGGCCGTATCTAGGGATCAGAATATATTTGATTTTAATTTGATTCTTGATAGTTCAGTAATGCCACATTTTGCGACTTTCGTATCTAAAAATTTTTTTTCCTATTATTTATTTAATTTATTAATATTAGTACGTACATCTATTAGGATACGATTTTGTGTTCAAGCTTAATTTCTGGGTCTAAATGGGCTTGTCGTATTCAATATTATCATGATGCATCATGAGGCAAGCGAACACCATTATTATGCAGAGGTTCTCCAATTGGAGTAGGTTTCATGATTATGGTAATTTGTTACTTTCTCATTATTACCTATCAGCGTCTTCTCCCAAGAGTGTTATGACAGCAGAATCCGCAAGGGTAATAGCAGGGGCGCTGAAGAACTCTCCGATGATGACGAGGAGTAGCAGTAGGAAGAAGGCTTTTTGTATGTCCGGGGTCTTGTAGATGATGGAGGAGAAGGACGGAGAGACCCAGGACTTGTGCAGTGTGATGTCGAAGTTCTTGGCGTTAGACACGTCTCTCGGAGACGACTGGCCGTTGGACACGCCGCGCTTCCGACGAGTGACCTTGGCGCGGCTGAAATTTGGTTGAAAATTAGACTTTATTGTTAGTGCATAAGAGAAACTTACGTATACAGTGCGCAAAGGCAGGCATATCACTATGATTTCTGCTAATTCAATTTGTCAGTATAAATTTAGAAGGAAGCAGCAAACGTAATATTGGCAGAAGCATTTGGTTAGCACTGCAATGTTTAATTTGTTTAAAAGTTTGAAGAAACACTTAGTCGACCACCACTCTCCACAGAACGTGACAGCCTCGGTAGCTCAGTTGTGCGATCAGTCGACTGTCTTTCGTGATCATAAGCACACCTGGGCGCGGTCAGAACTCGGATGGGTGTCCGTTCGACCATTAGAGGCTGACCGTGGTTCGGATTCCACGTAAAACTTTAGTTTTCTTCCCTTCTTACCTACTAGGTGGTAGGGTTTAACCCGGCCGGTTTGATACCACCGCACTGAATGAAAGGTCGGTCGAAACGGCTATGTAAATTGTTCGTGTTTTCCGTGCAATTCAGTGTATCCGGCACTACCAAATGGAAGCAGTGACATGGAATCTAGTTCACCACACCAAGATGTTATGGGCTGACACCGTGATGTTCTAGGTGATGTAGCCAACTGTGACATTTCCATTAAAAAAAAACAGCGATCGATGGCTGCCTTCCTTTATGAATTAATTTAATCTGTGATGAATGTATTTTCAACATTTTATAGATTACCGGAATCATCACCATTGTCGTCAGGTCCTTAGTTCACATATCTTAATTTGATTAAACCTTTCTTTAGTTTACCACACGTCTTACAATCATACAGACAGCTGACGTTGTATTTTGAAAATAGTATCTCACCTCTCAGGTCCCATATCCTTAGGTTCAATTAAGAACAGAGTCGGATCTATGAAGGCTGGGTTAGTAAAGTACCGATCAGACCACTCAGCCGAGCGTTTCACTATCGTATTGGTTGTCTCGATCCTGAAGCCTTCGTCTGGTTTTTTCTCGTTGATTGGCTTGATGCAGCCGGCCACGGAAGGTTGAACGAAGCCCAGAGGTAGGGTGAAGATGATCCAAGCAGAAAGAGAAGCGAGGAGTAGAGTCTTGCCCTTCTGCCACCTGTTCAGACCAGAACGTTTTAGACATCAGCGTGGAAGGGAACATCTTCAAATCAAATAAAATTACAATTGATTGTATACCATAAAACCTAGATCACAACATGCGAGTTTAATTCTTTACAACTTTGGGATGTGAAGAAGCGCACGGGGTGGAAAATTAAGTCAAAAGTAAAATACAGTTTTACGTAAAGCATAGAAATATAAAAACATAAAATTAAATTCTTAAATTAATAAATAAATTCTTCTTATCAGAGTATCAGATTACCGATCAATGTCTCTGATGTCCCGTTAGTTGTGGTTTAGCAGGATTCGTTCACATCGACATCTTCGTCGTCGCGTGGCGCATCATCCAGAATACGTGACGCATTCATTCAATTGTTACACAACTAACCGCGCATGCGGACAAATCACTTCTATCAGATCTTTCAGCATATTTTGAAGAATCGCAAAAATCAGGAACGCACTCCTCCCTCCCCACACATTTGCCCCCAACATTGGATTAAGAATGCAATGCAGTTCACTTCGCCTCCATGCACGTCGAATTAAAAAACAAAAGAACTCAGTCAGTTACAATAGCCGTCTCAGGGCTGCAGTTCTCATCTGGAACTGCAGCCAACCTGAGGCAGAACCTTCTTACTCTCCATAAAATAACCTGATTTAAGTTTTATTTTCTGTGATGATTGTGCATATTGTGGTGCAGAAATGTTTACTTTCTCTTTTTCTTTCTTACTTTCATTTTATCTTTATTTCAATGAAATTAAATAAATGCGTAGGTACCTATCAGCCAAACTTCCCCAGAAGGGCGCCGACAGGAACTCAACGAAAGGCCTCGTTCCAATCAGAAGACCACACTGGCCGGCGTTCATTCCCATCTGCTTGAAGTAGACACCCATGAGAGGGAACAAGGAGCCGAAGGCCGAGTAGAAGAAGAAGTAGAATGTCTTCACAGTGAGGAGTTCCTGATCCACGGAGCCGCAGAGCAGTTCCAGGATATCGGAGCGTCCGCGGATCTTGTGCGTAGCCTCCTTGGGTTGAGGGTATCTGTTGGCAGAACGATTGATTTTATGTCCAAGATACATAAATAGTGTTTCGAAGGACGACGCGACGTGGTGTAGACAAGTTTTAAGACCTAAAAAATTCACAGATCTCATGCATTACATGACCTTCGTGTACATTGAAAACAAATTGAAAATGACTTTTAGGGCGTATTCACATATAAGCGTATAGTGAGTCGCCGACTGTGAGAGTGCTGACTGTGAGCTATAAGAAGCGATTAGTCAGCCTCTGGTCAGTGAGCTAAAACGAGCATATGTATTGTGTAATTACATTATTGTAACGTAGTAGTCTGAGGTAGCCAGAGAGAGCGATACTGACTGGCGGCTCACTGGCGCTGTGCGCGTGCAAGTGAGCGGCTTTTGCGCCTTCAGTACCGTCGGCGGGCATGCTGTTCGATCAATACAAAATAATCTAGGGGTAGGAATCACTTCGCACTCCTGCTGCTGTTCTTAAAGTGGTATCACTATCAGTTGTCACGATGAAAGACATGGCCGTTTTAATTTTGACTGCTGTCATCCGGAATGAAGATCTAGACGAGATCTATCATTTGTCCCGGCACTCGGCACATGAGTAGTCTAGGATTGGTAGCTTTCGAGATATAGCCGTTTTAATTTTGACAGCTGTCATCAGAAATGAAGATCTCGACGACATCTATCATTGTCCCAGCACACGCGTAGTCTAGGATTGGTAGCTTCCGAGGTATAGCCGTTTTAATTTTGACAGCTGCCATCTGAAATGAAGATCTCGACGAGAAATATAATTTGTCCCAGCACACGAGTAGTCTAGGATTGGTAGTTTCCGAGATATGGCCTTTTTCAATTTTGACAACTGCCATCTGAAATGAAAATCTCGTCGAGAACTATCATTTGTCCCAGCAATTTTTGTCAATTTTGAAAAATGGAAAACATTTTCAAAAAAAAAAAAAAAAATTAAAAAAATTTAATTATTAATTTTCAAGTAACTTCGTAACTCGCGTAAAGGAAAATAAAAAAAAACTCCCAAATTTTTTACTTTTTTCAAAAAAACATCCCCAGATATTGTGTCAATCTACAATAAAAAAGTTCAAAATATATGTACATTATAAGTATGTTTAACAGTGCCCTTTTCAAACGCCCTAAAACGGCTATTTTAAGCGTTTTTTTGGGATTTTCTGAAAAACTCAAATAAAAAAAATCACAAACTTGTATCCCTCGTCGATACGCGTCATTTGACAGCATAAATACTCACGACACCAGGGCGAATTCGTACTCTCGCTGGAAATCGGAGACTATACTGAAGCGATTGAAGACATTTTCAATGTCAAAATAAGTTTTATTATTGTTCCACAACAACTTTACATAAAACTACATGTACATTAAATGCTGCAAAGGCCGGTGTATCCCTAAAAAGAGATGTTTTGTTTCAAATTCGATCACATGCGCGCCGGCAGGGAAGGACGGCCGTCGATCGTTGTTTTATGAAATCGCTCGATGTCAATGTCCAATCTCTGAAAGTACCTACCTCCTAATTCTAATCCGTTTTGTGCTATAAACGCTCTACCACAGATAAAACAGTCGACTGTCTCCAACACTCGTTCGTTGTACCTCAGTTCGTTGTCACTCACACGTGCCTATCACGATATGCGAACTTTAATTCGACGAGTCATTTTCTACGTAATTATTTTTAAATAGGTACGTAAAGTAATTAGTACGATAAATTTTTGCAAGTCTGGCTACGAATAGACGTTTTGGTATCCATTATTTATCGATTCACGTTATGTTATCTATCACTTATCATATCATCGAGAATAATAAAATATCACGAATTAAAAGTCAGCAAATGTTGTGCCTTTTATCTAGATGCACATCTATTGTAAGATTAAGAAAATTATTATGTGCATTGTGCATATGCAGGTTGTCCATAGTAAGGTATTAAATTAATGCTGGACTATTTTCTGTATTCACGGTACATTTTAAGGACAGGGTTCTAGCCTCCATACGTATGGAGAATAGAAAGAAAAAATATATTTAAAATAAAAAATCGCAAAACAAAACTTATTCAGTAATCACCCGTTTGAGTGATGATAAGAGACCTTTCTTTTTATATTGACTAAATTGTTGCAAGCGGGTAAGGAGTAAGGACCAAACTTTAAATTTTTTTTTTAATGTAAACCAACATGGGTGGCTGTGCTGAGAGACCAATGGTGCAGTCGACAGAGCCAAAATCACCTCTCCTCGCGAAACCACGCTCAGTTAGGTGCCATGCCAGTAGATTTGCGGACTGCTGCTAGGCTGTCTAGTCTCTTAATACGACGTTTGAAGACACCCAGGTTAAATAATTCGTGAAATACACTCGCCGGAAGACAGTTCCACACCCTAGTGGTGCGACAAAGAAACGATTTAGAGAACCAAAACATGATATACAAATGATTTATATTTCCGAAATTTTTATTAAAATAAAAAAGAACAAACAATACAGAGCTTGAAAATCCTAGCTTTTACGGTTCAATTTAATCGATATCAGCGTATGATATAATTACACACATACATAACTGATAATGTTGGCCGAAAATGCTGATGATTTGATAAAAAGAACACGACATAATCACTAGTTATGTGACGCTGTGATTATTTTGTATGTACAACAAGGTGGATGATCATATGAGTTTATTTTAGTTTCCTCAATACACGTACATTAGTAGGAGAGTATGTATACAGAGAGAGGTAGGTACACAGAGCGGCCCTGACTAAAATTAACCAACACTTGCTTTCCGTGGTCTCAAAGTGACCTTGATATTGAAATGACAATGACCTGTTATATAAAGGTAACTATGAAAACGTTTTACTCACACACGTAGACGATAGATAATTAAAAGTCCTTGTAATAATTTGGTACCTTTCTACACCCTAATTTAAGCTCGATATATATGTATTGTATATCGTATATGTATATTGTATATGTGTAAGGGTCAAGGCAACGAGTATAGGCTAGGTTTTATATTCCGCCCGCCGCCCGCCGCCCTAAAGCTTCCCCGACGAGGTCAGGCGACCCTTGCCGCTCGCGCCCCGCCCCTGCGTGATTTTTTTTATGACATTTTTTGTTCGATGCTCATGGTGACGGTGAATGGGGGCTGGTTCTCTACATTACAAATCTTTATAATATTTTAAAATTAATCATCTTTCCCGGGTTAAAAATAAAAGATGAATGAGAAACCAGCAACGGCTGACATTCGTCGGTGGGTACCAAAGGTGGGTACGTATCGCAATACTCGCAATATCTTTGGGGTGACTTTGACTTATTCGAGCTTGACCCGTAGAGCGACTGCCCATTCCTATTTTCAGCTATGATATTTTTAGAATCGGGCAAGTAAAATCAGTATTCGCTTCCCCAATTTCACTTCTAGTCAGCACGGGTGTCTGTGCCCAAAACGTAATCGGAAGAAGACACACAACCACGCTCAGAGAGGCGCCATGCTAGATATAGGCGGAAAGAAAGGTTGTCGTCTAATTTACGATATTAACACGTCTCTTGAAGATTTTAGGAAACACACTCACCGGAAGACCGTTCAATATTTTCGCCGTATGACAATAATTTCGTTAACATTTTAATTTATTTATATTATATATTTTTTTATTTATTTTATAATTTTTGCTTTTTTAATTAGCGATGTATTCTTAGAAGTTTGGTGTCAACAATATATGGATGTTCCGAGCGAGTCCGGCAGGCGAGAGTGACTGAGACTGATGGAGGCAGGAGGGATGAGGGTAGCCAATTCATCAGAGCACAGGCCATTAAACCTATAAAACAAGCTAAGGAAACCGATTCTTCGTCTGTGGCGCAATGATTCTAGTTTCTCCGTGAGTTTGGGATCATCAATTAAACTGATGACGAGGCGCGCTGGATCGAGTCCAAGGACCCAACAAGTAAAGAAGGCATCCTTCCCACAGATGACTGCAGTAGTCCATCACCTGAGGAACTTGCGCTTTATATTAGCCACGGATATTAGCATAAGGATAAGGAGTTGAGCTGGTGAGAAGAACCGTCTGCTGCGGTAATGGACGCCCAATTTCTTGCTGCTTCTTCAACAGTTGTCATCTTTGCTGTGACAATGTGATCGCATGAGCCATTCGAGCCTCGCCTTGTATTTGCTTTCCATAATGTGACCGAAGCTCCGGGATCGAAAATCGGGGTTACCGCCGAGTTCAGTGTAGAAAGACAAGTATTGGTAGGTATGAACTATTTGTAATGGACTCTCATCATTAATCGGCGAAGAAAAAGTTAAATATCTAGTTAAATTGAATAAAAGTGGCTGGTTCACCTGCTGGTGTCGACCTCGCCCTGCGCCTCCGGGTCCACCATAGGCCGGATGGGCTTAGGGCCGGAGGGCGGTGGACGCGGCACCTCGTACCCTCCGTAATCCTCCTCCATTTTGAGCTCGACCTCCTCGCAGACTCCGGAAAAGCCTTCACCTACCACGAGAGGCCGGCCGTACGTCGCGCGACCACCAGAATATCTTTGTACGTTTTAGCCGTTATCATAACCGCAGGTGCACAGATTGTCGACCGTGAAGACACCGAGCTCGCGACACCGAGCGCCTTCAGAACCGCATCTCGGCTTTCAGCGAACTCGATGTGAATTTTGAGGTGAAATCTGAATGGGTTGGCGCTGAGGGATCAATAGCGAGCGCGCACGCGCCGTGCGGCGGCCAGTGATATGGAAAAGTAAGGATATGACCTTTCTATCTTGCTCTAAGCGGCCGCGGTGCCGATGAACAACAGCGCCATCCCTTGGCCTCTATGACGTACTGAAAGCGTTGTACTTTCATTGCAGAGCTGTTGTATATTCATTAGCATACATTGCAAGGAGGGACAAAATATATCTCAATATTTTATAATGAATTTCCCATTATACCTTTTTATTCATAATCGATTACAAATTGCAAATAATAAATTACTTTTAAATAATATGGTCTTCTTCAGTTGACAATTAATAAATTACTTTTAATAATATGGTCTTCTTCAGTTGACAATGGAGTTCGTACACCATAAATTACCTGTACGAGTAGTCTTCCGTGATTATGATTACTGATTACAAATGATATTTCATAACATAATCGTCGACGAAAACGTCAAATTATGGCGAGTAATATCCCTTATTTAGTCTACTGACCACGACAAAGCATATATCATGTGATATACCAGCTATAGATATAGTAAACTCATGCTTGCATGATTAAAGTATACTTCTTATCAGACTGCTATTGTCCGCTCTCATAACCACTATCCATCTCTGTCTAATTTATCGACAACGCCGAGACAAATATAGGATTATTACGAGTGTAACCTACTGTGCAAAATTGTTCTTGCTGCGTGTTTGTATAGTCATTTTTAGTAAGCATCATTTGCATGGACCGACAAAAAGGTTATCTTGCTAACATTACAACAAAATTTTTTTGCCTTTAAGTAGCAGACTGTCGACCAAATACGATTAAACGCAGTCACAATGTTGTCGAGTACAGAGGTTCTCGCAATCATCGCCACCGCGGTTCTCGTGCTCCTCGGATCCGCTTATACGTACTTTTCCTGGGATTTCGATTACTGGAAGAAGCGAAATGTACCCCACAACCCACCGACTATCTTTGTGGGTAGCCTCACCTTCCTGATGCGGATGAGCCCCACCGAGTGGTTCATCGAGAATTACAACAAATTTAGGAACTCGAATTATTATGGAATTTGGCTATTTCGCAAGCCCGCCCTCGTCATCTGCTCACCGGAAATGGCGAAAAATATACTCGTCAAGGACTCCGACAATTTTCGCGACAGATTCCTGGGTTCGGGACGCAAGGATCCTCTTGGAGGCTTGAACATTTTCACTGTAAACGTAAGTATACTAAATTGTTATCCTCACACCTTTTTACTAATCCTTATTCCGTGGTATCATATACATAAATGTAAATATTTTAGATGTTTTGAAAATTTTTGATTAAGAAAATCTGTGGTATAACATTTTCATTTATTCGTAACACGTTATGTCGGGCATTACATTTAAAATTATATACCTCCTGACTGAAAATTATTATTTTTCATACAGTTTGTTCGTTGCAATTGAATAATATTTAATGTTTTTTTATGTAATCCGGTATGGGTGGTGGAGTCAGAGAGGCCAAAGCACATGCTCCGACTATCCAATATCATCTCCGAGAAGGCAGGTGCCATACCGGAGATTTCCATTTGTATTGCTGGCTATATATTCCACAAGGGCAGAACACAGCCAAAGCTGCTATGCGGCCATCTTACATCCAGTACTGTGATACCAATCCAGTCGTTGTAGCCGACTTGATTTGAGCCTACCACCTAGTAAGGGGCAAAGGGGTTTCCCATTAGGTAATTTTTTTTTGTTTTCAAAATTACGAACAAATTGCCTTACATTTTCTAAAGCGTACTTCTTTTATCCGGGCAGGACCCACTGTGGTCGACCATCCGGAGGCGATTGACTCCCGTGTTCACGTCTGCCAAGCTGCGAGGTCTCTCCGGCATCATGAACTACTACTCTCGGGAGATGGTCGACAGGATTCGCAGGGAGCATGTTGTTCAGAATAAATCTGTTGACCTTAGAGTGAGTAGCCATACATTCCTAATTACTAAACAAACACTTCTTTATCATTTTGTGCAACAAACTCCCTTTTGAGATCTTATACAAATCTTATCAAATCGTATCGTAATGATATGGCTCATTAACTCGTATGAACAACATTTTAAGAAGATAAAGGAATTGTCATTTCGGAATTGTTTATTTACTTACAAATGTTTATAGCTTGATTAATAATATTTATTACCTTATGATACGTTCAAAAGAATATTACCTTGCACTTTGATCTATATGCATATTACTAACATTTTCCTTTGTTTATGCGTGGATCAGGACATGCTGACCTGCTTTAGCACCGACGTTATAGGTGCCACTGCTTTCGGCCTGAATGAGAACTCCGTCCGCACTAACGACTCCAACCTGCGCCGCATCACGAGAGAGATTAGTACCTACACTCTGCGCCGCGGTATCGAGTTCTCAACAATATTCTTCTACCCCAGCCTCGTTGACTTCTTCGGGTGAGGGGCTTTTTCTACGCATGAGTACAAAATATATTTATTTGTATATGGATTTGTATATGTTCCCTAACATTATCCATTCGAGATTTGGCGACTTTCAATTAATTTGAGTACTGGGCGACCGAGCTTCGCCCGGCGTTAACAGATGGCACCACGTGGCATTAAATTGTTTTTGTGTGAACATGAATTTTCTCACGAATTTTCTACCTAGGTATCAAGATAAACTTGGAAAACAAAACATTATTAAATACAAAATTTCATCCAAATCGTTAGAGCAGTTTCCGAGAAACCTGTTATATACTACATACATAAAAGAATAGCTCGCTTAAAGTAATAAAATAAGATATTTTCAGATTTAAGTTCTTCACGAATGAGATGTCCGCATTCTTCAGGCGAGTCTTCTGGAAAATGGTAGAGGAGAGAGCTCAAGACTCATCAAACAAGAAAAAGGACTTGCTGGATGCTCTAATACAGATAAGAAAGGAAGCTCAGCTCGAAGGTATACAAATGCAAATTAATCCTAAGCTCTCGAGTCATCCATAAAGCTAACTAATCCCTCATCAACATCCTCATCATACTATTAAGGGAAACATTAATAAAAATATAATTTTTAAGAGAACTGCATTATTTATCAGCATGTGTTGTCTATATTTACTATATTTTGCTAATCCATAGTAAATTAAGGATAAGATTAGATACTGTATGTAGGTAGGTAGGCTGTCTGTTCGTTCATGTCGTTTATTAATCATTTAAGCTTAAATTAAACCTACACAAAGAAATACAACAAGAAATTGTGAATTTTATGCTTAAAATGTGTACCTATAATATGTTTTTAAATGGATATGTGAATTCATCCACTGAACAGGCAGCGAAGATTTCACAGATGACGTTCTGGTGGCTCAGGCCGCTATCTTCGTGCAGGGAGGCTTCGATACGTCTGCTGTCGCCCTCTCTTATTTCTTTTTGGAAATGTCCCATCACCCGGCTATACAGGTGACTATTTCATTATTAAATTATCGCATTACCTTTGATTACGATTCTACTACGTAACAGCACTGCCTCAAACTCTTGTTATGATAAAACAGATTATTATTACAGGAAGAACAGGTTATTATTTGTATTACATAATATGTAAGTTATTATTTTATTATTTGTATTCTTTCAATTATTTTGAGATAAATACAACCTTTGCCCGTGGCTCCGCTCGCGGTCGTCTTATTGAATCAGTTAAACCGTTTTCGAGTTTATCCGTTAAAGAGGATTTTGAGACTTGTATTTATTAGAGAATAACTATGCCCGTGGCTCCGCTCTTGGTAAAGTCGGTGGAAACTGCATGTAATTCGGTTGAGTACTTTTCGCATTAATCACATGAAATCTAACAGAATTGGTAGATTTTTTTTGCAACTGCCTTCACTTTCGACCCCACTCTCCAGCTCATATTAATAATGGCGTGAGGCTATACATAGGATAGAATAGTCTCATTACATAGGCAAAACGCAGGTGAATTGGTTGAGCCGTTCTTAAGTTATAAGCGAACATACATACATACATACATGCGTACACACAAGCAGACGGCAGACGTTGAATCGTATAATATGTAAAGGACTGGCAAGAACATTGAGGACTGGTTTCAGCTCCTAAACTATGAATGATTTCTTAATACATTAATAATTTTTGTGGATATTTTTAGCAACGTTTGTATGAAGAATTGAAGGACACCGCTTTCCTGGACGGCAATGAGGATTTTTCTTTGGTTAAGGAGAGTCCTTACCTCTCTATGTGTATCAAAGGTTAGTGCGACTTTAAAACAACATACATTCAATGTAGATTTTTCTTTTTATTACTAATCTAAACACCCGGTTACCTCAATCTTTAACAAGAGATTATGTTATATTATAGTATTATTTTTAGTTGGATATTCCCTTGTATATAAGATGTATAGTGTTATCACCATAGGCAGTGCCGGATTGACAAGTATTATAATATTCTAAGTTGAAAAGCTAAGACATTTTTAAACACTCAGTGCCTTGTCCTGTAGTATGAGCAACATTTTAACGATAGTTTCGTGCATTGTGTAAATAATAAAGCTGGCAAAATATACTCGTACATACGTAATATTTTTATCTACTTGCAATATAATTATGAATGCATATTATTGATTTAGTAAATTTTGTACGGTGAGAAAAGTAAACTTCTCGGGAATACACGCAGTAAACGATCAGAGATTAGAAAAATTCAGAAATACTTGTTTAGTATACTTTTACAACATTTAATAATAAATACATATAAAACTGATCATTTTAAAGTACGAACGTATTTTAAAATTGCTCGGATTTCATTAGCACTGAATATATTATTCCATCCCGGGGACGACGACACCCCTTGAGAAAATATATAATTTATAAGTTAGTTTTTAGTTATAGTTTTTTGATTAATTTGTCGTTAAATTTGATAGGTAGTTATAGTGTTTTAATAATTTTAATTTATAAAATGTGATAATAATTTTTTTTTAAATAAAACTTAACCTCTACCTTATAGAAGTTCTTCGAAAATACCCCGCCATGGGTTTCCTGGACCGGATCGCAGACAAAAATTACAAACTTGACGACACGCTAACGATACCGAAGGGGACTCCCGTGTATATCAATGTGGTCGGTATGCATTACGACGAGAAGTATTTCCCGGACCCGAAAAAGTATGACCCGGAGAGATTTTCTGAAGAAAACGAAAAAAACATCGTTCCGTTCTCTTATAGTCCGTTCGGAGATGGCCCGAGGAACTGTATCGGTAAGTGTGTCGACGTGCACACTGCACGAGTTTCGAGCAAGTACAGCTACATACAGTACGCGGTAGTGAATAATGTACATCGGGTTTTAGAAAGAGACAATCCGGCTGTAGAGGGTCGTCCCTGTTGCACAGATACGTCGAGCTAGTGCGAAAGAGACGACGCTCTACAACCGAATTTTCTCTTTCTAAAGCCCATTATTTACTGCCACGTACTGTACTTAGGTACATTTATTTCAGTTGCTCCATGATTCGGATTATATGTAAAACTGTTTGTCCCTTACTGACCGTGTCTTGCTCCTTGGCAGGGTTAAGCCCGCCGGATTGATACCACCGGACTATTAAATATGATAAATTCATTTATAAAAATATGATTTATTCAACGGCCACTTCCCCAGATTACGTTAAATGCAGCTGCATATATCACAAGGCTCGGGACGGATGTACAGACATGCCGATAGAGTTTCAAAGACGACGAAAGCCTATGTAGTGTCCGGAAGCTCATGACCTAAATATTAATTAATCAATTATACGTTTACAGGCATGAGATACGCTCAGCAGATATTGAGGATATTGATAATGCATGTGATGAAGAATTTCGAAGTACGCGCCAAGCCGGGACAGCCGAAACCAAACGATATTAAATTTGACAGGAGAGGAGTCTTCTTGGGACCAGACATTCCACTAGATATTCAGTTTGTAGAAAGAAATAGTAAATAAATAATATTGATGAAATGTTTTGATATTTTCTTAATTCAATTTCGTTTTGCATTATCCTGAAAATATTTTCTTTGTATACCTACCTATTTGTATGAATTGCCCATATCTTTCTTTACTGGTTTTGAATTGACCTCCGATTTGAACACACTCCATTAAACAAGAGCGCTCACATGATACGAAACATGATTCACGAAATACTAAAGTCGAAGACCAATTTCACATTTAAATGGAGTGTGATCTGAAAAATTATTTTAGAAGTACTTTGATCAGCGATTTTAAGACGTACAGATTAAATTTATTATTTGCGATTCACTGGCCATTAGGTGACCCCTGTTGGAAAAATTTAAGTAATCACTAATTTTTTTTAAATATTTAAATAAAAAAATAATAATTCAATGCATCTTCCATGTATGAAATGAGGAGTAATAGACTAAAAATAAAACAGCCTGTTAAGTGCGAACGTTGTTCACACACAGAGGGTTTCGTGGCCATTTTGGTCATGCCCGCATAGCGAGTACAGGTAGAGCGGTGATGCGGTCGCACTGTACATAGGTATGTCGCAAGCGTCGCGCTGCGCCGCCGCAGTGCACTAGAATGCTATTTCTTAATACCTGTTTCATGAATATAAACTTCAAAATTCTTTTTGAGCTTTCTTTACGTTCCGGAGTAATCATCTTGAACAGCGCGTGTTACGAACAGACGGATGGACAGACACCTGACCGCTGACCAGCGTCAATCTATACGAAGGCCCTAAAAAGCAGTAATAAACCAAGAAAAGTTTTAAAATAATTTATGTCACATTTAAGTATTACAAATTTGTGAAAACTCAAACATATTTATTTATATATTTAGGTATATTTTTTCACAAGATTACTATTTCTAAACGATAACAGATTGGTTCATCATTTACCATCCGTAGTTGGAGAGGCCGTTGTTGACGGCCACATGTGAGACTGCAGGGGCGGCCGAGTAGGCCAGCGTAGACTTGATAGCCAAAGGAGCGGAGTAGGCGACTGGCGCAGCAGCAGCGTAAGTTGCGATCGGAGCGGCGTAGCTCTTGGCGATCAAGGGGGCAGAAGCATACGTCGCAACGGGAGCGGCGTGAGTGTAAGAGCTCTGGGAAGAGTAGGATGTGGCGACTGGAGCGGAGAAGCTCTTGGCGATCACGGGAGCGGAAGCGTAAGTGGCGACGGGCGTGGCGTAGCTCTTGGCGATCACTGGGGCAGCGGCGTAAGTGGCGACGGGAGCTGCCGCATAGCTAGCGACAGGCGAACCGTGAGCAGTGTGGGTAGAGTAGGAGGATACAGAGGACACGGCCGGAGCGGCGGCGTAGCTGGCGATAGCAGGAGCGGCATAGCTCGCGTAGGCAGGCGCGGCGTAGGACTTGGCAATCACGGGAGCCGCGGCGTACGCAGCAACGGGAGCGGCGTGTGCGTACGTAGCAACGGGAGCGGCGTGTCCGTACGTAGCGACGGGAGCGGCGTGTCCGTACGTAGCGACGGGAGCGGCGTGTGCGTACGTAGCTATGGGAGCGGCGTGTGCGTACGTAGCGACGGGAGCGGCGTGCGCATAAGTAGCCACAGGAGCGGCTTGCGCGTACGTCCCGTACGGGGCAGCATGTGCGGTGTGGGAAGAGTAGGAAGAGACGGAGGAGACCGCCGCCGCCGGGGCTGCGTAGCCCTTGGCGATGACGGGTGCGGCGGCGTAAGTGGCCACTGCAGGGGCGGCGTAGCCCAGGGAACCTCCGTAGAGGTTACCGGCGTTGGCCACTCCCAGCGCGCAAAGAACTACGATCAGCTGTATACAAATTATAAACAGTTTTGTAATGCACAGTCTGGAGTACTTCAAACATAATGTGAAGGTGCACCTAGCCGGCCGACATGGTATTCGCAGCCCCCGTAAATATCCGAATGCCCGTGGGCGCCGCCGTCGGACTACACCTCTGCGTTAGTCTGGCGCGCGCCATTTGTCGTGCTTCCCATAAAAAAAATGCGTCTTTACTTGCGTAAATATTATTTTAATACAAATTATTATTTATTGTTAAATTGCCATATCAAATTAATTATTGAAATATTTGAAAATGTTTGATATGTACTAGTGTTTATATTAAAAGCATACCCTCCAGATACCGAAGTACCGACACCTACCTTAATGGCCATTTTGGTTATGTGTGTTACGTGTAATGTTCTTCTAGAGAGTACGGTAGGTAACTGACGCATTTTGAAAGCTTGAATCAACTTTTATACTTTACGCGAATGCGGTACCACGCCCGAGGCGTTGATGCAGTTTGTCCATGTTGCTGCACGCTATGTTCTGAATTCAAATTCCGATCCGACGGAGAAGCTAAAGAGAGGGTTATGATTTTGGCAGCCTATATATGTATGTATATGTGTGTGTGTGTGTTTGTTTGTTTCCTCACAGAGCTTAAACTGTTGAACCGATTTCAAACGAATCCAAAATATTGATGCGCTGTTGGATTCTTCTTATAGTCCGCTACGGTCCGCTTATCATAGGCTAGATTTTTTTAATGAAATGGCGTCATCTTGTAAAACTTTGAATATGACCTTTCTTCAAACCGCAGTCGTTGTAAAGAACTTGAAAAGGCGATTTCAAAAATATACCACAACTAATGGTTTAAAAATAAAAGAAATTAAATTAAAACATTAATTAAAAACGCGAACTATTTTCATAGCCTTTGCGACCGACGACCTTCATTCGGTGCGGTGTTATAAATTCGGACGGATTAAACTCTACCTAGCAAGGTTAGGGAGAGGACCAATCCTATATTTTATGTATGTATATCTACTTTTGTATGTTAGACGGTCATAACATTTTCTTGTTAAAGTTAAACATTTTCCCGATAGGCATTTTATCTGCGACATGTTTGTAGGTTTTAAAGGATTCGTACCGGTAATGAATATTATCCTCAAGATTATCCTGTTAAGAATAATTCTATGAATATCATCAATTATTATTATTCCTTTATTTACACATATTCTTAAAACTAATTTTGTACATATTCAAAACCTAACATTAAAAACATATACAAAATTAACCCTAAAAAAAATGGAGTTTCCACCACCGGCGGCGGGGCGAGCCCAAGCTACCGATGATCGGGTTATTATTATTAATAATAAATCTGTAAGGGATGGTTATGGATTAAGTTACTTTGTTTTATGAGATACTGCGTATGTAGACTCTATGTATGATACTAAAACTAAATTGACGATTTTCAGAAATCTTTTCTGTATGTATGTATGTTCCTCCATAACTCTTAAACTGATCATCCGAATTCGATGAAAGTTAGTACAACCACATTTTACTATACGGGACTACGGGACACAGGATAGGATAGTTCAGTTCCGGTTACTTAAGATTGGGCACCCATACAAACCAAATTGTTCCGCGCGCCGAATTATAGGTACGGTAGCGGGCTTACTTACTATCTTCTTTTTAAATCCGAATTTCACGCGAGCGAAGCAAAAGCTAGTTATTTATTAAACATTAAACCATATCTAAACCAATGCATATAACATAATTGGGACATAAACATTGTACATACAATAAATAGGTACACCACACACGCTGTATCCTAACAATAAATTGGGTGAAGCACAGCAATTGGTGTTGTGCTGCAAGAACTAGAAGCGTCGGAAGGTAACTATAAATAGGTAACTATCTAGCTGTAAGTAAGGCACGAACACGGCACGAAGTATTACTACATGACATGACTCAGTGGAAAGACCGTTCCAAGGCGAGAGGTGGCTAGTATGTTGCTCTTTAGCACAGCACCTTGTTCTTATCCCTTAGTCGCCATATACGACATGCGCGGGAGAGATGAAGTGGAACTCTTATGTTTTAAGTTCTTCTAAGTTCCTTTAATGTTCAAGAACTGGGCCTTCATTTACAATTACATAAACAACATTTGTAAAATTTAAAAAATCAGCAAAATTACGTAACTAGCAAATGAACCTTCATTTAGGTAATTAAATGTCTGTATCAATAATATGTATTCAATTTATGTATAAAAAATATGTTCAAGAGAGAGACCTAAAACACAATTTTACATTTACATTAATAGCAAAACATTTAAGAATAACTGTGACAAAAAACTATTTAAAAAAATATAAAAACCGCCTTGAAAATGAAATTAAAAAAAATCTAACCCTAGAGTTGAAGGCGGTGCTAAAGAAGGCTACACAAATCACAAAGGATATCATCCACTCATGTTTTCTTTCATGCATCATTTTTGCTTGCTTTAGCACCACCTTCAACTCTAGGGTTCGATTTTTTTTATTTTATACACTTTTGAAGGCGGTTTTTATATTTTTTTAAATAGATTTGTATTTCATAGTTTGTTAGTAATTTTTTGCTATTAATGTACTCGGCGTAATCGCTCGGCCTTCGGCCCCGCGATTCCGCCTCGCTTTCCAATCCGATCTTGACCAAATTAAAATGGGACCACGTCAGGGTTATCCCCTTTCAATCAAAAAAAGAATTTTCATAATCGGCCCACAATTGACGCAGTAATCGCGTAACAAACATAAAAAAAAGAAAACATACCGTCGAATTGAGAATCTCCTAGGTCTAAAGTAAATTGCTCGTGAAGACAAATGCAACGAGCCCAAACATGATGGGTTTATCATGTGTAGTTTAGGAGTTCCTATGGCCACCTTCCGTCTCCATCATCAGATCAGCTCGATGGTACTCGTACCATAATTATATTAAGCGCATCTGGCCGGTCGGAAAAGATTTCAAATTTAGAATATTCATGAAACAAGGGTCCGAAAATGAATTGCAATATCGATTCATGTATTTCAATACAATGACAGAGAAAATTTCAAAATATTAGGTATTTAATACTTTTTAATTCTAGGGTTTTTTTTAAAGTCGCTTTTATATTTTTGACGTGATGACGTCACGTCTTATAAATTGATGAACACCGGCTGCACACACGAAAAAGTGTCACGTTCCATCTGAGCCTGTGTGTGCAAGCGAGAGCGCATAACAAGCGATAGAGAGGCACAATCGCTATAGTCAAAGAAGTTACCATGGAAACGTCTTAAGAAGTAAAACTGTCAAGATCAGTCAACAGAAGTTTATTGATGGCCAGTCACAAGATGATTAATCTTTCTACTGGAAATATAATTACTGATCTTTGCTCTATGTACTACGATTATTCCACGTCATCACGTAAAACTATCGTCCGTAAACCGACTTTAGAGACAAAAAATTTTTTTAAAACAGTTTTTATTTCATTCTTTTTAGTAATATTACATAAAAAAGAACAATTGAAATCGGTTGAAGTGGTACAGAATTATTCGCTATGTGTCAAACTGCAAATTGCTGAAAAAGTCCACATCACCAAAGTTTTGCTGAAGGTAACTACACACCATAGTATTTTATTGATTTTTCAAAAACCGCTAAATCAATTTCGATAAAATTTAAATGGGACCACTTCTGAAGTATGAACTACCAAACAAAAAAAGAATTTTCAAAATCGGCCCACAATTGACGGAGTAATCGCGTAACAAACATACAAAAAAACATACAGTCGAATTGAGAACCTCCTCCTTTTGGGAAGTCGGTTAAAAAATTGGTTAAGGGCGTGTCTCACCACGCACAGTGAAGGATTCCTTAGTCGGGAAGAACGTTCACGGTTAAATATAAAGGTTATAATAAGTTAGAATAAAAAAATAAATTTGAATTTTACAACGTGCCAGTAATTTGGCAACGTGACAACCACGCGCAAAGTGAAAAACACACTTTTTATGACTTTAGAAGAGCATATCTAACCAACTATTGAATTAAACAACTTTATCAGCTTCCTCGGTAGCTCAATGGCGCGGTCAGTCGACTGTGGCTCGTGAACACACCTAGGCGTGGTCAGCATTTGGATGGGTGACCGCTCGACCGTTGGAGGCCGACCGTGGTTCGGATTCCACTGTTTTTTTAATGTAAACCAACATGGGTGGCTGTACCACAGAATAGATATTAGTACTGGGCTGTACCGAGAGACCAATGGTGCATTCGACAGAGCAAAAAACACCTCTCCTCGCGAAACCACGCAAAGTTAGGTGCCATTCCAGCAGATTTTCGGAAAGTGTAACGTAAAACTTTAGCCCTTAGGACTTTAACTTAGGAAAGGGATTTCGTTCTTTCCTTACTAGGTGGTAGGGCTAAACCCGTCCGGGTTGATACCACCGCACTGAATCAAAGATCGGTTGAAATACCTATGTAAATAGTTCGTGATTTCGGTCCAGTTCAGTGTAGCCGGGACGACCGAAGGGAAGCAATGGTTCACCAAGGTGAACTAGGTGCCGGCTGACATCACGATCGATTGGCTGACATCACGGATTTGGTGGGTGATGTAGCCAAACGTGTCAGTTTCCCTAAAATAGTCATTTTCAAATTTCTTTATAATTTTTTAAGCGATTTTTTTTCATCCCTTAGTTAAATGTATGGTTTGCCACCCCTAATTTTTAAAATATCCCATATCTTAAAACTACTGACTGAAACATATATTATTTAAAAGAAAAATCATTGGAAGTGTTTTTTAAGTTCTATCACAAAAACATTTCAGAATTTTTCATCAGTTCAGTTGAAAAGGGGAGGGACACACAAAGTTTTTATCAAAGAGTTTGTATTACGTCGCTAGCAGCGACGTAATACAAACTCTTGGGTTTTTATGACGTTAGTCGAAGGTTAGAAGCGTATATTTCACCAATTAATATTGACTTAAACCAAAAAAAAATAATTAAAATAAGTAATATTTTTGAAAATTTATATTTTTTAAGACCTGTACCTACAACGCTACAACGCTTATATACCCTACAACGCTTATATGCATTGACATTATTTTTTTCATCCCTCAGTTACATGTGTGTGCCACCCCTAATTTATTTTTTCTAATTTCAACGCACCCATTGTATAGTGGTTCATAGGATACACCTTTCTTCCAAATTTAATCTATACTCGTATAGTGCCAACATTATCCGAGTAAAATGGCTTTGACTTGCGGACGGACGGACGGACGGGACGAAATTTTAACGATTCCGTTATTGCCATTTGGCTACGGAATCCTAATAACACATTAATAATAACAAAATGTTATTTTGAATAATTTTATTTCGTTGCATTTAAAAATAAATAAATAAGTATGGCAGTATATTTACATGGCGTATGGTTGTCCTAGGACTAGTTATATGGGTATCACAGTTTCAAACCAATAGTGGTTACCAGCCATAGCTGGCTCCAATACCGCTGTAGGTGACGTGAGACACGGCCGCCGCAGGAGAGTAGGTCAGTGCAGATTTCAGCACCGGAGCGGCGGAGTGGGCGTAGGTCGCCACGGGGGCAGAAGCATAGGTCGCAACTGGAGCAGCATAAGACTTAGTTAGCACGGGACCGGCCGCGTAAGTCGTAATAGGTGACCCGTGAGAGGTTTGGGAAGCGTAAGAAGACACCGAGGACACTGCAGGAGCGACGGCAACAGACTTGGTAACTAGTGGGGCAGAGTAGCTGGCGATGGCTGGAGCGGAGTAGCTAGCGATGGCTGGTGCAGCGTAGCTAGCAATGGCTGGGGTAGCGTAGCTCTTGGCGATCACCGGGGCAGCGGCGTACGTAGCGATGGGAGCAGTGTAGCTCTTGGCGATCACTGGAGCGGCGGCGTAAGTGGCGACGGGAGCAGCCGCATAGCTAGCGACAGGTGATCCGTGAGCAGTGTGGGTAGAGTAGGAGGATACAGATGACACGGCCGGAGCGGCGGCGTAGCTGGCGATAGCAGGAGCGGCATAGCTCGCGTAGGCAGGCGCGGCGTAGGACTTGGCAATCACGGGAGCCGCGGCGTACGTAGCAACGGGAGCGGCATGTGCGTACGCAGCAACGGGAGCGGCGTGTGCGTACGTAGCGACGGGAGCGGCGTGTGCGTACGTAGCGACGGGAGCAGCGTGCGAGTACGTCGCGATGGGGGCACCGTGTGCGGTGTGGGAAGAGTAGGAAGACACAGAGGAGACAGCCGGGGCTGCGTAGCCCTTGGTAATGACGGGCGCGGAGGCGTACGTGGCCACTGCAGGAGCGGCGTAGCCCAAGGAGCCTCCGTACAGGTTGCCGGCGTTGGCAACTCCCAGCGCGCAAAGAACTACGATCAGCTGAAAAAAAAAACTCTGTCACGACGGTTCCGGTAAGAGATAATTAAGTATTTAAACAGTTACCTTTCTATTTAAATAAAAAAAAAATATTATGTGGACTTTTATTAAATGCCCATATACATTTAAAAAATTACAAACTCGAAGTTATTAATTTCTTTTGGGGCATTGCCTAAAATTGGTGCCTTTTTTTATCATAGTTTTTTTATCATTTTTTTTTTCGCGCGGCCATCAATCAAACTTTGTTATTTTATAAGGGTCAGAAGTTCGAATAATATTATGTTTCTATGCATTTTCATCAGGTTTAGTTTTTATAACTTCGTTCGGACTGAGTTTAGGCATACACATGTCATAACAAGTTTTGTTTGTAACATTATTCCGAACTAAAGTAACCAAGTTTGGTTGATGGCCGCGCGAAAAAAAAGGCACCACCTTCCATACAAAATGTGGCATTGCCCTTACCTTAGCGGCCATTGTGTCTCTTGAAGTTCTTCGATCGAATGATGTCGATCATCGGTCGACCGTTGCTTTTATATTCGGTTGGAACCGTACGAGACTCTCGGTACCTGCAACTCGTTTGTTACTCACGGTCAAGGTCGGCCATGCTTGAGGAGCGAGTAAGTATGTAACGTTGCATCCGCCCGCGTCACGCCCAACGAAACGCCCAGCTGGCGAGATGTGAGCGGAACCACTTTCATTTTCGTGTGGCTCGCTCAAAGATGTTTGCAATGCCGGCATTACTTTAGAATTACGGACACATGTTTGCATTGAAACTTATTACATTTATACGCTTCCCCCCATCACAAGAGTATTTAGTAAGAAATGTTTTAAATGGTGTATTTTTTTATCTGATTTCATTTATTTGGAATTACAAACAGACACATGCAAGAACATCTCACATAAAAAAAATTGTAAATATTGAAAATAAGCTAGTTACTTATCCGTTCAACTATTACTAATAAATAATAAATTAAATGAAACTAAAAATTCATTATAAAACACTCAATATAATTTGCAACTAAATAATAAAATTATAAAACATGGTTATATTTTATTTACATAAGGGTTTCCGGTTATATCCACATAACGTAACCTTAAAAACTCTGCAAAGTGCCGACCACATATGGTAATCCACGAGCTCAGATCTCCGAAGACATATTTTTTTTAAATCATTATCTCCGGAACCATTATATTAATCAAAACCGGACTAGTTGGGCGTCAATTTAGCCATGACTTTTAGGCTCGGTGGACTGCGGTTCAAAAAACAGGTTCCTGGATCTCAATTACTAATAAAAAGTAACCATTACCCGACTTTTGATTTGTAATTTACATGAACACGGCTCAGTTATTAACAGAGATGGACAGAGAAGAAATTTTCATTCCATGTATTGTCATTTAGGTTGAACTAACTTTAATTAATAAAATATAAAAAGTAATACAAATAACTAAACAATTGAAACCTTCCTAACAAACATTAAAAGAACTATCAAAAAGGGCGTTTTCAAAATATGTTCCCAGAACACTTGCGGCATTACCTCGCTGGATGGTAAGGCTACCATTTGAATAAAGTAGGCCCTTGATTGTGGGACACCAGTTGAGTCCACCAGCAGAGGGCCAAGCCTCTTCAAGAAGCTTTTGGCTTCACTGCTACATGGACCGAGGGTTTCAACCGCAAACAAATTCCTTTATTTACAATGTTGCCAACATGTGGAATGCACTCCCATCTGCATCCTTTCTTCTAATGTACAGTTTGGCTGGGGTCCTTCAAACATAATGTGAAAGTGAACCTAGCCGACTAACATGGTATTTGCAGCCCCCGTAAATATCCGTATGCCCGTGGGCGCCGTCGGACTACACATCTGCATTACTCTGGGGCGCGCCTTATGTCGTGCTTTCCATAAAAAAAAACAATTCAAAATCTTGAATAATATTTCTATATTTGTTGCGTTTGAAGCCTTCCGCCCCGGCCGCGGAGTAAATAACAAGGAAAGTTGATAAAAAAGATCGAATCCAACATTTTAGATCAACTTTCTTTGTTATTTCCTTCGTTTTTCTTAATCGGGTTTTATAAAATACGTATTTCATTCATTTTAACCCTCAACGCAAAAAGAGAGGTGTTATAAGTTTAACGTTTGTGTGTATGTTTGTGTCTGCTGTGGCATCGTAGCTTCCAAACGGACGCACCGATTTGGATGCGTTTTTTTATTAGAAAGTTTGTTTAATCGGGGTGGTTCTTAGCTATGCTTGTAATCAAGTAATTAAGAAATATTCTACTTGCAGTAGCGAAGCCCCCTTTCTCTATCGGCACAGAGTAGAAACACACATCCCGTTTCCTCCTTCTTTCCACCTTAAATTTAATCCGTTTTAGTATATTTTGATATGTTCTAAGGTTCATTTATTTCTAATTAATTTTATTTTTGTTTCCTTAGTAATTAAATAATCAATAAATTTATTATCTTACATGTGGACCGATGAGTATGCGGTTTTTTTAAAAAAGCTTCAAATTAAAGTTCAATTACAAATTTAAAAACTCCGACCCTTAAAAAGTAAAAAATAATTTGAGTCGGGGTCCGCTAAGCAAATAAAATATAAAAACTCAAAGCTGCGCGGTTATTTACTTAGCGGTCCCCCGACTCCTTTAAGTAAGTAAACGGAAATTATTTTAGATTTTTAAGGGTCGGAGTTTTTAAAATTTGTAATTTAACTTTGAATTCTAAATCATTACGTCAGATATATTTTTGAAATTCTCGTTCAAGCTCTAGACAATGATACCCCACACGATGGGATTTGGAAAAATAAAATATTTACAGGTGGACAACAAGGCCACTGACGAACACCATTTCGAATTTTCTAGAAAATGTGTTTCCCAGTATTACCAGCGTAAATGAGACACCAGAATTAACAAAATCGGACGCTCCGTTTAGCCGCTAAAATGGCCCCAACACACATACATTCATACAAACAATCAGGCTAAACACATTACCGTCCTTTTGGCTTTGCCGTATTCGGGTAAAAATAATGTATCACCTTAATGTGGAATATGCATTTTACGTGTTTATCTGTTTAGTTTCGGAGTTCGGCGCCTTGTATAAAAATATTTGTAACAGTAATGCTTTCTTAAGAGAATCGGGAAGTCCGCTCTCCTCCATACACCAGGGGAAGTCTCTTTTCAACCCTTAAATCTTGCACTAGCATTTTCAAATTTTTATGTGTAAAAGATATTATCAATATTTATGCCCCTATGTTGTCCTTTTTTCGTTATTTCATTTTAAATAAAATATATTTGATTATAAAAGTGTCAAAATATAGCCTAACTTTCATATTTTTTATATGGAAAACTATTAAAAAAATAACTAAAATTAAAACATAGAGGCATCCAGTAGGCTTTTGTTGATAGCAAAAAAAAATATATCACTTAAATTGAGGAAGAATAAAGACATGAAAACAGACTTCGCCTGAATGATGATTCACAAATATTTTGTAGGCAGTTAGCTTCTGAGCTGCAATTGTCCTTTTCACACAATTCGGGGTGTGAGAGGGGAACTACTCATGGACAGCCCACTAATACAGAAACATATTACGTGATGTAATAGTGAAGTTCATTTCATTATCGATATATTTTCTTTAGGGCTGGGATGGATTTTATCGATGTAATATAAGCATCTACGAGTATGTAAGTCTACTTACTACTAGTCAAAGAACAAAAGATATTTAATTAGGTGGTGGGCCATATAAAAATTTAGTTTTTGTAATATAAAAGAAAAATTCAGCTTTTTTGCTGAATTTTAATAAGATACTTTTTTAATAATTTGAAAAGGTCTATTTTCTGAAATATCATCATCATCATCAGCCTGTATCGGTCCACTGCTGGACATAGGCCTCTCCCAAAGCACGCCACAACACGCGGTCTTCCGTTCTTCAATATAAAGTATTAAATTTGAACCTCCAGAAAACGGTCGTTCAGAAAAAGCTACTACACAATTCGCAGCTCATGAAGTACCTGGAGACGAATGGTCTCATCAGCGATCGGCAATACGGCTAAAGCCATTTTACTAGTATTTATTCTTTATTCATAGTACACTGCACTTGGATTTGTCATATTTTATAACATTTACCATTTAGCATTTTGCTACACCGCTATAGTATTTACATCACCACTAATTATAAAACTACAAGGGGGTGTGACGTCTCTAATAAATAACACAGTTTTCGAACAGTTCTTCACTGGTGTTTTACATGAATGAAACGAAGTGCAAAATTCTCTGTTTTGAAAATGTTTGTTTGTATGTCTGTCGTCCTGATAGTCCGGGCTTCTCGCTTTAGCGAGACGGTTTTAACCGTTGGTTAAATTTTCATGCCGTTTTCACCAGTAAATTCAAAAATGTCAGAAAGGTGCAATTACCAAATATCGTTAAGCTCAATTATCAGGAAGCTGAGCAGTAACGGAAATGTCAACTTATGTACATATTTGTGTAATATGGTAGGTTTTAAGGAAACGTTTTTATTTTGGAGGCTCGTTTATTCAGTTATATATAAATTAATACAAAATATCACAAGACAACAAACAATGTTAGCTAATAATAAAGAGATCACCAGCCGTAACTAGCGCCGATACCGCTGTAGGTGACATGTGACACGGCCGCCGCGGGAGAGTACGACAGCGCAGACTTCAGCACAGGAGCAGCATGGGCGTATGTGGCATAGGGGGCTGAGTGCGCCGCGTACGTCGCAACAGGGGCAGCGTGAGCGGCGTACGTCGTTACGGGAGCAGAATAAGAAATCGGTGCACTGTGTGCGTATGACGAGTAGGAGACGGGTGCGGCGGCATAGCTAGCAATAGCTGGCGCAGCGTAGCTCTTGGTGAGCACAGGTGCGGCGGCGTAGCTTGTGAATGCGGGAGCGGCGTAGCTCTTGGCGATCACGGGAGCGGCGGCGTAAGTGGCCACGGGAGCGTGTGCGGCGTAGCTTGCGATAGGAGCGGCGTGCGCGGTGTGGCTAGTGTAGGAAGACACTGAGGAGAGAGCCGGGGCAGAGTAGCTAGCGATAGCTGGTGCGGCGTAGCTGGCGACAGCAGGAGCGGCATAGCTGGCGTAGGCAGGCGCGCCGTAGGACTTGGCGATCACGGGAGCCGCGGCGTACGTAGCGACGGGAGCGGCGTGTGCGTACGTAGCGACGGGAGCGGCGTGCGCATAAGTAGCTACAGGAGCGGTTTGCGCGTACGTCCCGTACGGGGTACCATGTGCGGTGTGGGAAGAGTAGGAAGAGACTGAGGAGACAGCCGGGGCTGCGTAGCCCTTGGCGATGACGGGTGCGGCGGCGTAAGTGGCCACTGCAGGGGCGGCGTAACCCAGGGACCCTCCGTACAGGTTCCCGGCGTTGGCCACTCCCAGCGCGCACAGAACTACGATGAACTGAAAGCATACAAACATGATATTGTAATTGCGTTTTAAATCTAAAAATGTCATAATTTGCTTCAAAATACACGGAACGGTCGTCGGCATTCAGTTCTCGTCTGACTTCAAAACATCGACTGTCTTGGTTGTGCAAAGGTTGAATTTTGTTTGTAGCTTAAGCATTATTTAGTGAATGTCTAAATATCCTTTATTTTAATTTTTATTCTTTGCTTTGAGTTTGAAATAGTTTACCATTTTTAGCTAATTAACAATTCCAGAGCTATGAAATGCACGCATGATGTGTGAGCTCAATAGAAGCATGTGCGGCTATTCTATTACCTAATGCTTGCAATATTTTATTTGTAAGAACATTTTCCGTAGTTACATACATAATGAAATATATAAGATCACTTTTTTATATGTGCCACCGTTAGATGATTTCAGACTCTTTCATCCTCTTTAATACCACTCAGTTTTAAGGTTTCACTCTTGAACTTTTTTTTCACATACGAAACTGGACCACTCGAATCTACACTGCACGTCCCAGACTACGTAGTGAGGGTGAGGCTAGTGCATGAGCCCTACCTTAGCTGCCATGGTTGTTGTCTGTTGCTTGACTGATAGTGACGGAGGCGTGCCAGTTGGTTTTATACGGCCGCGTATTTCGCTGCCCCTCTCCCGGTGGTGGCTGCGCGGTCGGCCTGCAGGCTTGTCGAAGGTGGAAGGTGGTTCGGCGCGCAGCAGCGTGCGAGTAAATGCCAACAAGTATGGCCTTTGTCACGCGCCGATGCGACTCGTCGACACATTGCTCTTGTTTAATGGCATTTGAAGTATAAATTTTGAAGTACAGTTGAATCTTGAACCGCAGTGGTAGCTGACATCATTGAACCATCTTAACTTGTAACCTAACCCAAACTTACAAAGTGTGTGTCTGTGGGAACGTATTGCATTGCAATGAACATACTATTACATTAGTTTTTACGCGTTTATCAATATAATTTTAAATTCCGGTTTTAACAGGAATTCACGCCATTAAAAGTAAGTGGTACAAGTAAAAGAAGTGTCATACATAATATACACTTCGATCCATATTGATTCTTTGAAAAAAGAACTAACCAAGAGTGCAACGTATAATACACCCTCTCGATTCGGGTCGAACTGTGGCGTGGCCTTAGACTAGAAGGGAAAACAGGTAACAGTAGAGTTCAACCACAACATCTGTAATAACATGAGCCACGCCACGCCGCCGCCGCCCCGCCGCGCCGCCTCCCCGCCCGCGGCGCCGCCGCCGCGCCCCGGCCGGAGGCCTGATTTTAAATACACATGTGTACGATAGGTACATCATTTACTCACTTGGTCATTGCAGCATTCATAACTAGTTGTCCAGGATATTTATGTAGAGAATTCATTTCTTGTGGTTAGTGGAATAATTTGCTGTTCTGTATTTAATGCTGACACTCCAATTAGTACCACACAGTTTCTGATGTGAATTTAGTTTGCTTTGAACATTGGGTAAAGTTGCAAACGTCATGAGACTTTTGTGTATAGGAGTTATACAGAAACGGGAACTGTGTATGTAAAGACGCAGCCTCGACTGCCGATCGTGGGAGATGCGTGCTAACGTATCGGCCCTACAAATAACATTTACTTTCAGATTCGTAAACTATATATAGTTGAATTAAGTGATACTAGTAAGAAGATGATCTTTATTTCTGTCCCCTCTCTTGTTTATTTCACACGACACAATCGATAACTTGTTATATATAGTTTCTTTGTTACCTAGGAATAGTATTAATAGGACATTTAAATTCATGTCAGGCCAAATTCTCCATAATAAATCATAGTCAAAGATTTAACTTTTCAATATGATTTCCTTTTATTAATCACTAGCTGAGGCCGCGGCTCCGCTCGCGTGAAATTCGTATTCCAAAGAAGAATGTAAGTAACTAAGGGCGAGGCCGAAGGCCGAGCTGCTTTCAGGAAAACGATAAACCTTTCTCAAATAAAGGAAGTAAGTACGGGCGAGGCCGAAGGCCAAGCTGCGTTCAGGTAAACCAAAAACCCTCTTCCGCCTTCGGGCCTCGCCCTTAAAGACTTCCTTTCTTCGATAGAATATAATATCGTTTACTCAATCTATTTATTTCATAAAAATAAAAAAGTAATATTAATAACTAAAGAATTAAACCTACCTAACAAACATTAAAATAACTATCAAAACGGGCATTTTCAAATGTTCTTAGAGCACTTGCGGCATTACCCCGCTGGATGGCAAGGCTTACCCTTTGAATGAAGTACATAAGCCCTTGATGGCGGGACACCAGTTGCGTCAACCAGCTCAAGCCTCTTTTGGCTTCACTGCTCCACGGACCGAGGGTTTCAACCGCAAACGCAACAAATTCGAAATCTTGAATTATATTTCTATATTTGCTGCGTTTGAGGCTCTCCGCCCCAGCCTCGGCCGCGCCAGCGGCTCTTGAAGATGTCCTAACGTGACTTGGAGCCAATGTGAGAACAAAAGTGGCGTCCCACATCAAAGAACTACCCTTAGTCCATGGCACTAAGGTGATAGCATCGGGCCTCTTGCCATCGGAATAACCGCGAGGTTCTAGGATGCACGGTATATTTGCCGTTAGAAGCGTGGACTTTATAATAAAATTTAAATTAAATTAACTCAATCTTAATATTAATTAACTTTATTCGAGATGGTTTAGCTTCTTCCTGAACGCAGCTCGGCCTTCGGCCTCGCCCTTAGTTACTTGCTTTCTTCGAGATGGTTTATCATTTGTCAGAACGTAGCTCGGCCTTCGGCCTCGCCTTAGTTGCTTACTTTCTTCAAGATGGTTTAGCTTCTTCCTGAACGCAGCTCGGCCTTCGGCCTCGCCCTTAGTTACTTGCTTTCTTCGAGATGGTTTTTCAATTATCCGAACGTAGCTCGGCCTTCGGCCTCGCCTTAGTTACTTACTTTCTTCAAGATGGTTTAGCTTCTTCCTGAACGCAGCTCGGCCTGCGGCCTCGCCCATAGTTACTTACTTTCTTCGAGAAGGTTTATGGTCTTCCAGAATAGAGCTCGGCCTTCGGCCTCGCCCTTAGTTACTTACTTTCTTCAAGAATGTTTTTCTTCTTCCTGAAATCAGCTCCGCCTTCCGCCTCGCCCTTAGTTACTTTCATCGAGAAAGAATATCGTTTATACGTGAGCGCAGATCCGCCTTCGGCCCCCCTTTAGTTACTTACTTTCTTTTTTTTAAATACGAATTTCACGCGAGCGAAGCCGCGGGCAAGAGATATATAAATTTTATTGCACCAATGACAGCGACATAACTTCGACTTTCAATTATTTTTTTTATTTATCAAACAATTTGTCACCGGCCAGCTCACGTCGAGATGACAGTTCTCCGTTGTCAACATGACATTTAAAATTGTGGATTACGTGATTTTTATTATATTTTTTAATTATTATGTTCATCCGGGATATACACTGTCACTATAAAAAGTTTCGTCAAATTCCGTTCAGTGGTTTTTGCGAGATGCGCGTACAAATAGACATTTTTGCATTTACGATTTTATGATATGTATAGAAATAATAGATATGTATAGACTATTGTGTTCAAGTTATAAAAAAGAACAACTGTCATTTTCGTTGTATCTACTTATTTTTAAATTTCGAAGGAATATTTTATTCAAATTGTATTTGCTGCCAGTTCTCAAGATATAATTATGTACTTTGGACTACGTGATTTTAAACGCGCAATAATGTTTATAATTGTAATTTTTTTTTTATTTTTGTTTTTTTTTTACGTATTATGTTAACCCGGCATATAAACTGCCACTATACAAAGTTTCGTCTAATTCCGTTCAGTGGTTTTTGCGTGATGCGCGTACAGACAAACAAACAAACAAACAAACAAACAAAAATTTTAAAAACAGTTCTAACATGTTCAGTATCTCATTTTAAGCCACCCTGGTTAGTTTTTTCCGAATACATTCAATGTACAGACTTTCTTACCTCTATGATTTTATTTTATTAATCATAATGTTAGTCTGCTTTTAAGTACTAGTTTATTTCTTTTGTAATTCGCTGTACAAGCTCCAGAATAATAATAAAACAATGTTAAAAGTGCACAGTTTTTTATAAACTAGGTTTGTGTAATTACATCGCTGATTGTGTCTATGATATCTTTGTATTTGTTTTATTTATGATCGTACAGTTCACGGTTCAATTTTCTCGGATTTCATAGAGATTTTAGTGTCAATCGTCATGGTGCAACAGCTGTTTCTTCAGTTGCTTGCTCAGCTGCTTTTTCAGTTATTTTATCCTGGGATGCTGCTAACAAATTATCAACATTATGAGGAATACCTCCATGGGTCCTACTTTGAATAAATGCTGGTAACAGATCAGTTGGAGGCTTCAGTTGCATCAAATCAATAGGAATTTGGGTTAAATCGGTGACGCCTTTCAAAGCATTTTGGAAAAAGTTGTGCAGGTTAGCGCCAAAAATATTAAACGCAGGTTCAATAAATGGCTCCATTTTCACAAAAATAATACAACAGGATAGAACGAGAAGATGTAGGATGATCTGAAAAAAAAGAAGCATAAATTCGCTGTAAAACTAATCTCACTGAAATATTTTTTTGTCACAAAATTAAGTCGAAAAATGTTTTGTTTATGTTCTAAAATATAAGTGTTGGAAAACTAAAATCTACGAATCATAGTACCTATGAACTATTATTTGAATCGTTGCCTTGACTGGCACTGAAACAATGTCAACATTCTTACCCTCATTGTGGGAGCACAGCTTGCGCATGGAGCAGAATGATTGTTGGATCACCTTCGACTGGCTCGCGGTTCGACGTATGCACAACGAGAAAGAAAAGAAATTATACTAGTTTTAAAGCGGGCTAAATTAGATTAGCTACGGTATTTAGAACAACGCATTGGAACTGCATTGCGATGCGATATGCTTAATTTGTTTGAATTAGATGCACTATTCAATAATAGTAATTTTTATTTAAATTTCTTACCGACTTGTTTTACTCGTGCGACGCATTCAAAATAATATTAATTTGAACATTTGTTTAAAAAGTTTTCTTCTTTTCAAGATCCTATATTTTATGAATCCTAACCTTGCTATCTGAAACGATCCTATTTGGTACAAATTTTATACAATCAATATGATGAAGTTTTCTACAATTACAGATATTACCTAGTAGATATAATTCCTATCTTCATGTGCCTTTGTATGCAATGAGTTCACCTTTTCAAAACAGTAACAAACGATAAGTAATTTACATTAGGGGCAAAGGCGGACTTATCCCTTACAGGGATTTCTCCCAGTCAAATATCTAACGTTTAAAAAAAAAGATTATCTACATCTAAACTATCTAAACTATAACAGTATTATAATTAATTAAGAGCGGCTGGCGCGGCCGCGGCCGGAGCGGAGAGCCTCAAACGCAACAAATATTCAAATATTATTCAAGATTTCGAATTTGTTGCGTTTGCGGTTGAAACGCTCGGTCCGTGGAGCAGTGAAGCCAAAAGCTTCTTGAAGAGGCTTGGGCCTCTGCTGGTGGACGCAACTGGCGTCCCGCAATCAAGGGCCTACTTCATTCAAAGGGTAAGCCTTGCCATCCAGCGGGGTAATGCAGCAAGTGTTCTAGGAACATTTGAAAATGCCCCTTTTGATAGTTATTTTAATGTTTGTTAGGTAGGTTTATTTCTTTAGTTATTAGTATTACTTTTTTGTTATTTATTAAATAAATTATTTGACTTCTAAAAAAAAAATTAATTAATTAATATGTATATATTTTTTATTATATTATAAAGAGGTAAAGTTTGTAAGTTTGGATGTGGGAGGTAATACCCGAAACAACTCATCCGATTTTAAAAAAAATATTTCACCAATTATTTCGAATGGACCTTCAGGATGAACATAGGTGAATATTATCGCGTTAGGGCGGAAATAAGACTCAAAAGGTCAACTTTAAACGAAATTATTGAGCTATTGGTAAAGATACAAAATCTGTAAAAAATATGTGTTATGTATTGATCTTTAATTAACAAACAGCGAAAAAAAATATATTTTAATACTTTGGAAAGGTGTTAAATAAATCTCCAAAAAATAACGAAAAGTACGCAAATTATACTTTCAAGTAAAATTATCTTGAGAAACATCAATTGTTTCAATACAAGACCCTCATAGAAATATAGATAATATTTTTCCCTACAATCGTAGCGAAAAAAATATTGTTTTCCATCTTTCCAACACGTGAAATTGAATATATAGTGTGATTTTCGCGCAAACGTTCATCGTCGGCGCGACGTATCAACCACCGCACGAGTAGAACGAATCTCGCACCTATTACATCTGCATACGGTTCGTATTTCAATCATCAGTGCAGTGGTTGGAGTCTTATTTCCGCCTTAAAATAAAAACCCTGTATTCGGTCCGCGACGACACATTTATGCTTAGGTTAATTCACAAGTTGATAAAATATGACGTGAAGATATATTTAAAATTAATTTTATTATATCGAGGGGAATTTAAATAGGTAATACTAATTTCTTATCAAAATAAATTTGCTTATCGCCAGATAAATTCTATGTAGATAAAAATTGCCTTTCACACAATATTGTTTTTATTAGTAATTTAGATTTTTAACCCCGACGAAAAAAAAACGGAGGGGTGTTATTATAAGTTTGACGTGTGTGTGTGTGTGTGTGTGTCTGTCTGTGGCATCGTAGCTCCCAAACGGATGGACCGATTTGGATGCGGTTTTTTTTTATTAGGAAGCTTGTTTAATCGGGATGGTTCTTAGCTATGTTTGAAATCAAGTAATCAAGTAATTAAGTAATAAAAAAATTTATTAAGTTTAAAAGTGGACCGATTTTCATGCGGTTATTTAAAAAAGCTTGAAATAAAAGTAAAATTACAAATTTAAAAAATCCCCGACCCTTAAAAAGTAAAAAATAATTTCCGTTTACTTACTTAAAGGAGTCGGGGGACCGCTAAGTAAATAAAATATAAAAACTCAGAGCTGCGCGGGAATTTACTTAGCGGTCTCCCGACTCCTTTAAGTAAGTAAACGGAAATTATTTTTTACTTTTTAAGGGTCGGGGGTTTTACGATCGTGTTTTTGCAAAAACGAAATAAAAAAAGCGTCTGACTAAACATTTATAATAATCAAATATATTTTTTCCCGTATACGTTCCTAAAACATTCATATAAATGAAAAGATATCAAGGTCAGCGTTAATTTTTGCTTGTGCGACGACTATTCAAAATGGTGAAGGTGGTGCGAGGGAAAGGCAGAGTGGGGATCTTTTAGGGCGAGCGAGGGGCAAGACGCGTACGTCTCGTTGGTACGTCTAAGAGATAGGTCGGCGCGATACGCAGCTCACGTGTCCGAAATTGTGTTAAATCTACAAGAATTTGATGCAGTTATTTCTAGAAATACCTTTTTTATTTTTCGGAGGGGGAATACATAGGGCGATAAATGGGGAGGAAGAAGGGAGAGGAGGGCGGGGGAGAAAGATCAATCAAATCCAATCAAATCAAGGTTAAATCCTATTACTTTAAGTGAGCTAAACTTGTATATAATATACAATTGGTTTCTCGGAAACGGCTCTAACGATTTGGATGAAATTTAGTATTTAGATAATGTAATTTTTTTAAGTTTATCTAGATAGGCCGAGCGAAGCTCGGTCGCCCAGGTACTTCAAATTTATATAAGGTCTTTCAAAATTAGTTCAGAGTACGCTAAGGGGGGGGTTCTGTATAGGAAATAGATCACTTTTGAAGAACAATTTTTTTTTTACAAAAAAATATTTTTTTAAATGTAAAATGTAAAAAAAAAATTTTAGTAATCGTTTCAGTTTCATGCCCGGCACAAAAAAGTGTTCCAACACGTAGATCTATTTCTTTCAGAAATTGTGAAAAACCACAATTTTAGTTTTATTAGTATGGAATAGAAAGAATTTTATTTTT
Source organism: Nematopogon swammerdamellus (assembly GCA_946902875.1). Taxonomy (NCBI): domain Eukaryota; kingdom Metazoa; phylum Arthropoda; class Insecta; order Lepidoptera; family Adelidae; genus Nematopogon; species Nematopogon swammerdamellus. The sequence continues at coordinate 11,324,478 of OX336345.1, forward strand.
TTTACCAACTTACACGTGTTAGATTATAATGGTGATGTAGACTTTTTTATTACTATTATGAAACTGAATCGATTAGGCTATAAAAATCAACCACAATTTTTTTTATTTAAATACATAAAACAATCCATACTAATATTATAAATTCGAAAGTAACTCTGTTGTCTGTCTGTCTGTCTGTCTGTTACCTTTTCACGTCTAAACCGCTGAACAGATTTCGATAAAATATTGCATGGAGATTAATTGCATCCTGAGAAAGGACATAGGCTACCTTTTGTCCCAAAAAACAACGCTTAAGGGGTTGAAATAGGGGATGAAAGTTTGTATGGGGAATCCAGCATTTCTCAAGTTAGAGATATGAAAATTCATATTTAGGCTTTTGGTATGAAATAAAGAGTTACGTGTTTCAGCGTTTTTGCTAAATCAACCCTTAAATTAAAATAGGGGATGATTTCAAAATTATATTTTAGGATTTTATAAAATTTAGTACGGAGATGAATTGCATCCTGAGGAAGGATATAGGCTACCTTTTGTCTCAAAAAACAACCCTTAAGGGGGTGAAATAGGGGATGGAACATTGTATGGGGAATCCAGCATTTCTCAAGTTAGAGATATGAAAATTCATATTTAGGCTTTTTGTATGAAATAAAGAGCTAAGTGTTTCAGCGTTTTTGCTAAATCAACCCTTAAATTAAAATGGGGGATGATTTCAAAATTATATTTAAGGATTTTATAAAATTTCGTACAGAGATGAATTGCATCCTGAGGAAGGACATAGGCTATCTTTTGTCTCAAAAAACAACCCATAAGGGGGTGAAATGGGGGGGGGGGGGGGGGGTGAAAGTTTGTATAGGAGTATCTTTTAAAGGTAGGAACTTGAAAATCATAATTCTAGCTACTCATCATAAATACATAATTGTTTCAGGGATTTACAATTTAAAGGGGGGGGGGGGGGGGGGGGGTAATTTGGGGTGACAGTGGCCTTGCCCTTAGTTATGTTCTTTCGTTACTTAGTTACTTACTTTTTCGAGAACGTTTATCGTCTTCCTGAACGCAGCTCGGCCTTCGACCTCGCACTTAATTACTTACTTTCTTAGAGATGGTTTATTGTATTCCAGAAAGCAGCTTAGACTGCAGCCTCGCCGTTAGTTACTTACTTTATTTAAAAGGTTTATCGTTTACCTAAACGCAGCTCGGCCTTCGGCCTCGCCCATAGTTACTTACTTTAATCGAGAAGGTTTTTCCTCTTCCTGAACGCAGCTCGGCCTTCGGCCTCACCCATAGTTTATACTTACTTTCACCGAGAAGGTTTATAGTCTTCCTGAAAGCAGCTTGGCCTTCGGCCTCGCCCTCAGTTGCTTACTTTCTTCGAGAAGGTTTATAGTCTTCCTGAACGATGCTCGGCCTTCGGCCTCACCCTCAGTTACTTACTTTCTTCGAGAATTTTTATCGTCTTCCTGAACGCAGCTCGGCCTTCGGCCTCGCCCTCAGTTGCTTACTTCATTCGAGAAGGTTTATGGTCTTCCCGAATGTAGCTCGGCCTTCGGCCTCGCCTTTTGTTACTTACTTTCTTGGAGCAGGTTTATAGTCTTCCCGAACGCAGCTCGGCCTTCGGCCTCGCCTTCAGTAACTAACTGTCTTCGAGAAGGTGTATGGTCTTCCTGAACGCAGCTCGGCCTTCAGCCTCGCCCTCAGTTGCTTACTTTCTTCGAGAAGGTTTATGGTCTTCCTGAATGTAGCTCGGCCTTCGGCCTCGCCCTTAATTGATTACTTTCTTGGATAAGGTTAATCGTCTTCCTGAACGCAGCTCGGCCTTCGGCCTCGCCCTCAGTTAAGTAACTGAGGGATTGTCTTCGAAAAGGTTTATGGTCTTCCTGAACGCAGCTCGGCCTTCGGCCTCGCCCTTAGTTACTTACTTTCATCGATAAGGTTTATAGTCTTCCTGAACGCAGCTCGGCCTTCGGCCTCGCCCTTAGTTACTTACTTTCTTCGATAAGGTTTATAGTCTTCCTGAACGCAGCTCGGCCTTCGGCCTCGCCCTCAGTTACTTACTGTCTTCGAGAAGGTTTATGGTCTTCCTGAACGCAGCTCGGCCTTCGGCCTCGCCCTTAGTTACTTACTTTCATCGATAAGGTTTATAGTCTTCCTGAACGCAGCTCGGCCTTCGGCCTCGCCCTTAGTTACTTACTTTCTTCGAGAAGGTTTATAGTCTTCCTGAACGCAGCTCGACCTTCGGCCTCGCCCTTAGTTTCTTACTATGTTCGAGAAGGTTTATGGTTTTCCTGAACGCAGCTCGGCCTTTGGCCTCGCCCTTATTTACTTACTTTCTTCGAGAAGGTTTATAGTCTTCCTGAACGCAGCTCGGCCTTCGGCCTCGCCCTCGGTTGCTTACTTTCTTCGAGAAGGTTTATGGTCTTCCTGAATGTAGCTCGGCCTTCGTCCTCGCCCTTAATTACTTACTTTCTTAGATAAGGTTTGTCGTCTTCCTGAACGCAGCTCGGCCTTCGGCCTCTCCCTCAGTTACTTATTGTCTTCGAGAAGGTTTATGGTCTTCCTGAACGCAGCTCGGCCTTCGGCCTCGCCCTTAATTACTTAATTTCTTAGAGATAGTTTATCGTCTTCCTGAACGCAGCTCGGCCTTCGGCCTCGCCCTCAGTTACTTACTTTCTTCGAGAAGGTTTATAGTCTTCCTGAACGCAACTCGGCCTTTGGCCTCGCCCTTTGTTACTTACTTTCTTCGAAAAGGTTTATAGTCTTCCTGAACGCAGCTCGGCCTACGGCCTCGCCCTTTGTTACTTACTTTCTTAGAGATGGTTTATCGACTTCCTGAACGCAGCTCGGTCTTCGGCCTCGCTCATAGTTACTTACTGTCTTCTTTGAAATACGAATTTCACGCGAGCGGAGCCGCGGGCTCAGCTAGTAATTTACATAAAACAAATATCATAATATCAGCCGAGACGACGGAAAACGCGCAGACGGGATGACATTAATACCATGGTCAGAAGGTAAAACTCTCGTCTGGGATGTGACTTGCGTAGACACCCTGGCTCCATCACACGTCATCAAGTCTTTGAGAGAAGCTGGTTCTGCTTCTGAGGCCGCTGCCCGTCTGAAGATAAACAAGTACCAAAGCATTGTCAACCAAAACTATTTGTTTATTCCGCTAGCTTTCGAAACCTACGGCCCGTGGTGCAAGGCTTCAAAATCACTTGTGCATATTTTAGGTAAACAAAATTGGGGAAACAACCAGCGTTCAAAATTCTTCGCTGTGCAGAGAGGGAATGCTGCGAGCGTTATGGGCACATTCCTGACATGCCGAACTCTAGAGGAGCTTTTTTATGTTTATTAGGTAGTTCTTATTGTATTTTAATTTAACTTATTTCGTTTAATAATAAATGTTTTACTTAGCGGTACAATAATGTACACATTTAAAAAAAAACTCAAGGTAAAAAAAAAATATATAGGTTTTACTCCCTATATGATACAGAACCCCCCCTTAGCGTACTCTGAACTAATTTTGAAAGACCTTATATATATATACATATAGCCCATGTCACTCCCACAAAATGACGACATATGTTAAAATGCTAAAATAAAGAATATTGTTAATATCCATCAAGCCGTTTAGGGTACAGAGCGTGAATAGATATGCTCGTACATACGAGTACATACATACATAACATAACACTCGAGAAACACAATCCTCCTACGGCATATTTTAATTTCATTTCATTCAAGATGTCTTCAAACTTTCACTAAAGTTTGCAATTCTTAGGTACGAGTATTGTTTATTAGCAACAGATATTTTCTTATTATTTTTTTTTTCATTTTCCTGCTCCTTCGGGACGGACGTATTGTATTCTAAGATCACAGAGTAATGATTATTCTAATGTGAATTTTGCAATGTTTGTTAATAAACGTAGTGTGGAATTAGGTGGATGCCAGGGACAATGAAATCTCTTTTTTGGTTTACGAAAACCAGCATGGGTGGCTGTGCCAATGGACCAGGGGTACCCGAAACGGCCTAAAATCCATCTCACCTCGCAAAACCACGCTCAGTATGAAAGCATTCCAGAAGATTTGCGGATTATAAAAGGTGAAAAATGTGTCCGTAATACTCGGGGTTTGGATCACTGCCTATATTATATACAAATAATATTATTTATCTAAAATAGATACACTCAACTATGTAGTTATAAGTGTGAATGTTTGAATTATTTATTATTGATTTCACCAAACTGATTAAATGCTCGTCTATTTTTTATTTTAATTATGTAGAAATCATTCTTTCAAGTTAGCCTTAATATTTTACTCAAGTATCGCTTGTTTTATTTTAAATTTCACATAGATAGAGCGAGTTTGTTTCCCTTGATATTAATATTATGTAGACAGTGATTGCGATACATGGCGAAAGAAGGTCTGAATCTCTATACCAGGCGGTGACCGACGAGTCAGATAAACAGTTGTCCAGCGTGTGCTGCCTACTTTCCGTGGCCAAATGTATATCAATCTAAGTATTAGATTTTTGTTATGGAAACTGACATGGTTGGCTACATCACCCACTACATTCGTGATGTCAACTCATAACACCTTGGTGAACTAGGTGCCATGTCAGTGCTTCCCTTTAGTCTTGCCGGCTATACTGAACTGAACGGAAAACACGAACTATTTACATAGCCGTTTTAACCGAACTTTTATTCTGTGCGGTGGTATCAACTCGGTTGGGTTAAAACCATAGAGCATCAAATACCTACCGCGCGCGCCCCCTACTAGAGACGCCCTAAGCGATAATATTTGAAACCCAAAAACTACACGCTGAGCTGCTAGCGCTTCGTATGTGTGTGTGTGTGCTAGTATCGACACTACACACAAAGTCTTGCCGGCTATACTGAACTGAACGGAAAACACGAACTATTTACATAGCCGTTTTAACCGAACTTTTATTCTGTGCGGTGGTGTCAACTCGGTTGGGTTAAACCCATAGAGCATCAAATACCTACCGCGCGCGCCCCCTACTAGAGACGCCCTAAGCGATAATATTTGAAACCCAAAAACTACACGCTGAGCTGCTAGCGCTTCGTATGTGTGTGTGTGTGCTAGTATCGACACTACACACAAAGTCTTGCCGGCTATACTGAACTGAACGGAAAACACGAAATATTTACATAGCCGTTTTAACCGAACTTTTATTCTGTGCGGTGGTATCAACTCGGTTGGGTTAAACCCATAGAGCATCAAATACCTACCGCGCGCGCCCCCTACTAGAGACGCCCTAAGCGATAATATTTGAAACCCAAAAACTACACGCTGAGCTGCTAGCGCTTCGTATGTGTGTGTGTGTGCTAGTATCGACACTACACACAAAGAGGAGCAAGTTAGGCTTAGGTTAGGTTAGGCGCCGGCGGTCGGTATTTGATGCTCTGTGGGTTAAACCCTACAACCTAGTAACACACGTGTTGTTGAAAGATATTATTATGTGGGTTTTTAGGGTTCCGTACCTCAAAGGAGGTAAAAACGGAACCCTTATAGGATCACTTTGTTGTCCGTCTGTCCGTCTGTCAAGACCTTTTTTCTCAGGAACGGGTAGACGTATCAAGTTGAAATTAATATCAAATACTAAGGTCTACGAAACCTTTGAGGTGTAGAAAATGCAAGCTTCTAGGTCAACGGAATCACTAGATACGCCCATTTAAGTCACATATTTTGCTACCGGCAAATCAAATCAAAACCTATAGAGTAATTCCCGTTAACCTAGAATCATGAAATTTGGTAAGAAGCAAGGTCTCACAGCACAAGTAAAGGAAAAAATCTAAAATTGTAAATTTATAGTTATATGACATTAAAAAAATTGTTTGTTTGTTTTCTATGTCAAGGTCCCTTTTTCTCAGGAACGGATCAAGATAACAAATTGAAATTAATACGAAATACTAAGATCTACGATCTCTTTAAGGTGTAGAATACCAAAGCTTCTAAATCAACGCAATCAAAAGATACGGCCATCTATGTAATATTTCATACTCGCAAACTCACTCAAAACAAATCAAAACCTATAGGGTATTTCCCGTTAACATAATCATAAAATTTGGTAAGAAGCAAGGTCTTACAGCACAAGTAAAGGAAAAAATCCGAAAATTGTAAAATTGTAGTTATTGACATAAAAAAAAATATTGTTTTGTATGTCAAGGACCCCCTTTCTCAGGAACGGATCAAGATAACAAATTGAAATTAATACGAAATACTAAGAGCTACGATCTCTTTACGGTATAGAAAATGCAAGCTTCTAAATCAACGCAATCAAAAGATACGGCCATCTATGTCAGATTTCATACTCGCAAACTCACTCCAAACAAATCAAAACCTATGGGGTATTTCCCGTCAACCTAGAATCATAAAATTTGGTAATAAGCAAGGTCTCATAGCACACGTAAAGGAAAAAATCCTAAAATTGTAAACTTGTAGTTATGATATTAAAAAAAAATTGATTGTTTTGTGTGTCAAGTCAAGACCCTTTTTCTCAGTAACGAGTCAAGATATCAAATTGAAATTAATATGGAATACTAACGTCTGCGATCCCTTCGAGTTATATAAAATGAAAGCTTCTAAATCAATATAATCAAAACATACGGCTATTTATGGCAAATTTTAATACTTGCAAACTCATTCAAATGAAATCAAAACCTATAGGGTACTTACATTGACCTGGAGTAATGAAATTTGGCAAGAAGCATGGTCTCACATCACAAGTAAAGAAAAAATCCGAAAATTTTAGATATTATGTCGTTATGTCATAGTCTTTATAAGAAATATATTTTTGTATAACTTCACGAATGCCGCACAGTCAAACCATTGCTGTAGTGTTTATTTAGGCGTTCGTGATTTTCCAAAACAATTGTTTTTGTACATACCTACATAATACAAATATATTGAGTGATGCTGATGATACGGAACCCTCGGTGCGCGAGCCCAACTCGCACTTGCCGACTTTTTTTTTATGGAAACTGACACGGTTGGACATCATCTACAACATCCGTGATGTTAGCCCATAACACCAGGTGAACTAGGTGCCATGTCAGAGCTTCTCTTCGGTCGTGCCGGCTACACTGAACTGGACGGAAAACAGAAACTACATATTTACATAGCCGTTTCGACCGACGTTTCATTCAGTGCGGTGGTACCACCTAGTAAGGTAAGAAGGGAAGGGACCTACAGTTTTACGTGGAATCCGAACCACGGTCAGCCTCCAACGATCAAGCGGTCACCCATCCAAGAACTGAACGGTCCAGCGTTGCTTAACCATCAATAGCGACAGCCGACTGTCTGCACCACTGAGCTATCGAGGCTGACAAAATATAGGTACTTGAATGCCCCAAGTGTGGCAATTATATTTAGATCTCTCTAAATATATTGCCAGCCTCGATAGTTCAGTGGGGCGATCGATCGACCGTTGTCGCGGTCAAAACTCGGATGGATGACCGTTCGACCGTTGACGCTGACAATGGTTCGGATCGAACTGCAGTCGCCGCTCCGCTCGAGGTAAAATAATTGGTCGATTTTTTTCCGACTGCGTTCACTTCCGACCTCACTGCTCGGCTCATATGAACAATGGCGTGATGCTATACAGCCTGCTATATAACTTGGCGGAGGTATGTCGCATTACATCGAAATGCATAATGAAAAAACCGGTCAAGTGCGAGTCGAACTCGCGTGAAGAGAGTTCCGTACCATCCATATTATGTTGTCGACACCCACCTTCTAAGAACGAATCGCTTTTCGATTGAGTCGGAGGGGCGAAAGCACATGCTCCGACCAGCCAATATCACCCCCGAGAAGGTAGGTGTCATACGGAGACTTCCCTGGATAGCTGGCTATACTGGACCAGAGGAGAACACAACCCAGGCTGCTATGTGGCCATCTTACATCCAGTACGGTGGTATCAACCCAGTCGGCTACAATTTGAGCCCGTTCCTGTGTCGTTCGGCGAAAATAACGGTCTTCCGGTGAGTGTGTTCCCAGCTAGGTATCTATAACCTGTAGATCTTCAAAAGGCGTGTTAACATCGTGTTAATAGATACTGTATTGTTTGTATTATTATGTAGTACATTTGATTTGATTTGATTTTGATGTAATAAATAATTTAGACAACGACCTTTTTGTCCGCCTCATAGCCGGCATGATGGCTCCTCTCTGAGCGTGGTTTCGCGAGGAGTGGTCTTATTGACTATGTATGATATTTTGAACTTTTGGACATATCCACCTGTGACGGTAGTCCATAAAACAAATTAATTGACTTATTGCTAGCTCTCAATTCTTCTTACAATGTATCGATTGAGGTGCTCGCTTAGCTAAAAACCATCACATTCATACGGCAATGCTTATAATAAATGTACCTACTTTCGATGCACGTACGAGCATGCATATTACTGCACTTAGGCCCACTTGCACCAACACGAATTTAACTATAAACCAGTTTAACTCGTTAAACTAGCACCCGTTGTATGTGGGAACCGCGTTTGAACCGCGTTTAAATCCATAACTCGCTATAAACTCGCTCTAAACTCGTGTTGGTGCAAGTGGGCATTACGCAGCGAGAGTTCATTTAGTTCAGTAAAGCAGGACTGGGCCTTGGTATTTTTTGTGATGTTAAAATAACTTAATACAAGTGAGATATAATGATTTGATAGATATGTTTTTTAATATTTTCTTCTTTTTTTATTATTTTTTATATAGAAATAGAAAGCAAATGATGGTTTTATGGATACATGGTGAGTGGATGAACGTAAATTAATATGAGTTATGAGATGTGAAAGGTATACTGGTGATGTATGTTTAATTTAGTGAATGACGTTGAGGCCTGGTGAATGGTATGAGCCAAGGATCCATATGTATGAAGTTTCATGGGTACGCAACTCTATTTCGGGGAGGGGAGGTGAGAATGATTTTATGATACGGACGTGGAAGCAGTTGTTAAATGTCAGTTGGTGTGATCTGGCGTGTGCTGGTACAGGTAATGAGGAATAAGCGAGCGAGTTGACTGTAAAGCGGTGATGATTAAGCCTGATATGAAGGGGGTTGATTGTTTCACCGATGTAGTATGATGGGCAATGTTTGCATTCTAACAGGTAGACGCAGTTTGATGTTTTGCAAGTGGAGTATGGTTGGGCGTACAGTCGATGATGTGCGTTTGTGAGTTGGATTATGGATGCTGTATTGATGAGTGGACATGTTTTGCATCGAGGATGATTGCAAGGTGAGGTGCCGGATGGTGAGGAGTTTGTGGCTGGTGGAGACTGCGGTTTGGTTTTAGAGAGGATAGAACGCAAATTTCTATTTTGTTTGAATGTTATGGGTGGTGTGGTTGGGATTAGGCCTTTTGTATCTGTGTTGTTATTGAGAATCGGAAGATGTTCTTTGATCAATTTTCTTAACTTATGGGCACCATGAAAGTATGTAGTAATGAATCTTAAAATGTCTTTGAAACATATCTATCAAATCATTATATCTCACTTGACTGAAGACGCCACCGACATCGGGGCGAAATATTTCATTAATAAATGTGCTTTTTTATTATTATTAATAAAATATGTGTTTTACATAAAAATAAAGCAACAAAAAGTTGTTAGTATTTAATTAAAAAATATATATATTTATAAAGTGAAAATAACTTAAAGGGCATTAAATGATGCAAGGTGCGTTGAATGCACGTTTTGTATAATTTTCAAGCATTACATGTAAATATTTAAATGAAGTGCTTAAGCAGTATACAATGCCTTTTTAGAGCACTTGAAAATAAAATTTAGACCGAATTGAACTCGCAGGTCGCAGGTCGTAGGCCGCATGCGTTTGTGTACATATATATCGCATAGTTTTATTTTTCTTTTTTCGATTATTTTTACCCGACTACGGCGAATCCAAATGGCGGGTTATGATTGTGACAGCGTATGTATGTATGTATGTGTTAGTGTTGTACACACTACCTACACAGATGAAGTTGAACATTAGCAAAGCTAATATCGAGGAGTAAATTGCTAATAAGTACATTATGGTCTACAAGATTGACTGGAAGAAATTACATTATGTATTGAATCCACCTTCTGCAACACAGGAAGATGCCACCGAAGAATGTGTACAGACTGCGCCAAGACTAAAATTTAAGCAAGAAACTATACTTACCCATTAAATTTCCAAGGTACTCACTTATACTAGGGTGAGGCAAGTGAACAGTCGCCAACATCTGTTTCAGTAAATCCGTCATAATAATGATTAACGATAACAAAGAGGCTATTAAAGGTCGCCTTAAAGTTCACGTACATTGTTTACTAGTTTCTTTAGTATGATAAGGTTCCAACGGCCACTCTCTAATAACGTCTATGGACCTTTGTCATTCCAAAATAGCTTTGCTCTACACTTGAGTTGGCTACTTGGCAGTGTGACTTCTGATCATATCTTGATTAATTGCAGTGATTTCGATATTCTCGGTGGGTTCGGCCGCTTACACCTTGAGCTACTTGAACCTGTTCTAGGAGCTACCGGCCGGCTGTACCTATTTCTCTACTGAGTCATCTTATCCGTGGCCATCTCGTGTTCTGCGATTATAGTTAGGTCGTTTTAGATCTTTTATCTTTAGAAATTATTTGTTGACGACGACGGTGGTGAAATGTCGCTCTCTGACTATTTAATTGACATGTAATTTAATGTCAGCTCTTTTTATTTCACTTTATACTTACACATAATTTTATGTACTTACTTTATTGTTCTGCCATACATATTACTTATCTCTTCTACTCCTTAGGGCTCCGAGTCCCTAGGGAAAGAGACCGTTAATAAAGCCTAGAATTGGTAAATTTAATTCCTTTCTATGTGGCCTCCTTAACTTAGGTGGTTAAAAGGATGAGATCGTGAGAAAACTACGAAGAAGAATAAAACTTTCACAAAATATCCCAATTAAATATTCAATACAAGTTGGTAAGTAGATACCTACACTAAAGATTAAACCAGTGCAACTGTACACATTAAATTAATGAATAGCAATAATAAAATCTGTCAGATGACACGAGATCAACATTGCGCAAGTAAAACTCGGCTCAAGGATGTTTAATTGCAAGATGTGGCAACACTGAGCCGCTTTAAAGAAGGCGAGAGTGATGTATAGACTCAAAACTTGCACCGGTGACGTCTTGTGTCTCTTGATAGGCGTGAGAAAGATCTGTCCTAAAGAGAAATTCGATACGCAGCTTAACTCGTTAAAGTATTGCAAATCTAAATTATTTAATTACACTAAACTATGCTAATTATATCAAGTATGTTGTAAGGAACATAATGTTAAAATATTGCAGAATTTCGTTTAATCAATCTTGAACAAAACTTGTATGACTCCATTGCTTACATTGACGTCCGCAAAAGCACCGAACGGCAAAAGATAGTGTATTATAAAATGCCCATGTTGAAAGGAATCCGTTTGCATTCAGGATCCGGGCGGATAAATGATATTCACATACTTTTATAATTGTATATTACTACGAAGGCTACCTACAATGTCCTACCGGATTATGCAATAGAGTAATTACACACATTTTTACATGGGCATTTTATGTAGATATATATTAATTGTGACAATATCGGTAATCAACGACATACTTACATGATAAATGATAATTAACTACTGAACTACTTTATTAGGGTTCGTTGCCAGCCGCGCTGGCGGGACCTCTTATAAAATCGCTCGGATATCTGTCCGTATGTTTGTGACAGCCAGTAGCTTCTAAACGGTTTGAGCTTAACGTAACAGAAATTTAGATTGCTTTTGAAGAAAAGTTATAAATATTCAGTTATATGTACAAACTAATAAAAGAAAATGCAATTGAAGGACTTTCAGATTCATCTCATCAAATTAAAATATCTTGTTTGAAAATAACGCCGGAATATATTCCCAGGCCATATAGTTAGGTGGCGACTTGGAAATAAATAATAAGTCATGAGATAAGTTAATAACAGCCAGTACATCTGTGGGAGTACCGACACGAGACGACTGTATTGAGGCCATAACGCGTCTATTGGGCGGATCCGGCCACATATCGCAGAACAGCACTATACTCTTTCTCACATAAGTACATTCTTTATTTTGATGTAAGTAGTTCAAAAGTGGTAGTACCTAGTAGTAGTCTAGTCAACGTTTGAGCGTTGACTAGAAACTATTAGACTAAAATAGAATGAATAATATAATTTTTTTTTAGAATTCAAATTCTTGGAACAATATTTTCTGTCGTTTAGGTTTAGGTTTATTTCCTGACGATAAATATTTATTCAATGAAATAATATTTGTAAATAGTTCATAAGTAACACCGCAAATGTGTGAAATGGGCGTCCAGTGAAAACTTTTCGTGCTCGAATTGCGGATAAATTGCCTTTACTTTGAGACATTAGTCAGCCTCGATAGCTCAGTGGTGCAGACAGTCGACTGTCGCTATTGATGGTTAAGCAACGCTGAGCGCGGTCAGTACTTGGATGGGTGACCGCTCGACCGTTGGAGGCTGACCGTGGTTCGGATTCCACGTTAAACTGTAGGTCCCTTCCCTTCTTACCTTCTAGGTGGTAGGGTTCAACCCGCCCGGGTTGATACTACCGCACTGAATGAAACGTCGGTCGAAACGGTTATGTAAATAGTTTGTGTTTTCCGTCCAGTTTAGTGTAGCCGGCACGATCGAAGGGAAGCACTGACATGGCACCTAGTTAACCAAAGTGTTATGGGCTGACATCACGGATGTTATAGATGATGTAGCCAAACGTGTCAGTTTCCATAAAAAAAAAACATTAGGAATCTTTTGTTGAGTTTAGTATGTAAGCTCGCATGAAGAACCGTCTAAAATTATAACCTATTCGCTTAGTCGCCATCACAACTATTACCATGAAAAATTTGAGGTGGGCTGGATTAATGTAGGGTATTTAATTATAGACAGACTAAAAACACGTTCCTACTTTTATAATATGTGTATGTTTATGTAAACGCATCAAATATATTCTCACAGTATAAGCCTGTAAAAGTAATTCGCTTATTATCACTGTCGTAACGGCCAGGCCATTATTCTATCTAGCTGGACCAATCTAGACAGAATGGCGCATTCAAGGATAAACACTTCGCGGAATCCACATGAGATTGGCATTTCATTGACTGGATAATCCTGGATCGATGAAGCGTAACTAGCAGTTCTGAGAAATCTAAATCACACCGTGATTGGCTTCACGGCAGAATTCATGGATTCATGGTGTTGGTATGGGTGATGGAACTCGAACACGGCCTATCTCAGTTATGTTAATTTTATATTATTGATCATTGCCATTGAAATATTGCACTAAACAGCGATTCGCTTCAGTCTTCAGTATTCTTAGTATTCTTACTCTTTGTATATTAGTTAAGTGTTTTTACGTTTTGTCATTTCCACTGTCTATGATTTCTGATATCGTACATCAAAAGTACCTGTAAAACAGGTGAAACATATTTTTTTTTATGTTTTTTTGTTATAATGACAGCTCTTAGTTATTGAAAGAGAGTGGAAGACTTAACTAATTTATGAAAATAGTTTGAAGTAATTCTTCTCCCGGTAATTTTTTCACATGTGAAAAAGAGTTTGTTACGGCACGACAAGTTCCATAATCTTCACGGAACGCCTTCAAATCGAAATCTATTAACAACATACGTATACCAAGCATGAATAAATAAAACCAGTTCAACGTTTTCAATGTAAACAATGCGAGGAACCCACGAGTAGGAGTGGATCCTGAAACTAAGTCATAGCTAAAATTTGACGATACTGCGGACGATAGGCAAGAGATGGTAGTAAGGTGATGGCAGACAATAAGCATGTGGTCACGACTGATGTGAAGTAATATAAGCATAGAATACAAGTGACACTAACATATTAGAAGTCTATACATTGCTCAAGTAGCTGTTGATAAAATATTAGTGATGGATGAGATATTGCTTGAAATTTCACTTACTCGTAAATTAAAGAAGAGAGAACAACTCTACCATTATTGGTAAGGGGGAAAAAAAGCGAAGGCCCTCGTGACCAACTAATTCTAAACATCTAATAAATGAATACATAAATGGTCAAATCTATAAAAATATGGAATTAAAACAAGGAATGAAACAAACTAACCTGGGTGTCTTCAAGCGTCGTATTAACGGGCTAGACAGCCTAGCAATAGTCCGCAAATCTGCTGGCATGGCACCTAACTGAGCGTGGTTTCGCGAGGAGAGGTGATTTTGGCTCTGTCCACTGCACCATTGGTCTCTCGGCAAAGCCACCCATGCTGGTTTACATAAAAAAAAAACACGAAAGTATCTGTTCGTAACTTGAGAACGGCTAAACCGATTTATATTCGGTTTTCATCAGTAAGATCTTACATTTCTCCAGTTGGGTATAGCCTATATAATATTGCGCTATGCTAAATAAGGGCAGTGCGGTTGGAATTATCGAAAGTCAGAGAAAATGTAAATCAGCTTTGTTAAGTTCAACTATAACACGAGCAGAGCCGGGCACACACTGGTCTTTCATCATTTCTATTGGTTGTGTTTTTTCTATAGTCTATCTATAGCACGAGTAGAGATTGCAAGTTGTATGAGTAAGATTGTGTCGGCGATAGCAACAGATAATCTCGAATAGTAAAAGAGTTTTCGCTTAGAACTAACAAATGGTAGATCAGTCACGCCTTACTTCGACTATTATGTCGTTTGCATTTTATTTTAATACAATGTCCTTTTCACGTAACTGTGTACAGTTACGTGAAAAGTGATGAAAGATCGTGAATGAGGGATGAATTATTTCTTGGAATAGTCGAAATCTTAGATAGTATTAGCTGTGTCCGTTTAGAACCTATTAATTCACCGTTTGTAACCGATGTAAAACTGTAGGTCCCTTCCCTTGCCCCTCACTAGGTAGTAGGCTCAAATTGTACCCGACTGGGTTGCTACCACAGTAGGTACTGGATGTAACATGGCCGCACACATAGCAGCCTCGGCTGTGTTCTCCTCTAGTTCAGTATAGCCAGCAATCCAAAGGGAAGTCTCCGGTATGGCATCCGCCTTCTCGGAGGTGATATTCGCTGGTCGGAGCATGTGCTCTGGCTCCTCTGACTCAGCCACTCATATCGGATAACATAAAAAAGCTACTCGGAGATAACGAGGTAGGTACCTATCGTTGCATTACCTTTAGAAAGATACTAGATCACATGTAAGATCGTTCGATCCGTTCTTGAGTTACAGCCAAATACGTGTATAGACAGACGTTGTGTTTAATAATACGAGTCTAAAGATAATTTTATTATTTTTGATTACTCTTAAATAAAAAAAAATGTTGTACACGAGGGGCATACTTATTGATGCACACCGAATAAATGTCAACAGGAACGGAGTATAATGGGCTGATATTGTGAATCTAGTTCTAAAAACTTTTGAGTGAAGTTACATAAATACATTGAACTTTGTTAAATTAGCAACGATTGATTTTATTTTTTAAATAAAATGAAAATGTCAGTTGTTAAAAGGCCGACTTCACACCTAAAGGCATTATGTACCAGTCATTCCTAGGATAGTGGGTTGTGTGAAATAAACTGAGAAAATACATAATAACGAATACTTAGTAGGTATTTACACAATTAATTATATTGTTTTTTTACTTTTATTATAATCGGGGCCACCACTAAAAGCTAGTTCGCCAAATCTAGTTACAAACACATAATAATATAACAATTTAAGTGCATTACATTAAAAATAATAAAGTTAAGTACGTAGTCTACTTTCAAGTTGAAATATCTGGCTTGCAATCTTCAAGGCGGGTCTGCAGTTTCAAAAGTAACATGTCTGATACATTACTAGTTCAGGCGAAACACAAGGTTACGAATAACAACCTTATTTAAACAAAAATGTGCAGTTTTAATCGGGATGGGCAGACGAAAATTAAAAAAAAATGTTTGGAAAAACGTTGAATACTTATATCATTTAAAATTTTTACGGATTAACAGCAGGTCACGGGCTTCTTCAGAGATTGCGGGAGTTCCTGGAGCCGACGACGTCTGGTGCCTGTTGTACCAGACGTCAAACACAACTAACTGTACAACGGGCACCAGACGTCGGCTCCAGGAAACTCCGCAGTCCCTGAAGAAGCCCGTGACGTAGCGGGCGAACGGGTACGGAAACCTAAAAAATTAAATAACTACCAAAACGGGGTGTTTTCGAAAGTCCCTAGAACGCTTGTGGCATTACCCCACCGGATGGCAGGCTTACCATTTGAATAAATAAAATAGGCCCTTGATTGCGGGACGCCAGGTGCGTCAACCTGCAGAGGGAAGACTCTTCAAGAAACTTTTGGCTTGTGTTATTAAAATGTAGTGTTGTCAAAATTGCCCGAGACGAGCCACCATATAAGGGCGATCGTCTGTCAGTATGTTTTGCTGCAGGTGACACAGCACAACAAGAACAATACGGTTAATTAAAGCAACTTCATGAGGTGTGCCCTCGGCCTCAATACTTATGGAAATGTTTTTTTCTGGCTAGTTAAGACTTCTGATGCAACGGATAGTACGGATAATACTGAATATCCGACCAACACGCAGACCGAAGAACCACATTATAACCGGTCAAGCAAGAGTAAAGCTTCATTCCCAAAAATTATGCATTTGAGTTACCTTTATAGCGTTTTGTATCCTGGCAATACGTTGCTAGTGGTCAGTCTGGTCAAGTGCGTGATAAGGCTTTCTTGGTACGCTTTAATCGTCGGTACAATTAGTGGCAATTTTTTATGTTTATGGTAATGAAATTAGCATATTTAATTATTATTTATTTACAATTTAGTTCTAAAAAACGTTAGTAGTAGGTACGTAAATTAGTAGGAATATTGATTACCTTTTCAATGCATATATTAATATACTAGCTGAGCCCGCGGCTCCGCTCGCGTGAAATTCGTATTTCAAAGAAGACAGTAAGTAACTAAGAGCGAGGCCGAAGGCCGAGATGCGTTCAGGAAGACTATAAACCTTCTTGAAGAAAGGAAGTAACAAAGGGCGAGGCCGAAGGCCGAGCTGCGTTCAGGAAGACGATAAACCTTATCTAAGAAAGTAAGTAATCAAGGCCGAGGCCGAAGGCCGAGCTACATTCAGGAAGACCATAAACCTTCTCGAAGAAAGTAAGCAACTGAGGGCGAGGCCGAAGGCCGAGCTGCGTTCAGGCAGACTATAAACCTTCTCGAAGAAAAAAACTATTTAAAAAAATATAAAAACCGCCTTCAAAAATGTATGAAATAAAAAAATAAAAATCAAACCCTAGAGTTGAAGGCGGTCGGTTATTTTTGCTTGCTTTAGCACCACCGCCTTCAACTCTAGGGTTTGATTTTTATTTTTTCATTTCATACATTTTTGAAGGCGGTTTTTATATTTTTTTAAATAGTTTTTTATTTCACAGTTTTTTTAGTAATTTTTATTTGCTATTAATGTACTCGGCGGAATCGCTCGGCCTTCGGCCTCGCGATTCCGCCTCGCTTTCCAATCCGATCTTGACCAAAAAAAAATGGGACCACCTTGGAGCTAGACTGAACCGAACACAAAAATAATCATCGAAATCGGTTCACAATTGGGGAAGATATTGCTGAACATACATAAAAAAAAATACATACAGCCGAACATAGAACCTCCTCCTTTTTTGAAGTCGGTTAAAAATAAGGAACAAAGGGCGAGGCCAAAGGCCGAGCTGCGTTCAGGAAGACGATAAACATACTGCAAGACAGTAAGTAACTATAGGCGAAGACGAAGGCGGAGCTGCGTTCAGGAAGAGGGTAAACCTTCTCGATGAAAGTAAGTAACTGAGGGCGAGGCCGAAGGCCGCGCTGCGTTCAGGAAGACTATAAACCCTGCTCGAAGAAAGTAAGTAACAAAGGGCGAGACCGAAGGCCGAGCTGCGTGCAGGAAGACGATAAACCTTCTCAAAGAAAGTAAGTAACTGAGGGCGAGGCCGAAGGCCGAGCTGCGTTCAGGAAGAAGGTTTTTCCTCTTCCTGAACGCAGATCGGCCTTCGGCCTAAGTAATTAAGGGCGCTTAATTACTTGCTTTCTTCGAGATGGTCTTCCCGAATAGAGCACGGCTTTCGGCCTCGCCCTTAGTTACTTACTTTCTTCAAGATGGTTTAGCTTCTTCCTAAACGCAGCTCGGCCTTCGGCCTCGCCCTTAGTTACTTGCTTTCTTCGAGATGGATTTTCAATTATCAGAACGTAGCTCGGCCTTCGGCCTCGCCTTAGTTACTTACTTTCTTCAAGATGGTTTATCTTCTTCCTGAACGCAGCTCGGCCTTCGGCCTCGCCCTTAGTCACTTACTTTCTTCAAGAATGTTTTTCTTCTTCCTGAACTCAGCTCCGCCTTCCGCCTCGCCCTTAGTTACTTTTATCGAGAAATAACATCGTTTACGTGAGCGCAGATCCGCCTTCGGGCCCGCCTTTAGTTACTTACTTTCTTTTTTTTAAATACGAATTTCACGCGAGCGAAGCCGCGGGCAACAGATATATAAATTTCATTGCACCAATGACAGCGACATAACTTCGACTTTCACTTATTTTTTTTATTTATCAAACAATTTGTTACCGGCCAGCTCACGTCGAGATGACAGTTCTCCGTTGTCAACATGACATTTAAAATTGTTTTTTACCTTTACTTAGGATTAGGTTCGTGATTTTTATTATATTTTTTAATTATTATGTTAATCCGGGATATACACTGTCCCTATAAAAAGTTTCGTCAAATTCCGTTCAGTGGTTCTTCCGAGATGCGCGTACAAATAGACATTTTTGCATTTACGATTTTATTAAATGTATAGAAATAATAGATATGTATAGACTAATTGTGTTCAAGTTATAAAAAAGAAGAACTGTCATTTTCGTTGTATCTGCTTATTTTTAAATTTCGAATGAATATTTTATTCAAATTGTATTTGCTGCCAGTTCTCAAGATATAATTATGTACTTTGGACTACGTGATTTTAAACGCGCAATAATGTTTATAATTGTTTAATTTTTTTTTTTTGTTAATTTTTTTTACGTATTATGTTAACCCGGCATATAAACTGCCACTATACAACGTTTCGTCTAATTCCGTTCAGTGGTTTTTGCGTGATGCGCGTACAGACAAACAAACAAACAAACAAACAAACAAACAAAAATTTTAAAAACTGTTCTAACATGTTCAGTATCTCATTTTAAGCCACCCTGGTTAGTTTTTTTCCGAATACATTCAATGTACCGACTTTCTTACCTTTACGATTTTATTATATGTATAGATATTAAAAAATGTACTTATAGAAAATCTGTAAGAAAGTATAAAACAACTATATTGAAAATAATAAACTAGTATACTTATTATTATGAACTGGCTGGTGTGTTCATGCGCATACGCAAACAACAAAAGCTCAACGAAGAAAACGATACAAGAAGAAACTTGCAAAGGAAAGCTTACAAAACACTTACGAAATCTGAAGAGGTTGATCACAAAATAAGCTCTCCATATGTGCCCGATGGATTAGGATTGGCAAATCCGGTCTTGTAGATAGTTCACTCAGATAAAGTGAACTAAGTCGATTGATTCAATGATGCAATGATGTTGGACACTGACGGCGACTCCAGAACTTAATGTTCTCAATAAAGTCTCGTATGGACCAAGTGAAACAAGTTTATACTGAAACAAACTAAGTAGAACTGTAGTGAAATATATTTAGTTTGCTTTCTTAAGTATATTTTGTTACTGGTACGGGTTTCATACAATTTTCTACTGTAAGCATAGCAGGTGAACATTCCAGAGCATAATTTCTTCTAAAAAGAATTCAGTGGGATTTTCTCGTAGCTCTTTGAAGTGACGGATTTATAAATATTTTCTCTAATATACGTAAACCAGGTCAAAGGGTTATACCAGGTCAACGGCATATAATAATGTTTTCTCTAAATAACTTCAATATAATAACGCAAGTGTTAAATGGATGAATTAAAAAAAATGTTCAATTACAAATTTAAAGGGGTCGGGGATCCTTAAAAATCACAAATAATTTCCGTTTACTTACTGAAAGAAGTAAATACCTGCGCGCTCTGAGTATTTTATTTACTTAGCTGTCCCCCGACTCCTTTAAGTAAGTAAACCCAAATGATTTTTGACGTTTTAAGGGTCGGGGGTTTTTTAAATTTGTAATTTTTATATCAAGCTTTTAAAAAAAAACCCTCATCCAAATCAGTCTATCCGTGAGACGTAATTTTTGTATTACTTTATAACTTGATTACTAACACCATCTCGGTTAAACCAGCTTTCTAATAAAAAAAAACCACATCCAATTCGGTCCATCCGTTTAGAAGCTACGATGCCACAGACAGATACAGATACACACGTTAAACCTATAACACACCTCTTTTTGCGTCGGGGGTTAAATACACTGATAAATGAAATATTATTTATAAAGAAACAACAAAATAGGTGTACATTTTTAGATGTTTGCATAATAAATACAAACTAAGCACGAACTGCTGGTAAACATATTTAATTTTGTTACGTATCAAGTTCCGCTCAAGTTCACGGTCAAGTTTTCTCTTTTCTGAGATTAGGTATGAGATAATAAATTACGTATAATAACTCGCAACGAGTTACCAAACAAGTTAGGTCTAGCTGTGTGTGAGTCCGTATTGCGCGGGTCGTGAACTTACTGCCACTTGAAGATTTAACATTGATATTTAATCGTTTCGGATTGGATTAGTCTTGATTTATTGAGCCGATTGTCAGTGTGTGTTATCAACCCGTCCTAATTCATAGAATAATATATTCTTTTTAAAAAAAAATTGGTTGTCTGTAAAGGCGGTTTACGGACGGTAGTTTTACGTGATGACGTGGAATAATCGTAGTACATAGAGCTAAGATCAGTAATTCTATTTCCATTAGAAAGATTAATCATCTTGTGACTGGCCATAGATAAACTTCTTTTGTCTGATCTTGACAGTTTTACTTCTTAAGACGTTTCCATGGTAACTTTGACTATACCGATTGTGCCTCTCTATCGCTTGTTACGCGCTCTCGCTTGCACACACAGGTTCAGATGGAACGTGAAACTTTTTTGTTCGTGCCGGTGTTCATCAATTTATAAGACGTGACGTCATCACGTCAAAAATACACTAGTGTCTGTCATAAGGATTTTTGACGTAATAGAAAATCATTAATTACTTACCTACTCATAAAAAGTTCTTTCATACATGCTCGTCGGTTACGGGTACTACCCATTTGACCACGTGTTTTTTGAGCACGTGCAAGATCCTGGTCTAGCTACGTGCGTCTAGGGCGACCCTACCCGACTCTTCCACTCACATTAGCTCCATACATTTATTTCGTTAGTCTCCTATCATCCATTCTTCCAACATGACCGAACCACCGAAGCATTGCTTTGTCGTTCACCAAACAAAGCCTTTTACCCTTCCAAGCCGGATGCGACCTGAAGGTTTCAGAGACATGTTCATTTTGGCGAATTTTTAATATTCATATTATAACACTTTAATATTCCGTCTAAAATTTACTAAATCTCAGTTGGATTCGTGTCCCTTGGGATCAACCACTGACTTCTGATCATCACCCAACACAGCATCTTTGCGATCACCG
Organism: Nematopogon swammerdamellus; assembly: GCA_946902875.1. Lineage (NCBI taxonomy): Eukaryota > Metazoa > Arthropoda > Insecta > Lepidoptera > Adelidae > Nematopogon > Nematopogon swammerdamellus. The sequence goes on from OX336345.1 coordinate 11,346,132, forward strand.
AGCATACCTACGGGAGTGGCAACCGTCGAGCGCTAATATATAGGAAAATTAGCCGCGTGTTAGAGCATTTGCACTAACATATAGCGCTGCTGCGGGATCGACCGTCAGTGCGCTCGCGACTTGGGAACGAAGAACACGTATATGTGCACTACGCAAAATGGCGATTTGTGCAGTTCGTGCGTGTCGAAAGAGCTCAAGATCATCAGGAATGACAAAAGATGACGTAACCTTTCATAATTAGGTCATTTTAATGATAATACAATGCTTAAAGCGTGTAAAATACAAAAATTCCGCGAGTTAGGAGCACGACTGCGCGCCATACTGGGCGCGTACACATGATAGGCAAATTTGACAGACTGGAAAGAAATTTGAAATCAATTATTGTATATGGGTGTTGTTAGTTTTTTTTATGGCAATGACATGGATGAATTCAATTTATAATATGTATTGTTATTATTTCTTTAATATTCCGTTTTCTATTTTTTATAATTATAAAACAAATATACCTATACAAAAGTAATGTATTGTATATTATGTATTATTATAATAAGTATTATTATTATCAGTGATAGGAATAGGTAGGACTTATTTACCTAAACTTCGAGGAACAGAGTAAAAAATTGAAGACTTCCTTACGACAATATTTTTTTCCGGTTTAATAATACCTATTCATGGTGTTATAATTTCGCGATTTAAAAAAAGTGGCCGCCATTTTGAACTTTTTAGTAACTGGACAGATTGCTTTCAAAATCGACATCTGGGTGTCAGTGTGGACACTGAATACGAATCTGTAGTCAAATTTAAAAAAAGTAGCCGCCATTTTGAAATTTTTAGTTACTGGACCGATTGCTTTCAAAGTCGATATATGGGTGTCTATGTAGGCTCTGAATACGAATCCGTTGTCAAAATTTAAAAAAGTGGCCGCCATTTTGAACTTTTTAGTTACTGGACCGATTGCTTTTAAAATCGATATCTGGGTGTCTGTGTGGGCTCTGAATACGAATCTGTAGTCAAAATTTAAAAAAGTGGCCGCCATTTTGAAATTTTTAGTTACTGGACCGATTGCTTTCAAAATCGATATCTGGGTGTCTATGTAGGCTCTGAATACCAATCCGTTGTCAAAATTTAAAAAAGTGACCGCCATTTTGAACTTTTTAGTTACTGGACCGATTGCTTTCAAAATCGATATCTGGGTGTCTATGTAGGCTCTGAATACGAATCCGTTGTCAAAATTTAAAAAAGTGACCGCCATTTTGAACTTTTTAGTTACTGGACCGATTACTTTCAAAATCGATATCTGGGTGTCTGTGTGGGCTCTGAATACGAATCTGTAGTCAAAATTTAAAAAAAGTGGCCGCCATTTTGAACTTTTTAGTTACTGGACCGATTGCTTTCAAAATCGATATCTGGGTGTCTATGTAGGCTCTGAATACGAATTCGTTGTCAAAATTTTAAAAAGTGACCGCCATTTTGAACTTTTTAGTTACTGGACCGATTACTTTCAAAATCGATATCTGGGTGTCTGTGTGGGCTCTGAATACGAATCTGTAGTAAAAAATAAAAAAAAGTAACGGCCATTTTGAACTTTTTAGTTACTGGACTGATTGCTTTCAAAATCGATATCTGGGTGTCTGTGTGGGCTCTGAATACGAATCCGTTGTCAAAATTAAAAAAAAGTGGCCGCCATTTTGAACTTATTAGTTACTGGGCTGATTGCTTTCAAAAGCGATATCTGGGTATCTGTGTGGGCTCTGAATACGAATCCGTTACGAATACGAATACGTCCAGTAACTAAAAAGTTCAAAATGGCGGCCACTTTTTTTAATTTTCACTACGGATTAGTATTCAGAGCCCACACAGACACCCAGATATCGATTTTGAAAGCAATCGGTCCAGTAACTAAAAAGTTCAAAATGGGGGCCACTTTTTTTAATTTTTACTACAGATTCGTATTCAGAGCCCCCACATACACCCAGATATCGATTTTGAAAGCAATCGGTCCAGTAACTAAAAAGTTCAAAATGGCGGCCACTTTTCTTTAATTTTGATTACAGATTCGTATTCAGAGCCCACACAGACACCCAGATATCGATTTTGAAAGTAATCGGTCCAGTAACTAAAAAGTTCAAAATGGCGGCCACTTTTTAAAATTTTGACAACGAATTCGTATTCAGAGCCCACACAGACACCCAGATATCGATTTTGAAAGCAATCGGTCCAGTAACTAAAAAGTTCAAAATGGCGGCTACTTTTTTTAAATTTTGACTATAGATTCGTATCCAGAGTCCACACAGACGCCCATATATCGATTTTGAAAGAAATCGGTCCAGTAACTAAAAAGTTCAAAATGGCGGCCACTTTTTTAAATTTTTACTACAGATTCGTATTCAGAGCCGACACTGACACCCAGATATCGATTTTGAAAGCAATCGGTCCAGTAACTAAAAAGTTCAAAATGGTGGCCACTTTTTTCAAATCGCGAAATTAAAACACCATGAATATTATTAAACCGGAAAAAAATATTGTCTTAAGGAAGTCTCCAATCTTTTACTCTGTTCCTCGAAATTTAGGTAAATAAGCCCTACTTATTCCTATCACTGATTATTAGTACAACTTTTCAAAAATATTAAAACGACAGACTTGTTTAATTTTTCAATATTTTTTTTTGGATTCAAAAAATAATATTCGTTCAGTAAAAACTATTTGAAATAATATTACAAATAACAATTTCAAAATTCACAAATATACCGCACCATCATTGTCCGTCAGACTGGCATTCGTAGTGATCCCGTCAAGTTGCCGTCAAGCAAGGCTTCCGATTGGTCGGACGGTCGGCTCTTACTACCAGATACCCGTTCCAAGCCAGCGATAACAAACCTGTCGCTCGCCTTGCTCGCTCTGTCTCTCTCCATATCGCGGGGCGCGATATGGGTAACGGAGATAGACAAGTCACGTCATAAAAGATTAAATTGTGATTTCGATTTTCGTAGTAGTAGGGATTTTTGGCTAGCCGTGCTCCGATACAAACGCAGTAGCGTTGCGTCTCCCGTAGGTATTCTCCTTGTTTGCGATATTGAAACCGTGTGAGCCAAAAATCGAAGGTAAGCAGAATGAAGCGGGGAAAGTCGGGAAACGGGGCGATCCGATCGACGGCCAAACGAACGCCACGCTCAGAGACGGCTCGTGTCTGTTGCCATGGATTCTTTGGGATTTATGCGCTTCCAGAGCAGAAAAGTGCTTAGCGTCTTGGTCGATGGGATCAGCCATTATGATAGTTTGTCATGCAAATAAATACCCAGAAACACCAGTGCAATGTATACGTTTTATCATGTTACCAACATTTGCAAGCAAGCATTCCATTTACAGAGAAATATTTGTAATTTTGTCTTTTAGCACTTTTTTAGGGTTCCGTATCCGTACGGATGCGTATTACTAAGCCTACGCCGCAGTCCGTCTGTACGTCCGTGATGTCAGCCCATAACACCGGGTGAACTAGGTGCCATGTAACTGCTTCCCTTCATTTCATGTCGGCTACTTAAACTGTAGTAGGAGCCGGTTGATATTTTCGCTGTATATGTGTTATTGTGGTGGATATCCTAACAAAATAAAAAAAATTAAGGGGGTCTCCATACAAGAAAATATGTATTTTTTTCAACTTTTTCTTTGTTTTTGCTCTATCGTAAAAATGGTTATTCATACAAGCGTAAACTTGGTGTGATTATAGTGCAAACTCTAAAGTAAAACTACAAATATCGGCCAATTACATAGTGGTACGGAACCCTCGATGCGCGAGTCCGACTCGCACTTGGCGGGTATTTTTTCCTAGTCTACAAGGAGATACTTTTCCTACTACTCCGTGCTTATTTTCACTTCGCTAGCTGTACTAGGTGCTCTAATAAGTGACCGCTGTGAAGTTCGTCTAAAACCGTCGCAGTAGTAGTAAAATGAGGTGTTGTTGTTTACACGGTTGGCTAGAAGAAATTGAATACTGCAATATGATACACACATACATACCTACTCGTATGTAAAAAAAATATGTAGAATTCTGGCAAAGCGAAGTTTCGTAAATGGTGTAGTTAGAAATTAGACTGGTATTTCGTTGAAATGTCAACACATTGAATGATAGCTGCAAATAATTTGAATACTTACGTCGCTGCTTATACCCTGGATACCTATCTACGGATAGTTGTCAGTCAAGTCAGCCAGCGCGTATGCGCCCACTGCTGGACATACGTCTCTCAAATTTACCTCCGGCCCTCCCCGCCTTCAGCGCTACGGAACCACTGCTTTCCGCCGACTCAGGTACTTGATGTCTCATTCCATCTGGCGGGCGGCGGTCTTCCCACACTCCGTTTTCCTGTCCACAGCCGCCAGTGTAGGACAGGGTTACTCCAACGGTTATTGTATCTTCGGCTAACATGCCCAGTCCATTGCCACTTGAGCTTGGCCACCCAGTGTCCAATATCACCTACGCGTCGGCAGGTTGGATCTCTGCGCACAATATCGCGTAGCGATTTCCCCAGCATGGCTAACCTTTGGACAACAGCGTCCAACGGGGTTCACGTTTCACACCCATACGTCATACATAGGTAATTCAAAAGACACAATAAATACGGGTATTTAAATTTTGCCCATGGTCATACCTCAGGGCGAACTTTAACTTTCCGAATTCCGAACTCCGAACGCATATAAGCTAGCCAGCTACTATTGCCACAGTCTGTTTTATTTTTGGATAAAAATGTATCGCTTTGTAGACCAAGCTTGCCAAACTAATTCTAGGTCCGAATAAGAAGAGGTTATGCTGTAGTTCATGTTACTAACTTCACACCAGTAGAGTGGCACCGTGACCGCTGCATGTATCGGTGCATAATACAAGGTGTCAGCTAGCGATCTTGCTTCACACCATCTCGAATAGGCGCGTGCTGCCCGCAACCGGCAGCCGGTCTAGCCAAACCGAGCGTGTCAATTCAGTGGCTTCAACATCCAGAGATGGTGGTTAGACGTTTATGGCCAATACCCAGATCCAAAGAATTCAACAGGATAGAAACCGATAGAAATTCTATTGTCGTACAATTTACTTCGTCCGAACATAATATACAAATGCTTACATTTTAGATGAGACAGCTAGACATAGCGCATTGATAAACGATACGTGAGCCCACAGAACGATAGAGATATACACACTAGTGTTTCTACTTTGAGCACATACCTAAGTTATAATGACTTTTGGTCTGCTTAACGAGTCGGTGTCGCTTCTATAATTCTGAATTCTTTAGCCTAGATCATTAAAATTGTCATACTTGATTTGCTGCCTCAACATATTTAGAATCTTACCTTGATGCAAAGTTGGTAAGATCAGTAGGATTTATTCAAGGTTTTAGTGGCTTTACCTAAGACATTATTATAAAAACATACGTATGCCTATGTTTAAGTAATATCAAAAATATATTCTCTGCAATACAATTAAATCATATCGGTAATTGCGTAAAGTCTGTGGGGCGTCAAAATGAAAACAAAAAACATTCAGTGAACTTTTCGAAATTATTCATATTATAAAAAGTTCTATAAATAAAGTAGCTATACTTACTTGCAGTTTGCTAAGTATGTCAACTTGTAAATAAATCGTATGCATTATACACCTATCGTCTGGATAAAATGTCACCATTTACCAGAGTTTCCGCATTTCATTACATGTCCTAACCACTGTTCTTTGCGTTGATGGATATTGTGTAGTTGAGCATTATTATGTTAATTAGGCAGGGCCATTTCACTCTCATGAATCGGTCGAGAAAGGGCCCTACATAGTAGATCTGACTGTCTAGACTAGATCTTGACGTCATGTAATAAGGTCGCTTCTGTCTGTGCCACAGAATCGCCTCAAACAAGAGCTAGTAATAAATTGATAAAACATGATGATGATGTAAAGGTAAATTCAGCTACAATCATTGTACGCTTTACCTACCACACAAGAGCTACTGCAACGAGATGATTGTGACCGCAACACTGATTTATTAAAGCAGCTGTTGAGTTTCATAACCTGGCATCGTTTTCAATTAAAATTTAAATTAAGATAAAAATATGTTATGACTATACGCACGCGACTAAGCACTTGTTTACATTCAAATGTTAATCAATCAGTTAAAGTTATAGGTATGATGTGGTATGAAGGCAGAAATGTTTAATGACTACAGAAATAGATATTAAAATTTATTTATTTAATTGTATCTCTTCCATTCACATTCGCTGCATACATTTCTTTCGTCAGTTTTCAATCATCCATTCTTCCAACATCACCGAACCACTGAATGGCATGCTTCGGTGGTTCGGTGATGTTATATAATTATTTAGGATTACTTACTTGGAAAATATGTTGTTGTTTGTTTTGTATCTATTATTTATTATGTCCAATTTTCTTCAGTAAATCTAAGTATCCTTAGTCAATGTAATAGCTCCATTTGATATCGAAATGTATTTGTGTGTAAAATATTATTTAAAAGAGTGATTTAAATAACTTGTACCTTAGAATATAATATTGAACAAATTAAACAATATTAATGTTGCGCAAACCTACAAAAGTCCCTACCTTGAACATTATTATTTCACTTTTCAGCTTTACAAACCTTGCATTGTTCAGGTTTCTACCTAACCTCAGTATTCATTTATAATTCGAGTATTTAATTTAATTTTATTGTACTTGTTATTCGTTAATTATTAAGCACCTACGAATTCGTATATCAAACATGACACCATAATGACGGTCATTACAAAATAGGTAGGTACACGAAGTTTACAGCTGCATATATTATTTACGTAAGTATTTATATATCTACGGTAGTATCCACAAATAAAGTTCACCAACATTTTAACATATTCATCAACAGGCCCACATATTGGCATTGACCTAAATGTTGTGGACGTTCTTTTATTTATGGAGAATGTTCCATCACAGCATCCAGTTAAACCAGTTGTTCACCCGTTGCAAGCTCTGCATTCGGTCGGTGGCCGAGATGCTGCTAGAGATGCGTACCTACCGCTTATTTACTCGGAGTTTCGGTTATTAGTAAACGTCTAGATATGAATGTTAAAATTACATGAAAAATTGTGGTATTCAAAAAACCTTTCTGTTTTTGGGGCAATCTTACATAGATACTAGGTAGTAATTTAAGAGATTTTTCTTAATAAAAAAATAATAATTGAAGAAAAATTAAAAAATATCCTAGATAAAATATTAAATAGGTATATGGACGAAACCGAACGAAATATTAAGAATGAAAGAAATAAAATAATAAATAAAATTATGATGCTGCGATTACTTCAGCAAATTTTTTATCAGCTAATATCATTACTCTATGTACACATTATAATTCAATTTTATTTATATGAAATAGTATGACAGAAATTCTGTGAAAAGATCAACACAATCATAAACATAAGAGTGATGCGCAGAGGCGGTCTTAGGGGCGGGCGAACCGAGCGACCGGCACGGCACGCCGCGCCCGGGCCCCGCAAACAAGTGGGCCCCGCGCCCCTACTTACGCGCCTCTGTCACGAATGACCACGGAACAGCGAATGTCACACACTTGCGAGCGAATCGCGCATTGTGCATTTCAGGCTGGAGTTGTATTGTTTCATAAATTGCGGGCTTGCGGGCGCCTTCGGCGTTATGGATAACCAGGATTGTGTTTGTTAGTTGATACTAAAATTGTATTGCTTTCAAAAACAAGCAAGAGTTTGTAGGTTTTTATTATTGTTAAACAACTACATAATATTTAAATATAATCAGTGTGCTCTTTCACTTAATTTATCGAATGAAACAACTGAGTGAGAAAAGTATATTGGGAATATAAGTTGATGTCCAACCCAATTTAAACTCTGGTTTTAGTAGGTACACATCCTATAATATACTGTATCTCCACAATGATGAACACTTTTGCCCAGGGCACCGCCAGGGCTAAGGCCGCCTCTGGTGATGTGTTAATGCTTCGGCTTGATAAATTATTCAGAGATATGTTAATAGGTATAAATGTTTGAAGCCAGTTTTAACTTTCAATTTAGCGGTCCATTGCCAAGAGAAATTATTTAAAATAAATCTTGACTTAAAATGCCAGAAAGATATTCCCAAGGGGTCTTGGATCTGATCTTGGACAAGTTCCACATCTTACCGAGGGAATATTTTAGACAAGTTCAACTGATTTGCTAGCTACCAAGTCCACTGTAGGTCATTTCCCTAGCCTTATTAGATGTTATACAGGGCAAAATTCCCTCGGATTGCTACAACCGTACTGAATGAAAGTTGGGCCTACTGGCTATGAGAATAATTGTTAGCTTCTGTTCATTCAGTGTAGCCAGCACGACAAATAAATATAATCACTGGCATGCCGTTATGACAGCTAAAATTATGTAATCATTTAAATTATATCACAATTATTTAAAATGTAAATGATATGCCATTCTCCAACTTGATAAACGTTTATGAGGTCACTATCACGAACGCTATGCTGTAAATCTTTATTACATACTTACGCATAATTTACATAAAAGTAACATAAAAATAGAACTAAAATATTGTTATTTATATAGACGAGCTTTTTTAATAAGTATTACCTAAATGAATACATATCACACACGCTGAATCCCGACAATCGGGGTAAGCAGAGTAATCGGTGTTGTGCTGCAAGAACTCTGGTCAATTACAACACAACACCGACCACCACGTTTCGCAAAGTATTCGAACAAGATTAAATCGATCAAGCAGCAAGTAAGGCACGAAGACCCACCTGCTTCATGAGTCGGTAAAGTACCGTGCTAAGGTGAGAGGTGGCGATCCTGTCGCCCTTCAGCACGGCATCTTGTCCATATCCCTTAGTCGACTTTTACGACATGCACGGGTAGAGATGAAGTGGGGATATTATTTTTAAGTACCGGCCCCACACGGTACTTAGTCATTTATTAAATGAATAAATGACTAATATACGAGAATTCCCTAAGCTAAGTTCACCTCGCCTCGCGGGCCACGACCAGCGAAGTAGGGTACCACTTCGCTGGTCTGGTACTGCGCTAGTATGTGGCGGACAGGGACGTCCAGCCTGTACGAAACTTTAAGACCCCTAGTTGAAAGTATCGAATATAGAATGTAGGGGAAGGGGTTGACACTTGGATGAATCTCTCCGCAGATGTATAGATAATGTCTCAGTTTAAGTATGTAATGTACGTATAGATTATTTCTTTTCTTTCTTAATACAGACACTGAACTTTTGAACATTGCACAGCCGTATGCACAACATTTGCGAACAGTCATCTCATTCCGAACAAGTCTGAAGTGAGTTTAGAACCAGTCAGAATGTCAACCGCTTCCAATCATCTATTTCACTGCCCACTTTTGTTGTATCAATTGTGTAAACATCTATCCTACCGGAGTTATGAGGTTGGAGCGAATTGAGATTTGGCGTAACCAGTCACAGGCGTGGCGTATAATTAATTAATTATTACACATCAACCGTGATTCCAGAGGCAGACACTCAGACTTTTTTTATTACGTGTACGTGCGAATAAAAAAAATATTATGTATGAGTCATTGCCACTCAATGTTTTATGCAAAGAGTTTATATTATGTCGCACGTAATACAAACTCTTTGGTTTTAGGTAAGTTGGTACGAGTAGTGTAATACTTATCGTAGTGTAAGTATCGTTTTTTTTATCTATTGAAAACACCCTGCACTGCAATGTCAAGAGGAACTAACAAAAAAAAAAAATCAAAAAGACGCTATCATTGTCCTACACGTTCGATCTACATAATTTATTATTAAGTATTATTTACTACATAAGTATTATTCTCCAGTTTGTTTAAACTGCATAGCCCTTCTTACTCGTTGTATATTATTATTACAATAAAAACAAGGTAGGATGAAGTAAATTTTTGGCAGTTGTAACCATTATCACTGGTTATAACATTACCTTAGATATTTCCTTTCAAAATCATTTGCATCTGCAGCTCTTTGTCATAGGGGAGGTTCATATACAACATTATCCGTACTGTTTGATATTATTTTGTTAAAACCTCAACCCATAAAAACCGGTCAAGTGCGAGTCGGAATCGCGCACCATGGGGGGTCCGTAGCACCGCGTAATTGTCCGGTTATTATTATTTGTGGGTTTACTTAGAGTTCGCACTATAATCATACCAAGTATGACGCTTGTATGTATTACCGTTTTTACAATATAGCAAAAACAAGAATACCTACGTGGAAAAAAAATGTTCCTTGTATGGGGACCCCTTTAAAGGTACCTACGATATACGGACGGACAGTCCGCGTAGGCTTAGATTTATGCCCTAACAGTAGCGTGCGGTACGGAACCCTATAAAGAAATATCTTTCCTCACAGAAATAGTACGCGGTGGCATAGGTGACCAGACTAGACGACATGTCGCAATGTCTAGCCAGCCCGGATCCTTGCGTAACCAAATTCCTTGTAACGGATTCAACTAGAGTCGTAAAGTTTACTAACACATTGCTCGTGCTGGTATGAAATCTCTACAACCTCTGCAGCCCGACCGTGGTAATTTTACTCGATCGACGAGTTCGAGCAAAATGAACGAGTAGGCATAATTGGTACCGTCGTAGCTGTCAAATGTACAAGTGAGTGAGTGCACGAAACGGTCACGTGGTCTACTCGAACTCGAACGTCGATCTACCACATTTTGACAGTTATTGGTACCGTCGTACGAAATGTGAGCTCGAACTTCGAGTCATTTTGACGTATACGCTCACCCAAACACTCGATTGATCTTGATCAACTTTTGCGATAGTTTAGTAAATCTCAAAGTTGGTTATATGTTAAATTAACGATTCCTTTCATTGAATTTAGTGGAAAGGTATTTAAATATGTATTATTTTATTTATAAGTTGTTCATTCCTTTATTTTATTTAAGTATTTACTCAAATAATATAAATAAAAAATACAAGTAGGTACCTAAGTACCTATCACTAAAATAAAATAAGAATAAAGTCTGTACCTAGGTACATACATACATACATCACATCATACATATCACACGCTATATCCCGACCATCATCCCGACAATCGGGGTAAGCAGAGTAATCGGTGTTGTGCTACACATACCTAACTACATCAAGCAGCAAGTAAGGCATGAAGACCCACCTCCTGCATGACTCGGTGGAAGGACCGTGACAATGTGACAGGTGGCTAGCCTGTCGCCTTTTAGCACGGCATCGTGTCCTTATCCCTTAGCCGCCTTTTATGACATGCACGGGGAGAGATGCAGTGGGGCTATTCTTATTAATACCGACCGGCCCACACGCACGGTACCGTAGTTAGTGCGTAATAAAGTCTTGTCTTCTAAGTACACGTCTCATATCAATTTGTCAGTACCTACCTAAGTATGTACCTACCTATGTAACTAATTTATAGGTGACCGGTAGTGGAGCTATAATGTATAACCAAATATGGTAATAATAGGTAGGTACACACAGGAGTTATTTATTTTTAGATAGCTAGGTATCCTACAGCAATGTATTACCCGTCGGAATATCTATATAGGCATTATAGGCTAGGCACCTCGCCTCGAATAAATGCGCTTCCCCCGCACTTCACCGCGGTCTCGCCTCCGTTAGTACCGTTATCGGGGTATTTTTGTGGCTAGGTAATATGGCTGGAGGAAGGGCGGAGGGTTGAGGGGAAGAGATTCAAAATGAATGTCGTCATCACTCACACAGCTGGCTAACCGACAACCAACATCGTGTGTGTTGCCACGATGTAATTTTTACTAATACTAAATAGCTACTCTTAAATATCGGGTGTTCAATTTATACTCGTTTTTCAACTTAGTCAATACTCTTTTTCTCTTTTAATTAACATAAAGATTCTGAAAAATAGTATACATACCATATTGACCGTTTAATACCTAGCAAAATGAGCGCTTTGCATTCTAGGTAGCATAATACATTTAGTAAAAAAATTGTAATAGTGGCAAGACTGGTAGATCGACACTCGATCGAGAATTCGTCACTTGGTCGACACTCGCATACGTACTCACCTGCACGCCGGTACCAAAATAATTTGCCTCGTGCGACCGATCGAGTCGAGCGCAGCTCGAACTCGTCGTGCGAGTAAAATTAGCACGGTAGGGGGTCCTGCTCTGAATTGTCTGTGAATTGCGAGCCATATCAACTATTTACTACAACATAAGTACCTAGTTATTGTGGCATACGAAAACTCTAATTAAATGTAAAGCATGTATTTAAGCGACGCGACGGGCGGTGTTATTTATTGTTCCCTGGATTATCGTACTATACTTTATTTTTCGAAACAGGCCAGTACTGAAAGTTGCTATCTCATGTTTACCATAGTTCTAAGACAGAGACGGCTGATCGTTAGACCCTGCCCATTTTTCATTTTGATAAGGCGCGTTTATATACTTGTCGTACTTGTGCTGTGTGCTTGGCTCGGCGGGGGAAAATCATTTGTTTTTCCGTCGATTGCAACGGACGCTTTGCTCGTTTCACAGTTCGTTCGTTCGTGTTACAGGCGGATTCGGTTGTTGAATCAACCATGTCACCAACTTTCAGACGGCACAATGAAAAAACAGAAAGAAAACTGAATATTGACACGTCTGCACTGCGCGAGGTTGGAAACACGACTGAGCGTGTCAGCAGCGCGCGGCAAGCCGGCGACCCGTGTGGCCGCAGCTTTAACGAGTTGACGTGGACCAATAGCGCTTCACTACGCATTGTTATTACCGTTCTAGTACTGGCTTGTCTCGCGAAACAGAGTATAGAGCAATTATTTTTTGTACAAGGTATCCCAGTTCGACCGGATTTATTTATTTATTTGTAGTAGAAAACATACAGCATGGCTTCATGGAGGTATTTAATGTAGGTATATTATGTAATCCGGTATGGGTGTCTGAGTCTGAGGGGCCAAAGCACATGCTCCGAACAGTCAATATCACCTCCTATAAGGTAGGTGCCATAGCGGAGACTTCCATGGATTGCTAGCTATACTGGACTAGATGAGAACACATCCGAGGCTGCTATGTGGCCATCTTACATCCAGTACTATGGTATCAACCCAGTTAAGCCTACCACCTAGTAAGGGGTAAGGGAAGGGACCTACAGTTTTTCACCGGTTCCGAACGGTGGAGCAGCAGGTGTAGCTATGCACGTACATTTTTCAGTCAGAAAAAACTCATTGGTACACGTCGACCGGATTCGAACCTCGAGAAGCCGAAGTCCACACCATTCGGCCAACCGCCCCTAAATTGTACATTGTTAAAAAGGGATAGCTGTTTAGGTTTTTTTTTATTTCTTGCGCTGGTAATAAACTAAGTTGATTAACTCGATTGGACCGGATCTACTTACCACCACAGGAATCTGCATTAAATAAGCTTCAAAAAAAGCTCTGTAGCATTTTTTCTAGTACATACCTACTCGTAATTTTCAAGATAATCAGCGTTGTCAAAACCATGTCCAATCTCGGAAACTTATGTTTTAATGGCGATTATCTCGAAAAATACAAGTGCTAGAAAAAAACACCGTCCAAGTGCGAGTCGGACTCGCGCACCGAGGGTTTTGTACCACCACCGAATTGGTCCGGTTTTATTATATTTATTATTTACTTTAGAGTGTGCATCATAATCACACAAAGTTTTACGCTTGAATATATTAATAGAAAAAAAAAAGAAAAATATATACATATATAAATATTATTTAAATAACTACAGATTAACGGTTTTCGGATTTTTCTTTTACTTGTGCTGCTACTTACCAAATTTCATTATTCTGGGTCAACGGCACGCACACTATAGATTTTATAAATAGGTTTTCGAGTATCAAAATTTTATTTCCCCGTGATCGCACCGATGTGACTACGGGTAATTTTCTTTCCCCATAGTCACATCGGTGTGACAACTTTGCGTGATTAATTTGATTGTTCAGGTCAATCAAACTCTTGAAAATCATACAATTCCAAAACAAAATCCAATAACGGTAAATATATAAATTGAACAGTTTATTATCAGAGGCGAGGCGAACGCGCTGCCCTTTTCTCGACCCGGAAGTAAACAATCAAGGTATCAAGGGTTTCGTTGGAGCGCTTTTCTCATCTACTATCTGCAAATAGGGTCCAGATAAGTCGCTAAGCAACCCTGAGGTCGGGACACAAAGCCCGGGATGGGCAGCGATAATCTTACGTCTTATGCTTTCAAAGGAAGCTTTCAAAGTACTTACAGTTTGGGTCCAGTCCAGCTAAGTAGCAAAGACTGTTGCAAGGATGAGAATTAATTAACTGCCATACCAGGCAAACACATAAAGAAGAGTTTTTATGAGTGGTTTCTTGTCAGTTTTTTTATACTATTACAACGATCACATTTAAATTGTAACTATCTTCGGTGGGTATCCCGGTAGATTATCTTCGGTAGATCCTTTGGTACTTTTCCGTTACATGCGCGACAACCTCGGTAGCTCAGTGGTGCGATCGGTCGACTATCGTTCGTTATCATAAGCGCACCTGGGCTTGATCAGAACTGGATGGGTGACCGTTCGACCGTTTTGGAGGCTGACTGTGGTTCGGATTCTACGTAAAACTGTAGGTCCCTTCCCTTCTTACCTTACTAGGTGGTAGGGTTTAACCGGCCCGGGTTGGTACCACCGCACGGAATGAAAGGTCGGTCGAAACGGCTATGTACATAATTGGTGCTTTCTGCCGAGTTCAGCTGTAGCTGTAGTAGCTGACACGAAGAAAGGGAAGCACTGACATGACACCTAGTTCGCGAAGGAGTTACGGACTGATCTCACGGATGTTGTAGGTGGTATACCCAACCGTGTCAGTTCAGTACCCACAAAAAACAAAAACATGACTGGAGGGTTTTCGAGTTACGGCTACAAGACATAATTCGGTTGTTTTCAAAATGTTAGTAGCTTTTTATTATACACCATAGTACCACAACCGAAAACATTCGTATTATTTCGTGCTAACTATGTATTCACTGTTACGCAGTAGTGGATTAAATTGTATAGGTATACATATGTATGTTCTTAAAATTTAAGAATACATAACAGAACGTAGCGACTAACCCCAGTACCTACACAAACACACACACATAACATTGTTACTGTATGCGATTCCTCACATTTTATCCAACCTCAGATTTTGAGTATCCATCCATAGATTGCAACCTCGACCTAAATTTATCGTTGCAATGGAAAAGATCAGTTCGACCGCCGCCGCCGCCGCCGGTACCCTTTCGATATGACAGGAGAGTCCTTGCTTTACATCCGTCCGCGAGCGCAACCTCGAGACGTTGTCGCGTGTGTGTGGACGCGCAGACGAAAGCTCGGAAGCGGAGTGGTTCACCTCACTTGCGCCTATCAACCAGCGAACACGCACTAGGAAGCACTTGGATACGCATCAGCATGTGCCCTTTGACGAATACTGGATGTAAGATGGCCGAGTAACAGCCTCGACTGTGTTTTCTTTTAGTCCAGTATAGCCAGAAATACAAAAGGAAGTCTCCAGTATGGCACTTACCTTCTAGGAAGTGATATTGGCTGGTCGGGGTATGTATTCTGGTCTCTTTGACATAGCCACCCATAGTGGATTATGGTCATTGTCGAAACATTACGATTGATTTGGAGCTCAGTATCAAAAGTTCAGTGATAAAAAAGTAAATAAAAAGCCTGTTAATTTCGAACGTTGTTCACACATCGAGGGTTCCGTAGCCACTTCCTACGTGTGCATCAACGCTGCCTGTCCTTCACCGCGTTGCACCTCACACTCCGCGCTACAGGAGCCTACAGGCTGTCACGGACGGACGGACGGACGGACGGACGGACGGGCGGACGGACGGACGGATGGAGGGACGGACGGACGGACGGATGGATGGATGGACGGGCAGACACCTGACCGATATTATAAGAGTCCCTCTCTAAAAACTATAAATACATATTTTTTTTTAATGTTCCATCGCGCTGATCAATTTTGTTCATAAAGTAAGGCAATATCCACTGACTTCCACATCATACGAAAATCTGTACTTTTGTAAAATAAAATAATGGCATACACTATAGTAATTATATTATTTTGGCGATGGAGCGAAACTGGATCATTGCCATCTGAAATGTCAGACGCTGGAGAATCAACCAGCTATTATAATTTAGTTATTTGGTGCAATTTCTGCTCTCTGTCGATTTGTTAAATTACCGAGACTCAGAACACTCGCCTAGGGCGCTCCGGCGAGGACACATTTTTTGATTATTTATAGATTCGGTAAGGTTAAGCTGTTTGATCTTTTATATCAGTGGTGGTGCCACTATACACATAAGTACCTATGTATTTTTATTTTAAATTGCATAATCTAACATAAATATTTTACTAAACATAAAATAATAAAGTAACATTAAAACGTATAAATGCATGCAAATCGTCCAGTGGCAGATAAACTAGGATTGTAGCGATGATCTCATCCGGGCACCGACCACAGTATATTTTTTCTTTATTATTAAAATAATGATTTTTTGAAATTAGTTTTTCCTTGGGAATAAAATCGCTGAGCTTTACTTTGCACAAATAGAGAAATTGATCTTGCGACATACCTATTAACGTTTTCATTATTTATCTTATTTTTAAAAAGCGTCAGTCTACGAATCCAACCAATCCGGTATTTAGAATGATTTGGTCTATGGAAATTTACACCTAACTAAATAACATTTCCATGTGATCACCTAAATTGCCCGTACGTAATTCGCTTGGGTGTAATATATATTTATTTAATTTGCATATAAAATATATAAAACTAATAGGAAATCCTGGTTGTTAGTTGTAGGTACCTATTAATAATCTATAATCTGCGCTGTGTGTGCTCTCCAGCAAAAATCATTGAACCAAATAGGTACGACGTACACCTACCATGGCTAAAAGTATTTTTTTTTTTAAGGTACATTACAGTCTTATGTAAGTACTAAACTTCATACATAATACAATGAGCGAGATTCTAGGCCGGGGTCTTACGATATAACTTTAGCGAATTGTACACAGTCTGTTGACCTTCGTGGTTGAGTCGCTGTCACATCAACCAGGGCTGCACTTGATTACTTTCTTAGAAATTATGCAATTATGCAATGCGTAATAATATTTTATGTACTTAGTTAATTTGCAATATGTTTGTCCCTTGGTAGATATGTAGTTACATACAAATAATAATACATGGAAACACTTACCGAGACTATAATTTCAAGAAATAATATTGCTTCAGGGTTTGAAATAAAACGTTTTTAAGTATGGGGAATAAGAAGTCGATCGCATAAATATAATTTGTGATTTAACTAAGAGACCTGTAATAATTAAAAATACAATTTTAAAGAAAACATACCTTTAATTTGACCTTCAGAAGAATTATGTGTTAATAACAAATAAACGTCGAAATAAGAGAGATTTTCAGTAAGTCAGTCTGTAAGATAATGTAAGAAGAATGAATGTAATGTAAGAATTTGTAAGTTAATGCAGAATTCGATTCATCAGATCATTGTTTATTATTGTGCAAAATGCGTAGGCCAGGCGTGCCAGACCAGATGCAGGAAACATACCAGTAGATTATAGAGTTACATTTAAATTTAATAAAATATTCCATCGTTCATCCGACCATGAACTCACAGCGGATATTGATTTTCTTAGATTAAACCATACATTCATTCGCAATCTAAAAAAAGTAGATAAAGTGGACGTGCACGTAGATTGACTTCTTTTGATTAGATTAAAATACTATTTTACTAGTTAATTAATTATTAACACAAAGAACTGAATTCTCTATCTTGCCTGTACGTTAACCTCAAATTTTGTCAGGTAATGATAATATTTATTCGACATACATTATCAACGTAAATACATAATAATACTTTATACTAATGGTTTCCTTTCATTTAAAATGCAAAATTGTATTACCCAAATATTGACAACAATAAATTAAATTAAATTAAAAAAATCAAAACATATTCTAATTAACATTCAATGTAAATTATACAACTATTCAAATCTAAAGCCTAAAATTAAAACTTTTATTATTTAAATAAAGAAATAATCATTAAAACCGTCCAGGATCAGTCGAGTCGGGATTGCAGCAGTGCCGGAGGCCTCCAACGATATATTACATTATTACTTACTTACATAATAGTAAGAAAATGCAAAATATATATAAAGTATATTCTTCCTAATTAAGTGCTACCAGTTGTCATTTGGAGGTGGTGGGAGCCTGAAAAATATCAACATCGATCAAACTTTTTCAAATTTGCAAAATCCGTTAAAATTTTATCGAGAAAAATGTTCTAAGATTTGATGTAACTGCAAAACGATCTTAATTCATTATTTAATTTTATTTCCATTTGCCGCTTAAAACTTTAATTACCCACCCAGGCGTATTCCAATTGCCGCTGTCGCAAATAGTCGATAGTTCATGTTGACTGAGACTGAAAAAAAAATCTAATTATCGCAGCAACTCTTCAAATAAATCAAAACACGAGCTGGCGGCGTTGCGAAGTAAGTAGCTTAACATCACGTCGCAGCAGGGGATATTAGCCAGTACCGTCTTATTGCAATATATCAAACAGCCTGTATGACTCATCATAACCTGTTCGGAATTCGAATAATCAATATTTATCATACATAGGTACTCGTAGTAGGCACCGATATATGCCATTAAAAGAATGATTTAGCAGAAGTCGGTGCTGATAACAAGAAAATGGGCCGGTACTTTAAAAGAATAGACCCACTGCATCTCTCCCCGTGTGTGTCGTAAAAGGCGACTAAGGGATATGACTCCCTTCTTATATTACTAGGTGGTAGGGTTTAACCCGCCCGGGTTGGTACCACCGCACTGAATGAAAGGTCGGTCGAAACGGCTATGTAAATAGTTTGTGTTTTCCGTCCAGTTCAGTGTAGCCGGCACGACCGAAGGGAATCACTGACGTGGCACCAATTTCATTCGGTGTTATTGGGCTGACATCACGGATGTTTTAGGTGATGTAGCCAAACGTGTCAGTTTCCATAAAAAAAAAACAAATATCTTCAGCACTGCGACTAAGTGAATAGAGCCTTTATAGGTTGCGGAATATGCCATTATCTTATCTTCTACAAACATCTGTTACCTAGTGTTGGAGTTAGCTAGAAGTACGGCGCCTCCGACGCCGCGCCTGCCGAAGTAGCCGCACAGCTTGAGGGAGCAGGGCACGGCGTAACACCAGAGAGCGGCGCAGCACAGCGCGCATAGCCAGAATCCGTGCTGGAGAGAACATTTCAAATAGTTAGTCCTCAATGTTTACTTGATGAGCTCGCGACCAACCAACGGCCTTGCTTAGTAAGCGGAAGATCGGGGGTTCGGTCCCTATTGGCGTGCGCCAAGGTGCTTTCTTTAACACGAGTTTCTCGGTTTCCATATAAACCTGTGGGTACTTCCTCTTACCTTAGTAGGTGGAAGGGGTTAAGCCCTGTGCGGATTAGTACGAACGTATTGAATTACGAATTAACCTTACGTCGTCCTAGTAACTGAGTAACCCTGTGAAATCTTACACATCCACTGAACAAGAAACCGGTGGCCGGCTGGGGCAAGACGGCCGCCGATCGCAGTTCTGGAGGAGGGACTTGCCGTTTTACATTAAATTCTAACCATGGAGCAACAAGTGTTCATGGATAAATACACTTATATGACATAGGTGTCATATAAGTGTATTTTAACCTTACGTGAAATAGGAAGAAAGTTATAGACACAGAACACTGAGATGCGGAGTGATACGATAAAGTTTACCAGCGATGCAAAGTAGTGGCTGCAGGTCAAAGCGCGGGCAGCACTGAAGAGCGAGTAGAGGGGTCTGCAGCGCGCGGCGCGCACGGTCGCCGTGCTGAGCGCGTGGGTTCTCCAGCCAGCCGTGTGGGACACCAGGCGTCCAGTGTACACAGACACTTTCTGTTCAATACAGTAGTGTCAAGTACGGTGTGGCCGTATTACCTGGTGATAAGGACTGAAGTAGATGGCCAGGGAATCAGAAAGCAGGGACAGAAATAGGCCGTTCCTCCATTGTATGTATGAAACCTTCTCCAAGGTTCCAAGATAAATGTGCCAACTCAAGTTTTATCTACGTACGTACCATTGTTGCCAACTCAAATTTTGAATTTCTCATAGACTGACTTCCAAAAACTCCTAAAAATATTATAAAAAAAAATATTAAAATTTACAACTAATATAAAAACAATACAAATGCAATATAAAATAATTCACATACACCTGCAAAAATCTAAAAAAAAAAAAAATTATTTTAGAAGTCATCATCATCAGCAATCGTCGTCGGTACAATATAGTCAAAATTTACGAACTAACCAGGTAGGTACTTATGCTATATTAGGTATGTTTTACTTAATCTAATCCTGTAATCATTTAACTTAAGGGTAATAGAACAAAAGCTGATGTAATATGGCAAGTAATAATAACAAAGAAACAACAAGAAACACAACTTATAAATAAAATATGTCCTCATTGTCCCTAGGACGGACGTAGCATTCCCCCTCTGAATGGCGATAGAAACACGCTGACGGAAAAATGCTGCAGCTCGCCGGTCACCTGAACATTCTATTAATTCTTTGCCAATTTTGCGGGCGAACTTACACGCGTCATTGCTCCATGGGCCAAGCGTCTCCACGACAAAGGCGAGAAATACAAACTACATCAAACTCAGCGTTAGGTTCAACTTCTTTTCTTTCTTCGTATGCTGCTCGAGTTCCTTTCAAATCTAAAACGGATCGAGGGAATGTGTATTTCGAACAGCATGAGTTCAGTCTTCGGAGCCCGGCTCTGATTATTAAAATCGCTTTGAGAGTTGTGTCATCGAGCTGGTTGCGGTGCGGTGACTTAACTAACTATCTTCATCTGGCTGAAACTTTTGCAATATCGGCGTTCGACCATGGCAGAACCAAGCACTTCGTGGCGAACTCTGCCAGTTCTTGGAAGGGGTTCTCGCTAGCAGCGTGCACACGTATTTGTGCACTTCGGCTCAGAATTGGACTGTCTTTATCACGTATGTCCTTTCTATCAATGTTAGTTTTTGCCATTGAAAGTCAATTTTTGTTATGGCTTCTGCGTTCTCCTCCATGAACTGCACTAATGGTATAATAGACTGCTTAACAAGCCGAAGACATTTTCAGGTGGTACACTCGAAGAAGGGAGGCGAGACACTCTCTAGAACTCTCTCTGATTAAAATTTAATCAGAAAAAAAAATTATAAAATCCTTGGAGCAGTAATGTCCAACATTATTGTTACACCAAGGGGAAACACTCACATGTCACCTAGACAGGAATAACATATGCTGGGCTGACATCACGTGTAACAGATGACGTAGCCAATTATGTCAGGTTCCATTGAACATTCTGGAGCTGGGTTGTGACAACAAAATCGATACACCTAGATCTCAAACCCATTTCGTCTTCGACGTTGAGTTTGTTATTCGCCCTTAACTCGCACATTTTTTCCCCAAACCTGTATCCTAAGTGAGGTCTTGGGTGTAGGTGTTCACGTACATTAACCGTTAAGTCCTCCTCTAAATCCTCAGGATCCCAACTGCTCCGCGCTGAGCAGGTATTTTGTAAGTTCTCAGGCAACTGCTTCGCGCTGAGCAGGTATTACACACACCGCCCCGCTGCCGTCTGTATCCGCGCGGGTTTTCGTCTAGTACTATTTCAATGAAATTTTCTTATTGAAATGAGAGAGCACTTTAGATAGATGATAAAAAGACCTTTCCATTGATACGAAACACACCTACAATGAATTTGTCCCTTTTTGGGATAGGGAAAGGTATGTTGTAATTTTCTTTTCTATTGAAATTATTCTTGTAATAATTGCCAGAAATGCAAAAATTCTGACACCTCTTTTTATTTGTCCTTGTTTTTCTTTAATGTTTTATGAATAAGATTCAATGGCCTCGTACGTACGTTATTCGGAGTTCGGAGTCATGTTTTGTATGACAATTGACATGTAATTGCCAATTTTAGGTTAGGAAAAATTCGTAAAAAATTTCGGGCGAGTTCTGTTTTTAATAAAGTTAAAAAAATCCGTCTGTGCTTCTAAATAAGTAAATCCTCACTTGCTTGACGTAGATTTGTGGATAATTTCATTCGATTTAAGTGCAAATTAAGTTTTATGGTCTGACTTCATTATTTAACTAAATATATGAGTTTATGTGCGCACGAGTTGCACAGCGATAGTGGCTCGATAGTCAGGAGAGGTAGGCATTATTATAAACTGTGGGAGCCTATGGGTTAATAGTAGATTTTTGATTTTAATCCCAATTTTTCTCACTCCTAAATTTCGCCCTGTAGAAATTTTTTCTCTCCAATTTTCTCCTATACTCCTGACTGCTAAAAACTTCTCCTAAGATCACTGAAATTCTCCTGAATTTAGTAGAAAATTCCCTAACGTGGCAACACTGCTACGTACAATGCGACTGTACGTCCGGAAACTTACTAATGATGAGTTATGTATGAAGAATAATTAATGCCAAAACTTGGAAGATGGAATTTTTAATTTTCTTAGGAGACCTTACATAAAGATTCACCAAGCTCATATTATTAACTTATTAAATCGGCTTACCGGTGCGATGAATGGCGAGCGCATCGCTGCAGCTCGACGTTTCGAGTCCTCTATGGGACCCGTTTTCAAGAGGACGTGCTAGCTCCTCCGGCAGACAGCACGTCACTGACAGGAGCCCGCCTGCTTCTCAAATTGTAGTGGTGGGTAGGTATAACTTCCGGATTCGCTGCGTTTCTTGCCTCTTCGGACCTACAGAAATTGCTGACGGTGTCGAGCTCTAGGAGATCGTCGCTTCGGTTCTGTGTTGACTGCAGCGTAGCCAGTACCGGCTTCCATATCGGCGAGATCTTGAAAGAATCTTCGCGGTTGAAGTTGTCGTGTTTAGCAATTTCTGTCGACTCACGGACAATACGCGGCAGATGTCGTTTTTCGGTGAGGAGAATCTTCACCTGATCGAATCTAATCCAATGATTTTGTCCGGAGTCGATGTGGTCACAAATCGCTGACTTGTCCGCTTGACCTTTCTTGACCGCTCGAATATGTTCAGTAACCCTTGTACTGACACTCCGTTTTGTCTGTTCTATGTAAGATTTTCCGCAGGAACACGGAGCTGCAGCGATGCGCTCGCCATTCATCGCACCGGTAAGCCGATTTAATAAGTTAATATGAGTGACCGTGCGGGACTAAAAACTAATTAAGCTCATATTAGTTAGAGATGTGCAAGATTGCCTTCTGAGCGATGAGATCTCCCTGGTTATCCACGTAGTACTGCATTGTTCGGATGTGACTTAGAGATGTATTCAGCTGGCGGTGGAACGGGACCAGCTGCAGTTCCAGTTCCGTCAACTTGTACACAAGCTCCGATCTGAGCTGCTCCAGAGGACTGATCTTGGTGACGAGCAGACGGCGAGTTCGGGAAGCTACGAAGACATACTTACAACGAAATAGTCACACGTTAATAGCAGAAGTAGACTGTGATTCTTCTCTAATATTAACTTGATTAAAATTTAATCAGAAAAAAAAAATATAAAATCCTTGGAGCAGTAATGTCCAACATTATTGTTACACCAAGGGGAAACACTCACATGTCACCTAGACAGGAATAACATATGCTGGGCTGACATCACGTGTAACAGATGACGTAGCCAATTATGTCAGGTTCCATTGAACATTTTGGACAGGTGCAATCATTTTCAAAAGGCAGATTGTCAAACACTCTTTCGGCAAAAAATTACATAAATGGTGCAAACCCAAGGTTTCAATCCTAGATGAAGTACTCAAGTCAGATAGTTGCGTTGCCACGTTCTCCAACTGTTCAGCTAGAGACGCCAAGTCTTTTCCCACTAAAGGACCATTGTACTGAAGTCTGTAATACAAATAATTGTTTTAGTTGGGAATGGTACTTTACTTTTCGATGAAACAAAAAACGGACCTCTCATAACTCACACTCACCGATAGTGCGCCATATTGACATGCGACACTTTGAGCATGTCCTGAAGCGTCTGAGTGAGGTCCAATGACATCTTCTTCAAAGTCCCGACGTCCACCGCCTTCGACAATTTGTTCAGACCTTCTTCGAGCTCAGGCCACTCGAAGTAAGCTGTCTGTTGGTTGATGTCCAGCACCCGCTCCAATCGGAACACGCTGTAGGCTGGTCGGTCTTGTTCGCACTCCCTATGACAAGTTCCGTTCAATTAATTAAATAGTCAATTAACCAACGCATGCTTACCTCAGATCCAAGATACATACTGTATTGGTCTGGAGTCAATAGTTGTAGATGATTACATAATATATAAAACCAATTTGCTGCAATAAATGACAGCAACAAATTTTCATTTTTATTTCTGAAATAGTAGTACCTACGATCGGCTTAAGTAATGTTTAAATACAGTAAGTGTGAAGTGAGGCATGTTTTATTTCTTGCACTGTCACGTGAATAGCTTAAAATATTAAAATACTTTACGGTTTACCCGCCTGATGACATCTCTTATCGGAACATCGACGGTTACATTCTCCAAGTCCTGGAATAGTTTGTCGATCATCCCCTTTGCTTCACCCTGCACCTCAGGACCTGGCGATCGGTCGAGGAGAGCAGTCAGAGCTGTATACTCAGGGCTGTCCCATAACGCTCTGCATATATACACCTGAAACGTTTTGACAGCCAGTAACTTGGTGGTACCTAAGGCACCAGCTCCTCTTCAGATCTGGTTCAAAACCCAATGTGTACCAATTACTTTTCCATATTAGTAAAATTGCAGTTATCCTCTGATAAAAGCGCTGTTCCAGTAAAGGAAAATAACACAATGAAACGACCACTCTGAAAACGTACTAGACGTTTGGTGGTCGTCGTGTAGAACCCTAGCTGAGATAGTATTTCGTGTAAAACCCTAGCTGAGGGCATTTTGGTCTTCGGGAGTAGGATAAACTGCGCTAGCTTCGATTGGGTTAATGTTACAAATTTTACAAGTACCTCGGCATGCCCAGCGACCAGGAATGCAGCGATCACTGTCGTCCACAGTGCTAGAGATACGATACACATCCAACATATCGCCCTGGGGAAGAGAGACGAAATTTTACTATGTACCTATGACCGTCACCGTCTACTAGTAATGATTGGAGATCAAGTTTACGAACCTTGAATATTTTATCTATGTAGGAATACATTACAGATTTTTTTATGTTTTGGGTACCTAGGTTTTGTTTCATAATAAACTTACACATGAAGTGTCCGCTTGGCGTGCCTCCCCGCATTTCCACAGCCACATAGCAAGCCACTTATCGTGAGGGTCACCACGAAGCTGCTTGCAACTGCACATCCTGTCGTAAAACAACAATGTTTATACTTGGTCCAGTAATAAAGTATGTAAAACATTCAGGCTGTAGCAGTTACTTAGTAATGAAGTTAAGAAATAATTAGCAGCGACATCTATTGAATAGACTGTTAATCAAATGGCACAAGACGCTACCACAATTTCGTCGAATTCGGTATAAATGTTCTGTGGTTATCATAATGTTGAGCTTTTATGAATTCCTCTGTGTTTTATTTATTACATACAATAGCTTTCAATTTATATCTATAATATTTAAGTGTGCCATAATTACTTTACCTAACATGGCAGTCCACCGCCACGAATCGTACTCCTTCAGCTGTGTGAGCACAGCTTGCGCTCTCCTGGCACCAGTTTGCAGCGCCGCCGATAGATGGCGTACAATGTCTCCGAGAACTCGAGATGAGCGGTGCACAGCGTCGCGTCGAGACTCCAAGTTTCGAGCGATTTCTGTAAGTTTCGGCATTAATATGAAGAATAAGGTTAGGGGTGCCTTGCCTGCGCACTGGTACAGGCCAAGACCAAGCAATACCACTGGTCGCACTCGCACCTCCAAACGGGCATCGGGCGTGGGTCTGGGACCACAGAGTTACAATATTTCGTTATTTGTAGTATCCATGGCACGGGCAATAAATAGAAAAAAATTAGTAAAAAATAAAAAAAAATTATAAAGAAATTATAAAACCCGACTGCTAAAAAAATCAAGGAAACAACGATAGATGAGCAGAAAATGCTGTAGTCACTAGTCGGGCTAGCTGTCTGTTTGAATCCTTATACACGCCTCTTCCAAACAAGTGTGGTATATTTTTAAAATCCCTTTTTCGAGTTATTTACAATGATGACACCCCACGAGGTTTGAATAAAAACTATTTTCAAAGTTTGACAATATGGCAACATTTTGAATTCTTGAAAATATTTGTCGAAAACCCTATGACACTCGCC
The DNA here is from genome assembly GCA_946902875.1 of Nematopogon swammerdamellus. NCBI lineage: Eukaryota > Metazoa > Arthropoda > Insecta > Lepidoptera > Adelidae > Nematopogon > Nematopogon swammerdamellus. Next base: position 11,372,484 of record OX336345.1, read on the forward strand.
GCCCCGGTGTGGTGTAGGTGATTCTGTGGTGATAATACCTTCTCTAGCCTGTAGCGTTTGTGCGGAGATGTAGGCGGGCAACCTCCGCAGATGTTGGCGCGCTGCGTTCGCCGCGCGCGTCAAGTTTTCTGCGCCGAGCGCGCGCAGTTGCAGCAACTGTTGCTCGTGCAGTACCTGTACACGTTTTGGTTTGGTGAACCATTTGAAGTTTGAAATATTAGGAAGGCCTTGCTTGGGCAAGCCTCGAACTTTTGTATTAATTTTTATTTTATTTTATGAACGACTTGAAACACTGACTTGAAATGTCTTAGGAAATTTAGCTCGAAGACGTTCACCATCTCGGAGCTAAAGAACATACGTATACCTTATACGAATACCACACACACGATGACACGAATATACAGGGTGACTGGTAATTCAATCTATTCCTTGAAAGGGGTTATACTAGAGGTTATTTGGAACAACATTTAACACCCATAAACTGGTTTTTTTTAATGAAAAAAAAAAAATGTTTGATAAAAATTTACATAAAAATAAAAATAAATTTAATACCTTTTATTTATGATATTTTGAGAATGTTTGGTAGATATTTTTTTTTTAAATGATTGGTAGCTTACCAGCTTTCAGAAAAATATCAATGGAGTGCCCAAAAATAAGGATATATTTTTTAAAACTTTTTTTTCGATTACACGTCATAAATAAAAAAAAAATCTTAAAACCCCGATATCTCGGAAACCGCTCATTTCCGACCCCCAGTTGATAGGACTTAATTTGTTCCAAATAACCTCTAGTATAACCCCTTTTAAGGAATAGATCGAATTACCAGTCACCCTATATACATATCACTGCATATAGTTGACATTATATACGGTGTTTCATTTATGAAAATCGTTGACGGTTACGGTGGTTTTATAACTAACTACACGATACATTCGTTTTGTTCATTTTGTTTTATCTATGTGCGATTTTGCTTTAGATTGACATATTACAATATTAAATATAATATTATATAATATTCCTTTCAAAATATATACCTAATCTACAAAATAATGGTACAACTCAAAGACAATCCATCCATAAAGACATCCTTTCCATGAAAAAAATTCTCTTTTAAATCTTTTTGATAATAAATAACATCATGCCAATAGAGATTAAAGTGTTGTTTTGTGATTCTCCCTCTATCAGAATTTGATCTGCGTGTTTTGTATTTTGTGCTGCGTTATGGCTCGCTGTCTATATGTATATGTATACTCGCAGTATATTTCGCACATCTAAGTTATTGAGAAACAATATCAAGTAACAACGCTGCTAAATCCGTTAGCGGTTACCTAAGTGTAAATAATTACCGCTAGTACGTAATTAATTATTAATATAATTAACACCATTGACAGCTTGTCGGCGGCAGCTGAGCGTACTCCATGTGAAGGATACATCAATTTTATCTTATTTACCTACTTAGTTTCCACTAGGATCCACTTTCTTATGCCTTTGATAAATTTATATAATTTTCAGAAATTATATTTTATACTTTAATATGGCACGCATGAATTAAATGTTGCAAGATTCTTTTAGAACTGTTTCGATAACCCACACACCCACAGAACAGTGATCGGCGGCCGCTTTCCCCCAACCGGCGCCGCCAGATGAAGAGACCGCGCTCTGCGCAATAACCAGATCTGTCAACTTACTGGGTAGGAAGTAAGATAATCGTCCGGATAGATCGATTGAAACGGATTTGTAAAATAATTACGTAGTGTTTCAGTCAGTTCAGTGTAGTCGGCACGACTAAAGAAATGTACTTACATGGTACCTAACTCCAGTCAGTGCCCAACTCCCAAAAAACAAAGTGTAATGGCCGGACATCACGGGTGTAGCTGGTGATGTAGCCAACCCATCAGGTTCTTAGTTAGTTTTTGAAGTTATACTTCTTCGTTAAGGACGTCTTGAAGTAAATGTAACTCCTTTAGGCGCGATGAGGAGTAAAAAAAGAGAGAAAACTTCACGTCACAGTCAAGAGTAAACTGTCGTCACCGCATACAAATTATAGTTGCAGGTAGGTATTGTGCGGTGTTGCTCGACGAGGGGTCGATGGGGTCGAGGAGGGGTCAAGGAGGGGTCGATGGTCTTATCTATAATTATATGGCTTATACGACTTATACAGCTTAATTACATAAATATTACATAGAGCGAAGTATAACTTCTCACGTACATAAATACACGCATCCTTTTTTTATTTATTACATAAACAAAAGTTTTACCAAATCGAACTTGACGTTGATCTCGAGCGCAGCAGGGTTGATAGTGTCGCAGAGCGGAGCATCCCGGCCTGCACACTGCTTCTTCAAGCTGTCGAGCTGCCTGCTGAGGTCGCGCAGCCGCTCCGAGGCGGCCAGCGCCCCCTGCGACCCTTTCACGCACACGTCGCGGAGGGAGGAAATCTTCCGCGATAGGTCGGAGCTTTCTGAAAATGATATTAATCCCGTGGAAACGCCATGACTCCTATACGCACATGGTTTATTCAAGGATAGAATAAATGTTGACAAGTTCGAGTGCTGTCTTACTGTCTAAAGAATTCTCAATAAACAATACAAGTACAACAACAATAATATAGGTAGATACAATAAAAAAATATATAAAACTTAATTTTAGGCGTGGATTCGCTCGCGTTAAATTTCAATAATTGTAACCACCTCCGTGCACAATTTTGAGCTCTATAGATTTAGATCTTATTGACTAACAGGTAATGTGACTACAACCATGTAAAATTTCAGGTTAAAGGTGGCCAGGAGTACGTTTTGAGCAACATTTTTCGAATTGTTAAAATATATTTAATTTGCATTAAGAGCAATACAAACATTTATTTTGTAAATGATTAATGAAGGTACCTATATGAACATTGTATTTTACAAAATTTTCTTTTAACCTAACTTAGAAATCTACCGAAACCTTCTTATTGAGATTTTCAATTTGTATCATTACAATCGGAAGGAACATTTCAAAGGCAACTGAAGGATTATGAAACCTGTGGTTATGTCGTTGATGGAATCGAGGACTAAGTCTGCACCGCTCTCCGAAGTTATCGCTTTCTGTATCGGCTCCCCTAAAAGTTGTTCCACGTCTGAAAGGAATAAAAATACGATTTATTATTATTCCCTCAAACAGATCCTTCATTATGTAAATAATTTGGATAAATTGGAGGTTAAAGTTAGCATATCGGCAATTTATATTAATTAAGATTAGATCGTAAGAGTGTAGGAGTCACGCTAGGCGCACGTACCTATCGGGCATGTGCTCAAAAAGTGTCAAGTGCGTCGTACCCGAAACCGACGAGCATGTCTGAAGTAAAAGTAAAGTAAAGTAAAAGTTTATTATACATTTTATAAAACATTACAATTATTTACAATCAATTTTCACTTATTTTTAAAAGTAACATAATAGGTGCAATGAAGTATAGTAATGAAGAATAGTATGAGAGTGGAATAGGCGGCACGGCAGGTGTGTCAGGATCGTGGCACGTGGAGATCCGTTATTTCTTCCTACCCCACTGGGAAACGGGCGTGACGCTATGTATGTATGTATGTGTGTAAAATTAGTTTTGATAATCAGGATAATTCTGGCTATTGACGTAAAACCGTTAATCTGCTGGCAGTGCGCCTAACAGAGCGTGGTTTCGCGAGGAGAGGTGTTTTTGGCTCTGTCGACTGCCCCATTGGTCTCTCGGTACAGCCACCCATGTTGTTTACATTAAAAAAACATGGTAATTAATATTTTTTTCTTTATTATATTATCTATCAGGATGTATATTCAGGTTCAGATGAAAAAGCTAGAATGTTACGCATAAGTAAAGAGAAATGAAAGGGATAATACTCGCTATTTTCCAGCAGAGAATAGCCACTTTGAAAAATAAAAATTCGCAAAAAATCATTACATTATCTGCCGCCCCACTCGCGTCCAGTTGATCCTGTGATCTCAAGCGAGCGTGAAATGAACGTGACTTATATTGTCCCAGCTATGGCACGCTTTTAGGTATAACTCTATAGCCAGAGTTTTGGCTTGTTTAGAATAACGTAAAAGTAAATGTGGATAAAGAATTTTATTGAAAGTTTATATATATATATATATACTAGCTGAGCCCGCGGCTCCGCTCGCGTGAAATTCGTATTTCAAAGAAGATAGTAAGTAACTATGGGCGAGGCCGAAGACAAGCTGTGTTCAGGAAGTCGATAAACCATCTCTAAGAAAGTAAGTAACAAAGGCCGAGGCCTAAGACCGAGCTGCGTTCAGGAAGACTATAAACCTTTTCGAAGAAAGTAAGTAACAAAGGGCGAGGCCAAAGGCCGAGTTGCGTTCAGGAAGACCATAAACCTTCTCGAAGAAAGTAAGTAAATGAGGGCGAGGCCGAAGGCCGAGCTGCGTTCAGGAAGACGATAATCTATCTCTAAGAAAGTAAGTAATTAAGGGCGAGGCCGAAGGCCGAGCTGCGTTCAGGAAGACCATAAACCTTCTCGAAGACAATAAGTAACTGAGGGCGAGGCCGAAGGCCGAGCTGAGTTCAGGAAGACGACAAACCTTATCTAAGAAAGTAAGTAATTAAGGGCGAGGACGAAGGCCGAGCTACATTCAGGAAAACCATAAACCTTCTCGAAGAAAGTAAGCAACCGAGGGCGAGGCCGAAGGCCGAGCTACGTTCAGGAAGACTATAAACCTTCTCGAAGAAAGTAAGTAACTAAGGGCGAGGCCGAAGGCCGAGCTGCGCTCAGGAAAACCATAAACCTTCTCGAACATAGTAAGAAACTAAGGGCGAGGCCGAAGGTCGAGCTGCGTTCAGGAAGACTATAAACCTTCTCGAAGAGAGTAAGTAACTAAGGGCGAGGCCGAAGGCCGAGCTGCGTTCAGGAAAACTATAAACCTTATCGATGAAAGTAAGTAACTAAGGGCGAGGCCGAAGGCCGAGCTGCGTTCAGGAAGACGATAAACCATCTCTAAGAAAGTAAGTAATTAAGGGCGAGGCCGAAGGCCGAGCTGCGTTCAGGAAGACCATAAACCTTCTCGAAGAAAGTAAGCAACTGACGGCGAGGCCGGAGGCCGAGCTGCGTTAAGGAAAACCATAAACCTTCTCGAACATAGTAAGAAACTAAGGGCGAGACCGAAGGTCGAGCTGCGTTCACGAAGACTATAAACCTTCTCGAAGAAAGTAAGTAACTAAGGGCGAGGCCGAAGGCCGAGCTGCGTTCAGGAAGACTATAAACCTTATCGATGAAAGTAAGTAACTAAGGGCGAGGCCGAAGGCCGAGCTGCGTTCAGGAAGACTATAAACCTTATCGATGAAAGTAAGTAACTAAGGGCGAGGCCGAAGGCCGAGCTGCGTTCAGGAAGACCATAAACCTTCTCGAAGACAGTAAGTAACTGATGGCGAGGCCGAAGGCCGAGCTGCGTTCAGGAAGACTATAAACCTTATCGATGAATGTAAGTAACTAAGGGCGAGGCCGAAGGCCGAGCTGCGTTCAGGAAGACCATACACCTTCTCGGAGACAGTAAGTTACTGAGGGCGAGGCCGAAGGCCGAGCTGCGTTCAGGAAGACTATAAACCTGCTCGAAGAAAGTAAGTAACAAAAGGCGAGGCCGAAGGCCGAGCTGCGTTCAGGAAGACGATAAACCTTCTCGAAGACAGTAAGTAACTAAGGGCGAGGCCGAAGGCCGAGCTGCGTTCAGGAAAACGATAAACCTTCTCTAAGAAAGTAAGTAATTAAGGGCGACGCCGAAGGCCGAGCTACATTCGGGAAGACCATAAACCTCCTCGAAGAAAGTAAGCAACTGAGGGCGAGGCCGAAGGCCGAGCTGCGTTCAGGAAGACGATAAAAATTCTCGTAGACAGTAAGTAACTACGGGCGAAGCCGAAGGCCGAGCTGCGTTCAGGAAGAGGATAAACCTTCTCGAAGAAAGTAAGTAACTGAGGGCGAGGCCGAAGGCTGAGCTGCGTTCAGGAAGACTATAAACCTTCTCGAAGAAAGTAAGTAACTGAGGGCGAGGCCGAAGGCCAAGCTGCTTTCAGGAAGACTATCAACCTTCTCGGTGAAAGTAAGTATAAACTATGGGTGAGGCCGAAGGCCGAGCTGCGTTCAGGAAGAGGAAAAACCTTCTCGATTAAAGTAAATAACTATGGGCGAGGGCGAAGGCCGAGCTGCGTTTAGGTAAACGATAAACCTTTTAAATAAAGTAAGTAACTAACGGCGAGGCTTCAGGCTAAGCTGCTTTCTGGAATACAATAAACCATCTCTAAGAAAGTAAGTAATTAAGGGCGAGGTCGAAGAAGGCCGAGCTGCGTTCAGGAAGACGATAAACGTTCTCGAGAAAGTAAGTAACTAAGTAACGAAAGAACATTGAGACAAAAGGTAGCCTATGTTCTTCCTCAGGATGCAATTCATCTCCGTACAAAATTTTATAAAATCCTTTTTTAAAAATTTTGAAATCACCCCCTATTTTATTTAATTTAAGAGTTGATTTAGCAAAAACGCTGAAACACGTAATTCTTTATTTCATGCGAAAACCCTAAATATGAATTGTCATATCCCTAACTTGAGAATGCTGGATTCCGCATATAAACTTTCATCCACTATTTCACCCCCTTAAGGGTTGTTTTTGAGTCAAAAGGTAGCCTATGTCCTTCCTCAGGATGCAATTCATCTCTGTACGAAATTTTATAAAATCCTTAAATATAATTTTGAAATCATCCCCTAATTTAATTTAAGGGTTGATTTAGCAAAAACGCTGAAACACGTAACTCTTTATTTCATACCAAAAGCCATACCAAAAGGACAAAAGGTAGCCTATGTCCTTCCTCAGGATGCAATTAATCTCCATGCAATATTTTATCGAAATCTGTTCAGCGGTTTAGGCGTGAAAAGGTAACAGACAGACAGACAGACAGACAGACAGACAGACAGACAGACAGACAACAGAGTTACTTTCGAATTTATAATATTAGTATGGATTATGATAAATATTAAAAACACTTGCGCATTTTTTCAACCACTATGTGGTGTTGTATTATTTTTCTTTGTACATTATTTTTTACACTTCTTAAATATTTCGGCGCTGGTTGCCGTCGTCAGTAAGTAATTATAATTTTACTTACTGACGACGGCAAACAGCGCCGAGATATTCAAGAAGTGTAAAAAATAATGTACAAAACAAAATGGATATAAGAATAATTGTTTTTACCCGACTGCGCGAAGCAAAAAGGAGAGTAATGTTTTTCGAGTGGATGTATCTCGGTATGTATGTATGTATGTATGTATGTATGTTTATTTATATGGCACGCGCTGTAGCTTAAACGGCTTTGTGGATTTTAACATAACGTCGTTAGATTCGTCTTTATTGTGGAAGTGCTATGGGCTACAAAAACAATGTGAAAATTCTAAATAGCGGCTATCAGGCGCCGTTCACGTACTTACTGTACGTGTCATTTAAGTGTATACGAGTGTGAACCAAAGCTTTGTGACGACATGAAACGAACCAATCAATAAAGTAAGCTGCACGGTTTGCCATCTTCATTGGCACATGCATCTAGCAGGTCTGATTCCAGGTAATCTACAGACGAAAATTTTAAGATGCCTACCATAAAATTGCTTCATACTAACTTTTAGATAGCTTTTAGATAGTCCTGATGGCGAAGAGGGCCCCATTTCCCTCGGAAGAACGGCACAGAATTTTAGGTGGACGAGCCTTTCAGGGATTCCTAACGACCTGAATTGAAGAGACCCTCACATTATAGTTCGAAGGGAACAGATTGGAAAACGCCTGCCGGCAGGACATTACCCATAGTAATGTGCCGGACCAGTGGGCATTAGAGTAATAATAGTTAGGTAAAAAAAATTGTGCCTACCTATACTCTGAAATATCGTCGCCTAAACATCAGAGCGTGTATGTAACTTTTTGGTGAAAACGAGAACTTGACGGTTATTGGATGATATTATAGGACTGAATACAATATTACAACTTTATCAACAATGATAACAATAACAACACGACTTCTAATGTCGCGTACAGACTGGTGCATTGTAACACGCAATGTTACATTCTACGCATGTCTGGCTGGACGCATCGTGCGAACGAACCGCGCATTTATTACGAACCTTCTGCGCGCACCCGTTTCTCCCCTTTGTGTTCGTCTGAAAAATTGACAATGAAGGCTAACGTTCAAGGGCATATGTGGCAAGTCACTGGCAAGTAGTTGCATATATAGCTTTATACTATAGTAAAGATGATTATGTTCTCATGTTTGTGTCTGAACATTTCTGTACATTCAGAACATTATTTTACATTGCATAGGCCCTAAAGATTCCAACGTAATGAATGAAAAAGAAGGGTGGGCACAAGTTTCCAACCGACAAAGATATGTTACGTACGAGTAGGAGGATGGCTCATGGCTATCCGCCGAGACAAATATAGCCATCTAAACAGTATGTATGATGATTATTATTATTGATTATTATGACAATTTTATGCCTATTTAAACATTAAGGAGAGATACACAGAGAAGGTAGATACATATAAGACAGCACTGCAAATCGACCACATGCCCGTACGAGATAATAACTTCTGAAATAAGCTGAAATGTAGAAATAGTTGCGAGAAAACCCCAAAACCACACTATTTTGCATGGCATTTACAGTTCTGTAGACTGTACGACGCAGTGGCCTAAACTACTGGCCAACCAGCACGTGTTAGCCACAATGATGGCTCGTTTCTTTTTTAATTTTTTTTAGGACTTTTGTTAATATCTGCCTCATAATCCTCACCTTCTCTGGCGCTGAGTTGCTAAGGGATAGAGATCGCTCAACGGAGTTCAACAAAGTCCAACATAAACTAAATCCCTCTCACTTGGGCTCACCAACAGTCTATGTATACTAAAAAAGTGTTTAAATAAAAAAACATTGAAGCGACTTAAAAAAAAACTAGGTAGGTAGGTACTTAGAACTAAAAATGATTAAATAATTGAGTTAAAGGCGGCACAAAAGCACTCAAAAGGCTTCATCTATAAATTTTCTGGTGTGCTTTTGTACCGCCTTCAACTCAATAATTTAATCATTTTTAGTTCTAAGTACCTAATTGTTTTTTGAAGTCGCTTCAATGTTTTTTATTAAACCGTTTTTTATTTCACTCTTTTTAGTAATATCACATAAAAATTATCACAGAAAGTGGTTGTGGTAAATAATTATTCGCTCATTTGATACACTTAACAGCCCATATTATCTTGAAAACTACTAAATAGATTTTAATGAAACTCACACTGTTGCCTAAGTCGGCCTAAGTTGAAGTAAACGTAATCCAATAAGTAAAATAAGAATGGTCACCATCCGATTAATAGTTTCGGAGAAATGCGTGGACAAACATACATACATACATACATACACTTATGAAATTTGGCACACCTGTTTAAGTCCACTTGGACGAACATAAACAAATATTGTGCAATTCCAACGATATTACATACATACGGGTCGAATTACCTTATTTTTTTAAGTCGGTTAAAAACAAATTGAGGATTTGCTTGTTACATTGCACCAGTCTGTACGCGGCATTATATTTATATATCAAACGATTTGAAAGTTAACTTCCATTAATGATTGTGTACTAACTTCTCAAGTCCTCCTTATAGTGAGCGAGCACTATGTCAGCGGGCAGCGCCAGAGCGTAGCGCAGGTCGCGCGCAGCCGCCGCGATCCAGGTGGAGAGATCCGCGCAGCCGCAGCGGAGGGCGCGTCCGCTCGCCTTCACAGCCGCTGCGGCGCTTTCGTTGCTCAGCGTCATGCCGACAACGCATACGCTGTCAGAATAAGCAAAAATATAAAAACGTGGCTGAAAACTTTTGGTCATGGGGACCAAACTCAGAAAAAGTGAAACGGCACGAAAGTACAAACGGAAGTTGCAACGGGGTCCTCATTGGCTGGGTTGCCGGCGCCATATAATGAGAGTGTTTTTAAGTCGACATTGACGAGTCGATCTTTTGATGCTACACTGAAAGGACGAAAAACACGAACTATTTACATAATAACCGCTTCAGCGGATCTACAGTTTTACGTGGAATTCAAAACACGGTCAGCCTCAACGGTCGAACGGTCACCCATTTAAGTCATCGCCCAGGTGTGCATAATGTCACGAACGGCGGTCGATCCATCGCACCACCGAGCTATTGAGGCTGTTTCTTTAAACTTTTGTGCGAATTCAATTTCACGTGAGCAAGTACATGCGCAAAGACGAGTACTTGTACTAATGCTTGTTTTCGTAAAACCCCATATTCATAGGTGTCATCATCAAATAGAACGAAAGTCGGTTAAAATGGTTATGAAAATAATGGTAAAAAATAATATGTACTTTACGTTCAGTTTAGTGTAGCCGGCACAACTACAGAGAACCACGGACGTTGCATTTAATTCCGACAGGAATAACTTGTCGTTGGGCTGATATCACGGGTTTAGTGATTAAATGATGTAGTAGGTAGGTATTGGTTTTAAAATTGGTTCTATGACTATGGCAGTTTTTAATTTTATTAACATAGTACTCGAAATTTTTTATTGATCTTTTACATTTGAATAAGATCCAGTAATCAATCCGGAGATGGAGTAGATTACACAGGTCAAAATTATTCCCAAAACTTTCCTCTCTCAATTACCTATATTCTCTTTAACCTCATAAAAAGATTTTCCTTTCTTTATAATGAACTAATTCCCATCAAATAGATTAAAGGTTCGTGGACTGAGCCCCGGACTGCGTAACGTTTTAATTTAACTTCAACCAAGTAACAACCAACCAAGACTCGGAAAGTACGGGATTCAGGTTTTAGGTCAAATCTTTCTATCCGCAGATATCGTGGTTGTGGTTCGTTAATTAATTATTATCTGAACCACCGCTGATAATATTCGCTATTAATTGAAGGCATTAATTATTCGCAAAATGGTATGAAATTGTCACCAAATAGTCCTCTGAGGCATTTCTTAGAACGGGGGTCGTCTCGAACAATGTTGCATTTAATACCAGGGTTTGGAATTGTTTACCGGCGAGTGGTTTCCCGATACTTTCAACCTGGGAGTTTTCAAACGTCGTATTAACAAGCTGGAAAGCGCTTGTATTTCGGAAAAAGCTATTGGTATTGTGGGTGTCCCACTGAACGTGGTTTTGCAAGATGAGGTGGATTAGGTTGTTTCGGGAACCTCTTGACTCTCGGCATCGCCGCGCCGCCGCGCCGTACCACCGTAATGTGATTTTTATTTTCCATTATAGTGGCAAAAACAATTTTAAAACTTAGAAAACATACATACATACCACACGCTATATCCCGACAGTCAGAGAAAGCAGAGTTATCGGTGTTGTGCTACAAAGACTCTAGTACATACAGCACAACACCGACCACCACTCAGAAAACATTGTTCTCTGATATTTAAAATTTTCAATACGAGTAAAATGTATTTCATTGGTCGATTTAGATTCGGTCGACATTTCACCACATTCGAAGCAGCTCGCATCTTCAGAACGAGTTTTGCGTGCGGAAACTTTTTGTCCTGTTTTTCTTTATGATACTAGAAGTATTGAAAGTTCTCGAAAGTTGCAGCGAGATGCGAGGTAAGGGGAGCTCGCCCGTCGGCAGAGGTGCCTTTATAGAAGTTCATAGTTGAAGTCACTTTATTATGCTGATGTAAAGAGGAATATCATTTTATGGGCTATTGCCCGCAATAACTAATAATAAAATCTCATAATAAATAACTCTGTTCTCAACCGCATAGCCCAGATTTACAATGACCATTCATAGCGACATTGATCTCTTTCACAATTCCGGAAATCTGTTTAAAATAAAAATAAATAAAGCTGTTGTAGACATTCCCTAATTAATTATATATGTATATTTATAATTATATGTATGTAAACACACACCTTTACACACCCTCCCTCTACTCTTCTCACACTTCTCTACAACAAACTACTAACATCTTATAGTTTTAAGTTCATAAATATTATGAGAAAGTAATAGAGCTATAATAGGTTTTTTATTTTTATTTTATTATAATAGAAATAATATTGTTTAACTGGATGCAACTCGGCCTTCGGTCTTGCCTTTAGTTACTTACTTTCTTCCAGAAGGTTTATCGTCTTCCTAAACGCAGCTCGGCCTTCGGCCACGCCCATAGATACTTACTTTCTTATTTTGAAATACGAATTTCACGCGAGCGAAGCCACGGGTAACAGTTAGTTACATACAAAACTGAACGTTCAAATCCTAACTTTACTATTGACATACCTGCATCAGTTGGAAGTTCAGATCATCAGGAAAAATTACTAGGTACAACAAGAATAGTACCTAAATAAAGAAATAACATGATAGGTTTTTCCTTGCATTAGAAAATTTGCTAAGAGATCCAAAATGACTAGCAATATCAATTTAAGAAAAAAATATTTTAAAATTTTCAATAAGGTTCGGAAGCCCACCCTGATAAATCATATAAAAATGATGAGCAGCATATTGGTTTAGAAATGAGATATAAAATTTATTTCTTCATAAATCATGCACAATTGATCTGAAACCAAGAGCTAGAGTTATAGACCGCCCCGAAAGTGCTAAGTCCATATGGTGAGTCGACCGCTCATAAATCTCCAAGCTATTATTTTGTTTACTCCTTTTATAATTTTCCGTACCAAAATGAAAAAAAAAAATGGAACTCTTATCTTTTATGGACCCTGACATATGGATGGCTACATCACCTACCTACCTATACGCGTGATTAACACCTTAGTTAACTAGGTGCCATGTCAGTGCTTCCCTTTGGTCATGCCGCTACACTTAACTACACAAATCTGCTGGCATGGCACCTAACTGAGCGTGGTTTCGCGAGGAGAGGTGATTTTGGCTCTGTCGACTGCACCATTGGTCCCTCGGCACAGCCACCCATGGAGGGAAAGCCCGAACTATGTATTTACATAACCGCTTCGACTGACCTTTAATTCGGTGCGGTGGTATCAATCCGGTCAGGATGCATACCTAGTAAGGTATGGTAAAGGACCTAAAGTTTATTAAGTTGTAGTGTAGTGCACAATGTCGGCTGAAATAAAGTACATTCAGTAAGTTCGTCTTTGTTTAGAGTTCATATTATACTAGATTTAATCCGCGGCTTCGCTCGCGTCGAAATATCCAATTCGCTAAGTCGACACACAAACTACCCCATGCAAAGTTTCAGGGCCAGGCGTGGTTTAAGCGGAACGGACATACAGATACCATAACATTAGTAAAATAGTAGCGATACGAAGTCTTACCCGCAAACAATCATGACGACCAGCAGCTGAGCCAGTTCCAGCCTCTCTCCGCACTGCAGCTGCGCATCCTCGTCGGAGGTTCCGCCGCCGCTGTCGCCCGCCCCGCCCGCCCCGCGGCCGCAGAGCGCGAGGGCGCTGCGGCAGGCCAGGTACGCAGGCACGAGCAGCGCGCACAGCGCGAACAGTAGCGCCATCGCGAGGAACCGCCATTCCAATCGCACCGACTGCGGTTAAACATAAAATATATATGGGGTGGTTTATTTTATTACCGTGGTTGATATACATGATTATAACATTTATCGGCTAGTTGCTCACGGTCGTTCTCCGAGCTATGTGGATCGACGTTTCATGCCATACGTTTGGCCTGAAACGTCGAGCCGCATAGCTTTTAAAACGAACGAGAGTAAGGAAGAATGATGTTAGTAGTACTTTTGAAATTCGAATTTCACGCGAGCGAAGCCACGGTAAGTGCCAGTTTTTTAATAAATTAGGAATGTATGTTAAGTAATGTGGTCTAACTAAACATCTGAAGGTTGGTAAAAGTAAAGTACATAAAGTAAAAAGTTTTTATTATTAATTTCTAAAACATTACAATTAATTTTCACATATTTCGGTGTTTTGTTATTATAAGCTATTGGCTAATACAGTTATTATAAGCTATTGACAATCATGCTTGTTTTTAGCCCAGTTCAGTATAACCGATACGACTATATAAAACAGGGAAAAGTAGCGACATAATATTATCTAGCTCGGACAGGAACAAGGGTAGGCTGCTACGCACGAGTATAATGGGCGTAGGAGCTGATGTAGTTAACCATATAGGTTCTTCAAAAATCCTATTACTTTAATAGGGTTTACTTTCCTTTACTAGGATGTAGGCGCGGCGCGCCTACATCCTAGTTCTGTGGTTTTAACACAAAACAAATGTTATTTCTAATGCCATCTCTTAGAATATTGAGGTACCAGTAGGCAGTCTGTAGGTAGCAGTATCTGCTGTCGTATTATCAATGTAGTTCCATCTGTTGACGAGCGAAGCTCGGTTGCCTAGGTAGGTACTAAATTAATTTGAGGTAACATTTTATTATTACCTAAATCACATAGTACAGTGGGTTTAGAGCGGGTGTCTCACTACTAACCTACTGGATCTACTTTCATCTGCATATGTACATATTTTTATTGTTCTAGCTAGATAATGTGTCTGTCCTTTAGAATACAACTATATTATTTTTTTTTCATTTTTCGGCCGGTTATCCCACAGTTCCCTCCCGACGAAAGAGAACATTACTAAAAATAGTCGGGTAAAAAAGAAACTAAACTATCTTATTTCCAGTACGCTACGCAACCAAGTTTTGACTTTTGATCTGAGGGTCCGAGGTTCGAATCCGGCCGATATGCACCAATATATTTTTTTCTGACGGAACAATGTACGTGCATATCTACACTACACCTGCTGCATTCTGCTGTTTCCTGCTGAAGTCTCCAGTGTGGCACCTTCTCGGAGGTGATATTGGTAGGTCGGAGCACGTGGTCGGCCCCTCAGACTTAGCCATTTATACTGGATTTTAAAAAAGTTTGGAAGAGTTTTGTCAAGCGGCGAAGAAAGACTGCAGCAAAGTTGCATGGTGAGAATGGGTTTTATATGTTTTCCACTTTATTTGAGTACAGGGAAAAAAAAAATAAGTGCGAGTTTTACTCGCGCACGGAGGTTTCCGTATCTATCCGCTATTATTTTTTTTATCCGCCTATCTTTTGTCTTTCAACAATGCAATGTATAAAAGCCTGTGGCGCCCTCTATTATTCAGTAGTAAGACTAATTGATTTTTCGGCCGTTTGTTGTATGGGAGCCTCCCTTAATTTTTAACATTTTCTTTTTTTTATTATTTGTTGTTATATCCGCCATAGTAACACATAGTCTGTGAAAATTTCAACGGGCTACCTATTACGGTTCAAGAGATACAGCCACAGACTATTTTTCCCTAGTCTGTGGATACAGCCCTCGGACAGACGGACGGACAGACGGACGGCGGAGGCTTAGTAATAGGCTTCCGTACGGGATACGGAAACCTAAAAACCACAAAAAAACTGGTTATTACAGAGTTAAGTTTGACAAAGTTTGGTTGCATACTGAAAACAATGGTTTTTAGGGTTCCGTATTCGTCGTACGGGACCCTATTACTGAGCCTACGCCGCCGTCTGTCAGAAAGTAAGAAAAAGTAAAAAAAATCACGGGGTCCCCATACAAGAAGCTAAAAAGTGTATGCGCGCCATCTACCGAAAACAGTATGAAGCATTTTAACTAATCCATTGATGGCGTGAGTGGCGCTGACCATGACATGGCGATACGGAACCCTCGGTGCGCGAGTTCGACTCGCACTTGGCCGGTTTTTTAAATAGGTATCGAACAACATTCGCTCTGAAGTGAAATTGTCTGGATTCAAAATGATAAATCGTACAAGAAAGAGATTACAGAATCACGCTAATTCGCCTTAACCGAAAGTATTTGCACCCATTAGACATTGGGTATTGCCTCGGCAGAGAGCAAACGTTTTGGAGTGCAGATAGAGCAAATATTTATTCTTATTGTTCGCTCTAGACTCACGTGAGCTTCGCGAACTGAATTCCAAAATGTCGGAGTTAAATCTCTGTTCAGAGAAAAACGGAGCAACAGATGTTACAGATATTTGTACATAAATATGTTGAGCTTTCTCAGCAACACAAATAACTGTTTCGTGATAAAATGCTTTCTCGATTATAAATAATGCCTAAAATATACAACAAAACCTGTCTATAAATT
Organism: Nematopogon swammerdamellus; assembly: GCA_946902875.1. Taxonomy (NCBI): domain Eukaryota; kingdom Metazoa; phylum Arthropoda; class Insecta; order Lepidoptera; family Adelidae; genus Nematopogon; species Nematopogon swammerdamellus. Next base: position 11,388,583 of record OX336345.1, read on the forward strand.
TACAAAAATTGTGAACCAGATAAAAGACATAATAATTATTATGATTTCGAGTGGTTGACATTGTATCAAATGTATTATTTACTTGATACCTTTATTATCTGAAAGTACTAATCTAATAATTTATTTAGCTACAGTTAAAAGAACGCACCAAAAAATAATATGAAAGTATTACACTTTCTCGGAGGTATGATATTGGCTGGTCACTGACTAAGCCACCCATAACGGATGGCGTAAAAAAATTATAACAAACATTTTTACGAGCTGCTTCCTCTATCCTTTTGAGATGTTTGGAGCCTGAAGCATACCATATCCCCGCCTGCCGCCTCCCCCCTCTTTGCAACACACCTAACCCACCTTTACGAGTACATTGAAGGTCACTTATAAAGTTGTCAAATACAGAAAAATTCAATTAAAATATGATTCCATCCATGCTCTATGAGTAGCAGTTTAATCTCGAGTTTAATAAATCTGAGTTTGGTTGAGCTATAAATAAAATGGTAAACATTATAACTAAATGACCACCTTATGAGATCTCCAATTCAAGTTTAATTTAATATTTTATACGCAAATAAAAATATTATATACGCATTTTTACCTTTATTGGAGAGAACGGAAATGAGAATTTTCCCCAGAATATGTCCCGCAGTAGACCTAAAATGAAATAAAAACAGCGCATTAGCCTACAAAGATACCGTTTTCTTATTTCGTTTGAATGCGAATCGCGAATTTAGTTGCAATAAAACGTTGAATTCTCTCAGTATAGTCACTGATGTTGCAATTTCGCACATGACGGCGTGTTTATGAGGTTCCAAGCAGTAAAACTGTTTACCGCGAACAAGACCGCGGGTTTACGGAGATTGAGGCTTACCTTTGTAAGGATTGGAAAGCTTCTGAACGTGTTGTAGGCAGAAGCCAGTTGAATTCAAGAATGAGAATTACGGCACTGTTGCTGTTTTTTTTGCTTTTTGCTTGATTCTTGCTGTTTTGCTGTTGTTGTTGTTTTGGGAAATGGTGCGGTTATTATTTTTCGAAATAGAAACAAAATAATTCAAAGAAAAGATAATAATAGAGGCAGAGAAAACAATACCAAAAATTAAACAAACTTACCGGCTGGAACATCGTAAGGATAAATAAGAGTAAAAAATCCAGACATAAACTGAAACGGAAAAGGCCCGTCTTCAAGTTTGAGGCTCGGTGTCAGGTATGTTTCTCTCTGGGGTAGCTCGCTGAACCTAATACGTGGCTTATCCTTGTCAGTTTCTTGCCAAACGCTCTCAGTGTAGCTAGCATATATTGTTACTCCTGCCACTCCATCGGATGCACTTTTATTAACTTCTTCATATTCGGAATAAATAATTTTAACTTCATCGGCTTCGTCGACTTCATCGGATGAGTCCAATATCTCCGGATTGTAAATAAAATTCGTGGTCGTTTCAACATTGGTTTCTAACTTGGGTTTATTTTTGGAAGAATCCTGTTTCCTTGTCAATCGATCCATCGATATGTCTCTCTCTATGATGCTCTTGGTTACTGCGACATTACTGTTTAGTAACTTATGCACTACGGTGGATTTTTGGTAATCAGCCGTTCGTTGTTCGAAAGCATCACCTTTGTAGTTGACAAATTTAAAGTGATGTAATACTCCAGCATTGCTTATTTCAGTTCTTTTGACTTCGGGATATTTCTCTTTGTTGCTGTGTTCCATGTCTTTTTCATTCACATCATCGTAGAGTAATCGGTGAGATTTGGGATTGGTCTCAACACATTCGTCCATCACTAATTTCTGAGGTGCTACATGGTAAGCTTCGTTGGAGATTCGTTTTTTATCCACGTTTACTTGAACTTCAGTAGAAAATTCATTAAAAAGTCTTGCCTCGTCTCTTACCGAATTGATTCTATTTTCACCGGCTGTCGTTTCATTTCCTTCATCGTTTGCTTGGAATAAATCAGGAAAAAATGAAGTCGGGTTAGGCTGCTTTGAATCTCCGGCAAGAGGAGTAGAATCTGAGGCTGTTCTTACGTAATTTGAATGGTTTCCGGCGGAGGGTGCGGCCGGCAGCCCCGTCGGTTCCGTCGCCGGCCCCGTCGCCGGCGCCGCTGTAGGCCGGATTTGTGGAATTTTCTCCAAGAAAATAACATTTTTGTAAGACTCGCTTGCGGGTGATTCGCTAAAGTGGCTGAGAGTTCTCGTTTCCTTATTTACAATGCTGTTAGCTTTAATGGGGTTTGTGCACTGACGGAGGACAAATAGAAGCCACAGCGTTTTGATAGGGCTGCGCATCTTTAATTTTGTGCATGCTCTGCCGTCTCGGCTGCACTTCAGACAATGTTTTGAATATATTTTGTCACATCGTTGACACTTCGTCGCGAGGTAGCGTCCGGGGCGGTGGCACCGGCAGCACTAGGCCATGTCGAGGCTACTGTTCAGTGAGGGTAGTAGATAAGAGGTAAGTATTAGAGGATTTGTCGGCGCACTTATTAGTCTGCCCCGGTGGGGGCTGTCGAGGGTTGCGGCTCTGCGCAATCGTATCACGTCGCGTCGCAGCGGCTTACCTCTCTTTAGCTCAGAGCACTTAACAAAACAATTCGACACCCCATTCATATATATTTTCTCATCAAACAATATACATATCTATAACGACAGACAAATATACCATGAAGGAGATTTTTAAATATTAATATAGAAATTAATTAATAATACACATTTAATAACAATACGTTTTATTGTCTATAGAAGATGGATGAATTTATTCCGTCGCTTGGGAGGAAATCAATGAAGAGACACATTTTTTGAAAGTTCATGAGCAGCTACACACTTTCACATTTTACGAAACACGAAACTTTAAATATTAATTTAAACCAGTATATTGTTTAACGAACGGCAGAGCAGAAGGTGTGTACGTAAAATTTTATGTCACAAAAAAACTTGTTGGTACACGCCGACTGGATGCGAATCTCGGACCTATCGCAAGGGAAGCCGACGCCAGACCACTCGGCCACCAGCTGTTTAAACCGTAGGCACCTTAAACAGTCTCAATGTTGAGAAAACCGTGTAATAAAGGTAAAGCACATTTTTTTTCCGCGTTCCTACTTACTACCTACAGCCTTAGCACAAAAGCTCATTACAGGTACACAGGAATGAATTATGTCAGCTCTTAGAAAATGTGCCCGCGTTAATGCTGTGTAATATTATTTTATATTTTTATTTTTAATCTTCAATATAAACGACTTCCTGCTGACATTAGCTAACAGAGTGCTCTGTGCCCTACGTCCCCGAGATTTGTACGTAATGTTGAAACAGGAACACAACTCGTATACATTTTTGGCCAGGTGTTTTATGAATAAAATGTATAGCATATTTTTTTTTTCAAAAATCATCTATGTCGATTGAATTACGTAGAAACGCCGGTACTTAAAAATAATAGTCCCTCTGTATCTCTCCCGTGCACGTCGTAAAAGGCGACTAAGAGATAAGAACGAGATGTCGTGCTAAAGGGCGACAGGCAAGCCACCGCTCACCTTGGCGCGGTTCTTCCACCAAGTCAAGTAGCAGGTGGGTCTTCGTTTGAAAGCTATTACTCGTATCTTGTCCGAATGCTTTGTTAGATGTGGCGGTCGCTCTTGTGCTGTATGTACCAGAATCCTTGCAGCACAACACCGGTTACTCTGCTTACGATTGTCGGGATATAGCTTGTGGTATGCATGTATGTATGTAGACTCAGTTGAATGCTCGACACATTGCGCTCTCCACGTCCGGCCTGTAGTGAAGACTTCATAAATCCAGCGTTGCTTGCTGTCTCGGCCTCCCTCTTTACAGCTCTATTATGTCGTAAACAATGCTACGTTGTTTTAAATTGAAAACGTGGAACGCATTGCGATGGCGACGAGGCGGTGACTGCTGGTTCGTCGACCATTGACTAACACCAGCTGTGTACTTTTATGTACTTACCGTAAATAGTTACTGAGTAGCTTGCTTGTATGATAATGTCAAACCATTAAAACGTATAGCCAATCTTAAGAGTGTTTAGGTTTGTCGAGTGACTAAATAACTGAATAAAGAAAATACATTGTCAGTCGTCGCGTCTGTTGACTGTCGGTCGTGATGATAAGCACACTTGGCCGCGGTCAGATATTCAGACTTGGATGGATGACCGCTAGACCGTGGTTCGGATTCCACGTAAAACTGCAGGTCCCTTCCCTTCTTAACTTACTAGGTGGTAGGATTTAACCCGCCTGGATTGGTACCGCCGCACTAAGGGTCGGTTGAAACGGCTGTGTAAATATTCGTGTTATCCGTCCAGTTCCGTGCAGCCGGCACGACCGAAGGGAAGGCACTGACGTGGAAGTACACCAAGGTGTTATTGGCTGACTTCACGGATGTAGTAGCTGATGTAGCCAATCGTGTCAGTTTCCATAAAAAAAACCTATTGCTGGTATCTAATTCGATGTTCTGTGATCTACGTCTAAATGCAAATTGAATACCGGCGCGGATAGAGAAGTTAATTCAGAATGGTGGAATAAACTACGTTACGTAGGTATACGAAGAATATATTGAATGAGAAGGTATTTCTTCCTATCATTCATTCCTTCTCACAATCTCAAGCCAGAAGAATTTACTATGCAAAGAAAGACGAGTTGGTAGCTGGTCGCCCTTAGCACAGCATCTTGACTTTGCCCCTTAGTCGCTTGATGCATTGAGGCTTTATCCAGTGCCCTTTTTCTACAGAGAATATAGTTGTTATTGATATATTATTATAAGTTATATATCGTAACTTATTAACAATCTAAATATTATTGCTAGACATATATCAAACGACAATTTTTTTTTTCTTGAATTATTTTTAATTCAATTCTTAAGTCGACCAGTTTTTTATAGAAACTGACATGGTTGGCTACATCACCTACAACATCCGTGATGTCAGCCCATAACACCTTGGTGAACTAGTGCCATGTCAATACTTCCCTCCTGTCGTGCCGGCTACACTGAATTATTTACATTTCTCCTACGGAGCGGCCGATATCGGCCGCTTTCTTTTTTTTCTTTGTTTTGTTGGGTAGCCCCAACAAAATTATTTTATTCTTTTATCTCACTTAGCCGTGTGTATTTGAAAGTGACGAATTCAAATAGTAGAATAAATTTCCCTTTAGGCGACAACCATTCCCCCATAGAGAAATGTCAGATTTACCGCGCTGTCAGTGTTATCAAGACAGCGGTTATAATAGGAGGGCGTTGTACGTTGCTCTTTTGTTTTCGGGTTTGCTGAGTGTTTTTTTGTGCAGATGAACCCATAAGTGATGTTTTTTCTCTTTTCCATTATATTCCGGATGTATTTAGTGCATTTGTTTGTGCTGAGTTGATCTGAATTTTTCGTAAAAATACTAAGAAAATGCCTCCTTTTCAGTACCAATTTCGGCTGTTTTTAGAGGCTTTTTTATCGATAAAAATCCGTTTTCTGGATAAAGTGAGGTGATAGAAGTGTTATTTAGTTCCTCTAGTTGAAATAATATATGCCGTTTGTTATGTTATGTTTGCATACAGTACATTTACGAGAAATAAGCAATTTTTGTGACCTAGTTTTCTCCATACAAACAATACAAACCAAACCAAACCATACAAATTTCTCCATACAAATTTTATTGTGAACGAAACGGGGGGCTGCTGATACACAAGAAAAGTATGATTAGGTCCATTATTTATTAGTGTTTATAATAAAAATACTATGTGACCGATTGGCGGTCTAATAAATTTATAAAAAAAAAAACCTGAGAGAGGTCGCGATTTTCACATAGAACAACTTTACAAAATAATTTTTTTTCACCTAGAATACGTAATATATATAAAAAAATGCCATTTATAGCTAGAATATTTATCTGTAAATACAATCCATATGTTAGTTCATGAAGTTTTATGGAAAAATTTTCCAAAATGATTTTTTTTCGAGAGTAATGCGCCGGCGCCGATCGCGGCGCGCCACCTGGTGTAGCAGAAGGATTATTTTGGTTAATGCTTCTGTAGCAGAAGGGTTTCAGTGGTACTGACCCGGGCGGGTTAAACCCTACCACCTAGTAAGGTAATAAGAAATCCGAACCACGGTAAATGATGATTTTGAAAAGTAAAAATAATTGTAGTTTATTTGACAATAGGCATACAAAATGATAAAAATAGTACGAGTGTAGCTGTGTAGTACTTGCTTGGTATGGTACCAGCCAGTGTTAAGTCGCGTATGGACTAGGCTTCCTGTATCGCGTTACCTCGCGTCGACAAGGCGACGGAAGTGAAGGCTTCAAGCGTAGTTGTAGCCTTCAGCTGAACGGGAGCTACGACCTATCGGGCAGTGGTCGCGCAGACCGGTCCGCGCGCGGCGCTGTCGATATCGATGTATTGTATAATGTATGACGGTTACTCCTAAGTGCCACAAATGAAATACTTATAATAAAGACTACGGAGAATTACAATTCCCAATTCCATCCATACAAAAATATAATTAATTCCAGTTTTATTTATGTATTAATATCACGGACTTAGTTCTTCATAATTGATGTTAAACTTCTACATAGTTGTACTAACTACCTATGTCTTGATATTAATATATTATTTTATTTAATTTTAATTTAAGTTTGGCTGTAACTTCCTCAAGACTGTTTTTAAATCTATGAAAATAGGTTTTTGTGGATATATTGATCCAAATTGTGACACATAAATTACCCTCGGATAAATGAAACATACCTTTTATGATTCCGTACCTTGAAAGAAAAAACGGAACCATTATAAGATCACTCCAGTGTCCGTTCGTCTGTCGAAGAGATTTTTCTCATAAACAAGTAACGTAGAAACTACAAATTTGGAGTAATGATATTATCTTGATGACGTGCACATATATCACTCGTAAAAATTAATTTTAAATTAATATCCCCCATATTGATACGAATAAAAAAAAGTTTAAATTAAAATATCATGTGGGTATCATTTGAAAGAGCTAACTGAAAGGATTTTAAAAAGATTTTTTTTATAATTTTATGCTCAGTCATATTAATGATATAGCTAAAACTGTAAAAATGAACGTCGTTCCCCCCCCCCCCCCCCCCCATATGTGCGGAAAAAAAAGAAATTTTTGTTTTAGTACGGAACCATAATTTGTGCGAGTTCGACTCGCTCTTGACTGGTTTTTTATCTGTCCATTTTACTAGCTCGAAGAGACAGAGCGGCCAACAGAACAAGCCCGTAGTATTTTTTTTCTCTAGTTTTCATTACACCACATAAGTTAGGTTTCGTTCAATAAAATACCCATTAAAGTATATGTCCCAGTTCGATTGCCACCACGGGATTCCTCGTCAGAAAAATTGTTTTTCTTAGAATCGTATTTTTCGACATAATCAATATTAAAAAGTTTGTTTCCGATGTTGGACATAGTTTTGGCCGAACCTTCCGACGTATAAAACAAACCTCGATAATCTCGAAAAATACTAGTACTACAAAAAAAAAATGCTACTGCATGAGTTTTTTTGCAGCTATACTGTAAAAATCCTTGGCCAATGCGTCTCACACACTTTTTTTCCAGACTAGAAGTACTCGTAATCGCAACAAAGATAATAAAAAAAATGTTTTTAATTATGCCACGAAAAGATTACCTACGTACCTTCTAATTAATTATTTTTTTGAAACTAAAGATGATGAACGTCTATAGTAGTATCCAAAAAAACTTAGCCTTTCAATTCGATAGGGTTATAGGCGATGCGAGAACTAGCGCTAGCTACCTGTTCCCTGGGTGGTAGGAGACTTAGCGGTTCCCGAGGAGAAAGCAGCGGATTGTGTTCGTTCGTATGTGCGAGGAAAACTGGGATTTTGTCAGCTTGAAAGCTGTATGAGCTTTTTTTCTTTTTTTCAATACCACTGAGGTTGCCCGCAGCTATTGAAAAAACATTATTTTAAGTTAACGAACATAAAGGTACAACATTGGTGGTTTCGTGGCGAACGATTTGTAGAAACAATGAAAACATTATATAATAGATGTTACTAAGAACATTGATTCTTAGGTTCGAAAAAGCTAAATATTAATAAGTTTTAATACAATCATTAATTGCTAAAACAAAATACTGATTTTCTTTCTAAAATTGAGTAAACGAAGGAAGACATTATAGTTGAATAGTTGAACTAAAGGATCAGTTTTCTATTTTTGGAGTGAAGTATTGAAATATATTAAAAAAAAATTATTAATGCTTAATGATATTCATGTCGACTTTACACCTGTTTGATAAGATTATGCGTCTTCTGTCATTTTGTGTCAGTTTGTGAATTTTGTGGCTACAACTACCTACTCGCACAGCACAGCATCTAGCACAGCACAGCACAGCACAGCGCTGCAGAATTATTGAAGGGTTTTCCTTTTCTTTAATTAAGAGTATATTTTAATGCATGCATGGCATGTTAAAATGTATTGTTCTAGTAATACAGGTTTCAGTTCAGCAGTAATGGTAGATTCAGTCTTCACTTCACTCTATTGTTGTGGCAGGAGGGGAGAGAGGGAGGAGCGCTAACATTTAGGTATTATGATTCTGTTTGGCGGAGGGGGCCATTTTCAAGGCGGTAAATTTCTTTCGATCGCATCCCTGAACACAAGTTTGCTTTTCTCTATCGAAATCGAAATAGTTCTAAAGAAAACTTTAACGAGTCAAGTTTTTAATGTATTTCTATTTTAAACTTTACGGATTAACAGTGCGTTGTGGATGAATATTTTTAGTTATTGGTTGCAGATACCTACAACTTAACATTTCCCACGGATAGATATTGAAAAGGAGAGAGTTATTTCATTTTGGAAATCAAAGTTTGATCCTCTATTTAGAAAAAGACCATATTTTTTCTTTATGTGAAACCGTGCGTGCTCCTTTTATTTGTTTATATTATATTGTATACCTATTAAATATAACAGATTTTCACTGAAGACGACAAAAAAGTCGAAATATTTGAATTACCTACCTGTGTACATTTTATTAATAATATAAAAATGCATCATTTTAAAAGAAGTGACAATGAAATTTTTTCCCTGTTATTTGATTTAGTTATATAAAATTAATGTAATATTCCATTACAGCACGCCTGTCAGATATACTCGTATATTCCGCTACAAAGGAACTACGCATACGGCAGCAATTTGAATACTGTAAATATCGCCCCGCGTTTCTGAACTAACATTCTTTTGCATGCTGCGTTCGCAAGATCATAAGAGCTTTTTTTTTTTGGTGCTGCAGTCAGTTCGATTACTGCCTTACTTATATTGGCATAGAATTCATTTTTGACCAATGTTATTTTTCTTGAATCTACACGGTTGAATACTTCTGAAAGAGCTTCACGAAAACACAAGGACTTAGTGCAAAATCAGCTCTTCCCCTCTTAGAAAAGGGGTCATTTTCATTTGAGTAATTTTCAAAATGTCGGCGTAGGGATGAAGCTGGCCGCGAACCGGTATCTGTGTTAAGTCAACACGGCTTTAGTTTCGGTCGTGATTTTTCCTTTGAGCCGTATTTTTTTGAGAAAATTAACAAGACGCAGGTGGCTGGCGACAAGCGGGTCAGGCCAGCGGGTCACGTGTCACCAGAGGCGCCGGCTGGGTCAGGGATCATATGAGTCGATGTACACTTATCATTAGGTACCTAACGAGCAGAATGCCTTGATACGTTGAACTCTAGGTCCCTTCCCTTCTTACTTTACTAGGTGGTAGGGTTTATCCCGGTCGGGTTGGTACCACCGCACTGAGCGAAACGTCTCGGTCGAAATAGCTATGTAAATAGTTCGTGTTTTCCGTCCAGTTCAGTGTAGCCGACATGAAATGAAGGGAAGCACTCACAAGGCACCTAGTTCTCCCGGTGTTATGGGCTGACATCACGGATGTTGTAGTGATGTAGCCATCCGTGTCAGTATCCATAAAATAATAAAAAGAGTAGGTATATTCTAAAAGTATTAGGACAATGTAACTATCAAGCAATAAGTATAGCAGAAAAACCTGCCTGCCTACTGATATGAGCTACGCCATAAAAAATAAACATATTACCTACTTCATTTTGAAAATAATGTTTAGAAAACAAATAAATATTTTCACACTAATAAACCGTGTGGGGCCGGTAGTTAAAAATAGTAGCCCCACTGCATCTCTCCCCGTGCATTTCGTAAAAGGCGACTAAGGGATAAGGACGAGATAGCGTATTAAATAAGCTAACATTAACGTAGAAATAAGCTAACATTACCGTCAGTACAAACAAATTTAAAGCAACACAGCTTTGACTACATGTCTATTAAATTGTTCAATAAATTACCTCACAATATAAAGAGCACTGAAACTGTAACAAAATTTGAGAACGAACTAAGGATCTTTTTAAGTACCTAGCAAATCATTTTATACCCTGAAAGAATATTTTGACGATTGATTAAATGAATATTTCTTACATTCCTATTACTTAATTTAATCTAATTTTACATTTTTGACAACATTCCTAATTGAATTAACTACTGTTATATTAATTATATCTGAAATATTATTCTGTGTTCAAACCTATTTAAATTGTATTTTATCTGACTTATTTTAATAACATAATGAATTTTGACGGACTTATTTTAATATTATAATGAATTTTTATTTTTAATTTAATCAAATTTTACATTTTTGACAACATTCCTAATTGAATTACTGTAATATTAATTATATCTGAAATATTATTCTGTGTTCAAAACTATTTAAATTGTATTTTATCTGACTTATTTTAATAACATAATGAATTTTGACTGACTTATTTTAATACTATAATGAATTTTGTTTTTTTATTCTTATACTGTATGACATGATAATTTTTTGTTAAGAATGACTGATATATTAGGTGTATATTACTGACTGTACAAAGAACAATATACTTATAGCACAACTGTGATAGATAAAACATAAATATGGCAATAAATAGAAAAAACTTACTTATTATAAATTATAAATTGTTAATGTATTAATAGTGAGGATTTAAGATTAGTGTGTGTATGCAACTGTCAAAATGTGAAAAATGTATAAAATGTACTCTAAACCTGACGGTGTTAAGAAAGAGAATAAATAAATAAATATTAAAGGGCGACAGGCTAAGTCACCTCTCACCGTGGTGCGGTCCTTTCACCGAGTCATGTAGTAAGCAGGTGGGTTTTCGTGTTTCCAATCGGTGTTGCAGCACAACACCGATTACTCTGATCACCCTGATGGTCAGGATTCAGCGTATGGTATGTATGTAATAAATTGTAACAGAAAATAGTTCGTCTAGTCGTCTACTACACTCGTAAGAAGCGACCAACCTCGCAAACAAGTTAGTTAACAGTAATATTGTTATCAGTAGAGAAACTCCTACTTTACTGTGTTGTCGGGTGTCATACCCAGTACTCGGAAGAAGCTTTTATGCTACGAAAAATTACATCAGACTTGCCTGAATTGAAGCAATGAAAGCCTATAACGTAATTTGTTACAAAGATTCATGTTGCTGGGATTTAGGAGTGTTTCGTACGAGATTTTACATTCGGTAATCTCAATATATTAAGAAAAAAGCTCTCTTAACAGTTGGAGTGTTTTCAGCTGAAGCAAGGTTTAGATTGTATTAAATCCTGTCGAATGAGACTTAAAATGTATCATAAAGTACGTATGAGTATTCTATTACTTCAGAAAAAAATTAAAAATAAATCAAAGGCTCAAATGTATGAAGAACATCATGAAGAGGCGACAGAGGAGTGTCAGGATCATGGCATGAGGATATTCGTTGTTTCTGCCTAGCCCACTGGGAAACTGGCGTGACGTTATTTATGTGTGTATGTAAGCGAATGGTCTGAAGGGAAGGCTAACGTGGCACCAAGTTCACCCGGTGTTATGGGCTGACATCACGGATGTTGTAGGTGATGTAGCCAACCGTGCCAGTTTCCATAAAAAAAAAAAAAAAATTGTATCTCCTCATTCTGTTCTACAGATGTCAAGGGCGCAGCTTGGAGGAACTAGGAAGAAGAAATGCCTGCATCTTATTCCTAGCCATCTGACCTATCTCCGCACCATTCGTCGCAGAGGAACTAAATATCCTTTGTCGTTGATATTGGGTTTGAACCCATCGTTTCTTAAAATCGTTCCTATGTCGCACCGCTAGCGTGTGAAATCGGCGAGTGTTTCCGGGTATTATTGTATTTTGATTGTATTCGCGAGTCTTCAAACGTCGTATTAACTAGTTGGACGGACAGGCTTTCAATAGTTCGCAAATCTGCTAGGAATGGTGCCTCGCTGAGCGTGGTTTCACGTGGTGAGGTGGATTTGTCTGTTTCGGGTATCTCTGGTAAAGCCACCCATACTGGGTTTCATAACGAAAGCCCAATACTGAATGTAAAAGAAATAGTAATATTAGCTCAACCTCTTCCACTCTGGGGAAGTGACCGTATACAAAGATATCACGCATTCATTTGAAGCGTCCTTGAAAATAAATCGTCCTTTTGGGATAAAAACTACTAATGAGAGGCCGATTGTGTCAAGATAAATAAAAAATCTACCTAAAAAATACTCTCACTTATATCTCACGATTTTTTTGGGCAGAACACAGGACGTCGAACTCTGGATCTGTCTTCTACTTACTATAATGATTCCAACGCTTAAGAGATAAATACCAAGTTCGCAGGAGCTAAATCAAGCAGCGGGATACCCATAATAGAACTGCAAACAAAAGATTATAGCCACATGAAATAGTTAAAAAGTATAAAACTGCCATCGTCATTCACTGCATACAATTTACTTGGTCCCCAATAATTATCGTTCACAAATGCACACCATTTGCACAATAACTACGGCGAGCGTAGATACCGATACGCTAGTCCACAAGCATGAGACAGAGTAGAGGTATATTTGTAATTTGTTTTTTGTGCACACTCCTCGATTAGTTGACAGCGACGACGGCGACAGAACCGTACTGCACTTCTTACACAGGTGAGATACAGAGAGACATGTGGATGAGATAGACAAGGATGGAACAAGAAGGTCTCCACAACTCATTTAATTGATCCGACCACCCCTTCTGTCGTTTGAATTCTTTGACCGACACATACAGCGGCAGATAGGCCACAGCGAGCTCATAAAGCCAACTTTCCCGGAAGTCTGTAAAGAGTAATGGCCGTATCTCCCGGAGTACTGCCCTGTGCGGCTCGCGGGCGACGCGGATTCGTGGCCTGGACGATTAATTACTCTTGAAGTCGGGTCAGCGAGATTCTATCGCCTCCTTTCAAAGTGGCAGAAAATACCGCTAGTGAAAATATGCATCTTATTCGCATTCCTTCGAATGACATAATGACCAGGAATATCATTAGGAGCTGGAAGCTTATACATATTGCCTGCAGAGAGTCTTAATACCTACTTAAGTAGAGGAAATGTAAGCGACACTTTGATGGCCGACGATGACGCCGGGGAGGAAGAATCGGAAAAGGCAGTTTATAAGAGGCGTGCCTTGGGAGAGGCCTATGTCCAGCAGTGGACCGATACAGGCTAATGATGATGATGATGATGAAGAGGCACGAGGTACAAAGTACATACCTCTATCGTACCGGTCGGGCCGACCTATTGCACAGGATGTTGGTTGGCCCCTTTAGTACTAAGCTAGTTATATAGCCCTGTCATCCAGCGGGGTGATGCCAGGAGCGTTCTAGGAACTTTCGAAAACACCCCTTTTGAAAGTTATTTTCGTGTTTGTTAGGTAGTTTTTAGTTATTTGTATGGCTTTTTAGTTTTTACCATTAGTGGCTAGCGACGCCCACAGAACCAGCAACTGGGAGATGTGCGTGAAAAGTAGGTGCTGGAGCTGTCGTATGTTCGTACCGAATCTCGCAATCTTGCCGATTACGAATTTCAACAGATCGAGGATGTCGTAAGATGTGCAGATTTATTTGGCTCTATATTTTAAATTAAAAAGTTATTAATTAGTTGAAAAGAGTAGTGTGTATGAACATTTAATTATTCGTGGACACGCAGTAAGTATCTTACTGTTTCTGGAATAACATTATTTATGTTTCTTTCATGGGCGTCGTTCAGTATTTAAGAATGTGAGTCGTCAGTCGTCACATATCCCTGGATAAGCTTAAACTGAAAATAAGTTTTTTTGAAATATAACTGTTCAATTTACCACAGAACAGCGATCAGCGGCCGTCTTCCCCAAGCCGACCGCCCCTACTAGAGCCGAAAATAATAATAATTCTCGTGGCCGAATGTCAACCGCTATGGTTGACTTTTCGGTTTCTATGAAAACCCTATGTCAGTGTGTCTCCGCGTGCGGTGGGACGCTTTTTACGTTATAAACAAAATTGTGATATATTTTATTGTATTGTTGTATTGTTTATTGATCATTCATATGGCAGTTAGACTGCGCTCGAACTTGTCACAATTTGTTCTACCTTTTAATATCGTGTTTATACTTAGTGCCGTTCGTAGTTCGTGCTCCAGCCTCTCTTGAAGACAGTTGAAATGACCCGTTAGACAATGAGTTGAACTGAGCGAACAAATAAAACTGCTCCAACTTTCTATTCTCTCTCATTCACTAATATTTACCCTCTTCAAAATTCAGATAGTTTTCTTTAAATAAATATCGTCCATATCTGCGCGGTACATGCGGGCTCCAATTGCAGGCAGTGCTTTAGTTCCTGAACTAACAACAACCTATAACATTCGAGCAGCGTGGTATGAGTTAAATAAATGTGAAATATGTAGGTACGTACTCGTATTCTTTAGGGTGTAGACACATTTCGCAAATACAAAATTTTGAAAGTAAAGAAAATGTGCATTTATGAAAAACACTAAGAGTACGGAACAGGCGGAGGTGTGGCACCGTTATCTCTGCCTACCTCCTTGGGAAATAGGTGTGAAGTTATATCGACGTGAGGTAGCGATCAAATGTTTGCAAAATATTAGACCTGACCTGTATATTTAGACCTGGAGACATCCCGAAATCCCGACATATTATAATATGCAAAGTCTGCCGTCTGTGTATATTTATGTATGTATATTCGCTTATAATTCAAGAACGGCTTAACATATTCACTTGCAGTCTATGTAATGCGATATCTTTGTCGGGTTATAGGCCCGTTATAGGCCCGGGTTATAGGTGCGATATCATCACGCCATTATTCATACGAGCCTAGAAGTGGGGTAGGAAGTGAACGCAGATAGAAAAAAAATTGGTTGTCTGTAAAGTCGGTTTACGGACGATAGTTTTACGTGATGACGTCATAAAGTATATAAAGTGCGAAGTCAGATACAAAATCAGTTTATAATACTTTATCGTGCTTAGAAGTTTAATTCTTAAATCGCAAATGTGAGTACTTTAAAAACTAATAATATTAATTATCAATATATACTTTGAATTTACGCCATCTACATATCAAAGCGCATACTACAACGTTGCAACACCTACCTAACTGCGAATCAAGTAAACTACCGCTGAAGTATTTCATTTACTATATTGACGCTAGATGTCGCTCCAAAAGACTCAACGCCATGAAATCTTCACCTACTGGTGACCGAATTTGCTTCGCTAGTACATGACCGATTTAGCCGGGTGTTTAAGACGTCTGGTCGGTCACACAATATTGGTGGCAGGGACCGCGGGTTCGAGGCTCGCAAAAGACGGACAAATATATTTTGTATTTCCTACTCTCCTTATATGCCTCTCTATCGCTTGTTACACGCTCTCGCTTGCACACACAGGTTCAGATGGAACGTGACACTTTTTCGTGTGTGCAGCCGGTGTTCATCAATTTATAAGACGTGACGTCATCACGTCAAAACTATCAACTCCTTTACGGCGAGCGGAGCCGCGGGCACAGCTAGTGGGTATATGTGTTTAGTGCAGGCAGACCATCAGATGTGCAGATGTTATGCCTATTAAACTGAAATAAATAAAAAAAAAATTATATACGTAAACGAATTAAAGCAATGATTGCATGCATTAGCCTTGTCCTGCTCGCACTCTCACCCGCATATTTCCACCCTCACCTAGGCAACGGTGGACGAGAGCGGAAAAATAAATTACCAAAACTTATACAGGCCAAAATAAATAAAGCTATGAGAAGCAGAGGGAAACAGGAAGCGCGTTGCAAATCATAACGTGTCTGAATGTGTGTATTCTATGCCTCGATTACATTGTGTAAGCATCAGAGACCTTTTGACAAAATGCTCTACGAATTGAGCTAAATCCTTCAGATAATCCGCTCAGAAGACATACACGTTGAAATGTTTGGAAAACATGCTTACCTGCGCTGCGGTACAACTACAAAGTTCCACCAATACATTAGCGGTGCGACGAAGTCTGACAAACTATGGGTTCTGAAATGTTACCGGCACTCGTATACGTTCTTTAGTTTCATATAAGCGATATATCAGCTGGTTGACAAGGTGATCCTGCCGGAATAGATGCCGTCATTGCTTCCGCTGTGTTCGCTAGTGCAGATTCAGTAAAGAATTTTACCACATTCTCGACGATTTTCACTTATGAGGTAGAAAGAAACAAACTATTTATTTATGCATTTATTTTTTTATTTATCTCCATTAAAATAATTACAAATTAAACCTAACAGCTATAACAAGTCCCACCAACAACTGCAGCTCTGATTTACATACCTATAGCTAGTCCCATTATTGTTCCCACGACAAGGTTCCACAGGTATCTATGCGTGTACACGACAAACTGCTCGCTAGGAAGGCAGGAACAGGTATATTTTCGACTTAGAACTTTCAGTGAATTGCGTGGGAAATGAATGAACTTACTTTCAGAACACCGATCACGTGTTTCAGAACATAATATTCCGCGTGATCACGAGTGCGAGCGAACTAAATCATTGTCAGAGCTAGTTCTGGCCATGTCAAAACTTCACGTACATAGTGAGGCGTGAAATGGGCACTTGTCAGGCCGGCATGGCATTCGCAGCCCCCGCATGCGACCGAATGTCCATGGGCGTCGCTAGACACCTTATGGGTGGCTCGGCGCCACATGTCGCGCTTACTATAAAAAAAAATAGGTATCGCTAGCTTTGCGCGTATGTCGATGGACAACTAATTACACTCGTTTTCGGCAAATAACAGGAAGATGGTTAGCTTGTTTATCAGGAAGATGTTCCCCTAATGATTGCTCTCTCTTTTACGGTTCGAAAGACACGAGGCGCGTAATGAGCGGAGAGAAGGCCTTCCATATGTCAAGTTAATTGGCACCTTGGAACATTGTACTAGTTGACATGTTTGTTCAGGGGTACCAATACACTTGTTCATATTTTCAGTTCCTACGGTTTCAAGTTTCGAATTGCACTACTGACGTGGAATAATTATAATTTTATGATACTGTCAATGGCTATGCTTCAATTAGCTATGTATATGAATACGTGTAATATGTATTTTGTATAGATATTCTGAAAGTAATAAAGCCGCTCTGTGATAAAATTTCAAATTTATGAAATAGGTAACTCAGACCTCGACGGGCCATCGATCCAAAAGAAGATGAAATTTGAATAACGTTTTCAAAAATGCAGGTAAGTAAGTAAGGCGTATTTCTTATAATAATTCTTATAAGAACCCATGATATATTCTTCAAGAATTCTTAATCTCGCGTATCTCCCATTCCATATCAAATAGCGGTCAACGCGGAAGCCGCATTGCTGAGTTTGGCCCGGAACGTCGTCGGGTCGAACCTCTTATTCTTATTTTCGTATGTAGGCACATTTTTTACATGACTACAAAATCAAACCATAGAATTTAAGTTTGTAAAGTGGCTGATAAAAAAAAGGTTTCTATGTGTATTATTTTATTATTCCTCTTTATTTCACGTTTTTATTACAATAAATTTATATTACTTTTACATATATTTAACTAAAAGTAATAAAAATACACAAAATTAATACAATATCTAAATAAAAACGGTAATTTCCGCGGGCGCGCGGCGGCGGCAAGCCTCCAAATTAAAATATTATTGAATTAATTCTTACACATTGATTCTTAGCAAGATCAGTAATCATGATCACTATCTTAAGTGAGATAACCCATCACAACACAACACAACACGTAAGGCACAGTAGGCGTGAAGAGTTGAAGATTATATTTTTCTTATAACATTTCTCTGTGTTTAACCAACCAGACTGGATGTGCGAATTACACTTGTGCGCAAATACCCAATTTTAGTATTTATGTGGGTAGGTATTATATTATGTCAGTAGGATCAATTTATAGAACGCCTTTATTTCTATAGATCCATCTGTCTCCGTTATTGCCCGGCTCTGCTCATTTAGCCCTCACTAATTTTACGCATTTGATTGCGCCCTTTCTTGGGTCCTTTCTTCCATCGACCTAAGTGGCTATATTTAGGACTCTATATAATTAAATAAAAGACGAGCTTTCAGAAGCACTCAAAATGATATTATATAAAATAATTCAACGCAGAATTAAAGTTTGAAATGTTCGTAAAAAAATCTTTAGAATTAATTTATATGTATAAGTCCAAATAAATGTAATATGTTTACATTAAATAAAAATGCTTTATTTGGTTAGTTAATTCATGATATTATTATTAAAATTAAGTAGAAAATAAGTAAATTTTTGAAAATAATTAATTATTTGCTGTATTTTATTTAAAAAAAAACACTTACAACATTTTGGAATTAGTATTTCAAAGAGTTGTAAAACACTGATCTAAGAATAATTTTGTAAGTATTAGTATTCAAATATATTCATTTATAAAAAATAGGAATACACTGTGTAAAGAAACAAAATCAGATTTATTCCTGTTCCCGTCAAGGTAGAAAAGGAGAGCCTGAAATGAACACTGAAAATGCGCCAGTAAAAACTCTTAAATCTTCTGCCAAGTAGGTCAGGCTGGACAACCTTAAAGTGTTTTCACCATTTGAAAATAAATCTTTTCTTTTAGTTAGAAAAAAAAACATATGAAATTAAGCGATGGTTGCGTAAGTAAAAATGCTAGACCAAAATATTTCTAGTAGAAACTTAAAGAAATCGGAAGATTCATATGCAATTTCAAATAGAATATTCTGCAATGCAATGTGTGTTCTGCACTCCTACGCTACGTTGCTTTTTACCCACGACGACGACGCGGACGGAACGAAGAAGGTAGGTATATATTATTAAGGGTGAGAGGTTGTGTGTGTGTGTGCAAACGAATGTTACCATTTATTAATATGACTTTATTTCAGAAACTTTAAGCAATAAAACGTTTCTATTCTATTATTATTCTACATTCGAGTTACCCTGTGTTTTGGTTCTTACACTTGGTTTTTGTTCTTACAAGTATGATTTACGAGTACGAAGCAGCCACGTGTACATATTCAGAATAGCCAGATGTCACATCGAAATTGCCTATAAATTCAAACGGTGTTATATCGAAGCCACACGCTGTATAAGGCCTTACTACACCAGCTGGTCGATAGGAAGACAGGTAGAGCAACCGAGCGCTGTGTAGTTCATCCCCTCGTCCATCCCGCTGCGACCAGAGGATGTGAGACCTCGCAACCGCCTCGGGCAGCTGACTTTGCAGACCTTGTACGATCGGCAGAAGCATCTGGCTTCTGGCTTGGATGACATTTAGAATATTGTGGATGTGGAAGAGATTTTGTGGTTGGTATCCTTGTTCTCTCTGTCTACCCCATCTATAAACAAAAAGTGTTAAGAGAACAAATATGATAGTATCGACTTGTCTACCCCATCGAAAAACTGATGTTTTTATAACGAAGTTGCAAATTATTTACATAAAATCCAGAGTGTTTCTACGTTACAGTTTCAGGGGGTTTTAGAGGGAAATATTATAACAAAACAATCACGTGAATAACCCACAAGCAAAGAGTCGTACAGTTTCACCATTAACGGTTAATTATGTAATCCGATATGTGTGGCTGAGTCAGAGGGGCCAAAGAACAGACTCCAACCAGTCAATATCACCTCCGAGAAGGTACTTACCGGAGATTTCCCTTTGGATTCCTGGCTACACTGAACTTGAGGAGAACACAGCTGAGGCTACTATGCGGCCATCTTACATCTAGGACAGTGGATGTGTAATTACAAAATGTTTGTTTATCTTCTGTTAATCTTGAACACATAGGAGTTTCTTAATCAGAAAAATGCGGACAACAAATAAAGAAAAATCGTCCGAGCCGGGACTCGAACCCGGGACCCTTGGCTGTAGCTGCCAATGCGATACCAACTTCGCTACCCGGACCGTGACGATTTCTCTTCTAATTGTTGCCGTATTCATCTGGATCTTTTTTAACGCTCACTCAGCGTTCGAAGTAGTTTACACAGGTTGATTATCAACCTTATGTTGTCGCCGTTAAGATCGTACTTAACATGGACGACACTAGAAACTACTTCTTGAGATTTCCAATGGAAACTTTTTTTTTGTTTGATTTTTCGTGCTAAGCATGCAAGTCGCTTACTGAATCTTAATCAGAAAAATGCGGACAACAAATAAAGAAAAATCGTCCGAGCCGGGACTCGAACCCGGGACCCTTGGCTGTAGCTGCCAATGCGATACCAACTTCGCTACCCGGACCGTGACGATTTCTCTTCTAATTGTTGCCGTATTCATCTGGATCTTTTTTAACGCTCACTCAGCGTTCGAAGTAGTTTACACAGGTTGATTATCAACCTTATGTTGTCGCCGTTAAGATCGTACTTAACATGGACGACAATAGAAACTACTTCTTGAGATTTCCAATGGAAACTTTTTTTTTTGTTTGATTTTTCTTGCTAAGCATGCAAGTCGCTTACTGAATCTTAATCAGAAAAATGCGGACAACAAATTCTCCTCCTCCCGGGACTCCCGGGTTCGAGTCCCGGCTCGGACGATTTTTCTTTATTTGTTGACCGCATTTTTCTGATTAAGATTCAGTAAGCGACTTGCATGCTTAGCAAGAAAAATCAAACAAAAAAAAAAGTTTCCATTGGAAATCTCAATAAGTAGTTTCTGGTGTCGTCCATGTTAAGTACGATCTTAACGGCGACAACATAAGGTTGATAATCAACCTGTGTAAACTACTTCGAACGCTGAGTGAGCGTTAAAAAAGATCCAGATGAATACGGCAACAATTAGAAGAGAAATCGTCACGGTCCGGGTAGCGAAGTTGGTATCGCATTGGCAGCTACAGCCAAGGGTCCCGGGTTCGAGTCCCGGCTCGGACGATTTTTCTTTATTTGTTGTCCGCATTTTTCTGATTAAGATTCAGTAAGCGACTTGCATGCTTAGCAAGAAAAATCAAACAAAAAAAAGTTTCCATTGGAAATCTCAAGAAGTAGTTTCTAGTGTCGTCCATGTTAAGTACGATCTTAACGGCGACAACATAAGGTTGATAATCAACCTGTGTAAACTACTTCGAACGCTGAGTGAGCGTTAAAAAAGATCCAGATGAATACGGCAACAATTAGAAGAGAAATCGTCACGGTCCGGGTAGCGAAGTTGGTATCGCATTGGCAGCTACAGCCAAGGGTCCCGGGTTCGAGTCCCGGCTCGGACGATTTTTCTTTATTTGTTGTCCGCATTTTTCTGATTAAGATTCAGTAAGCGACTTGCATGCTTAGCAAGAAAAATCAAACAAAAAAAAAGTTTACATAGGAGTTTTGTTAAACTAAATTATTCTAATTATATTAATTAAATTATTAAATTATATTCATTTATTTCCAAATTTCTTTTTATACAAATTTTACATTTTTTTTAAATTAAAACCTAAAATTAATATAAAAACAAACGGAGTTTCCACCACCGGCGGCGGGGCGAGCCCAGGCTACCAATGGTCGGGTCCCAAAGAGAGGAACCTCCGGACGATGCGTGCAGTGTCGAGCAGGGCTGCCTTCTGGATCTGGCCCTTGACCCAACCACTCAGCAAGAGCCTCTTAAGGTGGTCATCGAGGCTCTTCGCTATCAGCCCATGCGCTGATACGACTATGGGCACAACGATCGTCGAGTCGACGGGCCACATTTTGGTAACCTCGTGCTGCAGATCCAGATACTTCAGCATCTTCTCTGCTTCCTTACTGACGAGGTTACCATCGTGCGGCATGGCGATATCGACGAGCGGTGCGCGCCTCGCCTCCCGGTCCACTATCACAATATGAGGTCTATTCCCGAGAATAGTCCTATCTGTAATAATGGACCGGTCCCAGTAGAGTGTGACATGACCGTTCTCGAGAACTGGCGGCGGATTGTACTTATAGTAAGGCACTTCGGTACCTACAAGGTTGAACTTTAAGGCACGTTGCTGGTGGATAATCCTGGCTACTAGGTTGTGTCTATGCAAATAATTAATTATTATAGCTGTAGTTCCGACGAAATGGCTAAAAATTTGAAGCACGACCGAAAGTAAGCACCGACGTGGCACCAAGTTCACCCGGTGTTATGGGCTGACATCACGGATGTTGTAAGTGATGTAGCCAACCGTGTGAGATTCCATAAAAAATATAAAAAAATTCTCGCGTTATTGACACATTCTAATTTTGGATTCTTTATATTCTAAGACTTACTCTTATGAGTTTCGTAAGAATGTGTTTATTTCTAATACTTATAATAATATAGGAAAACAATCAATATAAATATTATGTACGTACTAGTATTCTAGTATTGGCATTCCTTTGCCATCTCTACAAAGATTCGCAAGTAAAACCCGCGGTGTTGTCTTTCCGGCTGTGGATATAAAACTTAGCGCGAGATCTTTCTGTAAACAACTGAGCCGCCCAGCGTCTCCGACGCCGCGCCGCGCCGCCAGCCTTCTGCGATCTCCAACCTGGAGGAAAATACAAGAAAAACTTGCATCGGCGCGGCGGCGGAATATCAAACGTACGATGAACTCCAAAGCACATAAGGGGCATCAAATCGTCCAGCGGACGCAGTACACGCCGATTCAGCAATTATTATAAACATTTGCAAGGCATGATTCTACAGCTCAAATGAACAACGTATGTATTCGTTTATATTTTTTTTTTATTTAAACGGTTTTATTTAGCTTGACTTCGTTTATTTGTTTCTATCTTTGTTTCAAATCTTGCGACAACTTTTTCAACTACTTCTACTGAACCGATTTTTATGAAACTTTGCACACACATTGAGTTCTCGTGACAATACAATATTATGATAATTTCAACTTGGTAACGAGGGTCTGATGATGAAGTCAGGAGGTGTACAGTGGAACTCTTTAACCGTTACTAGTAACCCCCTCGAGTTTGGGCTCATATGGTTGACTTGGACGAGAGTCCCATACTTCTACCAATACACTTGGTGACGAGGGTCTGATGATGGAGTCAGGAGGTGTACAGTGGAACTCTTCAACCGTTACTAGTAACCCCCTCGAGTTTGGGCTCATTTGGTTGGTTTGGACGAGTGTCCCATACTTCTACCAATACACTTGGTGACGAGGGTCTGATGATGGAGTCAGGAGGTGTACAGTGGAACTCTTCAACCGTTACTAGTAACCCTCTCGAGTTTGGGCTCATTTGGTTTGTTTGGACGAGTGTCCCATACTTCTACCAATACACTTGGTGACGAGGGTCTGATGATGGAGTCAGGAGGTGTACAGTGGAACTCTTCAACCGTTACTAGTAACCCCCTCGAGTTTGGGCTCATTTGGTTTGTTTGGACGAGTGTCCCATACTTCTACCAATACACTTGGTGACGAGGGTCTGATGATGGAGTCAGGAGGTGCACAGTGGAACTCTTCAACTGTTACTAGTAACCCCCTCGAGTTTGGGGTCATTTGGTTGGTTTGGATGAGTGTCTCATACTTCTACCAATACACTAGGTGACGAGGGTCTGATGATAGAGTCAGGATGTGTACAGTGGAACTCTTCAACCGTTACTAGTAACCCCCTCGATTTTGGGCCCATTTGGTTGGTTTAGACGAGTGTCCCATACTTCTACCAATGCACTTGGTGACGAGGGTCTGATGATGGAGTCAAAAGGTGTACAGTGGAACTCTTCAACCGTTACTAGTAATCCCCTCGAGTTTGGGCTCATTTGGTTTGTTTGGACGAGTGTCCCATACTTCTACCAATACACTTGGTGGCGAGGGTCCACATTCAGGAGGTGGACAGTGGAACTCTTCAACTGTTACTAGTAACCCCCTCGAATTTGGGCTCATTTGGTTGGTTTGGACGAGTGTCCCATACTTCTACCAATACACTTGGTGACGAGGATCTGATTATGGAGGCAGGAGGTGGACTGTTGAACTTAAATAAAACAAAAATAATGATCAGGATATTTGTTTGAATCCACCCAAGTTAAGGTTTCTGTATTGTCCCGAGAGCTGTGTGGTGTTTGGGTGGCTAAAAATGATACATCGTTAGCGATACACCACCCAAGTCAACGTTTGAAACGTGCCAAGGACTGTGTGGCATTAGGGTGGATAAAAATTATACTTCGTTAGCGTTTCAACCTTCAAGGCTGGGCACACCTTGTTGTATGAGAGCCTTGCCCCTCTACATGAACCTCTGGGGGGGGGGGGGGGGGGGGGGTCGACTGTTATTGGTCCAATACTCGTGGGAACAACATAAAAGAAAAAAAAATTATAAAAAAAAATCAAACTAAAAACGAGTAAATAAAAAAATAGGTAAAAAAACTTTTAAGTTAAACGGTTTTATTAAAAAAAAAATAGCTGTACAAAAAACTAGAAAAAAAATCAGCTATACAAAAACTAGAAAATAATAAGGGCACAAACCTGGGCCTTCTTAAGATTTTACGTTTGGGTAAGAAATCGTGAAATATTAGCGTGATGTCTTCTCATGTCGGATGCCAAAGGGCACTTTGTGTCGCTGCGTCAGCGAAATAAGTAGGTAATAAATTGAGACTTTTAACAGACTAATATAAAAACGTGGGGCGTATAATATACGTAATAAATACTCGTAACATGCGCCCCACGTTTTTATATTAGTCTGTTAAAAGTCTCAATTTATTACCTACTTATTCCGCTGACGCAGCGACCAAAGTGCCCTTTGGCATCCGACATGAGAAGACATCACGCTAATATTGCACGATTTCTTACCCAAACGTAAAATCTTAAGAAGGCCCAGGTTTGTGCCCTTATTATTTTCTAGTTTTTGTATAGCTGATTTTTTTTCTAGTTTTTTGTACAGCAATTTTTTTTTTAATAAAACCGTTTAACTTAAATGTTTTTTTACCTATTTTTGTATTTAATGATCATAATTTTTTAGGGCCCATAAGGAAGCATATGTCGTCTCTCTGTCCGTTCGTCCTTCCGAGTGCTGTGTCTTTTGAACCGTAATATGTAACCGGTTGAAATTTTCACAAAATTTGTTATTATGGCGCAAAGAGTGTGTATTACGTCGAGGAGCGCAGCGACACAAACTCTTTGTTATGGCGTACCCATATCACTGGGCGTACCTAAAAAAGCAAAAAGTAACAAATTGAGAGAGGTACAAGAAACGTGATAAGATTCGATCAGAACATATTCACGCTACTAAATAATTGATGGCGCCACAGGTATTTTGCATCGAAAACTGACGAAACATCGAATATACTGACTAGACTATATGGTTTCTTGACAGGTATGTGATTATTTATGGCAAGTGTGTTTCCCGAATGCTTTAACCTGGGTGTCTTCAAACGTCGTATTAACGGGCTTGACAGCCTAGTAACAGTCCGCAAATCTGCTGGCATGGCACCTAGCTGAGCGTGGTTTCGCGAGGAGAGGTATTTTTGGCTCTGTCGACTGCACCATCGGTCTGTCGGCACAGCCACCCATGTTGGTTTACATAAAAAAGGTATGGTATAGCGGATCCCTACGTGTGTGACTAAAAGTCGAACTTGACCGATTTTTTTTTATTTACCGCCACAAATATGTATGGGGATCGATATTTTATTTTAATATAAAAAAAAAAATTAAATACTTATTTTTTATTTGAGCTGCAGAATCACCCTTTAAAATGTTGGTAGTCACTGCTGAATAGACATAGATAACAGAAATGATATCATAAAATATGTCTCCTATACTTGTGGACTCACGTATCTAAATGAAAACGCGTATTACTTATAAGCTCTGTGATACAAATTGTGTGTTTATAAAACTGTAAGTCCCTTCCCTTCTTACCTTACTAGGTGGTAGGGTTTATCCTGCCCGGGTTGGTACCACCGCGCTGAATGAAACGTCGATCGAAACGGCTACCTATGTAAATAGTTCGTGTTTTCTGCCCAGTTCAATGTACCCGACATGAAATGAAGGGAAGCACTTGTCATGGCACCTAGTTCACCTAGTGTTATGGGCTGACATCACGGATGTTGTAGGTGATGCGTGTCATCCATAAAAAAATAAAAAAAGATCGCATAAAATTACTCAACTAAAGAAGCCCTCTTACACTTTTGATTTCTTTGCAAACGTTTATATTTGAGCCGATCGCGCCGGCATTAGTAATCTCTCGAGATAATATTCTCAGCTTTACATTAATTTCGTTAGTCCGGGCTCTCCGTTAAAACAGTCGGAAAATAAATGAGTGACAGAAGGCAGAAAATATAAATGTTGGGAGGGTTAAAGAAGGGTTAAATTTTTGGCTTAATGAGTTTTTGTAGGTGCAAGAGAGTTCATCCAGGTACGTACATACAGTCAATTATTATGTTTTTTTTTATGTAATCCGGTATGGGTGGCTGTGTGGAGGGGCCAAAGCGCATGCTCCGACCAGCCATTGGCTGGCAGCCAATATCACCTCCGAGAAGGCAGGTGCCATACCGGAGACTTCCCTGGATTGCTGGGTATACTGGACTAGAGGAGAACACAACCGAGGTTGCTATGCGGCCATCTTACATTCAGTACCGTGCTACCAACCCAGTCGGCCACAATTTGAGCCTATCACCTAGTAAGGGGCAAGGGAAGGGACCTACAGTTTTACACCGGTTCCGAACGGTGAAGCAGCAGGTGTAGGTATGCACGTACATTTTTTCGTCAGAAAGTCTCATTGGTACACGCCGACCGGATTTGAACCTCGGACCTCTCGCATGAGAGGCCGATGCCCAAACCACTCGGCCACCCGCCGCATAAATGTAGGTATGTATTAATTCAGTTAGGTATTAATTCAAACTTATAATTTAAAGCTATAATAAATACGTTCAAGCGTGCATATACTTACCTAATTCATTCTTTCTCTACGAAAATGTATGAAATAGATACAGACGGAGGTCAACCATGGTCTTTTCCGTGTATAAGTTGTGCATCTCTCCCAGTGCCTTTCGTAAAAGGCAAGAAAGGGATAAGGACAAGATGCCGTGCACAAGGGCGACAGATTGGCCACCTCTCACCTTGACACGGTCCTTCCACCGAGTCATGTAGCAGGTGCTTTACTTGCTGCTAGATAGTTATCTAATACTTTGCTAAACGTGGTGGTCGGTGTTGTGATGTAATTTACCGGAGTTCTTGCAGCACATCACCGACTGCTCTGCTTACCCTGATTGTCGGGATACAGCGTGTGGTATGTATGTATGCTCTAAGTTGTAAGCTCTATTATGGTCACACATGTGAATTATTTAGACAATACATAATCTCTATATCTATATCTCTATCTCTAATAATTCTTATAAAAGGGAACGTCTGTCTGTATGTATGTTTGAGGTAAACTCCAGAACCACTGAACAGATTTTGATGCTGTTTCGCTACATCATCTTGAGGCTCGCTATATACCATCACGCTAAATAGCAGCTATAGAGCAGTATAAAAAATGTATAGTATGGACGGGAGAAAGATAATGAGAATATATATAAGAGACGCGATCGTTCAGTTTTTCGTTTAAATTGGATTTGCTTAAACCGAGTCTACAGCGAGCGAAGCCGCGGGTAAAAGCTAGTATTGGCGAAGTAACTATTAAATAATCTGTGGTATTGGGTTTATTCACCGCTACAACATACCTAGGTACTCGTACACGCGCAATGCACTATTATATGCACTATTTTATACTCTATCCACTGCCATTACGGTGATTACACCTAGTGCGTAAGACAAGTTACCTGCAGCGGGTGGCCGAGTGGTTTGGGCATCGGTTTTTCACGCGAGAGGTCTGAGGTTCGAATCCGGTCGGCGTGTACCAATGAGTTTTTTCTGACGTAAAAAATTTACGTGCATACCTACACCTGCTGCTTCACCGTTCGGAACCGGTGACCGGTGAAAAACTGTAGGTCCCTTCCCTTGCCCCTTACTAGGTGGTAGGTTCAAATTGTAGCCGACTGGGTTGATACCACCGTACTGGAAGTAAGATGGCCGCATAGCAGCCTCGGTTGTGTTCTCCTGTAGTCCAGTATAGCCAGCAAAGCGTGGAAGTCTCCGGTACGGCACCTACATTCTCGGAGGTGATATTGGCTGGTCGGAGCATGCGCTTTGGCCGCTCCGACTCAGCCACCCATACCGGATTACATAAAAATAAAAAATATAATAAAAAAAATGCATCCGCGCAACGCTTGCCAGTTTGTCCTCAAAGTCCTCAAAAGGTTATTCGACCAACCATTCATGCGATAGCCTCAGGTTACCGCCTTTCTTTGATGCTAAAATAGCTTTCCAGCGAAGGATTCTCAAAAGAATGCTCCCCTCGTATGAATTTCAAGAAGGAACCGGAAACAATAGAGAGTTAATTGTTTTTGTGCCCCGCGGTGGATGAGCGCGCGAAGCGTGAAGAATGCCTACAGTTTCTCGGCGTTTATGCTCCTGCGTTTTTTCCGCCTGTTCCATGTATCCATACCAGGTCATCCATAATAGTATGGAAGAATTGAATATTTTTCCCCTTATACATACTACCTAGTAGGGATACTTTCAACCTCCTATCGAAATGTAAGTATAATGAAATTGAAAATGTTTAAAGTGTTTTTCAAGTACCTATCTATATATGTACATATAATAAAATCATAGAGTGAAAAAATTTCATTAACGTATTTTCTTTATGGAAACTGACACAGTTCGCTACATCATCTAATACATCCGTGATGTTAGCCCATAACACCTTATTGAACTACGTGTCATGTCAGTGCTTCCCTTCGGTCGTGCCGGCTACACTGAACTGGACGGAAAACACGAACTATTTACATAGCCGATTCAACCGACCTTTCATTCAGTGCGGTGGTATCAATCCGGGCGAGTTAAACCCTACCACCTAGGAAGCTAAGAAGAGAAAGGACCTACAAGTTTTACGTGGAATCCGAACCACGGTCAGTCTCCAACGGTCGAGCGGTCACGCATCCATCCACTGACCGCGCCCAGGTGTGCTTATCATCCGACCGACAGTCGACCGACCGAACCACTGAGCTACCGAGGCTAACAACAACATAATTGTTGAGGACCTGCTAAGATAATCTGGCAGGAGTCTAGAATCGCAGCGGCGCTGTGCCACAAAGGACGACGGAAGAGGCGGCAGTGGATGCACATCCCTGTCGGATTGGTGGTGGGGATGAAGGGAGCTTACGTCTTATTCTAGCGGAATGGAGCAGTTGCGCACTTCGTAAACACGTTGTACTGTCAAGATTTGCGTACCTAGGTATTGTATTCTTTATTACAAAGAGTTTGTAAGGAGCGCAGCGACGACGTAACACAAACTCTTTGCTTTATTATAGGAAACTAGCTTTTGCCCCGGCGTCGCTCGCGGTAGACTCGGTTTAATAGCGAATCCGATTTCAACGCAAATATGATACTCGTAATAAACGATGGCTTCTCTTATATTCTGCCTATCCCTATCTCTCTCCCGTCCATTTTTATATTATTTATTTTTTATGGAGACTGACACGGTTGGCTACATTACCTACAACATGCGTGATTTCAGCTTATAACACCGGGTGAACTAGGCACCATGTCAGTGCTTCCCTTCATTGTCGGCTACACAGAACTGGACGGAAAACACGAACTATTTACATAGCCGTTTCAACCGACGTTTCGGTCAGTACGGTGGTACCAACCTCGACGTTTTAAACCCAACCACCTAGTAAGGTAAGAAGCGTTCTATGTAGGTAAGGTCCCTTACAGTTTTTCGTGAAATCCGAACCACGATCAGCCTCCAACTAAACGTCGGTCGGAACGACTATGTCATTATTTCATGTTTTCCGTTCAGTTCAGTGTAACCGGCACTAAATGGGAAGCACTGGCACCTAGTTTTGGGTTATGGGCTGATATCACCGAAGTTCTATGTGATGTAGTTAATCGTGTCGGTTTCCATAACAAGAAAATACATGGGTTCAAACCTACACACATACACACATGCATACATATGGGTTGCATGCAAATTTCCTTCCTTTTACCCGACAATTTAAAATAGCGAATATTATTATTATATTATTCATTTATTTACACGTTTTTCTTATATTAATTTTACATATTTAAGAACACTTAAATAAAACCCAAAATTAATATAAACAATGTATTAATTATGTATTATTATTACTTTTAGTAGTAGTAATTTCAACCATACATACATATGTGTAATTTTTAACACAAAATTTAAAACACAAAATTTGTGTAATAAGTAGATAGATAGATAGATAGAAAATTCTTTATTGCTCCAGTAAACATTAAACAGTAACAAATACATTGGAAAATTTACATAAGGTGCAATGGCGGACTTATCCCTTACAGAGATTTCTTACAGTCAACCTTTAATTAATAAGTAATTTGTTTAATAAGAAAATGTTGTGTATGTATGTATGTATGATACTAAAACTAAATTGACGATTTTTAGAAATATTTTCTGTACGCATGTATGTATGTTCCTCCATAACTATTAAACCGATCATCCAAATTCGATGAAACTTAGTACAAGCACATTTAGCTATACGAGACACGGGATAGGCTAAAAATTCTATTCCGATTACGCTAACATGTGGCTCTCATAGAAACCGAATTGTTTCGCGCGCCGTAATAAAGGTACGGTAGCGGGCTTTCTTACTTTTTTTTTAAAATACGAATTTCACGCGAGCGAAGCTGCGGGCAAAATCTATTTGTCATATTTTTCCCAAACATTGCAGCTTCTGTGCTTGCACTTAACATGACAGCTGCCATTCTACATCTTCACTTCTCCGCTGCTTTTATTTTCAGTAAAAAAGTAGCGTCGCTAAGGACATCCTCGCGAGGCAGCGGCGACTGTTGGGCGGCGCGCGGCGGGGGCGGGCGGACAGACGGCAGCTGCTAAATCACGACTCGCTCAGACCTCTGAGCGAGTGAGGAGAATATCTCGCAGACTTCTCTGCTAAGTGCGGAGATGCGACGGAGTAGCGTCGGGGAAAGAAGACGCTGAAATAAAAAAAAATATGTAGTTATTTTCAAAGTTCTTTTCAGCCAATATACTCTCTTCTCATTGTTGGAAGAACAAAAACGGAAAAAAAGTAATGATAAAACATAAAAAAAAACCAAAATAAAAAAAAACAACAAATCGCTAAATTACGTAAATTGGAAGTAACGTCCTTTTCGCCGCAATTCTTAGTTCCGGAATGAGCTAAATATTATAATAATATGTTGAATGAAACAATAAATCGTTAAAAATCATAACTATTTAATACGACCCCAATACATAGTACGCGCCTAGCTTTCATTCAAACATTTCAGTCACGTACTCAACTCTGTCCGCGATCCCCGTGTCCCACCGTACTCGCATTAACTGTATTAGAGCACGTAATGATGCAGTGGGCGATGTACTGGTTGGGAAAGGCTGTATGGGGGGCTGGCGGGAGGGGAGGGAGAGATATAGTGCCGCCATTAGCGACCACCCTTCCCCAATTAGCGTGGAGCGAGAAATAGGGTGTTGGTGGATGTGGCGGGAAGGAAGAACTGTTCAGTGGCTGGGTGTGTGAACGAATTGGTCATGCGTGGGACTTGAGTATTTCAGATATTTAAACGATTGAGATAGGAGAGGAATTCATATTATGAAGGTCGGCATAACATACTTATAGTTACGATTATTATAGTTAGCTTATGTAATGTATAATCAATGGTTTCATTAAAACTTTAAATGTTATTTTGATTTTATTCTGTGATGCAGACGACGACGTTGTTATTTCTTTCACAATGTGTTTTATCCTAGTCAATTACACAAATAGGTACCCTAAAAATAAAATTGTTTTCACCCGACTACGGCTAAATCAAGAGGGCTATTATTATTACAATAATCCAACAGTAATACACATTTTTGGCGCCAAATTAAAAGAATACCTTCTCAGCGCTAATTTCAGTCAGTCAGTCAGCATGTAAGCTTCCACTGCTGAACATACGCCTCTCCAATTTTCCTCCAGTCCTCCCGGCCTTCTAATTCTTCTTCACGCTAATACTCATACTAGCTGTAAATACATTTCTATATAACACGCGTGAGGTAGGTGAGGTATCTAATTTAATTTAGTTTAATTCTGCTGTTGTAAAAATTAATCTTTTGTAAACTTTTAAAAAAATTGTGTAAATGTGTACTGTGGTTAATTTTGTATAAAGTTCTTTTTTTCTTTCTTTCAGATTTCATTTAATTTAATTAATAGTGTAGGCTAGGCTTAATAAAAACAGCAGCCCTTGAAAAACTTGAGTGGCCATATGCTGACGTGCCTGCGCTCTTTCTTTTGTACAATGTGTGGCTCTATCTATTTGTGTTAATGTAATATAATGTACTTATGTATGTACAATTGAATAAAATACTATTCTATTCTTCTGCTAGTAATTATATTGATTAGTTATATCAATGAAGCTACGTGTGCAGAAGTTACCAACTTCTGTGGCATTTTCGCGTGAGTCTCGTCTTAATGGGAAATTTTATATTTAATTCCGCCCAATCAGGGGGAGTTTTAATTAATATATTACGTGCCGACGTAGACCGGGGCGCTTCACAATATACCTTTACAAATATATCTTGACAGGTCCTGTCCTTAAGATTCTCTTGTAGCACCTTTTGATATGAAAGTGAAAGTCAACGGAGACGTTTGTGACGATAGTCTTTGAACATGTAGAGGCCTGTAGGTATACTTCCAGTCGGTTGAATCAACCTGATATTA
Source organism: Nematopogon swammerdamellus (assembly GCA_946902875.1). Lineage (NCBI taxonomy): Eukaryota > Metazoa > Arthropoda > Insecta > Lepidoptera > Adelidae > Nematopogon > Nematopogon swammerdamellus. The sequence goes on from OX336345.1 coordinate 11,421,589, forward strand.
ATATGGTCTCATTAAAGTCTAGGGGTTAAGATTGATTTTAATACTTAGGAGGCTTATTTGTCGATAGGGTGAAACCGACGAACATGTATGGTAAAAATGCAGGAGGTGTAGGAAGTGTCGGTACTGTGGTATGTGGAGATTCGTTCTCTGGAATATGCAATCTGCGAAGGAAAAAAGCTATTAAGTAGTTGGGAGACTTTCACACCGCAACCGGTCTTTTTGCGCGGCTTCTATATAAAATAGGGCAATCGCAGTGCCTGGCTGGCTGGCGGCGAAGAGCGGTCACTTTGTCCGCCCTAGGTTAGGGCGGTCGCAGTGACCGACTGCTGGCTAGGGGCGAGCGGCATCGAAGCCGCTACCGAATGTCCGTCGAAGCGCCTCCTTGCTCGACACCGTTCCCGGCGACTGTTGGGGCGATGGTGCTGGAAGAAACTACGTTTTCTGCCTAACCCATCGATTGTCCGGTTGGATGTAGTTGTAGGACTAGGATAATACAGTATATACATATTTGCTATTTAAACCCAGTAAAAAACCATAAAATGATGAACTTTTATTTAATATTAATCCGGTACAGGTGGCTCAGTCAGAGGGGCCAGAGCACTTGCTCCGACCAGCCAATATCACTTCCGAGAAGGTGCCATACCGGAGACTTTTCTTTGCATTGCTGATTCGTGTTCTCCTCTGTCCAGTGTTATAGTGGACAGAGAAGAACGTGAGAATGTACGGTGGTAGCAGCCCAGTGGGCTACAATTTGAGCCTACCACCTAGTAAGCAGAATGGGAAGGGACCTACAGTTTTACACCGGTTCCGTACGGTGAAGCAGCAGGTGTAGGTATGCACGTACATTTTTCCCTGAGGAAAAACTCATTGGTGCACTTTGTCGGCCGGATTCGACCCTCGAACCCTGAAATCAAGAGTTCAAGCCGAGACTGGGCCTACTACTCGCAAACTATATTGTATGTTATCTGGTATCGCCAAGTCGAGCCAACATGGCCGTATCACCTTTTCTGGATTGTTAATTATTTGCAGTGTGATATTTTTTCAATTATGCTAAACTGAACTTTAAAGCAACAAATATCTCTTACGTTGGAAATCGGTAACAACGAGGTTATGTTTTTATGGCTTTTCCCGTCTTTACGTGGCGAAGACTATTATACAAGGCGTTTACATTATGAGGCTTACTTTTTAGGGCGAACCAGCCGACGAGCGTGAATGAAAAACGTGACACATCTAAATGTGGGACTGCAACGCGCGTTGTCACTGCCTACCCCGTGGGGAGACAGGCATGACTTTATGTATGTATGTATGTTAAAAGTCTAGGTTCCGAAAGCTTGTAAATCATATTGCAAGCTTCAGATTATGCAACCGTTGCATCAATATGTGAGACAGTTGCTACCTAAGAATTCAAAAGGGATAGAACTATTATTTCGGTCATACGTTGCATATAATTTACTTTGACCCCAACCTAACCACAAATGCACACAATTTGCATGAGACAGCACGTAATGCGCGAATGAATAAAGATACGTGAGTCAACAATCTGTGATAGAGATATAACCATTTATAATCTATCGTGTGTTGTACCGTATGGGGCCGGTACTTTAAAAGAATAGCCCCACTGCATCTCTCCCCATGCATGTCGTAAAAGGCGACTAAGGGATATGACTCCTTTCTTATATTACTATGTGGTAGGGTTTAACCCGCCCGGGTTGATACCACCGCACTGAATGACAGGTCGGTCGAAACGGCTATGTAAATAGTTTGTGTTTTCCGTCCAGTTCAGTGTAGCCGGCACGACCGAAGAGAAGCACTGACGCGGCACCAAGTTCACCCGGTATTATGGGCTGACATCACGGATGTTGTAGGTGATGTAGCCAACCGTATCAGTTTCAATAAAAAAAAATCGAATTCGTTCCTGTATCATACAGAGAAAACATAGGATGGTGCGTGCGTGTGTTCCCTACTTATGTAGTAGTACCTATACTGCGTATGAAACTACTACTACAGCGACTACGATCTTTTTGTCCGCTTGGCGCCTCTCTGAGCGTGGTTTCGTGAAGAGGTGTTTTATTGGCTGTGGTTGATCTTCTGTCGGACTTTCAGGAACAGCCACACGTGCCGGCTGTTTAAAAAAAAATTATTTGCACTTCGATGAGTAGATGCTCCTTCTATCCTTCGTATTCTTTGATTGCTGTTGTTCGCCGTCGCATATTATGTAAATTATTGTTGCACACATCGTAACCTCATACATGTCCCAAGATCTACGAATATGTTGCGGGTAAGTGTACTCGGGTTCATTTCATAATAGCATTATCATATCACTTATCTATCACCTATAGAACCGCCGCCTGTGTTATTTTTTTATATATAACGATCTGGCATAGTTGGCTGTGACCACAGAGCACGGAACGCCCCCCGCCCGCGCCCCTACTAGAGGCGCCCTAAGCGATAATATTTGAAACTCAATAACTGGACGCAGTGCTATTAGCGCTTCGTATGTGTGTGTGTGTGTGTTAGTATCGACACTACACACAAAGAGGAGCAAGTTAGGCACACGCACAAAACAAATGCACACGCACAACACACATATGAATGTCATAGCCCACGCCTACAGGCTTCAACGCCGTTGTAAGGAAATCGCGCTCAGGGCGCCTCTAGTAGGGGGCGGGGGCGGGGGGCGTTCCGTGCTCTGTGGCTGTGACCAATAGTCCGTCGGAAGTTCAGACACAGCCAATAACACCACTCCTCGCGAAACAAGGCTCAACGAGGGGTCACTCATGCTGGCGCATGAGGGAAGGAAGCAGGGTGCGCGGCGCAGAGTCGGGGGCGCTGGTGCCGGGCGCTGCTGGAGCGAGCGGGAAAGGGGAAGCGGATTGAGCGCACTCACGCGGAAGGCTGGGTGGGTGGTGCTCGCGGACTACGCATATTGCGACACGTGTCGTCGGCGGATCGCGATCGACTAATTCAGTTGCACGAGTCAGTAAGCCTGGATGCGCTATACATAGGAGGACAGGGGTAGCCGCGCGCCAGCGCAAACGCGCCAGCGCGTCAGTCTAGCGCCGGCGACCGATCTTAGTCTCCGTCCGCCGCTCAGGCGGAGCGAACGTGCGCGTCTGTCACAAAATGCCTCATTGTGCAGTGCTTTGGTGCAAAAAGTCGTCGAAAAATTCAAACTTGAACACAGATGGAGTCACCTTTCACGAGTAGGTACTTTCATTCAATTTGATAGCATTTTTCGCTTGAATTTCAGTAACAAACATCGGCGTAAATATGTATGGAGAGCTCTATTCTGCTTACCCACCATAGGTCGACTATCGTGTTGGATGCAGTTAGATCTTATAATTTTTTTTGTTTATTGATAATAAATATGTATGTTAAATGTATACAGATATTTCATGCATTCTGCCTTATTGCCAAAGGACATTTCTTCTAGTCAACCTCAGCAGGTTTCCTCGTTCAATATTCGTTTATCGCGCTTTTTTCATTCAACCAGTACCTACCGGTTTTTACTTTTGAGCGACTCTAAGGAGAAAGGAATTAATTTCTTTAGGTCATGCGTCTACCGGGAATATCAGATCGCGGATATTTAGGAGAATTAAAAATAATTGACGTAATAGTTTAAACGTTTGCCTTTAATGTCAGAGATTCAGAATGTATAGAACGTATATAAATGTACAGGATGTATATGTAGATGGTAGGGTTCAACCCGCCCGTGTTGGTACCACTGCACTAAATAAACGTCGGTCGAAGTCACTATGAAAAGTAGTACCTACGTGTTTTCCATCCAATTCAGTATAGCCGGATCGATTAGAGGGAATCGGTGACAAGGCACGTACCTAGGTATATTCACCTAGGTATATTTATTTATTTTAGACAGGCAGCCTTGGCTGATGTGTCTAAATCCGGTTTTTCTTCATATTTTTAATTTTATTTGGTTTGTTTGTTTATTTTTTTTAATGTATTTATCGATCTTGATTATTTTTATTATTTTAGTTTATTGTAGTTTTATTTTATTATTTATATATTGGGCTCCCATCATCGCTGGTACCAAACTGAAGCATTATTACGATGATGGAGCCATCCGTATCAGTTTCCTAAAAAAAGTTAATCTTTCGCATACATTTTGATAATTTTTTTATTTTTTTTTATGGAACCTGACACGGTTGGCTACATCACCTACAACATCCGTGATGTCAGCCCATAACACAGGGTGAACTAGGTGCCATGTCAGTGCTTCCCTTCATTTCATGTCGGCTACACTAAACTGGACGGAAAACACGAACTATTTACATAGCCGCTTCGACCGACGTTTCGTTCAGTGCGGTGGTACCAACCCGGCCGGGATAAACCCTACCACCTAGTAAGGTAAGAAGGGAAGGGACCTACAGTTTAACGTGGAATCCGAACCACGGTCAGCCTCCAACGGTCGAGCGGTCACCCATCCAATCACTGACCGCGCTCAGCGTTGCTTAATAACAGTTGACTAACCAACCGCGCCACTGAGCTACCGAGGCTGACGAATTTTCTTATCCCTTAGTCGACTTTTACGACATGCGATGGGGAGAGATGCAGTGGGGCTATTCTTTTTAAGTACCGACCCCACACGGTACAATGGAATACACAATTGTCGATTTATAATAAAGTATCCGAGGTATCTCAGAACTTAGAACTATGATCGTGTTTATGCGAAAATCTGCAAATTCGCAAAATTGTGAAAGGGGCGTTGCCTTTGTTCATTTAAGAGAAAGTTATATTATTACCTTGATGTAAAGAAGGGTTAAATATTGTTAAATCCGTTTCATCTTTTCATCGCGAATCGACACAATGAGCGACTTATTGTATGAATCCCGTTCAAATGTATGGAAGACTGGCGTCACTTGGCTACCTACTCGCTCGGCCAATCACGGCGTTCCATGCGCCGCTCCCGCCTCAGACTTCACACCCCTTTGGCGGCTACCTCGGTTCTCATACAAACGATGCCGTATTTCGTATCCAGTTGCGACTGGACGGCTTCAATTCAGTGGAACACGGCGCGCTGGCCGACTGCGCTCTCTAGTAAAAAGTGCTTCTTTCGAAGAATTCAAACATAATTTAATATCTAAAAAAAGACTAAATCAATTTACATGAACTATTAAGTACTTTATGAGATAACTGACGTACATATTATATTATGTACCTATATGTGTATATATTATATACTTCTATATTCAAGAAAGCGAAAACAGTAAGTAGTACTGTTTTCTTTTCTAGAAAATAATTCAAAAATATAAATAATGACCTACAACACGCTATTGCAACACGCTGCCTGGGAGGTCAAGTTAACACGTAAGTACTAAATGATATTTGCGACCATTTACTTGTGTATATGCGCAGAAACCGGTTTGTCTCTGTTTATAAAACCCGCAGCACATTCTCTTAGTTATGTATGAGTAGGTATGAGATCAAAGAACGTCTACACAAGTTAAATAAAACTTTATTCATACACTATGTAGCTTTTTCCCGTGGCTTCACTCGCGTGGAATTTGTATGTATAAAGAAAGTAAGTAAGCTAGCTACCGTACCTTTATTTTGGCGCGCGGAACAATTCGGTTTTTATGAGAACCAGATCTTAGCGTAACCGGAACTGAATTTTATTTAGCCTATCCTGTGTCACGTGCCATAGTCAAATATGCTTGTACTAAGTTTCATCGAATTCGGATGATCGGTTTAAGAGTTATGGAGAAACATACATACACACAGAAAATATTTCTAAAAATCATAGAATCATACATAGGGTCTACAAACAAAGTAACTTACTCCATGACCATCCCTTACAGTTTTATTATTAGTATTGATCGATAATATTGTAATTATTGTATGTAAACACTATACGGACATATATCCCCCCCCCCCCCCCCCCCCTCCCTCCAAGTACAGTCTCGGATTCTGTAAGAGGGGCGTGAATAGGCATCAGTCAGGCCGGCATGGTATTCGCAACCCCCGCATATGATCGAATGTCCATGGGTGTCGTTAAACACCTTATTGGTGGTTTAGCGCTACATGTCGCTGACAATATAAAACAAACTAGTAATCGGAAATTATGTAGCTTAAACACCTAAAGAAAATTTTTAGGTTTTGGGGGTGAAATTTAGATATAAGTATAGACTCAAATTTTCGATCACCAGTTTAACCTATTTCTGTCTAAATATCAGCCGTCCGCATGGGAGTCCGATGTAAAACTGTGGGTCCCTTTCCTTGCCCCTTACTAGGTGGTGGTAGGCTGAAATTGTAGCCGACTGGGTTAGTACCACCGTACTGGATGAAAGATCGCCGAATAGTGCTCTCGGCTGTCTTCTCCTCCTAGTCCAGTATCACCAGCAACACAAAGGACAGTCTCCGGCATCGCCTTCTCGGAGGCTGGTCGTAGCAAGTGCGCTGGGCCCTATACATGATTTTTGATTTTTTGTGAGAATGAAATTAAAGGGTTATGAGTTAATAGATGTACAGTTCCCAGCAGCAAGTAATATGTATCGTCGAGCTTTAGAAAAATACCATCCGTTTGTAGAGCGTCGCACGGCTCTGTGAGACAGGGATGACGCTGTACAACCGGATTGTCTCTTCTAAAGATCGACGACACTTATAACTTGCTGCTGGGAACTGTACTTACCTAACTATAATTTTTTTTAGTATATTTGTATTCCTCCTTACTTTGCTGTGTCACCGTCCTAACGTTGAGCTTGACAACTCTTGCTACATGCCTCCATAGTGTCGTAACGCCAACGCACCGGCATGCACCTAAACTAGTTCGGTTTATCCAGTCAAAATTGTATGTTTTTTGGTTGTTTATCTTGTCGAAAGCCGTAAAAATGAGGTTTGCTTCGATATTAATATTAATGTTTATTATAATTTCTGGATCCTGTGAAGAAAACCGTAAGTTATGTTTCTTGGTGATTATATCTGTGTCAGACATTCTTATCTGTAATGTGTATGTAAATTTGTTTCGCGCTTATTTTGTTTGTTAATCATCACTAATAACTTTATTTCATTTTTGCCTGTAGATACCTAATAACATATTTCCCGAGTACTCGCTATCCCTTCTCACTCATCCACTTCTTACTCTGACTCCTTCACCATATGCGGCACGTATGTGGAACTCGCTTCCCTTCGAAATTCGTCTATCGCAGTCGCTGTTTATGTTTAAAAAGCGTATACTGTCTCACTTTCTGGAACGATAAATTACTCGCTATTTATGGATTAGAGTCTAATGTTAGTTTTCTCTGTATATTTTATTCGTGTATATTTGTATGTATTTATATATTTTATCTATTTATTTAAGTTATGTTTAAATTATCTACATCATTCTTATTTGTTCTCTGCCACTCCACACTCATTCATGATAACCCAAGGTTGGCTGGAGGAGAACGCTTACGGCGTTAAGTTGTACCTTTTGCTAAATTTTAAAAGGCAATAAACATATTTTGATTTGATTTGATTTGATATTTCCTAATATTAATTTTAAGTGTTAATTATTTTGGGTCACCCGATTAGTAGGCATATAAAATCGGACTATTAAAAGTAGGAATTTCAAAAGGAGACTATTACAAGCATACGACATTAATTTAAACGTATAGCGAGAGCACATTAATTTATTTAATCACGTGATATTCACGTCATGATTCAAAGTATAGATTTTAAAGCAATCGCTTGTACATTCCACATTATTTTCATGAAATAAAATCATTTTTGAAGCTATAATTTCTTCCAGCAATTTTCGTCCCTAAGTGCTCCCGAAGCGACGAGCAATGCCTGACTCAGGTGGCCCAAGTGGAGGCTTCAAGGTTCATCGCAGGCTTTCCTGACCTTGGAATAGAACGCCTGGACCCCTATTCCCTTCAAAACTACACGACGGACCTGGCTGGTCTCATGTTCACCACTACTGGACAAGCCAAGGGCTACAGGAACGTGCATTTGGATAGAGTCGCGCAAGTTTAATTCTTATTTTATTTTTATTTGTTGAGTCTGTAAGTCTGAAAGCAAAAATATATTGAACTGACTGATTTCCTTCAACAGCATCTTAGGAACTATCAGCTCTAGCAGTGCTATAGGGCTGATGTAAATGAATATGATATCATGTAAATTTTTCAATACCTAAAAATAAACACAATTATTATTATAAGCACAAATATATCTTCACACACAATACATAGGTATAGAACAATTATTTCTTATTCTTGTGTAAATAAATAATAGTAGAGGATAAGGACATGTCAAATACTATCAGTTATCATCACATATGACGTAATCCGATATGGGCGACTGAGTCAGAGGGCCAGAGAACATGTTCCGACCAACCAATATCACCTCCGAGAAGATAGATGCCATACCGGAGACAAATGTTCTTGCCGGAGACCTCCTTATGGATTGCTGGCTATACTGGACTAGAGGACAGCACAGCCGAAGCTGCTATGCGGCCATATTACATCCAGTACGGTGGTATCAACCCTGTCAGCTACAATTTGAGCCTACTACCAAGACAGCATACCAAGCATAAAGGGCAAGGGAAGGGACCTGCAGTTTTACACCGGTTCCGAACGGTGAACCAACAGGTGTAGGTATGCATGTAAGTTTTTCCGTCAGAAAAAAACTCGTTGGTATACGCCGACAGGATCGCAACGTATGTGCTTGCGAATTTGTAATAAATCTATTGAAATTTAATAGATTTTTTAAAACACCTCGAGGTATGAATATGAAGAAGTAGGAACTACGGCGAAGTCGAGTGGTTGTGATTTTGGCACTCAAGTTGATATGCATTTTATTTTAATAGAAGAACGATTTCAAGTCACTAACTTTGCCACAAAACACATTAAATGAAAATTACGAATAATAAAGGAATGCTTCCGATGAAATCGGTTACCACTACTTCTCCCTTTATCATATCGTATCCAAAACTGTGTTAGTGTGGTTTTCTATGTAGCATGTCGGCAAAACATTAATATTTGAAACATCAATCATGCTCGATCATCAATCACATAATCCTTATTTCTTATGATCGCCTTGCAACTTTTCTGCTTGTGACCTCATCATTGAAGAACTTATGTGTATGTATATAACTGAACGTATATATAGAACTTATGTGTACGCATGACTTGTAGGTACATTTAGGCATCAAATGTACCTAGAATCAATCGACGCGGCAGAACCTGTACCGTGTGGGGCCGGTACTTTAAAAGAATAGCCCCACTGCATCTCTCCCCGTGTATGTCGTAAAAGGCGACTAAGGGATATGACTCCCTTCTTATATCACTAGGTGGTAGGGTTTAACCCGCCCGGGTTGGTACCACCGCACTGAATGAAAGGTCGGTCGAAACGGCTATGTAAATAGTTTGTGTTTTCCGTCCAGTTCAGTGTAGCCGGCACGACCGAAGGGAAGCACTGACGTGGCACCAAGTTCACCCGCTGATATAGGCTGACATCACGGATGTTGTAGGTGATGTAGCCAACCGTGTCAGTTTCCATAAAAAAAAAAAAAAAACTTTTCAGAGGCACGTTTCTTGGAAGAGTGGAATGTTCTGAAGGCTTTTCGTGACTAAAGTGTGCTTAGTGAATGTTCTACAGGTATTTCGCCACTGTTACTCTTGTCTATTTTTTGTTCTACAGTTCCACACACATCGTGAAACAATACCTCATGTCGAAACTAAGTGCCGAACCAGTACTTCAATGTTTGTGCCGGATATACCGAGCTCAACGCATAATTTTTCAGTTTTGCCGGATCTTTGTTCAGTGCGGTGGTACTAATCCGAGCGAGTTTTATTTTGCCCTACCTAAAGGGTTCAGAACTGAAGTTGAAATCCCAGCAATGAAACACGTAGTGCTGAAAGAAATATATATATCAAAGTCAAAAAGGAAAGAATAACAGTTCATGTCCATGAATATCGATCGAACCACACATTTTCTCGCGTTCTGCTTGTTCATGAAATAGCTGATAATGTGAAATTATATAACACATCAGATTGGACTTCTCTCAGCGAGTGTTCAGCTTGAACTGTCACCTGAATATGACACTGAAGGGAAAGTACCGCGCTGCCGGGCGACTCTTGTTTCTGCCTATTGACGGAGACGGCGATATCAAGATCAGAGCTGGTAGTTTTGTTTTTATTTTTATTTTGTTTGAAATTATTTATCAAAAAAAATATTAGATATTTATAAAAAAATTCTACGCATTCAGTCATACACAAGATTAAATTTAATATAGGTACATAAATCCTCAGACGGATGTTACATACATGCTCACAGGTTGATAAATACTTGTCAAGATTTTTTACTGTCCAAATGTTTGCGACCGCGAAATTTGAAACAAGTTTCTTCAAGCGTAAATTTTTTTTGCTTAATTAGTCTAATACACGAATAGTTTTAATCTACGCCTGCCATAAACACATTACCGTACATTATAATTACTTTTTGCAATAATACATTTTCCTCAACACTTTGTGTTTTTGCAGTGGATGCCATAGTCAATATAACAGCGCCTTTCGAGGTCACAAAGGATGCGGAATCCAAGCAGCATATTCGCTTCAAGAATTTCGACATGAAATTCGATGTCGCTGGAAATGTGCACTACACACTTACAAACCTTTTTAACGGCAACAAAGAATTGAGTAAGTTGGCTAGACCGAGCTAGGACTGGATTTACATAATTAGTTCCATCGACCATACTAATTACAAAGATGAAGAACATTCAGGTAAAATCTATATTAGTATTTGTAAGCATCATGCATGATATGATTGGAAGAGCTGAGAGAAGCTGCCGATCGCAGACGACAGTGCAGAAGTTTCTGGGAAAAACCATTGCTCTTAAATTTTAATAATGCACGTTTTGTCATCAAAGTGATAATTGAAAAAGGTTGCATTTCTACCAGCCTCTGCGACTTAGCAAGCTCATATTCTACATGAATATCATGATATGATAATGGTGGCCTCCGATGTTTTCCCTAACACGAACGACGTGCAAAATTATTGGAATAATTTTAGAATTTCGGAAAACTGATTATTGTTGCACACTCAATGCTAAATCTCCAAAATCTCACACGACGGCCTTACCAATGGGCTACCGTCAATATCGTCTATATAGGTCATCTGAGACTATGAGTCCTAGGAACACTTTAGAAGTATTTATAAGTAATATAATAAATATGATTGCAGGTGAAGCCATGCACAACTTCCTCAACACCAATTGGAAGCTGGTTTCCAACGAGTTTGCAGCTCCCGTCGTCAGAACTGGATTCGACCTGTTGTTTAAGAACATGAACATACTGTTCAGCAGAATGTCGTTAGATCAACTATTTTTGGATTAAATGAATAATAATCTAAAGTCTTATGTCTTGAGCTTAATGCAAATAAATATGTAAATTTAAAATGATCTTAAGTTAAGTGATTGTCTTTACTGCTGAACGATCAACATGATAGTAGGCTACCTGTCGAATTATTATCACACTGCACTCCAAAGAAAAGGTACGAACATTTTAAAATTCCAGACTTGTGACCGAAGAGTCAAGAAGGATACGTGGAAATTTTGTGAAAATTCATCTGGTCTGGTTTGATAGTTCTTTTATTGTTAGATTTTGAAAATGTTATCAGTAACCTGATGCTCACTTCTCTGATGCAAAAAGTTGGGGAGAAATTGCGTTTGTTTAGGGTTATCCCGCTTTTAATATGTAGTGTTAGATGGTGAGATAATTAAAAAGCTTAACAATATATTTTAATAATAAGCAACAAAATATTTACAAATAAAATCACATTTGTCTACTGCAAAGTGATTTCTTCTAGCGGCAACTTGGCCATGAAAGTCTGTACGTTTCCAAATAACTTCTTAACGGCCGCCTCTATGATTGGACCGCCGAAGTCGTTGGTCACCACACGCCAGTTCTCGTTCAGGAACTGATGCATAGCGTTTCCTGCAACAAAAAAAACAAACAAAGAATTAAATAATTCTTCTAAGATATTAGTGTAATAAGAGTATGGCCAACATTTTATTATTTCTATAGACTTCAAAAAGCAGATAAAAAAATGTTAAAATCGATTTCACTAACAATTAGATACGGTTATTTTATAGTAAGCGCGACATGTGACAGCGAGTCACCCATAAGGTGACTAGCGACGCCCATGGACTTCGGTTGCATGCGGGGGCTACGAATACCATGCCGGCCTGACAGGTGCCCATTCACGCCTCTCTTGAAGACCCCAGACTATACTTCAGGGAAATATATATAAATATACCAGCTTTTAGCAGTAGATCATGCAGATGTATTACCAGAAAATATTTAAATTTCGTCATGTCTAATATTTTGCCGGCGAGCTTCTAATTAAAGTATCGCCTCTACTTTCAATGAAGGAATTGGTTTCCTCTCTCTTAAAATGTATACACTACATACCCAAATCCTTGTTCCCTCCGAACAAGTTAGTGAGGGTGTACTGAGCGCCCGCTGTCTCCTCAAACGAGAACTTGTATTCCTTCAGATGGAGATGATCCTTGCCGTCAGCTCCTTTCACAATCTCATAAGGCACATGCATCTTGAAGCGCATATCCTCTGAGGAAACCGGCAGAATTATTGGCATTAACAATAACTAATAGAAATAAAGAAAAGTGGGAGGTATTTAGGTCGGTGGTTTACAGGTAAAAAGCTAATTAACTGGTGGGTACCATAAACAATGTAAAACCCAATAGTGGATATGTATTGTTTATTGTTCGGTAGGTAAACTACTCTTGGACACGTAGAAAATTCCGCCAGTTCTGTTCAATGCGAAGAAGAACTGACAAACTGACAATAAATAACATTAATTTATTCTCACAGCCTATTGGCGCATATCGCTAAAAAGGAATGAATTAATAATTCGGCGACTAAGGGATATAACTCCCTTCTTATATTACTAGGTGGTAGGGTTTATCCCGCCCGGATTGGTACCACCGCACTGAATGAAAGGTCTGTCGAAACGGCTATGTAAATAGTTTGTGTTTTCCGTCCAGTTCAGTGTAGCCGGCACGACTGAAGGGAAGCACGGACGTGGCACCAAGTTCACCCGGTGTTATGGGCTGACATCACGGATGTTGTAGGTGATGTAGCCAACCGTGTCAGTTTCAATAAAAAAAAAATTAAAACAAATTAATTCATTGACTTGTTATCGTTTCAAGAGCACCAGCGAGTTAACGTTAGCACAGAATACGTAATAGGTACTAACGTTAGTATTCCATGTTGACGAGACGAGACTTCATGGCGACAAGAAGACATGAAATGAAGGGAAGCACTGACATGGCACCTAGTTCACCCTGTGTTATGGGCTGACATCACGGATGTTGTAGGTGATGTAGCCAACCGTGTCAGGTTCCATAAAAAAAATAAATAAAAAAAAAGAGGGACAATGTAAAATAAGCTCTAACTCCTACAACTTACTGGTTTTAAGCTTCATATCTCCGTGTCCGGAGATGGGAAGTATGAGAAGTTGTCCTCCGGCCGTGTAGGTCCCTCGTAGTAAGTAGCCTGAATGGAACTGCAGGTCGATTGTCTTCTTCTCTGTACTCCAGCTGGTCAATAATAATGATATATTTATATATTTATTTTATTATTATCTCCTAGACTCATATAAAAGTCTTCCTATAAGCTAGTAGATTGGCAACTCTTTCGGGGTGAAATTGATCTGTGTCTGAGCGTCCAATGTCAAGGCCATTTTTTGGGTTCCGTATTCATACAGAAGCCTATTACTAGGCCTACGCCGTATATCTATCTATCTGTCGCTCTATATATCTATCTATCTGCCTATCTCTCCATCCGTCTTATGTACGCAAACATTCGTAAGCCAAACATTAAGGGATTAGGTTCACAACTTACACAATTTTATCCACCACAACATTCTTCCAGCCTTTGATCCTGCCGTCTTCCAGCTTGAACTTTAGTCCGGCGAGCTCGAAGTCGATGGTGTCAAGATGCATAGGGTCCAGTACTTCCACTCCTAGGTCTGGGATCCCGGCTATGAACCCAGGAAGAGCCTTCTGGAAGGCCGCCTTCATGCACTCGTCATCTCCGAGCCGGCATGGTTCGATGAAGGAGGCTGAGATGATATTCCGAGTTATTTGTAAAAGTTCAGGAATTTAAAATTTTAGATTTCAAACACACACATTTAAGAAAATGTACTTAAATCGAAAATATACTCAGTACGGACTGATAAGTAAACTTAAATCAATAAAATAAAATAAATATTTAAACTAGGTGCATAAAAAGGAAAGTCTTCCGGTGGGACAAATTTATTGTACCTTTAACAGCAATGAAAATGTGTTTATGGAGTACATGGCCTTATGGAACATGTTATATAATTAAACATTTTAAATGATTGATTCTCAATAAATTGTTTTTATTAATTAAGAACCATTATGTAATACGGTATGGGTGGCTGAATCACAGGGGTCAAAACCCACGCTCCGAATAGCCAGTTTCACCTCCAAGGAGACTCATACCGGAGACTTCCCTTTGGATTGCTGGCTACTGAATACTGTAGTAGAGGAGAACACAGCCGAGGTTACTACGTGCCATCTTACATCCAGTACGGTGGTATCTGTATTTTAGTAAAGGGCAAGAAAATGTACCTACAGTTTTACACCGGTTCCGAACAGTGAAGCAGCAGGTGTAGGTATGCACGTACATTTTTCCATCAGAAAAAAACTCATTGGTACACGCCGACCGAATTCGAAGCTCGGACCTCTCGTAGGAGAAGCCGACGCCCAGACTATTCGGTCACCCGCCGGTTATAGTATATATTTCCTGAAAATACTTACGTGTAGCAGCTTCCCCAAAATTGGCCCCAAGTAGAACCGAAGCAAATACCAACCAGCTACACATCACAGAAGACGTTTTGTTTCCAAACAACATCACGACCTAGATTATTTCTCGTGCGGTGCATTTACAGCAATACCGGATAACAAGGAAGCAAGGCTTCTTATAAACTCCTTGCTAATATAATTGTGGTACATAATTATGATACACGTTCATATAATTCACTGCATAGAGAATGACGCTAAACTGGTTTGTGTTCGTACAATGTGAGGCCACTGTCGCAAGACTTTTGTTAATGTTATTACTTTTTTTCAATATATCTTACATTAACATTTTTTCTAGGTCTTTGGATCTGCACTAGCAACCTTGAATCCCAATTTAATAATTTGAAATATAGTTATTACAACTTCGTTTGAGCTTCTTTGCAAAATTTTAAAACAAACTTTTATCAAGAAACCAATAAGGTGCTATTAAATTAAATTAATATATTACCTGTCACAAAATATGTCACAAAACTGCTAGTTCGTTAGGATACAAATAAAAATGTTATCTTCAGAGTATGAACTCGCCCCATGTACATATTATGAGTACTATACTAATTTAGTATATTGGCAAAGGCCAGCCTTTCTTGGCCACATACTTATGGCTAGCATACTTGTAATTAGGTTATAGGTTATCAATTTTAAATTATCTCCACGTCCTGATAGTGTTTCATTACCTCTGTAACTATGTTGAAAACATTGGAATCAAATGAATTCTTCACAGCGGGCACATACTAAGTACCTAATAATAATTCTCTACTAAATCCACGCTCCGTTGCACAGGACGAGACGTATAGTTTGACTAGAAAATTATTCTCTCCTAACTTTTGTCCGCAGCTTCTCTCGCATGAAAGTCCATTCTAAATATTGGTAATTTTTTTTAAATCGGATGAATATTTTCTGAGATTACCTCCTACATCCAAACTTACTTACAAACTTTACCTCTTTATAATACTAGTGTATCTATATGTCACCGGCAATCTGTATAATCCGGATAATGGCTTAAACAACAGATCAGAGAAGTTTAAGCTATTAATAGGAGTTCTGTGGCTTAAACGTTTAGGCAATGTATAAAATATAATTTATTTCATACTTTACCTAGGCAATCTATAGAATGCCGAATGAACAGCCGGCAAAGTGTTTTAAATTTGGTTTAACCTAACCTAACCTGAATACGACACCCGAAAGACAAGGCGGCTCCTTTCGTGAACACTTGGCTCGAAACGAAACATAACAAAAACGACATGCGCCGCCTCAACATTACGTTAGGGTTAAGCATCTCCTATAAATTAACCCTGGTTATTTTTTTTTTAAACCACCAATACTAAATTAACTAAAGTAATCTAAATTAACGTAAATTGAACAAGTTTCCGATTCCTGTTTAGGAAATGAGGCGTTTTATTTGTGCCATTTTATACTTTACCTGATCCTAATGGCATTCTATAAAATGCCTAGGCAATCTATACATTACCTAGGCACAGTGTCAGTAATGTAATGATTAACAGCAGATAAAATATTTTATACGTTGACTAGACAAATCCGGCATTGTATAGAATAACTAGGTATTCTATACAATGACTGAATTATATACTTTGGCGGTAACATATATAACGATGTTTACTAAATCCACAACCACCTTAGTCTAACATATTGAAATAGAGACATCAGGTAGAGTTTTGGTATTACACTTCAGGTTCAACAATCCAGTGTCAGACTTTAAAAGCGTCCTCGCTCATGGAGTATAGCTGATATTATGTTGTTTCCTGTACTGATACAAGTTGATCTGTTGAAAGATATTAAGTAATTAACAGAAATTACCAATCCGATGCCACACTACTGCTGGTTATGTACCTACCTAGTATAGAGAACGCGACATCAGATATGCATCTGCAGAACGTGTCATTGTTTCACGTACTAATAAACATGGAACCTTCTCTCCACTGCGAGAAAAGACCGTTCATTCCATCCCTATATTACATACGTCCGAGACCATTTTTTAGGTTTCTGTACCCAGTATGGAAGCGTATTATTAAGCATACGCCGCCGTCTGTCTGTCCGTTTGTACGTCCATCCGTCCGTCCGTTGGCTGTATCTTTGGAACCGTAATAGCAAGCCGAAATTTTCACACAATATACAGGGTGTTAAAACGGCGAGTACATTAATTTCGCCAGCGCAATCCTCATGTATTTCCTAGACAAAAAAGCAAATAAAGTTTTTCTCTAAAGTGTCTAGTTTTCGAGATATGAATTTTTGAAATGTATGTTTCCGTCTAGTGTAATTTAACGCATTGTTACCGCTCAGCACCCTCCGCCTGCCGACCTCCAGTCCTCCACTCTCAAAGCTAACCCCCGCCCCTCCCGCCAACACCTCCGTCCGAGGCGCTCACGTCTCACCCGCTCTTCGCCCCTTCGCGCCGCCCTGTTGTCATTAGATCATTTTTACACTAAAATAATCAATTAGTTTGTATGAAAACTGTAACTTTTTATTTAAAGGGAATTCAGAAAAAAGTTGTTTGACTTTTTTGTTACTCTTGATCGCAATAATCATTTCCTAAATTTAATGTACTCACCGTTTTTACACCCTGTATATAAAATATATAAAAACAAATAAATACAAAATATAAAAATTAAAACATTTGGTGTTTTTTTTTCAATGTTTTTTTCTTTGTGCGGCAACCTCGGCGCTCGAGTCCGACTCGCACTTGGCCGGTTTTTTTTTGTATAGACCCAATAAATACATAATGTTGGTCTACTCCTGCACACGCCGCCGCGCCGGGCGAATGCGTGACGTGTTATCGACGTATTATGGGCGTATTAAAATGGTTCATTCAGTGCATATTAAGTAGGAAAATTATTATTAGTGATTTGGAATCTCGTATTTTTAAAGCGAGAATACGATGTAGTTCGGAAAGTAAATGTAGTTTGTAATCGTTTAAATTTATAAATCTAGTCTAGTTGACTAGGTGGTGGACCAATGTGGAGCAGTCGAAACGGGCAAATTTCTTTCACCTCGCGAGATGATTTCATGAGAGTGCCCACGTGAAGAACAGATACACGTGATCCTCTTCTTGGAAAATGAGATGGTTATTATTAATTTCTTGGCGCAATTGTAAGTAATCTTATTGATGCCTGTATTTAAATAACGATTATTTCTGATCGCACAGAATAACGCACATAAAGTAGTTGCATCTATATAATGAGAGTACTCGTAAGTCAAATATTTACACAAATAGCCTATATCTGTCAGTCAACGGTACAGTCTTTGTAGTTATTTATAAGGTTAATTTTATTAAGTTTGGTTAAATTGTATTATTTGTTTGAGAATATAGCGTATTATAACAAGGTTTCAAGTTAGTGGTCGAAAAATAAAAAGATTACTGGCCTATACTAAATAACTTAAAACTATCTTTACAATAAAAAATAAACCCGTAACATTAGTTAGAACATTGCATTTATTGCTAATAGGTTGTTTATTGTAAAGGTAAATTAAATTAAAAAAGTTACATATAATAGTATTGGGCACTGTGGGAGAGTCGGCTGAATTGGATGAAATATTTTACTTACAGTAGCGAACCCCCCCTCTCTCTATCGTATTGTATTGTATTGTATTGTATTGTATTGTATTTATTTATCGTAATGTAAAATTTACACACACATATAACAAATTATGTTTAGGTACATGTTGGGTTATTTACATTACTCGTCAACATCCTTTCCTCCTTCTTTCCACCTTACACTAAATTGGTTTTAGTTCTTACATAATATATATACATAACACACACGCTGAATCTCGAAAATCGGGGTAAGTAGGGTAATCGGTGTTGTACTGCAAAAACTCTGTTAAAATACAGCACAACACCGACCACCATATTCCGCAAAGTATTCGAACAAGATTCAATCGATCAAGCAGCAAGTAAGGCACGGAGACCCACCTGCTGCATGACTCGGTGGAAGTACCGTGCCAAGGTGAGAGGTGGCCAGCCTGTCGCCCTTTAGCACGGCATCTGGTCCTTATCCCTTAGTCGCCTTTTACGACATGCATGGGGAGAGATGCAGTGGGGCTATTCTTTTTAAGTACCGGCCCCACACAGTACCGTTTTAGTTCTTCATTAGGTTAATTTAATTATAATTTGTTTTATTTTTTTTTTCCTTTTTTTTTATGGAAACTGACACGGTTTGCTACATCACCTACAACATCCGTGATGTCAGCCCATAACACCGGGTGAACTAGGTGCCATGTCTGGACGGAAAACACAAACTATTTCCATAGCCCTTTCGACCGACGTTTCATTCAGTGCGATATGGTACCAACCCGGGCGGGTTGAACCCTACCACCGATTAAGGTAGGAAGGGAAGGGACCTACAGTTTTACGTGGATTCCAAACCACGGTCAGCCTCCAACGGTCGAGCGGTCACTCATCCAAGTACTGACCGCGCCCAGCGTTGCTTAACAATCAATAGCAACAGTCGACTGTCTGCACCACTGAGCTATCGAGGCGGACGATTTCCTATTTTGTTAAAAATTTATAAATATTAGTGAATTACGAATAAACTAAATAACTATTGTTTTATAGTATAGACTGAATAAACATTTACTGCAAACAATTATACCAACACGTACCAAAAAGTTTAGATTTACTGAATAAACTTATTGCTAAAAGTGATGGTGATTTTGGCTCTGTCGACTATACCATGGCACAGTCGACCTTCTTGGTTTAATTTAAAAAAAAACAATGGCATGTTTTCGGTATTACACCTTTTCGGAGGTGATTTGAATAATTCTTCGGTACAATCGAACCCTTTGCTCACAGTCGACCTGATTTAGTATTTTTCCTTTTCTTGCGTCGTCGTTACCATAAAGTACTTACCAATAGTCACTGAGGCGAGCCACGTCTCCGTGTAAACATCCCGGATGGAATAGTTAATAGATAATAAACTATCATGTTATCTCAGCTTGGGCTAACCCAAGAGCAATCTTAATCCGAATCGCAGCCTACAATACGGGCCCATATCGCCCCGTGTGCTACCTACAAGGAATTAAAAAAATAGAAGCATGAACTTGCAACACTTAATAACGGCTACCCAGCACGGACATATGGGAAGGTGTAGATGCAGTGGGTAAAGCTCGCTCACCAAAACGTGCAGATCTCCAAGCTTCCACGCCAGCGTCCGGAATGACCTCTGGCCCTCGACCGAGTCACCTTCTCACTCGTGCCAGGCCTCACGCACTCTATGTACTTGCGCGCGCTAAGTACCTACCGCCCGACGGGCCGCCGGCGGCGGCGGTCTAATTCAGTAAAGATTCGTCAGTTGCGCGAAGTATACATAGACGCTCGCCCACGCAACTGCGCGCAGCAGCAAAGCAATAACCACTTTACACTCGATCGTTAAGGTACATTTTCGCACGCAGCGATTGGCGATGTGATACAGTAGGCTATTAAAGCCCGAAGGTAGGAACATTTTCTATGGAGTGATTTATCTGTTACGAAGTAACTATTATGTAATCTGTGCTCGTGCTCTAACTTTTACTAAGTTAGAGCACGAGCACAGATTACTAACTAAACAAACGTCTCTGTCGAAATTAACTTACATGCACATTCCAACGGTCAGTCAGTCAGTCAGTCAGCCTCCAACGGTCGACCGCCGCGCCGGTCTATCTTAGTGTGCTTAAGTGTGCTTAGGCACCCCGTATGTTTGATGAAAATTGAATGCATGCCGACCAAACATTGGGGACAAGGTAAAATGTACCAAATGTATGACAATGACTTTTCTGTGGCACGATTTTCTTTGAAAACCTTACTAGGTTACGGTTTCTCTAGTCTTATCGTCTCAAGATTCGTGGAATCTCCATTATACGAAAGGCTGGTTCCAACGTCACGGAAAGATGCAAACACTATAAGGAGCGCCATTGTTCGTTTGCTGAAAATAAAATTCAATCCCTGTTAGCCTATAGCACTTATGAAAATAAACTAGAAGTACTCTTGTTTTTGTATTGTATGAGAATCGACGACGAAACGTGAGAACCTATTTTAGATAAGTATATAATATTGCAAAGAAATATTCCTTTCTTTAAAAAATAGTTCGTGATTTTGTTGATGTAGAACTTAGCAATCGCAAAGCTTAAAAATTATTTGGAAATAACCTCTACATTTGGTATACCTACTTGCTATAACTCGAGGACCACTTTATCGCTTTACATACAGTTTTCACTGTTACATTCTGTTACTTCTCAAAATGGTTTTACGCTATAGCTAAATCATAACGCCACATCATCGGTGGCCTGAGCTGTGGGCCGCGAAGCCGCGGTCAAAAGCTAGTTACTTTTAAAAATTCATTACGATCGATCATTACATCGAACATGAATTTGATATAAAAATATGCATTTATGACTAGGAAAATATCTTGAACTTGAACTGGCAGGAGTATGTACTGTAATTATGTAAATGGTATTTATAGCTTTCCGGCAATTATATCGTCGATGCAAGTAATTACTTGAGATGCTGCCTACTGTGTACGGTCAAATATTTAGTTATATTGCTAAGTCTAGAGTGTAAAGAAATATTTTAATGTTTGTGTAATTTAATCTTACTTTTCGTATTTTTACGCGCCATTAAAAACCTTATACTCAAAAATTTTATAACAGTTTAGCTTAGTTTGGTTAAATTGTACATATAGGTTCCAGCTGTAATGAAAGTTTACGAAGAAAAAAAAATCAGATTAGTCATTCGGTTTTCACTGTTACATTCTGTTACTAAGTAGTAATTATTACGTAATTTATGCATGGTCATACACTGACATCATTATTATGCCTGTATGCAGGTGAGTTTCCTTTCCAGTTATTTCTCGCCAAACTAGATTAGGCGCACAATACATTTAATAATGACTTGTCAAAGAGATAAACTAACAAACTGAAACTTCACGTTTGGCAACCCCTTCCTAAACAGTATTACATTTACGAATAAACTTATTTCGTTTATGTGGGTACATATTTACATTATTCTGGCAAATTACCTCTATTTACTAAACGTTTAGTAAATAAGCAGCCACATCGTCATATTACCACATCAACATTTCTATTGCCTTCTAAATATTGATAATCAACGATAAGAATACAGAAATTATTAGATAAAAATTCAATTTAAAGAAAATTAATTGACTTTAAAATATACTAAAGGACAAATGATCGCAAATTTGAATGAGAATAATTAAGCAATTGGTGCTTTATTGTTCTCATTAAAGCCACACCGAGATTTCATCAATAACGATGTAATAGATATTCAGAGACTCGTGATGTAATTACCCCTCCGAGATATCTCGCTTCAACGAAAGATGTTTTAGCGAACTGTGGAACTAGATGTGACGACTAATTGAGAAAATTCGTCGGAGCAAACATATTTTATGTCAATAATGCTTCTCTTTAGATACAAGGATCGGAATTCTTTACTGTTCCACAAATATTTTAAAAAGGTTTATGCTTTAGTTATCTCGGATAACCACGAATCCAGAAACCCAAAGGTTGTCAGACTGTTGCCATGTTTTAATACCAATTTACTTAATTATAAACTACTTAATATGAAAGCTATCTAAAATTAACAAATATATGGCATATTTTATGTGCAAAAAAAAAAAATCATCGTACATGCAAAACATAAATTTTGAATTTGAATTTATTGGCTACACTGGCGGAGAGCACGAATAATTTCCATAGACACTGCGACCCACTGTTTGGTCAAACATTTTCATCTCCCGACTTCGATGTAATTGCAATGTGTTTTAATCGAACTAACATAATATCTAGTCATTTACCATTACGGTTTCTAGGCGACCGAAGTAATAGTGAAAAATATTGAATGTGGCCAGTCTGTTCGTTACATGAAAGTAAATAGAGCCGATCTGAGCAGATGATCGCTAGCGACTGAAGTGAAATACAGTCTCTAGAAAGGGTTGAGAAATTACTTGATTGTGAATAGTGAGTTATTTCAGGTTAATTAACCCATAGACATGAATTTCACAGAATTGGAGAGATATTCAATTTTCGAGTCGATTTAAATTTCATCACGAAAAGTTATAAATTGAAACTATACGCTCAATGATTTGTTGGTTTTAACGAGCTACCTAAAATACGATATGTTTAAATATTAACCTACTGTAGGCACTTAGTTGTTATTTCTCCTTCTTCTGGGTCCAGTATTGAACATTTGACTTCTCACGTAATACGCTCCCCTTTATTACCTCTTTACTTCGACGTTCAATCTCGAGTACTGAATAATGATGAGATTTCCCACTGAAGATTGTATCCAGAATCGCCTCCGCGGAAGACTTTATTGCCCGTATTTATTTTATTGATTCTTTGATACGCTTAGCCCTAACGGTGAGCTTCCCTTCGATGGCTAAGAGGAATTTTAATTCGCATCTTTGGTGTTGCGTTCCGAATTCAGACTAAATTTTTTAGCACACGTCGAGAATTACTTACAAACTGAACATAAATTTAATTGCTCCATATCGCCTATTCCTAATATTATTTTCTACCTATATGTTTACTAATTAATATAGGATCCTAGTACTAGAATAATTAGCATGAAAATTAAAATGAACTTAATTAAATTTTGACTACTTTAAATTACATAAAACATTTTATTACATAATAATATGGTAAAATGCGAAACACAATTACTATAAAATTTATAAAACCCGATTGCTAAAAAATAAAGGAAATAAGGAAAGGTCAGTAGAAAATGCTATAGTTGGGCTATCTGTCTATTCGAATCCAACTATATGCCCGACTACAGCATTGCTACTGATCTTTCCTTGTTTCCTGAATTTTTTTAGCAGTCGGGTTTTATAAATTGTATAATTTTCTTTTTTATTTTATTCATTACAGTTCCAAATCATTAAGTGTGATATACTTTTGAAATCGCCTTTTCGCGTTCTCGACAATGCGATGGAGTTTGAAGAACAACTATCTTCAAAGTTTGACAATATGGCGCTTGAAGGCCGCCATGTTTTATTCTTGGTAAAAGTGTCATATCGCGCGAGTGAGACGATCCAATGACACCTCATATGTTAAATCCAAAGTGCCAAAGAAATAGACATACATACATACCTACTTACATTACATACATAAATACTTATATCCATACATACACGTGAAAAACATAACCCTCCTTTTTGCTTCGCGCAGTCGGGTAAAAAAGGAAATTTTCATGAGCAATGGGTTAATAAACGATTTCATGGCAAGTATCTCTGGTTTCATAAAAAATCTCAAAACTAGGCTTTGTGCTTACTAAAATTGTTGCTAACGTTAAGATATTATGGAAATTAATGATATTTCCTTTTAAACAACGAAGTTCAGCAAATACAATACAAATTCATCACGTCCATCAATCACATTCAGGCCCGAACATATTGCTCAGACGTCGTTCGGATCGCGAGCGAAGGACGAGCGGACGCGTGAAAATAAATAGCAACTACCTACATTGTCATACGTAGCATATTATTATACTGTACCTTATATATAACCAACATTCGGTCGCGGGTTATGTTTTTCGAGTGTATGTATGTTATATATAGTATTTCTTTGGCACGCACCGTAGCCTAAACGACTTAATGAATTTTAACATATGAGGTGTCGTTGGATTTGTCTTAATTGTGGAAGTGCTATAGGATAAAATAAATGCACAGCAAAAAAAGAAAAATTAAAATTCAAAATGGCGGCCATCAGGCGCCATATTGTCAAACTTTGAAATTCGTTTTTCTTCAAACCTCATCCCGGGAATTTGGAATTAAAATTAATTAAATAAAAATAAAATAAAACATTTATAAATTCCGACTGCTACAAAACTGAAGCAAACAAGGTAAAGATTAGTGGAAAAGGCTGTAGTCGGGCGTAAGGTAGAAGGATTCGAATAGACTGATATCCCGACTACAGCATTTTCTAGCGCCGACACACGCCCGACACACGACGGTAGCCTCTTGCGGACTCGTGATGACAGCCAGCGAGGTTAAGAAATCGTAATTCGGAACGTATGCACCCTTATATCGTACAAACAAGCTTTGGATATTCGGCAAGGCGAAGAATCCAGGAAGAATTGGAAGCTGAAAAAATTCCACCTTTGATCTTTATTTAGATGTAATTTATTCACATTTACATACTTTTTAGAAAATGTATTCAACAATTAAATTAAATTATTCTTCACGGCGTGAATTTGTACTGTCTAACAGTACATACTCCTAAGCTTAGGTTGGTCTGCATATTATTATGTTTACTCAGATAGCGGCTCATTCAAGATCAAGCGAGTATCCACGTCATCTGTCGATCTAAACGAGATTTCCGAAAACTATTTCACATTTTTCGACACTCGCAGTAGGTCTAAAATATTTCAGACATATGTGTATGTGGTATAACATGTTATTTCGTAAACCCGATGTTGTTTTTCGCGGTGAATTCGAGCGAAAATATTTTTAACACAGACATACGGCTATATAGGTTAACACCCGCAGACCGTTGGAGTAAAACTGTTTTAAGGGGACCTGTCATAAAGAGTGTTCTTTCAACTAACACCAGCATAAAAAGACAACTTTGGCGAACACAAATGAAAATGCCTCGGAACCTCCGCCGCGCTCCGTAGCTCGTACTAAATAACGAGTCTGGCGCGATTGTTTACTATTTCCACTTGCGCTCAGCTGGGGGCGTCACAGCAGCCATGTTAGAGGGTTATAATAGCTAGTTGGTTTCAGTTCGTGAAGATCGAGTTACAAGCGATAAAGCGACAATACATTTTTTTTATTAAAAAAAAAAGATTTGCGAAGACCATTCAAAAGCTCCAGCTCTACATATGATGATGGAGTTAAGATGCTTTAATAACGAACTAGCCACTAGTCCACTTATTGACCTGACTGACAGGGAGTAACTGACAAATGACATACAAACTTAGCGAAAAAGCTCAATGTTTCCAGTGAGCAAAGCCGCGCGCCGTGGACAAAATGTAAAAGATAATCTGTATGTACCAGTTCCAATTCCAAGGATCTAACTAGTATTCAATAAAATTATTTAACTTTTTACTTTACTTTAGATGGCCCTTCAGCGCCTTACGACATACCCACAACTGTATCAACATTTGCCCCTTGTCGAATTCAGTGTTACGCTATAAAAAAACTTACGCCTTCGCCATTTATTTTCTATTTTGTCAATTGTGGAATTATTTAAAAATACAAACGGTTATAAATGACACGAAAATTATTTTTACGAATAGATATAATTACTATAATGAGTTTATTTAACATCTTGTTTCGTCACACACAAATAATTAAGCGGATTTACACTGGTAACTAAAATCGCGTGACTAGTCACCCGAGTGACTCCCTGCACCAGGCCGCACAGGCCAAATCCGCTTAGACGGTCGATAAAATAAAAAAAACCCGACCCTTGAAAAGTAAAAAATAATTTCCGTTGACTTACTTAAAGGAGTCGGAGACCGCTAAGTAAATTCCCGCGCCGCTCTGAGTTTTTATATACTTTAATTACTTAGCGGTCCCCCGGCGCCTTTAAGTAAGTCAACGGAAATTATTTTTTACTTTTTAAGGGTCGGTGGTTTTTTAAATTTGTAATTTAACTTTTATTTCAAGCTTTTTTTAAAAAACCGGATGCAAATCAATCCACTTTTTAAGATAATTAACTTTTTTATTACTTCATTGCTTGATTACTTGATTACAAACATAGCTAAGAACCATCCCGATTAAACAAGCTTCCTAATAAAAAAAAACCGCATCCAAATCGGTCGGAAACATGCACACACACACATACGTCAAACTAGTAACTGCCCTCCGTTTTTTGCGTCGGAGGTTAAAAATAGCTCGCTGCTGTCGACATAGTGACGAGAGCACACGTACGAACTCGCGGCTATCAGCGAACAGTCGCCTAGGAATGGAAGTTTACAAGGTAGATTTTAGTCACCCGCCCCGTGCGGCCGCAAGCTTCACCGCAAGTGACGGTGTCAACTCCGGCCGGGCGACTTTAGTCACCTTGCGGCCAGTCGATTTCCATATTTTACATGGTCGACTTTTGCCGTGCGACCTAGTCACTCGACGAAAATCGACCTTTCATATCTTGAAACGCCAAGAATATCTCTTCATAGACACATCTCGTTATAGGCGGTTTGAAGGAAGAAAAACGACGAAAGACTCAAAACTATTACTGACAGAAGAAGTGGGGCGTAAGCAAGCGGAGGGCATAATAATGCTTGCGTGTCACGAAGAGTAGGGCAATAGCTCCATCTATAGATGATGTGCGATCTTTGCGTTAATACTTGCAGATTGTAATAAAAACTAATAAGTGTGTGCTCTATACATACAATTTATTTACAAATACTATTTTTGACAAAAAAAAATCATGACAGTGAAAAGTAAAAATGACAAACCAATTTCGTCAGGCAAGCGTCCGAACCTTTCGCCTCATTCCAAATGTTACAATTTTCCAAATTCGCAGTCTGAATTTGTGTTCAGGGTGATTCGGCGTGGATAATTAAATAAAGGAACTTGCCTGTTTACATTATTAAAACAATTTTACTCCAATTTCACAGCATTAAGGTAGTCTGGCATCGAAAGTACCTACTTATTGATTCGCGATTTCTTCCAGTGGGAATCTGGAGAAAAATGCTTTGAGGTTCTCATAGAACTTCTCAGCGGTTACATCCATCACGGGTCCGGCGAACTCCTGGATTATCTGCTTCCAATTGCTGTTCATAAAGTTGTGCATAATGTCGCCTGGAACAACATAATATCTTATTATTATCTGACTTAATCAAGTCTAGTATAGAAGATAGTCTGGTCTAGTTATGTCTGGATTAGTTTAGTCAAGTCTAGTCTAGTGTAATCTAGTCTAGCCTAATCTCTAGACTAGTTTGGTCTAAAGGTTGGATAATCTTTACTAATTACTCATAGATTTTCTGTCTATTACATTGTACTCACTAAGTTCCTTATTGCCATTGAATAGGTTGGTGAGTGTGAAGTGGGCGTTGGTGCGTACTTGGAAGCTGTTCTTTACACTTTTCAGATGTATGTACTCCTTTCCGTCGGAACCCTTCTCTAGCTCGAAGGGCATGGTGAGGTGGAAACGCACTCCCTCTGAAAAATTTATAAATGAGTTTAGACAAGAATTGTTTGTACAATACAATAGACAATAAACAATACAAGTGCACTCATTAATTAACAACAGAATACACGCACCGACTTCAAGCTGTTAGTGTTTAAAATAAATAAATAAAATGTTTCATGCACCTATGTGCTTTTTCTGCTAGCATAGTAAAAATTCACATCTTGTATTTTTATATTTCTACGAGAAAAAGAGATTTTGCAAAATAGTTTAAATTTTTTATTTTAACTAAAAATATGTAAAACAAAAAGCAGAAAACTTTAAGACTAGTGACATCAGAAATAATTTACAATCTTTGTCTACTATATTATTTTGATAGATCAAACGTTTCTTGTACTCGTGATGATAGTAAAGCTAAATCTTACTGGTCTTTATCTTCAAGTCTCCCTCGCCACTGATGGGAAGCACGAGCAACATTCCTCCAGCCACGTATTTGCTCCTCAAAGTCACATCCGCATCAATTTCTATGACTAAAGTCTTTTCAGCCATGTCAACTCTATGGAGGTAATGACAAAATGTATAAATATAGAAGCACTTATTGCTAGGGCGGTCATCATTCTGAATCTGACCGCATAACTAAGCGGACATTTTTAAGAAATACGGACCGTATGTGCCCATGGTAATGAAATGAAAGTTATTTTGAATTGGTTCAACCTGAATCGTTCCGAGGAAAGTCTGAGGAATCCTTAATGAGTGCCTTGGGTCCAAAACCCCAGGAATATGTTCTAATCGAGTACCGAATTTAAGACTGATCGTCTTCTATTCAGTAATATTTTTTTTTAATATATTTAAATGTTGTCTCATGTGGTTATTTCTAATTTGTGATAAATGGGAAACTTAGCTTGCACTTGTAACTGTATCATTTAAAAGTAAGTTTTATTGTAAGGTAGGGCCCGCTGAACAAAACAAAAAAATATTAGAACCCACACAAAAAATGTTTTTTGCAACAAATACTGTTAACATTTAGTGTACTTTACTGTGAAATGTAATCAATGTGTAACGGAAACTAGAAAGATACTTTACTTTATCTCGTACAATGTTAACTTACTTCACTTCGTTAAAAACAGAAGATTTCCATCCTTTGTGTGTCATATCACTCATCTTAAGCTTGAGGCCGGCAAGGTCTATGTTGACTGTCCCGAGTTCCAGGGGATCTATTGGTACTACGCCTATGTCCGGGATTCCCTCGATGAAGGCCGCCAAGGCCTTCTGTGCTGAGGTCTTTAGGCAAGAGTCGTCCGCAATCTGACATTTTTGAAGCCAAGGTGCTGAAATTTTTAACGGAATGCAAATATGGATAAACGCTAATTTTGCTTTTAACTTTATTTAGTTCATTAGCTCCGTGTATATCCACTGACACTTCGAAAAAAATATTGTATGGAATTAATAATGTATTTATTAATTTATTCATTTCGATAGTACATAGGTACTATCGAAATGAATACCATAACAAATACAATAAACATAATAAACCAGAACTAATATTTTGAACAAAAGTACAAACATTAAATGTTTTTAAAATTACAATATTAAATTAAGGTCCACAAACACTGCCGCCTTTTTTAGGACTTTTTATTAATTGAAATGATGTAACAGATGCACCTAAATATAACTTGCAAAAAATAAATAGATGTGACTCATTGATCAAGTTTATGGTTCTTACGAATAGTGTCGCAGCTCGCCACTGCTATAAAAGCCACAAACACAAAATAAGTGATTACTGAATGCATTTTTTAAAAATGGCAGGAAACTTGTAAACAGATCACCAGTGGTCAACTGTAAGGAATACTATGATCTACTAGGTTTTATACCATATAGGAAGCTGCACGCATTAGGTCAACATTAAAAAAGTTGACGCATTAAGAATGTACGTACCCATTCTTCTTTGCTGTTCTGTGTATCCGTTTTGTTGGAGCATAAATATGTAACTATTTTCCTAAATAATTTATACTTACTACTTGGCTGGAAATATAAATTGTCAGTCCTACATTCTATTCAAATAAATTGGGAAAAGAATAGTCAAAATGAATGCTCACTACTTATCCGTGAAATATTATTAATTTACCCGACAGACAACATATACATTTTCTAGCAGTACATTTTTGGCAAGTAGCAATAGAGTACGTGCCTATATATACGCATATATAGGTATTAAAATAATGTATTATTTTTTCACGACAATGAAATAAATTACCAGTTTTACTTTTCATCAAGTTATTGCATCCTGCTCACAACACCTAGCTCACTAAGGTGGATGTGCTGACATCACGGATGTAGTCAACAGTGTCAGATTCGATAAAAAAATTAAATAAAAAAAAACTTCTTGACTGACTTCGATGTCGATGTAAAGTGTGAATACTTTATGGTTATTAAAGTTAGATGCAAACAATTTTAATCGATGAAGTATGAGTATTATTGGTAAGTATTTATTTATACAATAATTGTTCAAACATTTATACTTTTACAGTCTAATAGCACATGTAAAAAGTTGTTAGTTTTTGCTAAATTACTCACTCAACCTGTGATTGACGTTGATAATATTTGAAGAAGGTTGATATCCACGTTCTTATTGTGTGTTTTTATCATTAATTTTATTGACGTAATAATTTAATGTCTGGTACAAAAAAAGGGTTAAGCTACCATGATATTTATTATTCATTATTTAGAAAACTGGGATAGGCGAATAAAATGTTATAAATTCCGAAACTTACAATCTAGGCATCCTGCTTTTGATTTTCTGGATATTAATTTTAGATTAGTTTTAGTGTATTAGTGTATAGCTGTATTTTGTAGGTTGTTGTGTATTGTGTATATTTTCATGTCTACGTTCTAATAAATGTATAATATCTAGGCATAATACCTAATTAAACGAAATCTAAGTTTAACTGATGATGGTATCTGTCGCTAGTCGACATGTTACATGGAGTATGTAACATGTCGACTATGGTAATATTATGACATAAATATCTGCTATCCTTTTCAAATATCTTTTCAATACCACTAGCAGTTCGCGTGGCGCTCTTTTTGTGAAAAAAAATACTATTTTCCCAAACTTCGTACAGATAGCGTCCGGTACCGTTTTCAAGGGGGCCGATCTTCCGCAGTATATTAATTAATGAAAATAAACATGTGAGAATTGAAAGAACAATTCAAATAAGAGGTATGTATCTCTCGGAGCGCTACAGTGCGATTTTCATATTTATAGAAAGCAAAGACATGGAGACATTGAGACAATATTGATTAATAATTAAAATTGCTACAGGTTTATATGACGGCTTCTACACTAGCTTTGTTTTTTTAATTTGATCATTTTATAAAATTCGGTACGAAGAAAACTTGAAAATGTTCACTAGCAAAATTAATATCGCAAGTAACTACTCCAGCACGCGCCGCGCCGGTACAATAGAATACATTTAAATTCAGCGCCTCGGCAATATTTTAATTTTTCATTTTGATGAAGTAATTGGATCCGGCCCACAACTTAATAAAGTTGTATGAATGTATAATAATAATAGTAGTCCAAAGTATAATAATATATCCTATTAATTTATAAATACAAACAAGCTTTAATTCCAGGTATTGAGCCTATGTCCAGCAGTGGACCGATACAGGCTGATGATGATGATAATGATGATGATTGAGTGAGATAGATATGACTTGCCCCAGGCGTCCCCCAGGACCACAGGTGAATGAGGTAAGCATATTTTTTGGACGAATTATATTCAGTCAAAATTAGTATGGGTGGAGCCCGGCTTCGAGTCCTAGTTATTATTTGAGTAATACTCGAATTAATTTTGACTATGTCAGTAGTTTCCCAGTAGTCAAGAACTAAAACTGAAACTGTAGCAATTAGAGAAGTTATAACATCGCATCAGAATTCGTAAATCTGCCACTGTCTGAACAAATTGCGGAATGGATTAATATTATTTCTAAATATTGATTAATGCTTGCCTTGAAAACATAATACATAAATGCATGCATACATACATACATACATGTATACATACATACATACATTATATACATAATACATACATAATTACATAATGAAACTGCATGTAATAATTAAGTTAAGACTCGTTTTAACCGCTTTGGAACATAGATACGACATACCTACTGATCTTGCATTTTATAAGTATTTAAAACACTGCTTTATGGTCATTGGTGTACCTAGCTGTATGGATAATCTAATATTTTAATTCGAATAATTATTTTAATGGTCATTAATAAATAACTGTGATATTAAAACCTTTGCATATAAATGTACAGAGATATAGAGAAGAGACGAGAAGAGATAATATACTAGTGCTACTAATGTCGCAACCATTCTCCCTTTCGGTTCCTAAAATGGGAAATTATTTCACATTTAAGTGAATTTTCGCTATGCGCCTGAAAATGTATCACGTCGGGAGTTCGCTCTGTAAGTATTATCATTTCAGTGAACTAATGGCGCTGCCGTGTTTCGGAAATTCTAATAATACCTTAAGTTTTTATCAAAGTGCGTGCGTGCCTGCCCTGCTGTGTACTTTTTAAAATTGTGGAATCTATCGCGATTGGCTACATCACCTACTACACCCGTTGTATCAGTTCTTCGTGAACTAGGTGCCATATCAGTGCTTCCCTTAGATAGTGCCGGATACTTCTTCCAGAACGCAGCTCGGCCTTCGGCCTCACCCTTAGTTACTTACTTTATTCGAGAAGGTTTGTTTTCTTCCTGAACGCAGCTCGGCCCTCGACCTCGCCCTTCGTTACTTACTTTCTTGAAGGTATCTTCTAGAATACAGCTTGGCCTCCCGCCTCGCCTTTATTTACTTTCTTCCAGAATATTTCTTTTTCCTTAGGTTTATTGTGAACCGTCCCGTTTCAAAATGATCAAATGAATGGTTTAAGAACGCATAGCCAACGAATGAACAAACGAATGAACATAATTTTTTTAACCGACTTCAAAAAAAGGAGGAGGTTCTCAATTCGACTGTATTTTTTTTTACATTATATATTTGAAAGAAGATAGCTGCCCGGTAGATAGGTAAGCTCTAATTTATTCAGCCGTCATGCATCTGGTAGCCCTTGTGGTTTACAAGTCGCCTTCTTAATAGAGGAAAAGTGTCGCGCAGGTGGACACGAGTTAGAATCCCGAGTACGTACTACGGATATTTTGTTTTTATTTTTTATAGTTTTAATGTTTTTTGTTGTTGCTTTTTATGTTACTCCGGGATATACATACACTGTCACTGTACAAAGTTCAGTGGTTTTTGCGTGATGCGCGTACAGAGAGACAAGAATTTTAAAAACTGTTCTAACATATTCATTTTCGCATTTTGAGATGACCTGCTTGGTTTTTTCCGAATATATTCAATGTACAGATTTTTTTGATGATGAATGATGAATAGATTAAACGCTCTATAAATTACCTAACCTTCTAAAAACAATTAACTCAACATAGTTCATAGACGTTTCGGGCCATACGCTTGGCCCGAAACGTCGAGCCACATAGCTCGGAAAAAACCGTGAGTAAAGCTGTTGTGTTTTAAAAATAATTAACTCAACGATTTATCTCTACTTCTTAAAAGGAAACTTTCACTTTATAAATATATATATTTTTTAATTAAATACTAACAACTTTTTGTTGCTTTATTTTTGATGTAAGTACACATATTTTATTAATAACAAAAAAAAAAGCACATTTATTGAAATATTTCGCCCCGATGTCGGTGGCGTCTTAAAAGGAAACAAGTATGCAGTATGTTTGAGGTAAACTCCGGAGTAATTGAAGAGATTTTAATGCGGTTTGCACCAATGGAAATAATAGTTCTTATGGCTCACTATAGGCTATATACCATCACGCTGAATAGCCTAAGGGCTGAGCACTATAAAACAAATTATAGTATGGACGGGAGAGAGATAGAGAGAACATAAGAGAAGCAATCGTTTATTATCATATTTGCATTTAAATCGGATTTGCTATTGAGCCAAGTCTACCGCGAGCAAAGCCGCGGGCAAAAGCTAATATATCCAGAATTATGCCCAACATTTTAAATTTTTTACCAGAAAATATCTCACAAAAACAGGCTTAAAATTATTTATGCAAAAATTAATAATTTCAAGAAGAATTATGACGAAAGTTTGACAATTGCCCTCCTAAGTATCGCCAGAGTGTTCAGTTTCAGAATTGAGGAGGCACCCTCTGAACGGCTTCTTTCCGATGCACACACTTGACAACTTAGGCTGCTTACAGAATCAGCGCCTGGTGTTAATTACGTATAAATTTAATTATTAAATTTCTGCCACTTTCATACCTGGGCGATATCCTTTGAACCAGTAGGATGTAATTTCTAACCTTTTATTTGTATTTACAATTTACACGAAACTACTGAACCAAATAAATTCGCATGCATCGAGAAAATCACGTTCAGATCATCAGTTCAACGCCCTTTGCGCTCGACACAACGAATACTACACACTAAAAACCTTTAGATGGTTTGTAGTATAACTTAACTCTATGTAGAACCTTGTCATACTGACTAACTGCCTGAATATATCTCTGAAGACTATGCGCCTTAGGCGATCGTATGTTTGAAAAAGTTCCTCAGATATAATATGTCATGTACATTGAGCAACCGTTGCTCTCAACCTACATTATTTCTCACGATTCGCCCTCAAAGGGGCGACCTCTTTAGTGCGAGACACTTCACACAATCTTTTACGCTTCGTTTCGGAATTCCTTATGTTATTTATTTTTACAGAAAATATGTTGTGAGGGTTGTCGTCCACTTATGGTCGTGCGTGGAATCGACTTTTCGAATTGGTCACAATATGTCACTCTTTTACGTTTACTGAAGAGTAGGTAACTATGTAGCTGCAAAGCCATGACTTGTGCTCTCTATCGGGATGGACCACGCCAAGGTGATAGGTGGCTAGCATATAGCCCTCCTACACATCTTGCCCTTATCCTTTAGTCGCCTTTTACGAGATGCACGGGAGCTGTTCTTTTTAAGTACCGGCTTCACACGGCAAATTGATCATCAGATCAGTATATTAATTATTTTTCGCCCAACACAACTGTAGGTCCCTTCCCTTGCCCCTTACTAGGTGGTAGGCTCAAATTGTATCCGACTGGGTTGGTACCACCGTACTGGATGTAAGATGGCCTCATAGCAGCCTCGGCTGTGTTCTCCTCTAGTTCAGTATAGCCAGCAATCCAGGGAAGTCTCCGGTATGGCACCTGCGAGTAGGTACTCGCAGGTGATATTGGCTGGTCGGAGCATGCGCTTTGGCCCCTCCGACTCAGCCAACCATACCGGATTACATAAAAAAAAAACACAATTGGATGACTGCAAATGATGTGCGCCTTATCAGAGTATGCGGCTTCCGCAGTCCGAAGCGCTCGTGCAAGAACAATTTGGCTTGACCTTGCGGCGGCGTGAGTCTTTGTTCTACAGCTTTTGTGCTCGACGAAGGACAAGCATTGAATGGAACAACGGATGAAGATGCAAAGGTTAAGAAGAAGCACCCTTCACGACCACGCCACCTTTATGCTATTCTTTGTGGCATCAAATGTGACAGAGCCTTAAAGAGATTTGCTTTGGCGTCTTCTCCTTGTCTTTGCTTTGGCCAATTTTCTTAGGTTTGGTATTTCAAGTTCTACTTAATGTCAGGTGGAACCTTCGATTATTTTTTCCGTCTACGGGTGGAACGCTGTGTTACAGATTAACAGTACGATATCTGTCACATAACCTTTTTCCTAGCACTAAATTGGAGTTGAAATACCAGCCGGTGTGAACATATATATATATATTATATCACACACGCTAAATCCCGATAATCGGGGTAAGCAGAGTAATCGATGTTGTGCTGCAAGAACTCTGGTAAATTACAGCACAACACCGAACACCACGTTTCGCAAAGTATTCGAACAAGATTCAATAGATCAAACAGCAAGTAAGGCACGAAGACCCACCTGCTGCATGACTCGGTGGAAGTACCGTGCCAAGGTGAGAGGTGGCGATCCTGTCGCCCTTTAGCGCGGCATCTTGTCCTTATCCCTTAGTCTCCTTTTACGACATGCATGGGGAGAGATGCAGTGGGGCCATTGTTTTTAAGTACCCACCCCACACGGTACTGAATATACCGGTCTGAACATACATACTTACTCGTATTCCATCTAGTTTACGGTGTATGTATAATTTTACATTATCAAATGCCCTAGATTTCGAAGAGAAACATTCGTCACCGATCACAATTAAAACCTGGAACCTGGAGCTTCGTCTTTTTTTCACTTTATTTTCGGCTTTGGTTATATGTATTTAATAACCAATATTTTATTTCTTTTATCTATTTTAATTGGTACGTCTGCATAAAATGCTAAATATGTGAATTCGTGAAAGGGTACATTAATAGTAGAGAAGAGATTATACTTAAGACGGAGTGTATTAAGGAATGTAGGCCAGATGATACTCCACATTGAATATTCTACCGCAGGCGACGACATAAGGTTTTGTAAAATTTGCATTTATATGGGAAAATTTCAGTTGAATATTTGTTTAAAAAAAATATGCTCTTGGTGTATTTTGAATATTATTATCATTTTGGCCATGGATAAAATAGTCTGATTTATCCATGTTTTTGGCCCATTTGGGCGTGTTCGTCGAGTAGATTCGGAGGAAATAAGCTGTGACAGAAACACAGACGGACAGACAGACACGATAATGATCCTATAAGGGTTCTTCTTTTCCTCTTTTGAGGTACGTAACCCGGAAGCGAAGCCGCATGCTATGGTGCTTCAATATTACGTTAGTATACGTTTATATCTGACTTCAATACTACGTTAGTATACGTTTATATCTGACTTTAATATTACGTTAGTATACGTTTATATCTGACCTCAATATTACGTTAGTATACGTTTATATCTGACTTTAATATTACGTTAGTATAAGTTTATATCTGACTTCAATATTACGATAGTATACGTTTATATCTAACCTCAATATTACGTTAGTATACGTTTATATCTGACTTCAATATTACGTTAGTATACGTATATATCTGACTTCAATATTACGTTAGTATACGTTTATATCTGACTTCAATATTACGTTAGTATACGTTTATATCTGACTTCAATATTACGTTAGTATACGTTTATATCTGACTTCAATATTACGTTAGTATACGTTTATATCTGACTTCAATATTACGTTAGTATACGTTTATATCTGACTTCAATATTACGTCAGTATACGTTTATATCTGGCTTCAATATTACGTTAGTATACGTTTATATCTGACTTCAATATTACGTTAGTATACGTTTATATCTGACTTCAATATTACGTTAGTATACGTTTATATCTGACTTCAATATTACGTTAGTATACGTTTATATCTGACTTCAATATTACGTTAGTATACGTTTATATCTGCCTTCAATATTACGTTAGTTGGTCTTTCTGCCTCTATTAATCACAATAACTAAAACATTCAAGTGTTATAATTTCAAACTAGATGCAACACTGAACCATGACTGACTGAATACTCTCGAAGCTCTAATAAATAACCCACAAAATTCACACCAGTCATTTTGTCGCCTTTTCGGGAGGGGTATTGAGTATAATTTTAGCGAGATACTAGATGAAAGTTTGGCAAATAAAAGAAAACAAACAAAAAATAAAATATGGAATTAAGCGTTTATTTTGACAGACAGACGAGACGAACGAATGAACACAACCTTATACTTACTGATGTGATGACTGCCGAAATATATGGAAACTATTATTTATGGTCAATTTCGTCACCACCGCTAAAGACTTTCGAACATTTTGGCAGGTCACAACCGTATTTGATAGCTGAAAACTGTGACTGCGTCTTTTCAAAAATAATAAAAACCCAAGTAAGATTTTCACGACAGCAACTAACTAAGGCTAACAATGGAATAGTATAGTACCTAGTGCCAACAGAACCATCAGGTTAGGTGACATAAAGCAGTTTGGATTTGTCGTTTATCTAGTCGCGCCCTAAAATTTTACCTAAAAGCCGATTGTTTGCCTACCACACGCAAACATGGCGCGATGGTCACGCTTGACGAGTCTCTATTAAATATCTGACAGAGTCAATTACTCACTAGTCGCCATTTTGTGTGGATTGCGGCGACCTAATACTGGTAACAGTGAAATGATTTTAAACTGTGTGCGAACGGTAATTAGTACCACAGTGTGGTCGGGTCGGGACCGCGGTTGAGATTTGATTTTGTCACAAGTGACTTCTTTTTGGTTATCGTTCTCGTGGATTATCTCCAGAACATAACTCTTAATTCAAGGCAAGAAATTGGTATGGTATTTATTTCAAACATATAAGTAAACGTTTCATACGTTTATTTTGGTAGGTACGAAATCCTAAAAACCAACACCAACAGAGTCGATTTAGCATACTTCTCATGTACTTTAGGTCCGTAAAAAAACAAACTAAAGCTATTAGGTTCTCTTGAAAGCTCCTAGGAAACTAGAAAGAAAGAAATATGTAGTTTCGAATTAGCACATCTTCGCTTTCATAGGTAACTAATAATAATCGTAGTAATAAAGATAGTAATATTCATATCTACGAGTATCACCAACATTCTTGAGTAAATACATTGAACAGAAAAGCAAACGTCACATAAATTGTGTAAGAAAAAGTAATGGAAGAAAGTATGAATACAAAAAGACATGATGCATGATAATAAAGTATAGTACTTCGATAAAAACACAAACATGTTTCTAGATGTAGAATAAGTAATTTCAATAAGTCCAACATGCGATATTTTGAATACACGAACTCGTTGAGAATTGCGAACACTGTACATTATATTGAACTGATTTATTATTCCCCGTTCTAAAGGAGAGATCGTTTAGTACTGACTCGGTTTACGAGAATCTAATCCATAATCAACACCGCATCTCGCGATTTTCAAAGCGGCTGAAAGATTAAGCATCCACAGCCTTCAGTCAGACTGCAAGGCGGTGGTGGGCGGGCGGTCCAGCTGCGCTAGGCCTTACGCCTACGCCGCCGAAAGTGCTTCGCCGCCCAGCAGTGCTACGCCGCCCTCCGTAGCGCCCGGGTGTCCCGCAGCGACGCAAGGCGAAGGGCCTCCCGACAGCTACTCCTGCCCCGCCACGAGCGGCGTCAACATCACGATTTTCTTTCCGAAGTTTTCTCAGATTTGTTTATTTTTTCCGACGATACTTCAGTGTGTGGACAGTGATTTGTAGCACGTCTTTTTATTGCTTTCGCTGGCTTTCAGAGTTTTATGACTGGTTTTATTATTCGGTCTGAAGCCTTTTTCGGGACAGTTATATTTGCGAAGGCTTGATTTTCGCGCTATCCGCTCTAAACTGTCTGTGTGGTTGTATTCGTGGATTGTGGAAGCTCGCTTTGCATTGAAAGTAAGGTATGTATGCATGTACAGCGACACAGGACCAACATTTTGTTGCTCAATAAGCTGACAATTATTCTTTTTTATTTTTATGTTTGTACAATTTCCTACATACACACTTACTATTCACGACGTATTTGAAACAGTAAATCCCTACATTATTTTATATACAATAAAGAAACAATTATAAAGGTTTCAAAAATGATTTTTGTTTTCATAATAAGACAAGTACCACGTTCTCTTAATAACAAAATTCTTAACACGATAATAATCAGTACTCATATAGCACAATATAACAAATCACACATAACTGAATATTATTGAGCTCTCCACGCCTCGGCTCTTTGTAGTTGTGTTGCGGTCAAGGAAGCATATCATGTGAAGCCTTGACACGAAATATTCTTCTTTGTATGCAAATGAAAGACTTCTTGGCAAAGTGCACGATTAACCTAGCCAAAAGAATAGTTATGGGTTATGACGCTGGAATATTACGCGAAGAATATCTTTATCATACTAAATCGAAGTTTCATCGGAGAGGAACCTAACGTAAAAAATAATAGTATTCTATGTTTATATGTTAGTACTAGGCACGTACTCGCTTTATATATATTTTTATTAGAAAAATGCAAAGCGAAAATCCTGGCCGGGATGTATTTTTTCCAATGATTTTCGCTTTGCATTTTTCTAATAAAAATATGTAAAAAATAATAGCATTTATCCTGAAATGTATTCCATATTCATTACTCGGCGAGTAGGTACGACGTGAAGTGTTTTCTTTATCTTCGATTTTGCTTTACATTTACATCAAAGAAAGAAAAATTTGCAGGCCAACCTTTAAAAACACAGCATTTATTGCAGAACAAACGATGTAAATATTATCTCGGATTTCGATCTTGAAGCTTTGAGAAAAAAATTATATCGATAAAAATAAAACACAATATTGGTATTCTTTACACGTCTTTACTTACGAGTAACTACCAAGAAACAAAATGTTTAGATTATGGTAACATGAATAGGAGGGTTAAAGGCATTTCAGCGAGTTTATTTTGGTAAAATGTGAAATAAGAAAAACAAGAAGAAGAAAGCGAAGGAACTTATTATTATTCTGTAGCATAAAGTTAAAACATTATTTATCTATCACAGTCTTCAGTAAAATCAACATTCTGTAATTTGATACCTCACGCGCATTTATTTACGACCTGAATTATCAGAACGCTGATATAATTTGTACTATGTTTTTATTTTCCCAGATTGGCGGGAACTCTTTAAGCATTATATCATCTGTCAAGTATTAATATTGATTCTCTCGAATCCTTCCAGAAAATATTACTTACATATATTAAGATAGGAAAAGATAGTTGTGCGACAGTCACGAGTATATTACACGTGACTTGTGACTCTTCGCGCAGTGAAAAAAATAATGAAACTACTCGTAAGTGAAATTTCTAAGCGCAAATTCTGAAGTAAAATCACGGAAAATAAAATCCTCTTCTATTTCTACGAACCGTTTGCTCTCCTGCGCTTGAGAATGCTACGCCATCTGCGTTTAAAGTGGAGAGCTTTAAATTCTTAAAAGTAACTAGTTATTTTTGCTTTAGTTCATAGCTTTCTGTTTTTTACATCATTGGTTTCGTAGGAAACTGTACATACCTATAATATTCAGTTCATACAATATTCTCTATGCATTTCAATGGAGGCAAATTAATTTCAGGCAGTGCAGAGCATTATAATATGGCGGATATCCTTGTGATTGAGGAATTTGATTATCATGATAGACTTTTGTTTTCAGGATAGTTTTTTTATAGAAAGCGCGACATTGGCGCCGAGATACCTACGTCGTCGGAAGTTAGAAGTCTAGGTGTGCATTGTTTTAATAATACTGAAGTGTCTTTATGTAGCTACCTATTTACAAGATAAACTGGAAAAAAAATCCTCCTTCTACACGCAAAAAAGTGTAACCATATACAGTGTTATAAAATCAATGAACTATACGTACAAGTACTTTGTACAATAAAACAGAATACAATAAATACAGTTTATCTTTAAATCTCATAGAAATAAACTACCGTATATGAATACGTGCTGTTGAAATGGGCATAAGCATTAAGCGCTGCTCAAAATCCATTAGACCACTGGTAGGCCTCAGATTAGCGGAAGTCACATAGATCAGTCGAATAGATGTAAGTGCGACCTGCTGAGTGCGGACCCGCCCGCGGAACTCACGTGTACAATCCGCGGAAATAACTTCTGGAATGCTGAATAAATGACATCCGGGACGGGAGAGTGTAAGAGTTCCGGTCAGTTTTAGTGATAATGGAGCGGACCACAGGATTTAGAAAAAATCACGAAGGAACAAGAATTGGTACCTCACCATGACGTATCTATATACAATTTCGATTGAGTATGTCTGTCCGTCTGCAATCGCTTTTAAATAATCAACAATATCACCTAAGTTAAGGGATAAGTCTGCCTTTGCCCCTCATGTACATTACTTATTGCCTGTTTATATAAAAGGTTTTCTGGAGCAATAAAGTATTTATATCTATCTAGCTATTGAGAAACAATCATGGGAGTAACTTAAAAGATAATCTTGCTGAAAAAATATGGTGGCGATAGAGTTCAGTAATATTAAACTACAAATTTAAATACATCGTACCAGATAAATTAAATGAAACTAGAACTGCTACTGTTACAGCTACAGCCGTGCTATCAGTACATTATACACTTTCCCAGCAGGAACTAGGTACAATGTCAGTGCTTAATTCTGATCTCGATACTTATAATAAAATTAAAGTATCCCTATAATCTCGTCACGAAGTCGTAATCGTCCCAAATCATTGTGTTCGAAGAAATTGGTCGCAATACTTTGGATCTCAAAGATAATGATCTCCTCCTTCCAGCCCTTACACTTCAAGCATCGGCAGATTGCTATCAGTGGGTGTTTTTCGATGACGACTAGATCTAGCTTATTTTCATCTTTCAGCGACAAAGCTGCTGGCATTTACTACTCGCCGTACTGGACGTAAGATGACCGCCTCGGCTGTATACTCCCTTAGTTCAGTATAGCCAGCTATCCAAAGGGCAGCCTCCGATAAGGAACCTTCTCGAAGGTGGTATCGGCCGGTCAGCATGTGCTCTAGTCCCTCTGACGCAGCCGGATTACCGACATTACCGGATTTACCGCAATTCATACCATGTTACATAAAAAAAAATTGCACTTTATTTTCGACTTCTAAAAATGAAACACAATTTCTTCAAACTTCGAACATGAGCGTAATTCGGGTGTGTGATTTGAATATGAATAGATAAAGTGACGCGTAATCTAATGGTTTTAAATTCTCAGTCAAAAGTTTTTCGTATTCTCCAAGGATTGACTTCACTTCGGTGAAGGAAAACACCACTAGGTTACGTGTTACTAACTGTGCAAATTTACTGTATACTAACTAGATCGACTGGTTCAAATTACACGCTGAAATAAGTGAATTTTCTATAGCGCAGAAAATTGCAAAATGTGATTAAAATGTCGCGATGTAATTGAGGGGCAATCAATGTTAATTAGTGCTATACTTGAAATAGTTTTCCAACCAATATTCCTGGAAATATTTCTGCATATTTGAATAGGACCTACCCGATTGATTAAAATACTCATCGACTGAGTAAGTAATTTTCAATTCAATTCACATAAAATCATGAAACAGGACTTTATAATTTAATCATTCCATATTCGCCAACCATTTTCGCCTCCTCAGTCCCGTACTGGAGGAATGCGTCGAATTTGGCACTACGCCTCAGCAGATTGGGATGGTATGCGAGAATACCTCGCATCCTACCCATGGAGAGAGCTATGCTTCAGTTCAGATGATCCGTCGGAATGCGCCAATGCCGTAGCCGAGGTGGTTCTGGGGGGTATGGAGATGT
Source organism: Nematopogon swammerdamellus (assembly GCA_946902875.1). Taxonomy (NCBI): domain Eukaryota; kingdom Metazoa; phylum Arthropoda; class Insecta; order Lepidoptera; family Adelidae; genus Nematopogon; species Nematopogon swammerdamellus. The sequence goes on from OX336345.1 coordinate 11,464,902, forward strand.
TTATTCCCAGCGCCCTCGTCCGCCTCGGTGGTAAAAGCCAGCCCTGGTACAGCCGCGACTGTGCTGAAGCTGTCGCAGCTAATGGCGCAGCTTATCGTGCATGGTCGTGCGCTCGTGCCAGACGCGATCCAAATGTATCCGAACTGAAGAAAGAATACAACCGCCTCTCCAGATCCTGCAAGAGGGCTATTGCCAGGGCCAAATTCGAGCATATCGGCAGAGTTGGTGATAGGCTGAACCAGCACCCAACTGGGAGCCGTGAGTTTTGGTCTCTCGCCAAATCTGTCGAATCGAATTTTTGCCGCTCCTCACTCCCACCACTGCAGTGTCCTGGGGGCTCACTTGCCCACTCCGCAAAGGAGAAAGCCGATTTATTGGTGTCTCTCTTTGCGGGGAACTCCAACCTGGACGATGGGGGTGCCATCCCTCCATCCATAACTAGGTGTGAGAACTCTATGCCGGAAGTACAGTTCCGACAACGAACTGTGCGGGCGGAGCTTCTCTCCCTAGACACCAGGAAGGCGAGTGGGCCGGATAGGATTCCTGCATTGGTGCTGAAACGGTGTGCTCCCGAGCTGGCTCCAGTGCTAACGCGCCTTTTCCGCCTCTCTTACTCTGCTTCCCGTGTGCCGGCAGCCTGGAAATCTGCATTTGTTCAAGCGGTCCCCAAAAAGGGCGACCGCTCAAACCCTTCGAACTACCGACCTATAGCGATTACCTCCCTACTCTGCAAGGTGATGGAGCGTATTATCAACGCCCAGCTCATGGCGTACCTGGAGACAAATAACCTCATCAGCGATCGGCAATATGGCTTTCGGCCAAACCGATCTGCTGGTGATCTCCTAGCGTACGTCACTCACCTTTGGGGGGAATCGCTTGAAGGACATGGTGAATCCTTGGCAATTGGCCTCGATATTGCCAAGGCATTCGATAGGGTTTGGCACAAATCGCTCCTGGGCAAGCTTCCGGCGTACGGACTTCCTTCTGGCCTCTGCGACTGGGTCGCCGACTTCCTACATGGGCGTAGCATTCAGGTCCTAGTGGACGGTTGCTCGTCGGACGCCATGTCAGTGAATGCCGGCGTACCGCAGGGATCTGTGCTGTCACCCACACTGTTTCTTCTGCATATCAATGACATGCTGCCACTCGGCAACATACATTGTTATGCGGATGACAGTACAGCACACGGATCCTATACCAGTCACCCTTCAGCTAGACGAGAAGTTGTGGATGAAAAGAGGCGAAGACTTGTGTCTGAACTCGAACAAACGCTTCGGTCTATTTCCGAATGGGGCCGTAGCAATTTGGTCGAGTTCAACGCTTCAAAAACACAAGTTTGCGCGTTCAGTGCGAAGAGGGCGGCGTTCACACCAGCTCCTTCCTTCCAAGGCACGTCGCTTAAATTAAGCGACCACCTCGGGGTCCTCGGAGTCGAACTGTCGCACGACCTAAATTACCGGCGCCATATCGAGGGCAAGGCCAAGCTGGCCTCAAAAAAGCTAGGCGTACTCAATAAGGTTCGACGGTACTTCACGCCGGGCCAAAGGCTGCTTCTGTATAAATCGCAGATTAGGTCCTGCTTGGAGTACTGCTCGCACCTGTGGGATGGCTCAGCCAAATACCAGCTTGCGCCTTTGGACTCGATCCAGCGTCGAGCCGTGCGACTTGTGGATGACCCCGACGTGTCCCGCGATCTAGAACCGCTGCAACTTCGTAGGGATGTCGGCGCCCTAAGCGTGTTCTATCGCTTATTCCACGGGGAGTGCTCGGAGGAGCTGTTTAACGCGATTCCGGCGTCCCCTTTCCACCTCCGTACAACGCGCACTGGGCAGGGATTGCATCCCTATACGCTGGATTTACCGCGGATGCGTACAAATCGGTTCTGCAGATCCTTTCTCCACAGAACCGGCAAACTCTGGAACGCTCTACCTGCCCACATATTTCCCCCCAAGTATAGTCTCGGGTCCTTCAAGAGAGGCGTGAATAGGCACCTGTCAGGCCGGCATGGCATTCGCAGCCCCCGCCTGCGTCCGAATGTCCATGGGCGTCGCTAGACACCTTATGGGTGACTCGGCGCCACATGTCGCGCTTAGTATAAAAAAAAAAAAAAAAAAAAAAAAAATTCACTCTGCTTGTCTTGATTCAAGATCGTCCGTTGCATAGAGTGCGTTTAAATAATTCTGACATGACTTTTCCTCATCGATGAATCGTAATGATATTGCTGTGATAAAGTATTGTCAACATGATTCCGAAGATGTCTCCAATAGTCGGCCTAATTCCCTCACGCAACGTATTCAAGATGTTTATCAGTAAGCAATAAGTTGTCCTGCAGCAAGTTATTTGCTGAATCGCTAACGACCCAGTGGGAACCGACGAAATTATCGCGAAACGAAAAGACATCGGCCCGCAGTTGGGCGCCACGCTCCGGTTACACTGAGAGCGACAAATGAGAAATTCGATTCTGAAACACGAGCAGCGTTCAGAGAATACAAAAGGATGGAAATTGTATTGTCATAGATTGCATACAATTTACTTTTATTACCCAATATAATCTATAAATGCACACAACTTAAATCAAACGGTTCAATGCCCGTGTTGATAAAGATATCCGAGTCAGTTTTACCTGTTAATGTTTTGAATTTTTTATTTAATGATTCACCGGCTCCAGGTGTTAATGCTCATTCTATCTTTTTGAATTATTTGCAAGCAGGTCATAAAAAATCATGTCCACTTGGTGGCGAGTGTGAGTAAATAAGGACGAAATTTTAGTTATAGGAATATTGATGTTCAGTAATAAAACACCATCTACCAGCAATGAAATGAAATCTAGCTGAGCCGGTTGGTTCTCATCACAATAGACGCCGGGTGATTTGCATTTCTAAACACTTTGAGAATATGAGTTAGAGGAGGCATTTGTTTGCCGGATAAATGTTCAAATTTCAACAAAATGAAATCAGTGTTATAAATGGAACGGCTTTACTCACGCACTGTTGTTTTTGAGCTATGTTGCATGACGCTTAATTTTTAACAGTGTATATAAGCACGCTAATTTAAAAACCGATATCATTAGACGATTCTCATAAATGAGCTATTTTCGTGAACGTGAAGTTTTTATGCAATGTCTACGGCTGTTATGATCTGAATTCTTCAGGATTTTTTTCCTGTTGAAATTGTTTTACCGTAGGGTACCGATGGGTTTTACCGATAGGTACCGGTATTAATAAAAAATTGCCCATTGCATCTTTCCCCGCGCATGTTGTAATCGGCGTCTAAGATTTTTTTTTATGTAAACTGACTCGCTTACCACCAAGTAAGATTAGGAGGGAAGGGACCTACAGTTTTACGAGGAATCCGAACCTCGGTCAGCCTCCGACGGTCAGCGGTCACCCATCCAAGTACCGACCGCACCCAGCGTTGCTTAACATTCAATAGCGACAGTTGACTGTCTGCACCGCTGAGCTATCGAGGCTAAGGCTGATAAGGCCGAGATGCCGTGCTAAAGGCTGACAGGCTAGCCACATCACTGATTCTTAAGTTTATCGATGGATACAGACAATTAGGCTGACGAGAGAATCATTCAACCAAGAAGAATAATAAAACTTGGAACAAAAATTATGTATCACCGCCAATAGGTGTCGCCTGTGTGTGATTGCTTCTATTTCTTTTCTTCTCGAGATCACATAAACGAGAGCAAACAGGACGGGTATATACAGTTAATTACGCAATGTGTGGAGTTGAGTAATGTTTCATATGCGCCTATGATAGTGCGGTGGACCGCCCTATATTTTCGGGGAATTTTCTCATATTTTCCTGATATATTATTTTATATTGATAAGATAAGACCTCAGTTCTCGCTGCTGCGGGATATTTTCGACATTATTTCCTACTATCATACTAGTAGAACCCATAAAATTGGTATTAAAACATTGTTTTCGCCAATATGTCACAAATCACGGAAGCAGCAAGACGAACAAATTTACTTGAATGCTGTAACGAATAAGTAAGTGAATTCTGATGGTGTCTTGTATTTGATTTGATTGAGGCGATTTATAAGTGAATAAAAATTATAATGAGAAATTTCCATGCAGACACCTTTTCCTAACTTTTAATATTTTTTCTTCTGCTCTATAAAATTCCCTTGAAGGCATTTAGCGTAAAATTTCAGAAATTATAAAATCGATTGGTTAAAGAAAAATCCACCGCATCTCTCCCCGAGCATGTCATAAAAGGCGACTAAGGGATAAGGACGAGATGCCTTGCTAAAGTGTGACAGGATAGCCACCTCTCACCTTGGCGCGGTTCTTCCACCGAGTCATGCAGCAGGTGGATCTTCCTGCCTTACTTGCTGCTTGATAGTTATCTTGTCCTAATACTTTGCTAAACATGATGGTCGGTGTTGTGCTGTAATGTAAAAGTGTACTTGCAGCACAGCACCAATTACTCTGCTTATCCCGATTGTCGGGATACAGCGTGTGGTATGTGTGTATGTATTTATGTATAATTTAGATCCCGGGCAAGGAAGTGTTTAAGCATTGAAGTAGACTATGTTGGTCTTTAAGACGAAAACAAAATATATACAGGTTGTCCCCGGACTGGTGTAGTTCCTTTAAGGAGGCTATTCTACGCCTTGTAACAAAAACACTGGTGAAAGAATTTTTTAAATATGTGCAATGTGTTTCATCAAAATTTTAGCATTTCCTAACAAACTAAATGCGTACAATGTGTGGGCGGCGGCGCGGCGGGGCGCGGGCGGTACGCGGGCGGAGAAGCCGGCGCGGCGGCGGAGGCGCGGCCGGGCGCGGGGCGCGGGCTATCTGTTTGCGTTCACTCGCGTCGCGTCGCGTCCGTCCGTATTCCCGCTGCCCGCTGCCCCGCGCCCCGCGCGCACCCGATTAAAGCATTACAACATTACTTTAATAACTTTAAAAAATTATATCCCCGCAACGGGCGTACCTAGAACCCTACTTATTTTACTAATTATGTTTGTTACAAAGCGTAGAATAACCTCCTCAAAGGAACTACACCAGTCCGGAGACACCCTGTATAGACAACATTCATTCGAAAGTATGCACCCGCATTGTTTCTACTATAATAATAAGTATAACCAGACACTATAACACCATGAAACGTCTTCACAACACTTTGAGCTGCCTACTTATACACGAATTTAGCTCCTCCAGATTATTTTAGCCTCTCACTCCTCGCAGTTCCAGAATTTTAATTGCGCAAGTTATCGCGCTGACCTCGATATGTTGAGCGCCAGGCTCTGTGAAATATGGCGGCCGCGCGGTCGGGCCCGCACAGATTTAGCTGCGATACCATTCACAAATATTATCGTCTGCGAAATTATTTCTTTATGTGTTTACTGGGGCGGAGGCGTGAGTTTTTGCTGGTATTTGAGTATTAACGATGTGAGCATCGAGGCCGAGCTGCGAGCAGTAGCGTAGGGAGGAGCGAGAATTAACAAAGGGGGTTCGTCTTCCGAAAGGCTGCTGGCGCCTCAGGGAGGCACAATTTTCGTGTTGGTATGAAGATGCGTCTGGTGAGCATGCAGCGAGAAGGATATAATGAAAGGACTTCTCTTGAACCTCTTGGACATAATACGCACGTATAGCTACGACATTGGCTATGCTGAATCGTAGACATGAAGGATGGCTATATTAAACAGTACGTGTGATCTGTCTTCAAAGTCGTTGGACAAGAACATAAAGGTGTGCTCTGACGTAACACCATGCTGCGAAATTGACACGGTTTAATGCACTGGCATCATGACCACTTCAGAATCCCTGTTTATTCTATCAACACCTTTACAGGTTCTTACATAATATGGAATTAGGTATCTTCACAATGGCCTCCCGTTCACGTAGGTCTCTCTACAGGCGTTCCTTTAGTTGTCTTTGCTTCCGACAAGTTTGAGAAAGGTTCCGCCGTATATTTAAATTGCACGAGGAGGCTCAGCTCTAACGTATAGCCCCGATAAAATATTTCCTCGGAAGTTATCCACAATGAAGAGGAAATATTCGGGGGTGAGATTACAGGCGCTCCAGCTTAAGATCAGTTCAAGCCACCACTATAAATCTGAAGTGGAAAAATTTGAGACCCCAAACTTTACCCTTTTTATGTCGCTCCAAGGCCAAGGAAAGTTAGGACTTATGGGATTAAATAAAGATGGTGCTTAGGTATGATTTTTGGCCTTATATTATATTAACTAGCTATTGCCCGCGGCTTTGCTCGCATAGCCTATGTCCATCATGAAGGTCCATTTTAAATATTGGTCAAATAATTTTTTAAATCGGATGTGTATTTTCGGAGATTACCTCCTTTGGATGTAGGAAACTTATAAACTTTACTTCTTTATAATATTATACAGATAGAGAACCACAGTACACATTATGCATTCGTGGGTTTTATAATACATGACATTGAATGCGAAATGCGTTGCTGTGAAGTTTTTTTTAGATTATGTTTTAATGATTTGTTGTGACGGCGTTCAGTAAAACATTTCTTTCAGTGCTGTTTGTCCGGGGGCTTCATGTTCCACCTAGTGAAGTAAAATTCTTAAAGTGTTACGTAATTATTTATTATGTAAACCAATATGGATGACTGTGCCGAGAGGTTATTTTGGCTTTGTCGACTGCACCATTGGGTGCAGTCGACAAAGCCAAAATCACCTCTCCCCAAGTAACCACGCTCAGTGAAGCGCCATGCCAGCAGATTGGCGGAATGTTGCTAGCCTGTCTAGTCTCTTAATATGACGTTTGAAGACCCCTAAGTTAAAGGATTCGGGAAACACACTCGCCGGAAGGCAGTTCTACATCCGAGCGGTGCGAACGAGAAACAATTTTGAGGCCCGATAGGTTCTATCGAAAGCCTCGGCTACGAAGGAACACGACATGCAATATTTGCCGGCACTACCAATCGCAATAACGCCCACGACTACATCGTAACTTTACCTACAGCCCAATAACTTGAAACCACAAACCAGTTGTATTTTCCTGAAATACCTGAGAGTGCTTGTAAGATCCCAATCAAATTTCATTGCGGGTCTGTCGCGGTGAGAACCCGAGACTCTCAAAGGTCGTGCTGAATACGACTTAGCGTCTCAACTTAGAAGACGAGCTTAAAGGCAAAAGTTAATCCAACGCAAGTAGATATAGCCGAAAGTGATGTGTTTCTGTAATTAATTAAATTCAGTGTCTAAAAATGTGTTTCCAAGATATATAAGAAACATTATATTATTATACGTAGGTAAGAGCTTTTAAAGAGAGACAAAACACAGCAAAATTAAAATAGAAGAAGTAATAATATAAGCTTTGTAGAGCTGCTGGTGCAATATAGATATATTGATATAAAAAATATAAAATAAATACATATGAAAAATCTATATAATATATATAGGTACTTTCGTGTCTGTTCTTAATTTGAGACATTCTTATAAAAAAGTATCATTGGTTAGCTGAAAATACGACATCACACATCATCACACAAAAATAAGGTAAGTGTTTATATTTTTTCCTTGTGGAAATTACAGAACGCGTAGAAGTTTTCGCGTGAACGCTAGTGCCAAAACTATCAATGGTATTTCAGTAAACATTGCAAGATATTTCGCATCAAACAAACCCGCAAAAAACGTTATCATATTCATAGCGACATCACCCTAAGAAATATCGGGGTTTTATTCAACCGAAGGATATTAAAAGGACGTGCTATGCCTCGTTTATCAGATCCCTCCCTCTCGTCTTATTATTGGCGACTGAAATACGGCCGTGACCGGTGAAAGTTTCAGGCAGAACTGAAGAAATAACATGTAGGAATAGCTGATATCCCGAGGCATTGAAATATTTCTTAACCACTTAAATTTTACCCCTTAACTTCTAAACGGTAAGTCCGAGAAAATTTAAACTTTCTGTGAAAATAGATTATTTTGTAACTCACAAAGCTCAGATGATTATGTGCGAAAAATATTTTGTAATGAATTGAATTCAGCGTAAACAGAAAAAAAACCATATCGTTGAAAAGGGCTTACATTGAGGACATCCAAAATATGTTTTATATTTTCAATTAGATTACCTTATCTTTATGTAATTTTGTAAAAATATTCGAAAAAAGTCTAAAATTAAGTTTAAATTTCTCAAAAAAAAAAAAAGAAAAAAAATTATGCAGGCAACTGAACTAGCCAAAATAAAAGGAAAGGTATAGCGGAAGTCACATTAATATTAGTTGAGATAAGGCGAAAAAACTGAACCCCTGTCGTATAAAATTTGTTCCTACTGCGTACTTAACATTATAAAATCAATGGTACGTAAGTATTTTCCTAATCTCGGAACATTTTCGAAAATAATTAAATAAATGTGTGTGTACATTTTTTGTTATCTTTTTTTATTAAACCTTACATCTACATCATCTGCTACACTCGTTGGTGTCAGCCCATAACACCTCGGTGAACTGGACGGAAGACACGGACTATTTACATAGCCGCTTCTACCGACTATTCAGTGCGGTGGTACCAACCGCGTCGGGTTAACCCCTACCGCCAGCAAGGTTAGGGAATGGATCTAAAGTTGTACGTGGGGTTCAAACAAGTCAGTCTCAACGGTCGAACGCTCACCCATGCAAATGAAAAGCTGCGAAGGAAAAGCGGCGTTCAGTTAATAATTAATCAATTATTTCAGTTAATAATTAATCAATTATTGATATCTTATACTTTTTTCAAAATAGTAAGATACTAGAGGCGAGGCCGAAGGCCGAGCTGCGTTTATCTAAACCAATACTTTTTTTCGAAAAAAGTAAGTTACACAGGGCGAGGCCGAAAGCACAGCTGCGTTCCGGTAAAAGATTATGTTTTTCGAAGAAAGTAAGTTTAGAAGAAGATGAAAGCGTTTAGATAAAAGAATGAATACGTCACCCGATGTAAGTCAATTAGGGCCAGGTCGAAAGCCTAAGAGATTGAGGTAATGAATAATGACTAATACGGAACCCTCGGTACACTCTAGAACTCGCTTTTATGAGCTCGCATCTATGCATATGGTTTCACTGTATTTAAATAATTTAATTTGTGAGAAAATAAACATTCAAAGTCTGGCCACGAAAATTCGCCATTTAACTTAGCCGTCAAATTCGGTCATCATCGAAACCTCCTAACTAAATTCAAACTTTGGTCATCAAAGTTGATCCATAAATTGAAGGCTGTTCATAAAAGTTGCATCATTACCTGCTACCGGCAGGCTCGGCATTGGATACACTACATTAATTTAGATCGACGTTCCAGTGCAATAATCAGCATTTGCTCATACATTTTCCACTGTAATAATATAATAACGATACGTAAAATAACTCTAAGGGATGTATAATTTTTTTTATTGAAAACTTTATTGAACATTTAACCAGCCAATTTAGTCCATCTTCATCATATTATAAACGCACCTTCCGTAATTAATAAATAATGTGGCTTGGAGCCACCCATCTAACGACGCACGACGGACAATCTGACGCATGCGGGGGTTCCGAATGCCATGCTATATATAAATATAAGCCATGTATACGTGTAAACCATACATACGTGTAATTACCGTTATAACATTTGAAAACAACAAATATTAATTTAAAAAAAATGTTTTAAAAAACATTGCACCGACTTCAAAAAACAACTAGAACTTGAACGTGTTAAATAATATTTTGATTCATATTCGGACCCTTGAGTTGAAGGCGGTACAAAAGCCCAAAAGGGGTCCATCTATAAATTTTCAGGTGTGCTTTTGTACCGCCTTCAACTCAAGGGTCCGAATATGAAACAAAATATTATTTAACACTTTTCAGTTCTAGTTGTTTTTTGAAGTCGGTGCAATGTTTTTTAAAACAGTTTTTACTTCATTATTTTTAGTAATATTATATAAAAAAGAATAATCAAAATCGAAAACGAATAATCGAAATCGGTTGAAGTGGTACAGAATTATTCGCCATGTGTCAAGTACCACGACTGCTCTCATTTCTCACACTTTAGGAACCTTGTCAAATTAACATTCACTCATTCATTAACCCTTCAAAATTATACAAATAATCAAATATTTTATTTTGACAGGGTTCCTGAAGTGTGAGAAATGAGAGCAGTCGTCTGTACATCGACACCTCAATACTACACTGCAACAACTCCGAAATTGACAATTAATGTCTGGAAATTGCTTTGGAAACAGAGGACACATCTTTGTCAAGGTACTCGTATGTGTGAGGGTCCTTTGGAACTAAGTGCTTTATTTAACTAAAAACTGCAAAATTTTGAGCTGTTGCAGTATAGTGCTAAGGTATCGACATGCTTAATGTTTTATTGCTGAAAAAGAACACATCAAAAAAGTTTTGCTGAAGGTAACCACAAAATATAGTTTTTTATAAAATTTATATGGGACCAACTCTGAAGTATGACCTACCAAACAATTATGAATCAAAATCGATTCATAATTGGCGTAATAATCGCGTAACAAACATACAAAAATATAAAAAAATCATACAGTCGAATTGAGAATCTCCTCCTTTTGAAGTCGGTTGAAAACATCAAAACAGCTCAAGCTTTAAGAAATGACACTACTTCATTGTCACGAGACATCTCCGGCGTGACGAGAGCTAACATCTGTCCAAGATAACGTGAACAATTTAAGGCGCGAATTTCCTCTTACTTTGCTCGTTAGATCTTCTTGCCGTTCACTAAATCAACCCGAGAGAGACGTTAAAAAACTCGCACTCGCGCTCGTATTGCGCGAACTTAGCTAAGACCACTCGAAGTCACCCTCAAGATTTATGAGTCCGCCGCGCAGCCCGGCTCGATCCTTGTTAATACATTTTGATAATTAATTTCTGGGAGCTTTGGAGCTTTATGAAGTCGTCTATGTGGGAGCGCTTTAGCCTTACATTTCTTCGGCGCAACGTGTTTTTGATATCTGAATAAGATTTGTTATTTCAGGACCATCTTTTGCTGATGTTATGAATTAACTTTCTGCGGAAGCCAGATGAATAAAATTTATAAAAACAAATTTAAGGTTTACTTACGAAAAATGCAATTTTATTTTTTATCTAAAAATATCAGGGAATTTTGAGACCGGAAAAATTCGAGGCTTTATATATTGAATACTGTACTTAATACTGTACGGAGTATGTACTTACTGCTAAAATATATTGAACCGTGATTTTTTTGAGTTATACTTTCCGTTTCCATACGGAAGACTATTACTATGTCTACGCCGACTTTCTGTCTGTCTGCGCAGCGCAGCAATCACGCGGTCGCACTCGCATGTATCTCGTATTCGGCACATCTTATTTTTTTTATTCACAAGAAATATTCTGTCCTTCGTATTTCTAACGCCATCTATCATACATTTGTAGTTAAAATGTTTGTTAAATGCTCATTCGGCAGGCGCTCTTAAGAGAAGGGTGAGGTGCAAAGGGGGAAGAGGGGGAACAGCGGGAAGGGGGAACAGCGGGCAACGGCGTGAAAATGCGGAGAACGGCGGGAAACAACAGGGGGGGGGGGGGGGGGCGGAGAATGACGAGAACGGCGTGGAACGTCTCGGGAGAGGGGAAAGAGCAGTTTATTGTATGGCTTAGAAGATTTTAAAAAATCTTCGATCATAAAAATAAAAAATTATATATTTCCCTTAGCACTTAAATAGCACTTAGACAGAGATCTGCATCTGATCCTTATCTTTAGCTATTTTACTACATCATAATATTATATTTTATAACGGGATACGCACGGAATGTCGAAGTATAATAAAACAAAATCAACATTAAAATAAGTATACATTAAATGATGAAATTGATAAAATAAGAATTTTGTAAATGGTCTTTACAAAACTACTTTAGGTACTAAATAATTCGGTTCTTGTATGTTGTGCAAATATTTGATAATATTAGTTTATAGAACTTTGCATTTCTCATTCGAAATAATTCTTCCATTCTCTTTAGACATCCTCGCCCAGCAATCTCTTGCTCTAAAGGAGCAGAACAACAGTTCACACATATCCTGGTTTGATCTCTGTCTTTGGCCATATTCGTTATTCTGAGCCAAATTGATATTTTGGATGTTTCATGCGAATGTTCTAGTCCGCGCGCGAGCTCCGAGGAATCGGTATTTGTGGAAATTAATTTATTTATTATAGAATTTGTATAGAATTTTTATGGAGATTCACATTTTGTGATGATTATAATATACTAGGCGAGTAATATTATACAAATGTATAATATTAAAATTCTATACAAATTCTATAATAAATTAATTTCCACAAACACCGATTCCTCGGAGCTCGCGCGCGGACTGTATATTTGTAATTGTTTCGTAAACAATTACGAATATATATATTAAAATATATAAATTAAACGAAACATTAAGCTGTTTCGTTTAATATTCTTGATGATGTTGTTCGGGTTTCTTTTTTTAAATAAATGATTTAGTTGCATCAATGAGCTCCATTAATTCGTGTTTGGACTTCGTTTTATTTCCAATCTCCACTATAAATATTTGTGCATTCACCCGTCTTCTATGCGTTCGTAAACCGTTCATCCGATGGCGGTGAAACTTTCGTGGGTTGTTGTGCGAGCGTAGAAAAAGGTTTATGACAAAAAAAAAAAAAGAAAAAAAAAATCGAGCGGAGCCGCGGGAAAAAGCTAGTTTATTATAATACCGATATTTCGCCAAACTGCCACCGGCCCAGTCACAAAAATCTAAGCCTTTCACACAGCGAATTTCGCTAGCGGCGGTATTTCTCGAGGACAGTTCGGGATTGATGCATTTTACGACGCATCCGATTTTACTCTGTTCCCCGCCGTAAACTTTTGATATCCTCACCCGTTATCCTGAAGTGAAATAGTTATAGTTTTCAGCAGATCTCGGCCGGCCAATAAGGTCTGTGTACTTGCGCTTGAAAAAAACTTTTCGTTTGTGGATATACAGAAAGAAGGTTACAGTAAATATTCAATATCATATCAATAGAACTAAGAAAAATAGTATAATATTAGTTATTTTGTTGTTTTAGGTAATTACTAAACGTATTGTGTTGGTCACGAAATGCAAAATCAGTAGTAGTGTGGACTGTATAATTTCTTGTTATAAAAGTTCAGTAGAAGTCTTCAGCTTCAGAACAATTTCGGTAGAGTTTCAGCCTTCACTGAAGCCTGAAGGCCCTTCAGCAGAGCTTTCAGCGCAGTTTCAGAAGAGGCTTATTGTTGATCTTATTTCAGCAATTAGAACAAAAAACGAGTGTTTTGCATAGAAGTGAAATTGCACTTGTACTTAGATAAGTGACCGCAAAGTAAGCCGATCTTTTCTAGTTTCTTGGTCAGATGTTTTACCCATGTGCCATGTACTGAGATCAACAAGCCCCCCCTGTTTACAACGTTCTTTCTACATACTTTCTCGTGGTACTTTAAATATTATTATGAGACTTCAAATTACAGAGTTATTTGCTGAAAACCTTTTTTTTTTAATTCGTTATATTGAAACTGACCTAATTGTCCCCATCATCGCCCCAAAGGGGTTCCGAGCGTATGTCATTTATAATGCTTTAGATCTATTTACCGTTGTATACAATTTCTACCTTATTTATGCAATTTTCACGCTTATTTTTAACGCAAATAGATAGTAGTGTCTCCTGGTGGCGGATGAATCACTAATCATAAAAATTATACGTCACTGGCACCCTCTTGACGGCGAAACTTGTCGAGTCCAACGGTCGGTGTCGTGCTCCGCGAGTAGCGCTCGCACAACTACAATTTGATACTGTCTACATTCACTTCACCGCACACTTATTGCTGTCGTCTGTTACACGCATAATTAAATCGTTGTTCGTACTGGTCGCCATCTTTTTGGAACATAAAACGTAATATTTAGATGCTCAAATATGAAAGCTATCCATTATTTGCGAGTATAACCGTAGATGGCTTACGACCAAATGTCCATCGACAGCGTTTGATAACTTATGGGTGGCTCGGCAGCATATGTCGCGCATTCAATAAACAAAAAAAGATATATTGATTTCTATTGCACTTACAGTAGGTTATATGGGCCCTACCATGGGAAAGGAGTTTAGGGTTTTGTTTTTAGAAATAGTTTTAGTGATTAATTCCCAGTCGCAGCTATAAGTACTTTAAATTAGTGAAAAAAAACTTCTACTAAAAAATCAAATCCTAAATATCCGATGTATTTTCTATGACAAAGGCCTCGAGTTAGAAAAAAGCTTCTTTATTCTGTAAAGGGTATGTGGATCGATGTGGGCTGGTTGATATTCTCAGTAACATCTTTGATGTTTTAATAACAGCTTATAATAATAATTTGCTTTTATATAGGTAAATATAAAGAAAGTTATATTTTTTCGTAACAAATATGATTGCCGCGAATATAATTTCCAATACCTTTATGTATGTAGAGGTCTGCTCCGTATTGAATATTAAATTTGCACGCACGTAGGCCCTTTACTAAAGGAATAACACGATATTCATAACCGAAATATGTATCAACATCCAGTTCGTGTTTCCGCAGACTGGATTCCTCGTACGTATCCTAATGTAATAATAACAAAATGTTTTCACAATACATACATATACTGCGGTAATAATTATTCAATCTCTTCCTCGGTATTACTTGGTACTCTGTTCAGCAACTACTTACTTATATTTCACTAGGTATACTAATCGACTTTCAAACATCTAAAGGTTGACTGGAAGAAATATCTTTAAGGGACAAGTGCGTTTTTGCACATCAAGTAAAAATATTGTAATGTACTTATTTCTTTAATTTTGACATTGAAAATGTCTTTTCGATCGCTTCAGTATAGTCCCCGATTTCAAGCGAGAGAACGAATTCGCCCTGGTGTCGTGAGTTTTAAGGCTACGTAAATATTTAGGGTGTCAAATGACGCGTATCGACGAGGGCTACAAGGTGGTGACATGAAAGAAGAAGGTAAAAACATTAAAACAATTGAGTTGCTTAACATTGACAACTGCTTAACATTGCGGTTTTTAGGGGTTTTAAAAAGGGCACTTTTACACATATTTATAAATATATATTTTTATATTGTAGATTGACTCAATATCTTGGGTGTCTTTTTGATTTTATGAAAAACTAGCTGTGCCCGCGGCTCCGCCCGCTCTCATATTTCACTTCACTGCTAACCTCATAAGCTATTTAGCGTGGTAGTAAGTAGCCTATAGTTGATGGGAAGAATCAAGCTATCCGTAGAATTTTTTTTTATTAAAATCGGTTCAGTGGTTCTCGAGTTATAAGCGGACAGACAGACACTCAGACAGACAGAAAGCAGACGTTGGATTTTATTATAGGTAAGGAAGAGAAAAATTTGGGTGCTATGATTATTTTTTTATTTTCCGTTACGCGAGTTACCAGTCGTCTTTATCTTGCAGTGTGAGTAGCTAGTTAAAATGATTTTCGTGTATGAATTTATACTTGAAAATTAAGAATTAAATTTTTTTATTTAATTAAGTATTATTTTTGACAATTTTATTAAATTTTTCAAAATTTATATATTTCAGTATGAAATAATATGCCGCCTATATTATATTTGAATACGCCCTAAAAGTCATTTTCAATGTACCCGAAGGTCATGTAATGCATGAGATCTGTGATTTTTTTTAGCAATAATGTATTTTTTATTTATCTACATGATTCCACCTACGACAACAGCCTCGCCTACTCCAGGTTGAAAAGGGATTCCCTATCTAATAAGCTGCTAGGGTAATATAAAAAAGTCGGAGTGCTTTAAGATACTATGCGTGACGTCGCACGTTCCATTCCAAAGATTGAACGGAAGAAATTACTTGTACTGATAAGTTCGCCTTTTACATTCCTTTCTATTCCAAGGGTTGCTAGAATGAACCACTTGTATTAATAAGTCCGCCTTTTTAATTCCATTCCATTCATTCAGACTGGACGCAAGATGGCTGCACTTATTAAAATTTATTGATGACTGCCTAACGCTCTGGATGCTAGGCTATGCGCGTCTTCTAGCAACCAAGCAAGTATCACATAACGCTTGCGATGTGAATAGTGACTAATACTTATAGTAACAATGTTGATGAAAAAAAACACAACCTAGTTACGAAGTTTCTTTCCAGTTCTTCTTCGTGGGTACAATCGAACCGGATAGAACAAATTGTGATAAGTTCGAGTGCAGTGCTAAAAAAAATAATACAATAAACAATAAATAACATTACCGCTTTTTGCCGATTCACTCCCATAATTCGATCATAATTAACGTCTACGCTCTCATGTTAATTATTTTCGAACCGATTGGGAAGATTATAAACAAATAAATTTCGTAATGTAATGCAACTTAAGAACCTATCTAGCAAGCAGTCCAATAGAGTAGAGTGTCATCTTAATTGAATCCGGTTGTATGTGGGTTTGTATGAACGAGTACACCGCGGTCATTATTCAAACCCTTCCCCTGTACAGCGCCAAGCATTAGCGAAATGTGCGCTGTTTTGTTGCAGCTCAGATGTTTATTCAATGGTATGTTTTGGCAGTTGACTCGCGCTGTCTATGACTGCTGTCATTTGTCACTGGGATCGCTACCCGAGATTGAACTGGCGAGCGATCAAGTGTAATAATGAATGACGTACCTATATCTTTGAAAGTTTTTAGCTTACTAAAAAATGCTTTCAAATTAAATTTTGTTTATTTTAATATCATTTGAAAATAAAAGTAATAAATTAATGTTTCACTAATTAATTTAATTAAACTTAATGGTGCATTATTTGTATCCAAAATTGTAATATAGTTTTTTGTATTCTTTCCGATCAATAAGTACGTGGAAAAAATATAGCCGGGTATTATCAACCGAAAATGTATTTGTTACATAATTTTAATTACCTAAATAAGATTTTTAATAATTTAGTGAATTTGGTTGACTTTCGGCGTAGTCAATCTAACGATTTTATCGATATGCTGTCGACTATTTGTCATCTTTCACATTTGAAATATCGCTAGAGTACCGCATACACTCGGCTAATGATAGTCGAGAGCCGTCTGCGATCTGCCACTGAGATGCCATGCCACACTAAAATAGAATTCAGGTCCTTAAATCTAGACGCGTAAGAACTATTTTCTAAAAAATATCAATGTGTTTGCAAATATTTCAGTTCGCCGTACTTCTAAAGATAGTCAATAAAACATTAGATTTTTTCATTATACCAGTTTAATACAACCATATAGGATACTTGTCTCTTTTTGCTGTCAACAACAGACATATGCCGTCCTGCTTCCACTTGTAATATTGTGACATTAAAATTATCTCGTGGCATTGTGGTTCATTTGCAAAATCGTGCCATTTGTAAACACCGAATTTCGGATAGACAACGTATCTACCCCTTTTTTATAATATCATTGTTCATGTATTTTATTTGTTCTATTAAGAAACAAAAAAAAATCGTATTAAACATTATAGTGTAATTCTTAGGAAAAATTCTATCATGTAAGAACAAAGCGCATCGGATATAAGTAATGATTAAATGTTTTTCTTTTTTTTTCAATTGATATTTTAATAACTTTTAGAGATCCTTCAGCTCGCTGATTTCCAGGTTGCTTTCTGTTATTCTTTATTAGCTACGTTATTTTGCAAGAGCATTTTAAATTTAACACATTCACTAAAAAAAGGCGGCAATAATAAACCTCACAAGGTAAAGTTACGCCGAGATTTCAACAGCACACTTCATAATTCATGCTACTTACAAATCCCAGAGGGCGAGAGGCTATTTTGTATGCATTGTTTTTTTCCTTGATTCCTGGCGACCGGTGAAGGCTAACCCTCTTGGCGGATAAAGGTCTACCCTTGGGAAAGCTTCTTTAAAGTGTTGAGTTGTATTCCAAGTTTTGATAAGTCTACTTTTTACCCGACTACGGTGGATCCAAAAGGATTATTTTCACTGCTTATGAATTTGCGGGCAACAGGCACTAAATTTTATAAATTTTTGACGTGATGACGTCACGTCTTATAAATAATTGATGAACACCGGCTGCACGCACGAAGAAGTGTCACGTTCCATCTAAACCTGTGTGTGCAAGCGAGAGCGCGATAGAGAGGCATATACAATAGTAGGAAATACAAAATATATTTGTCCGTCTTTTGCGAGCCTCGAACCCGCGGTCCCTGCCACCATCACCGACCATACGTCTTAACCACGCGGGCTAATCGATCATGTACCTTTCGCAGCAAATTTGCTCAACAGTATGTGAAGATTTCATGGAGCGACATCTAGCGTCCACATCTAGCGTCAATAGTAAATGAAATACTTCAGCGGTATTTACTTGATTTCGCAGTTAGGTAGTTGTTGCAACGTTGTACATATAGATGGCGTTATGTAGGTTTGAGTCCCAACACGATGTTTATATTGATAATTTAATATTATTAGCTTTTTAGGTTTTTTAAATATAAAATAAACAAAAATTAATAGTCGTTATTTTCTCATATTTTTTATTAGTTATTATGACATCTTTATAACGTAATTAAATTAATTTTACATATTTTATATTCTACAAAAACTTATAAAAATACACAAAATTCATAAAAATCTAAATAAAAACGGTAAATATCCGCCGGAACTGATTTTGTATCTGACTTCGCACTTTATATAATTTATGACGTCATAACGTAAAACTATCGTCCGTAAACCGACTTTACAGACAACCAATTTTTTTAATGTAAAATAAATGAAATTAAAAATAAAAATAATTTTTTTAAAGACGCCACTAAGACAAATGAAGGAAATAACAAGGAAAATTAAACTTAAAATGTTATTTTATTTTCATAGTGGGCTTCATTCGTAGCCACTTTATTTCAATAGTACTTTCATTTATATAAACTCCAATGTAGCGTATCACATATTTATTCACAAATCTCAAGTACACTATCGTCTTCTTCCTCGATCCGTCGGCACGACCGCCTGCCAGCCAGCTAGCCGCAATCCTCCTCCTCTCCCCGCTCACCTTCACTCCTCGCTATCCACTTCTGCATCCTCTCTTTTTATTGGTGTTCATTGCACTTCACAAATTCAAACCAACCAATTAGGAGCGACCACGAGTGTTGACCTTTTGTTACTAAAGTACTGCCGGAAATGAAATATTAAAATAACAAATTATACAAATCATGACAAAGTATTGAGAACTAGCTGAGCCCGCGGCTCCGCTCGCGTGAAATTCGTATTTCAAAGAAGATAGTAAGTAACTATGGGCGAGGCCGAAGACCGAGCTGCGTTCAGGAAGTCGATAAACCATCTCTAAGAAAGTAAGTAACAAAGGGCGAGGCCGTAGGCCGAGCTGCGTTCAGGAAGACTATAAACCTTTTCGAAGAAAGTAAGTAACAAAGGGCGAGGCCAAAGGCCGAGTTGCGTTCAGGAAGACTATAAACTTTCTTGAAGAAAGTAAGCAACTGAGGGCGAGGCCGGAGGCCGAGCTGCGTTAAGGAAAACCATAAACCTTCTCGAACATAGTAAGAAACTAAGGGCGAGGCCGAAGGTCGAGCTGCGTTCAGGAAGACTATAAACCTTCTCGAAGAAAGTAAGTAACTAAGGGCGAGGCCGAAGGCCGAGCTGTGTTCAGGAAGACTATAAACCTTATCGATGAAAGTAAGTAACTAAGGGCGAGGCCGAAGGCCGAGCTGCGTTCAGGAAGACTATAAACCTTATCGATGAAAGTAAGTAACTAAGGGCGAGGCCGAAGGCCGAGCTGCGTTCAGGAAGACTATAAACCTTCTTGAAGAAAGTAAGCAACTGAGGGCGAGGCCGGAGGCCGAGCTGCGTTAAGGAAAACCATAAACCTTCTCGAACATAGTAAGAAACTAAGGGCGAGGCCGAAGGTCGAGCTGCGTTCAAGAAGACTATAAACCTTCTCGAAGAAAGTAAGTAACTAAGGGCGAGGCCGAAGGCCGAGCTGCGTTCAGGAAGACTATAAATCTTATCGATGAAAGTAAGTAACAAAAGGCGAGGCCGAAGGCCGAGCGTTGAGAGTTTCAAACACAACTTCACTCCAACTAAGCTGCTGGCTAAATTTACTTAAAAATATTATCAAGACGTCTAATTTAAAGTTCCTGTCTCTAGACAAAAGTGTGACTGAGCAAAAAAAGACCTCTTTTTTATGCCAAAGTCCAATAACAACAGTACTGTACAATTAAAAAAATCTAGTTATTCGCCTAAGTTAGCAAACAGTACTGTAAAAATTAATAAAACTAAAACTTGTAATAAGAATGAAAAACATCTTAATAATAAGCTAACAATTGGGCATCAAAATGTTCAAGGCTTACGAGGAAAATGCCAGTTACTAGAGTTATTTTTAAAAGACAACCATGTAGACATATTTTGTATTTCAGAATCTTGGACAGACTCGTGTGAATTACTCACTCAACAAGTACCGCATTATTCTGTAATAAGTAGTTATCATAGAAAAATTTTTATTAGAGGCGGGACAATAATTTTTGTTAGAAACGGCTTGAGAGCAAAGAATAGGCCAGATATAGTTAATATGTCAGTTGAGAAAGAATTTGAAGTTAGCTGTATTGAGATGGAATCTGTTATCATATTGTCTGTATATAGGTCACCCTCAATGAGTGTATTGTCGTTTTCAGATAAATTAGAAGAAGTTTTATATAAAATTAATAGTAATAACAATAAATCAATAGTTCTATGTGGTGACTTCAATGTTCGGTTTCCTTTAATTAAAAATGAAAAACACGATTTATCTGACCTAATGGATAGTTTCTTACTTAACCAAACTATATATGAATACACTAGAGTAACTGATTCATGCGCATCATGCATAGATAATATTTTTACTGATGCAGAAACGATTCAATGTAATTTATCTCACGGTATTCACTCTGACCATTATGCTCAAATAATCTCAATTAAATGGGAAACAAAATGTATTAATAAATCTGTATATAAATTGAGTAGAACCGTTAATAGTGACACAATAAATGCGTTAAATAAGGATCTAGTTGTAGAATTTGGAAAATATGAAAATAAAATTGACTTTAAATACTTCTTTAACACTTTTGTTAGATATTTAAATATGCACATGCCTCTGAAATCTAAACGAGTAGTTAAAAAAAAACATTTCGCACAGTGGGCCACACCTAGCATTGTAAGAGCCAAAGAAAAATTGTTTCTTTTGTATGATTTGTTAAAACAAAACAACAATGCAAATCTTAGAGCGTATGTTTCGTTGTACAGTAAAATTTTTAAGCAAGTTACAATTAAAGCCAAGCAATTGTTCTTAAAAGATAAACTGTTAAAATCTGACAACAAAATCAAAATGGCCTGGGCTATTATTAAAGAAGAAACAGGCAAGTCTCCTAAAAATAATGACACAAATATAGAATTAAAAATAGGAGACGACATTATAAAAAATAGCTCAAGTGTTGCAAATCACTTTAATAAATATTTTTCTACTATTGCTCAAGAAACAACAAAACATGTCAAAGCAAGTACTGAAGCAGCATTAGAATATCTGCGAAGATACGCACCACGAGGAAATGAAACCATCACTTTCAATCCTGTATCGTTCTCCGAAATTAAAACAATTATTATAGACCTTAAATCAAAAAACTCCCAGGACTTGTGGAATGTCTCACCTAAACTACTGAAGTCACTAAGTTTTAGTCTTATAGAACCATTAATTAGTGTTATAAATCAATGCTTTGAGGACGGCATATTCCCAGATTCACTCAAAATAGCTAGATTAGTTCCATTGTTTAAAAAGGGATGTCATAACAATATTGGAAACTATCGTCCTGTATCTTTGCTTCCTGTATTTAGTAAAGTGTTTGAAAAAGCCGTGGAAAAAAGATTAATTAATTATTTTAATGATAACAACATCTTAAACTATAAACAATTTGGATTCCGCAAGGGCAAGTCTACAGGAGATGCCATTGCGTCAATGATAAAAGCTATAATTCAATCATTAGATAATTCTAATCACACTTATGGCATCTTCTGTGATCTATCCAAGGCATTCGACTGTGTTAGTCATGACATAATTTTAATGAAATTAGAACATTATGGTGTAAGGGATAAAGAGTTGCGTCTTTGTAAATCATATTTGAGTACCAGAAAGCAGGTGTGTGATGTTAATGGTAATAAGTCTGGTGTGGAATCCATTTCTATGGGAGTTCCTCAAGGTTCCATACTGGGACCATTGCTCTTCTTAATCTATGTAAATGACATTTCTAGTTGTATTAAAGATGATATTGAGTTAGTAATGTTTGCCGACGATATATCTGTAGTTTTAAAAAATAAAAACATTGCGGAATTACGTGAGTCCTTCATCAATGTAATTCAGTCATTAAAGTGTTGGTTTGATTCCAATAACCTCTTACTCAATGTCAATAAAACAAATGTAATGCACTTTGCACTTGGAACTCACAGACGTATTGTTAATCAGGAAATTGTTAAAACAGCAGAAGATCTGACATTACATATTTCCAAAGAAATAACCTTTTTAGGAGTAATATTTGATCGCACCCTAACTTGGAAACCTCATATAGATACGCTTGCTGGTAAGCTAAGTTCAGCTTGTTATGCCATAAAAAAAATTAAAGAATTATGTGGCATACAAGCTGCTAAAACTGTGTATTATGCTTACTTCGATAGTCTTATGTCTTATGGATTATTATTTTGGGGAAACGCGGCGGAATCTAATAGAATATTTATTCTTCAAAAAAGAGCACTGCGTTGTATACTCAGTATGAGGGCGAGGGACTCTTGTAGAAATGTATTTGATAAAATAGGAATTATGACATTACCCAGTGCTTATATTTATCAAAATATCTGCTATGCTAGGAAATATATACAGGATGCTACGCTTCACTCTGATATGCACCAGCATGATACTAGGCATAAAAATAATGTTCTAATTACGAAGCACAGGTCATCTAAAATGTCGAAAAGTTTTGTTTGCAACAGTGTCAGATTGTATAATAAAATACCAGAAGAGGTAAAAAATCTAAATGATACTTTGTTTAAGAAACATATAAAATCAACTCTTGTAAAGAAAGCCTACTATACTGTAAAAGAGGCATTAGTCGACAGGACCATATCTTGAGGTTCTGACTGCATAATTAGTTAGCGCATGACTAGGTACTATTTGTACTCAAATTTATTTACTAACCGATTGACAACTTGATACTTCAAGTATCTTAATATTTTTATTATAATATAATTTTCTTTTTTTTTTTTATTATTTGACAATACTACGTTGTAGTATGTATACTTATTATGACTAGGTACTATTTGTACTCAAATTTATTTACTCACCGATTGACAACTTGATACTTCAAGTATCTTAATATTTTTATTATAATTTTTTTAATTTTTTTTTTATTATTATTTGACAATACTACGTTGTAGTATGTATACTTATTACTAACATTATTGAGTTGATACAAATGACGTATCAAAAATTTGACAAAGGCTCTTTACACCTGATCCACTAAATTAAGTCCTTGCAGTCAGAACTTCAAAAACAAAACAAAAATCTGTTTTTGATCTTGCTCTCAAGCTGTATTTTCAATCGACTGTAGGCGGTGTTATTATGTGGATAGTCACTAAATGCTTGTAAAAATTATTATGAAAAAAAAAACCCTGCGAAGTTTCTTACCGGTTCTTCTTCGTGGGTGTAATCGAATCGGATAGAACAAATTGTGACAAATTCGAGTACAGTCATGCTGTCTAATGAATGCTTAATAAACAATACAATACAATGCGTTCAAGAAGACTATAAACCTTATCGATGAATGTAAGTAACTAAGGGCGAGGCCGAAGGCCGAGCTGCGTTCAGGAAGACCATACACCTTCTCGAAGACAGTTAGTTACTGAGGGCGAGGCCGAAGGCCGAGCTGCGTTCAGGAAGACTATAAACCTGCTCGAAGAAAGTAAGTAACAAAAGGCGAGGCCGAAGGCCGAGCTGCGTTCAGGAAGACGATAAACCTTCTCGAAGACAGTAAGTAACTGAGGGCGAGGCCGAAGGCCGAGCTGCGTTCAGGAAAACGATAAACCTTCTCTAAGAAAGTAAGTAATTAAGGGCGAGGCCGAAGGCCGAGCTACATTCGGGAAGACCATAAACCTTCTCGAAGAAAGTAAGCAACTGAGGGCGAGGCCGAAGGCCGAGCTGCGTTCAGGAAGACGATAAAAATTCTCGTAGACAGTAAGTAACTACGGGCGAAGCCGAAGGCCGAGCTGCGTTCAGGAAGAGGATAAACCTTCTCGAAGAAAGTAAGTAACTGAGGGCGAGGCCGAAGGCCGAGCTGCGTTCAGGAAGACTATAAACCTTCTCGAAGAAAGTAAGTAACTGAGGGCGAGGCCGAAGGCCAAGCTGCTTTCAGGAAGACTATAAACCTTCTCGGTGAAAGTAAGTATAAACTATGGTTGAGGCTGAAGGCCGAGGTGCGTTCAGGAAGAGGAAAAACCTTCTCGATTAAAGTAAGTAACTATGGGCGAGGCCGAAGGCCGAGCTGCGTTTAGGTAAACGATAAACCTTTTAAATAAAGTAATTAACGAACGGCGAGGCTTCAGGCTAAGCTGCTTTCTGGAATACAATAAACCAAGAAAGTAAGTAATTAAGGGCGAGGTCGAAGGCCGAGCTGCGTTCAGGAAGACGATAAACGTTCTCGAAAAAGTAAATAACTAAGTAACGAAAGAACATAACTAAGGGCAAGGCCACTGTCACCCCAAAACCCCCCCCCCCCCCCCCCCCCCCTTTAAATGGTCAATCCCTGAAACAATTATGTATTTATGATGAGTAGCTAGAATTATGATTTTCAAGTTCCTACCTTTAAAAAAACCGATACTTCTATACAAACTTTCACCCCCCCCCCCATTTCACCCCCTTAGAGGTTGTTTTTTGAGTCAAAAGGTGGCCTATGTCCTTCCTCAGGATGCAATTCATCTCTGTACGAAATATAATTTTGAAATCATCCCCTATTTTAATTTAAGGGTTGATTTAGCAAAAACACTGAAACACGTAACTCTTTATTTCATACCAAAAGCCTAAATATGAATTTTCATATCTCGAACTTGAGAAATGCTGCATTCCCCATACAATGTTTCATCCCCTATTTCACCCCCTTAAGGGTTGTTTTTTGAGACAAAAGGTAGCCTATATCCTTCCTCAGGATGCAATTCATCTCCGTACTAAATTTTATAAAATCCTAAAATATAATTTTGAAATAATCCCCTATTTTAATTTAAGGGTTGATTTAGCAAAAACGCTGAAACACGTAACTCTTTATTTCATACCAAAAGCCTAAATATGAATTTTCATATCTCTAACTTGAGAAATGCTGGATTCCGCATACAAACTTTCATCCCCTATTTCAACCCCTTTAGGGTTATTTTTTGGGACAAAAGGTAGCCTATGTCTTTCCTCAGGATGCAATTAATCTCCATGCAATATTTTATCGAAATCTGTTCAGCGGTTTAGGCGTGAAAAGGTAACAGACAGACAGACAGACAACAGAGTTACTTTCGAATTTATAATATTAGTATGGAAGTATGGATAGTAGAAGTTTATTTACTCTTTTAACTGGGGGCTCAATGAAATCTTAATTATTGCGCGCTTTACCATTTCTTAAACTTTGTTTATTATGTCTACTAATTCTACTATAAAATATCGTATTTAAATACCATACCTCATTCAAAAGGTAGGTTGTTTTAAAAAAAAAACTAAATCACACTAGCAAGGTATGAGAATCACCGTTCCAAAATATAATAATCGCTCATTGTTAAATGTACAATAAATTTTACACAAGTAAATTTGGCACAAGTAACATCAGTTAGCAAGAAAACCTTTTAAAACTTCATTTACTCGCGACAGGCAGGACGTACTGCGGTAACATCTTGAACATTTATTTTGAGCAATCCGCTAAATGAATTTGCCGACATCGTGCGGTAACTAGCACCCTCGGCGTAACCGCAACGCGTCGCGGAGGATGAGTACGACAGCGCGAAAATTGTGAAAAAAAAGTTCTTTTTCTAAATGTCACACTCTTGTACTTCAAGAAAATTGTTATTATGAGTGTCAATAAACTAGCTAGACAAATTTTTGTCCCTCTTGTTGTACTCAGTTTCCATGGCGGTGGCGCTGCGTCTCGCTTAGAATGTATTTGCGTTTGCGAGGAATTATGTTATTGCCTGTGTGTGATCAGATCAGAGGGACGATTTGATGTAACTCGCTAAAATATGCACATGTATTCATTTTAGATACGTCCGTCCATCTGTCGCAATGTTTTAGCGCCTAAAGTAAATGTTTTTTATGATTTATGATCGAGAAAATTACATGCATGTCATTACTACAATATTTTTCATAGTTATTAGGTATGTTATTTTATTAGTTATTAGATACAACTGTTATCTAAGTGTATGTTATAAACCTACCTACGTTATGAAAAATAAAAAAAACATTTCATTTCATTTCATTTCATTACTCATACATTACGCAACCATATGAATCCCTTATAGAGCGTAGCTAACTTCTTGTTGTCGGGCCGGACAAACTTGTTGCGACTAGTTGTGACAAGCGGATAAGTTTGTCCGACCGACGACCATCGTGCCAGCGAGAGACCTTCATCTATTCTATTGAAACAACATAACGTCATAAAGTAGATTGAAGGAAATTAAAATGTATAGAAAAAACATTTTGTAAAAGCGGGTAGCAACTGGTAGCAATGACGTAAGTACAGCTACGAGTACCTACCACAAAACTCATTGACCTACCATCATAAGCTCACGGAGGAAATTGAATCATTGAGCCACAGGCGAACAATCCTTTCTCTTAGCCTGTTTTATAGGTACCTACACATCGTTTTTCGAAATCTTTCCTGTGTCGAACGGCGAAAATATGGAATGGTCTTCCGGTGAGTGTGTTCCCCACCACCTATGGCCTGGGAATCTTCAAAAGGCGTGTCAATAAATTAGAAGACAACCTTTTTGTCCGCCTCATAGCCGGCATGGCGCATCTCCGAGCGTGGTTTCGCGAGGAATGGTGTTATTGGCTGTGTCTGATCTTCCGTTGAAGTATTGGGCACAGACACCCGCGCCGGCGGTCTATAAAAAAAAAGAATAGACTAATGTGGATGTCTGGTGATATGGACGTCTCTCACCTAGAATAATATTAATACATATAGATAGGTTCAGTGTACATCGTAGATACGACATAGAACGTAGGTACCAGTCATAAATCTGTCTTTATGACTTTGTGTCTACAGACTGTCTGGGCCTTAGGTCTGGGCATAAATCGGAGCGACTTTGGTAGGGGGTAATTTAGGTTAAAAAAATGAATAAGTACATTTTTTGCTGTAAAACTCTCACGAGCTTTTTAATTTTCGGTTACAAATTTTATATTTACTTTCGTTACATTCCTATGTTAGTAAAGTAAAATAAAATATTGACATTATTAATTTTGGGAAGTAATCTGAATCTCATAAAATACATAAAAATAAATAAAGTCAAAAAAATTATTACGACAATTTAAAAAGACTGTAATACATAATTGCGAAATTCAAAACATCGGATTTCGTTACTTCGTGATTTCGTTACTTATCCTTACCTATAATAAAATCCAACGTCTGCTTTCTGTCTGTCTGAGTGTCTGTCTGTCCGCTTATAACTCGAGAACCACTAAACCGATTTTAATAAAACAAAATTCTACGGATAGCTTGATTCTTCCCATCAACTATAGGCTACTTACTATCACGCTAAATGGCTTATGAGGTTAGCAGTGAAGTGAAATATGAGAGCGGGCGGAGCCGCGGGCACAGCTTGTCTTCTATAAATTAACCCTAACCTAATGTTGAGGCGGCGCATGTCGTTTTCACTGTCAACGTTTGACATATGGCAAACTGTCAAACTTTGTCATGCATGACAACTGTCAAATCTGTCAAACTGTCAAAGTTGTCAACCAAAATCTGTGAAATGTCAACTTTGACAATGTCAACGTTTGACAGTTGTGAAACTGTCAAACTTTGTCATACATGTCAAAGCTGTCAAAAGGCGTTAGGTAACGTAACGTTTTCAAAAACTGTCAAATGTCAAACGTTGACAGTGAAAACGACATGCGCCGCCTCAACATTAGGTTAGGGTTAATTTTTTTAAACCTCGATAATAAGTAGGCTAGGTAAGCTAGGTACCTATCGATAATTTGAACATTAGAAGTGGCAAACATCGCGATTGTACAATTTCGAAGTAACTTACATCGAAGTCTTAAACATTAGAAGTGACAAACATCGCGATTGTACACTTTCGAAGTAACGAAATCCGATGTTTTGAATTTCGCAATTATGTATTACAGTCCTATTTGTGTGCTTATTTCGTCGTAACAGATCTCCTTTTTAATTAAACTTTATGAGTTATTTATTATACAAATAGGGAATTTTATTCACATCAATCCAGGCAGGACCGTCCAGTGACAATTTTTATTACAATTAAATCGAACAGAATATCGTTTGTTTTAAGTAGAACATTATTCAATTCTCCCAACCATTGGAAATATCAAACTAAAACTTGTAATAAAACACACACACAAGTCTTCCGACGATTTCGTGTAAGAAATCGTGTTTCCTCAACTTGTGTACTCAACTTAGTACATCATTATCGAAGTTGTTTCCAGAGCACAAGGTAAGAAAGCTGTGAGCGCGTGAAAGTGGCCAGCCAGTTCAAGCCTCGATTTGCCCGAGTAAGCTGTCTACAAGTTCCCCAAAGTTTTACCCGGGAATAAATCCTACGGACTCGAGGGCGGTGTAAGTAAATGATCCATCAATGTCTGGTAGGGTGCTGCGGGTTAGGTAAAGGCGAGAGAAGCTTCGAGCACTACATCATTCTGGTCTGTGCATAGGATTTAGCAAATCCCTGAAGAGAAAAACAAGACGAGGGTTCGAGTGAGCAAAAGTGCACTGATATAAGGAACCAGAAAACCGCGGTACTGATGAAATAATTATTTGTTGGTGTTCTAGGAAATGAAAATCGTCGACTACATAAACATTGAACCGTTGGATGTGATCATGTTTAACCGATAACACCTACGTAACCAATACTTGAAGACTTGAAGGCAATTTTACCTTACCATATCTTGAAAAAAAAAGCGATCAAGCAAGTCGAACTAGCGTGGAGGGGTTCTGTCGCTACCATTCCATTTCCGTGAGATATGGATTTTTAGCTTTAGTTTAGCTTTTCGTGTTAACTATAAGAGAGGCCCTATACTCGTATTTGCTATTTTTTGTAATTTTAGACGCAGTTGTTTCCGAGATAACTGGGGAGGGAATGCTCGATTTTTGTATATGTTCTTTTTTAAATTATGCATTTTGAAATCATAAAAAAATATATTTGTATTCATTATAATAACTAGCCCCTTTTAGTAACACGATGCACTTGAAGATAAAAAAATAAAAAAAAACCTTTATAGTTTGTCTCCCAAAATTTATCGAGATTCCTTCATTTACGCTGTACGTCCGTGTTGGTCATCAAACTCTGTACATGTACCGAACTTCAAAGGTCAGAAAATCCACAGACCTGGCCTGACTTATAATAACTAAGTACGAATATAAATAAACTTAGGAACAAACTAGTAACTTCCATCATTGAATTTGTGTAGTGTACAGCTAATATTTTAAATTCCGTTTGACGTGGTACATAAATTAGTTTGCATATCCACATGATATCCCTAAGAGCAAACCATTACATTTAGAAACTTCTCATTAATATGGTGGAGGTGGAGAGGGTCTAGCAGATTCAGCGCTCAAACCAATATTGGCGGAAAGAATGTACAAACACGGAAGACGTGGTTGTACAAACATGCCATCATCACTACAGAGGTTGCCGCCACATAATATATCGAGGGATTCACTGAGAAATTCTGTGTGAAAGCCACTTTACTTAGGAGGGTGAAATCGTTTTGTGGGGGAATAAAGAAGTCAAGTTTGTGGCCTCCAGTGAAGGGCGTATAAGATGTTAAGGCTACATACAAAGGTTACTGATTTTTCTGAATTTTACTTTCTTATAATTTTCCACAATAATTATTTCAAAAATAAATGACAAATGAACGTCACTTTTTTCATTGTTATTCAAAATATACTTTTTTTAGAAGATTTAAATTACGTTTAATATTTTTTTAAATGCGTTTAGATTCAAAGCAGAAATCCGTTGCACTGCAAATGCGAAATGTGCTCCATTAAATCTAGCGATACATACATACCACACACGCTGTATCCCGACAATCAGAGTAAGCAGACTAATCGGTATTGTGCTGTAAGAACTCTGGAAAATTGAAATACAACATCGGACAAGAAAACTACCAAGCAGCACAAAGTAAGGCACAAAGACCCACCTGTTGCACGACTCGGTGGAAGGACCGTACTAAGGTGAGAGGTGGCAAACCTGTCGCCCTTTAGTACGGCATCTCGTTCTTATCCCTTAGTCGTCTTTTACAACATGCACGGGGAGAGACGCAGTGGGGCTATTATTTTTAAGTACCGGCCTCACACAGTACTAGCGATCTTTATTACATTTTGTAAATTACCTCTGCTCCGAGCTTTGTACTTAAGCAACGTTTATACAAGTTCACTTTCCATTTGTTTCTACGTCTAGTTGCGTAGCAGGAATGGGGTTTTCACCTCTTTTCCACCAAAGTGTAGAAGAACCAGAAGAATGAAAGGTCAGTCTTTCTACTCATGTAAACGTATACCTCGACCTGTGACCTCGACGTATACACGTAGTTTTGTAGTTATATATGTGAGCACAGGACATTATCCTCGCTCGGGGAAGGTAGATTTCTCGGAACGACTACGAAGTAGTGGACAACTTCTTCTTAGCTCGGAAAGTTCTCGATTTGAATTACAACTGGTCCATTTGTCCGCTTCACGTCGCCACTTTCGGAACACACTTAATGCAAGGTGCACCGGCGGCGGCGGCGACGCGCGACGGTGTTCACTATTTCTGAAGATCAGTATGTTTTCCAGATGTAATCATCTGTAGAGTGGGAATTTTGAATTAGACATTATACTTATAAAACTCACAAATATAATTAAAAAACGACGTTAAAACACTTAAAACAAATATGTATTTTAACCACCGGTATCTGTGTAAATTTCACCTTTTGCAGTGAAATCCTTTATACAACCAACCTATGCGCTCTCAGGAACTTCCAATACAACAACAACATTCAGCCTAATCTGGATGAAACCGAATAAGTACTAAAGCTACAAGCATTATATTAAAAATAAGTAGATTTTTTTTAGATTTAATTTGTACATGTTGTTGTTTGCTGCCCAGCCTCTTGGAAAGGCGGGTGGGCCATTCTCCGCACTGAGACCTCAAGACGGTCCGTTATACGTTGGCGCTCGGGTAGTGTTACTCCAGCCACCCGAGCTCTTTCATGAAGTGGAGCACTCTTCTTGGACGCTTCCACACTCCATGGGCAGTTCCCACGTTCCCAAGAAACTGCAGTCGTACTTCTGCCACCACCGGGCACTCCAGGAGCACGTGGGTGGCTGATTCGTCCTCCGCCATGCAGCCTCTGCACAGGGGTCTGTCGGTGACACCTATTGTAAACAAGTGTCTGTTAAGTGGGCAATGACCCGTAAGAAGTCCTACCGCCATACGCAGTTGACCTCTGTGGAACTTTAGCAGGCGCTTCCTGAGTCTCAGGTCTGGTTTGGGAATGGCTTCCCGGGATTGCCTGCAGTCCTTGGTGTTGGCCCAAAGATTTTCATGTTTAGATTTGTAAGTTGATGTAGCCAATATTTGAACTGGCTGATTGGTAAGGGTACATACGGTTCTGGGCCTTCTGCACTCCATCTGGAGCCCCGTTTAGCCAGCTCGTCCGCCGCATCGTTCCCGTAGGAGCCGCTGTGCCCCCTGATCCACTGTAGGGTTACCTTGTTGTTTACCGCTATACCCTCTAGTGCCTGGTGGCACTGGAGTATCAGTCCGGAGTTGATTGTCACGGTGTTTAGGGCTTGTAGCACCGATGCGCTGTCCGACAGTACTCTGATCTGGTAGCCAGTGATTTCTCTGTTGCTTACTGCCGCTGCTGCCTCTTATTATTCCGATGCACTCAGCCTGGAAGATTGAGTTGTGAATACCTAGATTGATTGTCTTATGTATGTTTAGGTCAAGTGAGAAAGCTGCTGCCCCTGTTCCCGACCCTGTTTTTGACCCGTCGGTGTATATTCTTACCTCGGACCCCGAATAGTCCTTAGGTTCCTCAGCTAGTTCTACATAGTAGTGTTTGTCAAACACGTGTGTTTTCCTGATTCTATCACACGGTGCCAGGGGATGTTTTTTTATGATTTCCTGAAGTATGGTCGTGTGTGGTGTTTGTGTACTAGCCCTCCACAGTCCTAGGACGTTCAGCCTAATTGCTGCGGCTGCCGCCTCTTGTTGTATGAAAAGTTCAAGAGGCGGAAGGCAGAGCATGGCTTCCATCGCTGTCGTGGGTGTTGTGCGCATGCACCCTGTGGTCGCAACGCACGCTAGACGCTGGAAACTTTGGAGTTTGTTAATAACTGTGCTGAGTTTGGTCCTGGGCCACCATACTACTGCACCATAAGTTACCATAGGTCTTATTATAGCTGAGTATAGCCACAGCGTAATGTTAGGGTTGAGTCCCCATGTCTTACCTATGAGTCTGCGACATTGCCAAAAGGCTATACGAGCTTTATTTATTTTGAGATTAAGATTATTAATTTGTACATATGGGGACAAAAAATAAGCAACATTTTTTTATTATAGGCATTTATTATATCAGTTAATTTCACAACCGCAAACTATTTAAAATTTTTAAAACAAAGTTAAAATACAACAATAATTAAGCTTGTATAACGGTGCTACTCAGCACACTCATATTTCCCGGCTTTTGCCTTCCTACAAATCTTTAGCTCACAAGCCTTGCGGGTAGGTTAGAAAGTGGAAACGTGGGCGAAGGAAAAAATTTAGCGGGTAGTCGCGATTGGCCCGGAGACGAAGAAAGACGCGCGCGAGACGACGAGAGTGTTCCTAGAGAAAGAGAACATTTTTAAGGGTTAAGGGAGAACTATAAGACGACAGAGACGCTGGAATGTGCAAGGTGAGTTGATTGCGACAGAGATGTTTGTTTAGTTTATAAGTTAGTGCGCAACCGAGAAGGCGACTCGGGCAGGGGCCAGAGGTCATTCCGGACGCTGTCGTGGAAGCTGGAGATCTGCACGTTTTGGTGAGTGAGCCTTACCTATTACCTACATCTATCTTCCCATCTGTCCGTTCTGAGTACCTACCCGTTATTAAGTGCCACACTTGTCAACATCGAAACGAAATAAAACGAAAAGTAATAGTCAACGACATTCTACTTTCTGGACAGGCCCTCGTTATACATTTTACCGGTAGAAAGGTGCGATTGGAGTTCTTCTGTATATTGCCAATATTTAAAACCGCGTAAGTGCGCGAGCGCCTCATACATCACGTTACGTTTCCGCTCTGTGAACGTCGATACAGTAAGACGGTTAAATCAAAATTTGATACGTATAAGGGAGACAACGATTGGAGAGTGTGCTGAATGCTCACAAATAGCGCGCCTCAATTCGGTGCGTTGTATGCCACTTCCCGATAATTTTAATTCGTTGGTAATAGTATGAATCCCGCAACACAACGGCGTGGTTGCGTGTTGCGTCTCGTCGGGTATACGATACGATGTAAGCAATTTCCACTAGCCACTAGCGACTCCATTCGAACTGCGATATTTTCCTATTTTCTAGCTGAGAAAATGGTTTAGGGAATGCTACGAGTTGATATTATAAAATTTCATTTGCTCTTTTGGGTTTTAGCCGACTGGATTGATACCACCGTATTGGATGTAAGATGGCCGCATAGTAGCCTAGGCTGTGTTCTCCTCTAGTCGAGTATAGCCAGCAATCCAAAGGAAAGTCTCCGGTATGACACCTACCTTCTCGGAGGTGATATTGGCTGGTCGGAGCATGTGCTTTCCTCTCTGACTCAGACTAAAATACACAAAATTATTATTGTCTGAATAAACGTGTTACTATTTCGTTGTATAGTAAGAGAACACGTTTTTCAACTGAATCTGTGAGCTGTATCGCCTCCAGCCCGCAGCTACACTCGCGTCGACTCTTCCCGAACCCGCCCTGTCTAGCTAGACCGAACAATTCGAAAG
This sequence comes from Nematopogon swammerdamellus, assembly GCA_946902875.1. Lineage (NCBI taxonomy): Eukaryota > Metazoa > Arthropoda > Insecta > Lepidoptera > Adelidae > Nematopogon > Nematopogon swammerdamellus. Next base: position 11,499,082 of record OX336345.1, read on the forward strand.
GATAGAAGCGTCGTCGACTTGTCTAGCAGGTGACGTCATTATAAATAGAGTAAGATATAATACAACACAAAGACAAATTAAAAAAATATAAGTGTATTTTATGTAATTAATTACGTATCTCATTAACCCTGCCACACTTATGGACACAACGCGAGTGTTACGAGCCGTCTGCCAGTTGATTGCGACCTTTTTCGAATAGCGAAAAGTGGTGGTGGTGCTGGCATCTTTTCCTATACAATCTCCTTCGTTCGGGCGAACAGCGAACAGGCGACAACAACTTATTTTTATAGAACGTGATACGGTTGGTTACATTATCCTACTACACCCGTTATGTCAGCTCATGATGCTTTGGTGAACTAGGTGCCATGTCAGTTATTATCCTTGTTTGTGGCGGCTACACTAAACTGAAAAAGTTATAAGAACTATTTATTACATAGCCACTTCAACCGACCTTTGATTCAGTGCGGTAGTACCAAATCGGACGGGTTAAACCTTACCACCTATTTAGGTAAGGGAAACGACTTACAGTTTTACGTGAAACACGAATAAAGGTCAGCCTCAATGGTCGAACGGTCACCCATCCAAGTTCTGGTCTCTTAATTTCACGATTGACGGATGGACCCATCGCATCACCGAGGCTGACTTTATGGCTGCAGATTGTGTGCGTGATGATGTTGAGGATGAAGTAAATTAAATGCAATGTATCAAACGGCAGTTCTATCCATTTAATTTTTTTGAGCGAAATACTTTCGTGTATCGGTTCGGTAGACCGATATACCTTGTTTGCAGTTCTTCGACAGTTTCACTATACACGATTCCACAAATGGCGGTGGAGCTTCGCTTCTAGTGAATACGATGGGGTGAGCCTTGAATTATTTTATTGATTCGCTCAGTAGGTACACACTACACAGCCACGAAGAACTTTAACCTGAATTATATCTGTTGAGTCGTAGCCAACAATCAGTGATCGGTGAATTGTGGCACGATTTTCATGAATACCTCTAAGGGTCTAGGAGACTCCGTGTTTGCCTGAAGCCTTGGATGATACTACATAATAACTCGTAATTTTTTTATTATTAGCTTAGCTACACAATGTTTTAGGGTTCCGTAACAAAACTGTACAACATTAACTTTTTCCGTCTGTCTGTATGTATGTTACATGCCCTTAACATCTCATTACATGCCCCTAACATTGTCAGCCTCGATAGCTCAGTGGTGCAGACAGTCGACTGTCGCTATTGATTGTTAAGCAACGCTGGGCGCGGTCAGTACTTGGATGGGTGACCGCTCGACCGTTGGAGGCCGACCGTGGTTCGGATTCCACGTAAAATTGTAGGTCCCTTCCCTTCTTACCTTACTAGGTGGTAGGGTTCAACGCGCCCGGGTTGATACCACCGCACTGAATGAAACGTCGGTCGAAACGTCGGTCGAAACGGCTATGTAAATAGTTTGTGTTTTCCGGTCAGTTCAGTGTAGCCGGCACGACCGAAGGGAAGCACTGACATGGCACCAAGCTCACCCGGTATTATGGGCTGACATCACGGATGTTGTAGGTGATGTAGCCAACCGTGTCAGATTCCATAAAACAAAAAATCTACACTAGTATAATAGGAACGCACGCACGCACACACGCACGCGTGCATGCGTGCGTGCGTTCGTCCTATCATTAAACCAAAATTTTAGGTTTAACGATTTTCAGTCAACATAACGTTTTCGACTTGCTTCTAGCTTATTTAAAATTCCAAGCAAAATTGGGCAGTGGCGAAGGGCCAATAAATATGAGCGTGGATTTACCTTTGCCTTATGGCTTAGTGGGTTTGTAATCGACGTTGTATATTCTCGAAATATCTATCTATATGTTACATAATGTGTATGTAATGTACTATATTACATAAAATATGTATATGGCAATGAATCGTAAGGTTTACTTTACAGATTATGAGAAGAAAACATTTATTCCTTTCAATTACTTTTCAATTATTTTAGGAGTTCTTCCTAAATACTGGAACAACAAAAATTTGAAAATATTTGTTAATCTCAACTTCTCAAGTCAAGTCTATGTTAGAACATACTTTTTTTTGGCGTTAGATAATAAGTAACATTTCTACAATAATAATTATAGAAATGCCGAAATCAACACACTTCTTAAATGCCTACACATAATAATAATACACACACTTGACACACACACACTATAATCACCTACCGTGTGGCAAGGGCAGACTTATTGCCTTGGGCAATTTACTCCAGTCAACCCGGCGGACCTATAGTTTAACATGAAATCCGAACTATGAGAGGTCAGAGGTACGAACCTCAACAAGCAGGCATCCAGACCGCTCGGCCAGACAATCCCGGTCGAAACGGTTATGTAAATAGTTAGTGTTTTCCGGCCAGTTCAGTGTAGCCGGCACGACCGAAGGGAAGCACTGACGTGGCACTGATTGTAGGTAATGTAGCCAACCGTGTCAGTTTTAATAAAAAAATAAATCTAAAAAAAATCGGGATAAGTAGAGTTATCGATATTCCGCAACTCGGATATATTATAGCACAACACCGACCACCATGCTCAGCAAAGTAGACAAGATAATAATTTATCAAGTTATCAAGCAGTGAGTAAGCTATATACGGAGTACTTACAGGAGGTTTAATGAACTGTGGTAAGGCAAGCTGACAATTACCTACGGCATTTTGGTACGTCGGCATCTTGTTCTTATCCCTTAGTCGCCTTTACAACATGCACAGGAACAATTCTGAAATAAAGGTATTTAAGTAAAGTACCTATTGGTAATTAGTACAACAATCTTACTTTAAAAAGGTTTTTTATAACTCATTAAATACTAAGTTTCGATGATCGAAAACAGTCTCTGGGTAAAATATCGGATAATATCCTCCGGATTAGGTTCTTACTTATTTTTCGGGCGATTTTTGACAATATCCAGACAAAGAGTCCCGAAGGCATCCCTATGTGGGCAAATGTTGAATTTTATACGGTTTCGTTTGTTGATTTAACAAGGTAGGTCAGTTTTCTACGTTCAGTGAAAGAAAGGGAGTCCGTAATAACCACATTAAATCCGTCGCTATATTTGAAAATGGATCATCCCAAAAATCCTAAAGAATTTGTTAATAATTGAGTTTTTAATGACTTACCATTTAGGGCGCTACGGGAGATAAACACGCGCGGAAGGGCTCGCAATTTGTTCTTCTGTTTGTCTACCTGCCGGTGCCCGCGCCTCGCGCCCCGCGCCCTGCCGACCCTACATTAATTTCATCACATTGGACGTGGATTTTGCGAAAACAAAAACGAAAATTTGGCACGGAGTTACGTAACGATTTTTTGGTGAAATTAAAATTTTAATCTTGTCCAACGTAGGATTTCCACTGGAAATTTTATATACACATTAATTAATTAATAAACTTTGGGGTTGATTTCATTTGATAAGGAACGGGGTGTCTCATTATTGACGCTCATAAATTATATATGAGCTTTAACAATAGTAGGAATTGGATCAAATTTGAAAATATGTTCTTAATATCTATATACATTACGAACGTAATTAGCAATACGAAAATATATTTCTGCACACATAAATGAAAACGCTGCCCTCGATTGACTGATCTTTCAATCATCATAAAATATAAAAATAGTTATAAATTGTTCGTCAGCTTTGAAGAGTTAATTTCTCCATATTGTGAGAAAGGTACAATTTGACCCCTTCATCGCAACGAGTATATTTTATTAACTCACGACGACCACTTCCACTAATAGACTTCTACTTCGTCCTTACCTATCTCTCTCGGTAGCCTTTTACCAAGGTTCTTACCTCCTATGTCGGATGTCAAATCGGCGAGAACACTCCAAATTCACACATATTTCGTATACGCTAAGAGACAATTTTGGGTGTTCAGTATTTAGGATATATGGCGCTCAAAATTCGAAGAAGTAGCACGTTGCAAACCTAATTAGGGCAGTCATTCATTGAATCGGCACCCTCCACTCACTTTGACGGCGTCTGATTGGGACCAAGTTATAGTAAAGGTTAAGGCTTTTTGGGATTTCAAAGGCACATTTCAGCACCATTTGTGAAATTTGCTTTCCGATTTGAACTACAAATTAGGGTGATAATTTATTATGAGTTACTAAGAATAAAATAATATTAAAAACAATTATTACATTAAATCTAAAAATAAATAAATAAAACTAAATAAACAATGTACAGCTATAACTATATTAATAATAAATAAATACCTAAAATACCCAAATAAATAAAAAAGTACCAAATAAGTAAAATACCTAAATACCCAAAAATAATATAATAAATAATTTAATAATAGATGAGGTTGTCAAGACGAACAACTATAGGAAACACATAATCAAGGACGGGACCATTGACATCTGCCGCGCCTGCCATCAACCTGGCGAGTCCCTCAGACATGACATGTCTGAGGGACTCGCCAGGTTGATGGCAGGCAATCACATTGTGATTTCCGGTTGTTCGCAGCTTGCCAACACCGAGTATCTGCATAGACACAACTTAGTAGCCAGCATCATCCATCAGCAACTTGCCTTAAAGTACAACCTTGTAGGTACCGAGGTGCCTTACTATAAGTACAATCCGCCGCCAGTTCTCGAGAACGGTCATGTCACACTCTACTGGGACCGGTCCATTATCACAGACAGGACTATTCTCGCGAACAGACCTGATATTGTAATAGTGGACCGGGAGGCAAGGCGCGCAACGTATCTGGATCTGCAGCACGAGGTTACCAAAATGTGGCCCGTCGACTCGACGATCGTTGTGCCCATAGTCGTTTCGGCGCATGGGCTAATAGCGAAGAGCCTCGACGACCACCTTGAGAGGCTCTCGCTGAGTGGTTGGGTCAAGGGCCAGATCCAGAAGGCAGCCCTGCTCGACACTGCACGCATCGTCCGGCCGGAGGTTCCTCTCTTTGGGACCCGACCATCGGTAGCTTGGGCTCGCCCCGCCGCCGGTGGTGGAAACTCCATTTGTTTTTGTATTAATTTTAGATTTTATGTTTGTAAATATTATGTAAAATTAATATAAAAAAAATGTGTAAATAAATGGATAAAATAATAAATATTTATTACTGTCAAATTTATATTAATAAAGTATTCTAGTATGAAACATAAATACCCAACAAAAACGAATAATTAAACTACTAAAAAAAAAACAATGTAAGTACCTAGAACAGTGCTGATGTACCTTAATTAATTAAAATAATGATTTAACTTTACGTTATCACCTACTTTCGAATGAAGCAAGTATTTCAACAAATAAGTATGTACTTAATTCCAATGTTATTTTTATGGAGATAAACGTTTCAGCCCATCGCTTACATATTATTCTGTTTCACATAAAAATTATAACAAATTGCCATACACTTTGTGAAAAGTTGCAATAATAACATGCAAATAATGCACTTTTATTTTTTATAATGTATTTTTTTTATTTAAGTAAGTTCTATTTAGGTAAACGTAATGTATAAAATTATCTGTACTAATTATTTTATTAATATGTGAAAAGTATGTAAGTTGCCTTCAAATGGGTTCTTAAATATTTTTTAAAGGCCGATGTTGTCAGTATTTTGTACAATAATTTCACTAGGACAAAGCTGACGGTAAAATCTGCACCTCACGTGTAGTGAGTAGACTATGTAGTCAAAAGTGACAAAACCTCTGCCCAATTCACGCTTGACCTTTTCACAGACGTCACCAAATTCCTCGACTATGAATGATCCGCTCGTGTAGATTACGTGTGAAAGTTGGTGCGACGCGTGGATCCGCCCCGGGCCAGAGTGAATTGTGGAACTCTTCGCGACAGCCCCCGGAGGACCTCCGCTTTAAATTGACTGCGATCAATACAGCCTTGTATAAAAACCGTAATGCGGATCAGCTTGCTCGGGAGAGGTGCAAGTGACAACAGTTTACACGCAAGACCAAAGCGAAGCACTGACATCGCACGCGTTGTAAAATGGTTGGGGATGATGTATTCATCCGTGTCAGTTTTCATAAAAAAGGTAATTCCTTAATAAAGGAAGGTGCGACGAAAACAGAATATAATTTCTCCGCGTTAATGTTTCAAACAAAACTGCGAAAAATAAAAGATAGGTCCAAAACTCAGGTGCGCAACCATTAATACCTATATAAAATACAAAATAAATATTAAAGCATTCTATGTAGCCAGTGGAGATTGCTCCACATTTCATGGCACAGTATTTTCATTGCATACACATCCACAAGCAAGACGAAGAAACATTGTGCTCCACACATTTTTCCTTAGTTGACGCTTAAATACATAGCTCTACTATCGATCAACTCATTCTTCTGTCGACATTTGCACTCACAATGGTCAATGGAAGTCGTCAATTTAAAAAGTGATGACAATGACAGCGACCACTTCTGATTTTCTCTCCTTTTCATCATTTTCTATTATGGAGACGTATAGACGATCCTTTCTGTGATCCTATTGCCAGCGTGCGAGACTACGATCGCGCGGGAATCTTTGATTCAGAACTCAATCCTGAAAGAAAATAGAATGCGATCCGTCCGGTGGGAGTATTCGAGGATTTACGACGTTGACGAGATCTTTTTATTTATTTTTTTGTTTGAATGGGTCTTTAAATTATCTAACTCGGTCGAAGTTAAAACCAGTGATATGGTTAAAGCACATATTTCATATTGTTTGATAAAATAAGTTAGAATACATGACATTAAGAATACATGACGATTAAAAATTTCGCTTCTCGTACATTCAATTTGTATTTGATTGGGCAGAAGATATATACCCATATCTCTTTAACAGACTTAAACAAAAGGATAAGGACACGTATGCATTTTTTAAATATATATTTTATCGGTAAATGTAGGCGTAACTAACACTAGACATAACATAATATGAAAACAATACCAATTTTCGTTTCTCTCTCTCTTTTACATGCTTTTATTAACGACATCAGCTCTATTTTATGAAAAGAGAATATTATCTAATATTTGCCTTTTTTCCAAGTTTTTCGCTTCAGTTTTCCTCCAGTCATGTTCACGTGATCCCCTCGAGTCATACATTGATATAAATTTTATTTGATTCTTCTCAGCGTCTAGACTAGAACCAAAACAGAGACATTAGGAGGGTTCTCTTGAGGATAAGGGAGTAAGGATAAATTTTTACAAATTTATTTTTCACATTAACTGAGGTAGTCGGAGTGATTGACAACCCAAATTCCGTACTTAAATGTTTGTAGTATGTTTATGATGTTTTGTGTATTATACGAATAAAAATTTAATTTTTGTGACATTTAATCACATATTTTCTCCTTATACATGCATATACGATCCTAGTCGGGACCTATTATTTTTCTCTTTATTTTCGGTTTTGCATTGCATCCTTCAATCTAATGAAGAATTTACTCTTATCAGTAATTCGTAATTTTCTCTTATTAATGTGAGATGCAATTTTAAAATATATTACTGTCAGATTCAATCAAATCTTTTACTAATACTTTTAAGAAAGTAACAATGAATGAAATGAACATGTACATTTTTGTTCACAGATAAAATCGAGTCGAAAATGCAGACTGCGGATTTGAAGAGGAAAGATACGCACAAAGAATAAAAATTCAACAAAAATGACGGAAAAGTAGCCGGTCAATTAAGAATACCAATTATACGAGAGGTGAATATTAATTTCGGTGAGATGGATTCAGTAATCATTCAAAGAACCAATATTTTCTCAGTTCAATAAAAGTAATTGATAGTCAAGTAAATCTGTTCTTTTCAATCGAATTCTCAAATTAAGTGAACTGTTAACAAATATTATAAAACTACTAGTATTGCCTGGTTGTCAAAGTGAAAGTAAATAAAGAAAAAATAATGAAAATGGAACTAAAGAAAACATTGCAACACAACTTACAAGCTAGCTACTAACGTCATATACATTTGAAGTTGAAATCAGTAGTGACAATGAACTAAATGATTAACACAAAGTGTTCGTCGTCGAGTGGAGCACACAACTCCACATGTACGGACTATGTTCGACTCGACCAAGACCGCCCTGCTGGTGGCGCCTGCTCTAGTTAACAGTTCCTGCTGGGTCGGCAAGCAGAGCTGGCCAACCTCGCTACCTGCGCCAGGAGACATTGTGAAGGCTTTCTTTATTCTCGCTCTGTCCACTGGCATCGTGTTGGGCAACTTGGTCCTCATCTGCGTGCTCAACAGTAGGAGATACATCAAGTATATTGATAACCAGGTGAGGAATTAACTATGCTCTGACTGTGACAATACTTTAATCAGTTCTTTCGTCTTGTCTATGTATGTAGGAGTAGATATAGATTTGGTAATTGATCCTTTCCACGGCAGTTGACGGCAGAATACAGCTTTCGATGCGGTAACTGCTTGCAGCGGGTTTCGCTATCTAAACTCAACGAATAACATAACGATTCGATCACCTACAATATCCGTGATGTCAGTCCATAACACCTTGGTGAACTAGGTGCCATGCCAGTGCTTCCTTGTGGTCGTGCCGGCTACACAGAACTGGACGGAAAACACGAACTATTTACATAGCCATTTCGACCGATCTTTCATTCAGTGCGGTGGTACTGGGCGGTTTAACCCTACCACCTAGTAATGTTAGAAGGGAAGGGACCTACAGTTTTACGTGAAATCCGAACCACGGTTAGCCTCCTACTGCCGAACGGTCACCCATCGCAGTTCTGACCGCGCCCAGGTGTGCTTATGATCACGAACGACAGTCGACCGATCGCACCACTGAGCTGACAAATAAAATAAATTAATATTTTAAAATGTGATATTATTGCTTAGATCTACACAAATATTACGAGTAGTTTAGATTTTATTTTATTTTTGTGTACTTTTATCTACATTCAATCAAGGTATCATTTTAATAGACATGAATCACTTGCGGTGTTTACATTTCACAATATTATTGTTTCTTCTATCTTTAGGTGTTTACTGAAGGATAGTTATCGCTATTGTTAAATTGTTATTACGATTGCAGCCGCGTTACTTGCTGACGTCGCTGGCACTCAACGACCTGTTTACTGGTGTGCTGATAGCGCCGGTAGCGCTCCTGCCGGCGCTCTATCGCTGCTGGCCATACGGAGAGATCTTCTGTCAGATTCAGGTCAGTCTTAAATTATATTTCACAGTTTGATTTTAAAATTAATTTTTAGTCGTACAAGAATGTAAGTATATTTTTAGGGTTCCGTATCGATACGGAAGCCTATTAATAAACTTACGCCGTCTGTTTGTCTGTATGTCCGTCCGCCCGGGGGCTGTATCTTTTGAACTATTAAAAAAAAACACAAAAAGTAAAAAGAGGGTCCCCATACAAATTATTATCATAATATGTGGAAGAGCGCCATCTACCGAATGATCATTTAACTTACATTTTAACTACAAAATTATGAACGGTCACCGATCGATGGCGCGAGGGATACGAAGGGCTTAATATTTTTACGCTATTGTAAAAACATTAGATTAAACATCATGGCGGTAGTCAACGATCAGACTTACCCAATAAACAGTTATCCATGCGAGCATCGATAGCTCAGTGGTACAGACAGTCGACTGTTGCTATTAGTACTTGGATGGGTGACCGCTCGACCGTTGGAGGCTGACCGTGGGTCGGATTACACGTAAAACTGTAGGTCCCTTCCCTTCCTACCTTACTCGGTCGTAGGGTTCAACCCGCCCGGCTTGGTACCACCGCACTGAATGAAACGTCGGTCGAAACGGCTATGTAAATAGTTAGTGTTTTCCGTCTAGTTCAGTGTAGCCGGCACGATCGAAGGGAAGCACTGACATGGCACCTAGCTCACCCGGTGTTATGGGCTGACATCGCGGATGTTGTAGATGATGTAGCCAACCGTGTCAGTTTCCATAAAAATAAAAAAATACCATCGACGACCAGGTAAAACCAAGTTAGAATATAATATTATTAAACGTACGTAACGTACCTACATTAAAGTAATTTAAGCGAGTCCTAATTTTCTAACTAAATTCAGACATTGATGAGCTTCCGTGGCAGATGAAAATAATTGTGCAAATGTGTAAATGAAAATGATTGAAAATAATGAATATGCTTGTTTTGTTTATGGACAACTGAATAATTTTTTATATATAAATAACGATTTCAAACAAATTAATTTATGTACATAATACTTATGAATTGTCTCTCAACGAGACTAAAATTATTCCTATTCACGGTTGACATAATTTTCTTAAGATGGTTCTTAACTTCAGGTTTAGTGAACTTTTACTTTCGTAACATGAACCTAAATAAAAATAAAATGTTAACCGAATTAATTCCGTCTTAAAATAATAAAAAAAATTACTCAACGTGAAATTCCTCGAACTCATTTGTTCTTTAATCTCCGAAAAATAGTATTTTTCACGTTCCTCCGAAACTCGGTACAATTCAGGCAAAATATTTAATAACCCGCCTAAGCCGTGAAAGTGAAGGAAATTCATTTTCCATCAGATTCTCGCCGGAGTTCATTAATCGAGTTACTGACTAGATGGAGTTGTCGACTTGTTTAAGGAGAACTCGAGGACCGTGAGAAAATGAACAAAGTTACGAGACGCGCTGAAAAAATCTCGGGCTTCGTCCAGACGGCGGGAGATAATTGGACGTTGTCAGGCAGAAAACAAGCGGCTTCCGGACACTCTCTTTGTTGACAGCTACCTTACCGATCCTTAATTACTGTCCGTCACTTGACCGTCACCTCTTCTGCAAATAATCCATTTACAGTGTCAACTTACGCTACCGAGCTTATTTGGACAGGATCTCGTTTGGCGAGAACTGAGAAACTGAACAGAACACTATTAATTAAATGCTATATGTATGATTAGTTTTACTGGGTTATTATTTTTAATATTTACTAGTTAGTTATTTATGAATAATTTGAAATTAGATAGAAGTCAACAACCAATAAGAGAAGAAACACCAGATGACGTTGATTAAGGTGTTGACGTTGATAACGTACTTATTAAGGTGAAATAAGCTCACTTCACGTATACAATTTGAGGAGTGAGTAGGTTTTTTAAATCGTAAAAAAAATATTGGTATGGGAACGTGATCAGTATGTGATACACATACACCCCTTAGCGTATCATTACGTACTAAAGACCTTGTATAAGTATGCAAATATAATATATGTATATGTCGGAGCAAGGCTCCCAGTGATGTCATCGGGTAACACCTCATGGCTTGGGTCGGCCATTTTGCAAATCTGCAGAGCACGTTTCACACAACCACGTGTGACAACTCTCAGTTCAGATCTGCGGAAATTCCTTCAAAAACCTGTAAACAGGGCTTGCAGCCAACTTCAGTCTGCATCACCTTGATATTGTTCTAAAGCAGACATTCTGCCACCTGGCGACGAAAATTAGAAGTAATCGCTGCATTGTGATTGGTCCAATGCCAAATAATTAAAGATGGTGAATAAATTGAACATAGGCGCGCTTGTGCAGGTCCACCAACATACAGGCAATAAATACCAGTACTGCCACTAGTGCCATTCTTCAAGATATTTAAGTGTTGCACGTTAACAAAATTATTTCGCGCCCACACGGCCATTCTGATAGGCGGTGCGTGCTCTGCACCAGCCTACAATAACGAAACCACATACACCCTGCAAATTGTTGTCATAAGATCAGACGGGTGTTCAGTCCCACTCGTTGAACAATTGAAAAGATTGAATGTGCACTGCACGGACAAACCGTACATTGTTCATAGTAGTAATTTCCGAACTTAGTCAAATGCCAGTACCTGGCAAGGACAATACACATAAGAAGTAGACACACAATTCGGCAATCAGAAAAGCTCGAAGTGTTTCAGGTCTCCACGATCATCACACCAACGCAAACAAGTAACGGTTAGTTCATTAATGAATGTTAGTCAGTGCCTTGGACCGCCATGGCCCTCGGTACACCATTAACATTAATCACCAGATATCTCGAGAGTGTCTTAGACCCCATGGTCATTACACTGTAATCATGCAAGGTTTTGATGCTGTGTCCTCAGTCACGGTGACCTTGTTACACAGGGGCTCTAAGGGAAACAGGTAGGTCGATGCTGTGCCCTCGGTCTCGCAGACCTTGTTACGCAGGGGAAGTGTTAGATGAGTTGATGCTGTGCCCTCGGTCACTAAAACCTTGCTACACAGGGGCCCTAAAGGAAATGGGAAGGTCGCTGCTGTGCCCTGGGTCATTCACGAGACCGTGTTACACAGGGGAAATGTTAGAAGAGTTGATGCTGTGCCCTCGGTCACTAGAACCTTGCTACACAGGGGCCCTAAAGGAAATGGGAAGGTCGCTGCTGTGCCCTGGGTCATTCGCTAGACCGTGTTACACAGGGGAAATGTTAGAAGAGTTGATGCTGTGCCCTCGGTCACTAGAACCTTGCTACACAGGGGCCCTAAAGGAAATGGGAAGGTCGCTGCTGTGCCCTGGGTCATTCGCTAGACCGTGTTACACAGGGGAAATGTTAGAAGAGTTGATGCTGTGCCCTCGGTCACTAGAACCTTGCTACACAGGGGCCCTAAAGGAGGTGGGAAGGTCGCTGCTGTGCCCTGGGTCATTCACTAGACCGTGTTACACAGGGGAAATGTTAGATGAGTTGATGCTGTGCCCTCGGTCACTAGAACCTTGCTACACAGGGGCCCTAAAGGAGGTGGGAAGGTCGTTGCTGTGCCCTGGGCCATTTTCTAGACCGTGTTACACAGTGGCTCTGAAAGATAATCACTTGAAAAGACAAGAACAGTAACATAGAACAAAAGTGATTGAAGAACAAAAATGACATGAAACAATAGTTATTATAACAGAACAATGACATGGAACAACAGTAATTAAAGAACTACAATGACACGGAACAAATTCACCAAATTAAAAAGAATTGTTGATTTGTGTGTCCACTACGGTATCGTATGACGTGGACGGTGTATGAACTACATCAGCACTCGCCAGCTGCCCAGAATCATTTGGACTCTCCCACATGGCTATCTGATCGCCTGGACACGGAGCCCGTCGTAGCTGATCATGAGAGACCTTACGAGGTCGTCCTCTACCGACGACTCGTTTCACCAGATATCGATCATTTTCAAGAACTTTATAGATTTCATAAGGTTCACTGAATTTCAAATCCAACGAAGTCTGATTCCGTGGGTTATTCTTGACTAGGACATACTCGCCACGCTGAAAATGTTGAATTCTTGCTTTGTCTCTGTCAAATCGTAATTTTGCTTTAGCTGCTGCCTCCACGGTACGTTTCTGCACATGTTGCTCCAGTAATTCTAGGTTGATTTGTTCTTTTTCAAAGTTCACGAGATTAAGTAATTCCGGAGGGACGCAATGATGATGTCTAGTGAGCAATGTGAGTGGGGCAAATCCAGTTGTCTTATGCACCGTGCAGTTGAGAGCCAATTGAAGACCACCCAATGCAGTGTGCCATTGTTCAGTTTCGTAGTTTTTTATCATTGTAAGTCCATTCTTGAGAGTTGACATAACACGTTCGACTTGCCCATTCGCTCGGCTAACTCCTGGCGAAATAGCGTGAATTTCAATTCCGAAGCTCGTGCAATATTTTTGAAATTCTCCAAGGAAGGCTCTATCTCCATCGACGACAAGCTGCTTGGGGGAACCGAACAGATGAATAACTTGTTTCAGGGCCGCCAAAGTACTGAACTGAGACTTGTTGTTGGCGTAGTAGAGAAGTACATATTTGGAGAAAGCATCGATAGTCACAATGACATATTCTTGATCATTGGGTACACCCAGTTTACCCGTGATGTCCATATGAACCACTTGAAATGCTGCTGAAGGTTTCTCTATGGGATGTAGACGTACTTGTATAGCTCCAGATGTATTTTTTGACATTTTACAGACGACACAGTTATCGATGAAAGTACGGACAATCGTGTTCATCCTGTCGAACCAGTAAGATTCTTTAATCTTATGGAGAGTTTTCTCCCATCCAAGGTGTTTTAGTGCAGTGTGAAAGGTATTAATTAAACTCCATTGAAAAGCTGCTGGAACTACTATTAAATTCCTTGCACCCGTAATATTAGATTCGAGGCGAAGTTTTAGAATTCCATCGTCGAGCAAGTAACCTTCAACTTCTTCATTGCTGTTAAGTTTATTAATTATAGCTCTTAGGGTAATATCTCTGCGTTGCTCTACTTTCAGCCAAGAAAGATCATTCGTCATTACATTTACAGTGAGAGTAGTCGGGTTCCTGCTAAAGAAATCGGCATGTTGTATCCGCTCTCCTTTTCGGTATTCAATTTCGAAATCGTAGTGCTGGAGAAAAGCCCACCACCTATGAATTCGTGGAAGAAGGTCTTGTTTGTGCTTGGATGCTTTTAGCGAATTGCAATCGGTTATGACTTTAAATTTTCTTCCATACAGAAAATGTCGGAAATGTTTTATAGCTCTGACAACTGCTAAGGTTTCCAATTCATATGAGTGGTATCTACTTTCTGCGTCGGTGGTTCTTGTGCTCATGTACGCTACTACGTGTTGTCGGCCGTCTATTATTAGAATAAGGACAGCACCATATCCGACGGAGCTGGCATCAGTGTACAGCTCTATAGGGGCGTTTTCTCGAAAGATCGTCAGTACAGGTGCTGACGTTAGATATGCGATTATCTTGTTCCGGACCTCTTCATGCTCATGACTCCATTGCCACTTCGCACCTTGTTTTGTGAGATCATAAAGTGGAATCATCAAACGAGAAAAATCTGGGATAAATCGTCTAAAGTATCCGGCCAACCCGTTGAACTGTCGAACCTGCTTAACTGTGCTCGGTACAGGCGACTTCGCTAATGCTTCTACCTTTCGAGGACTAGGACTGACTCTACCATCTGAGATTACATTTCCTAAGTACTCTATGGAACGCTTAAAGAATGCGCATTTTTCAATATTAATGGAGAAGCCTGCCTCCTGTAATGCAAGAAGAATTTGTTCGAGGAACGTGATACCTTCCTGGAAAGATTCACACTTACTTAAAACGTCATCTATGTAGACCTGCGCGATTTTACCGAGTAAATTCCGCAAAGCACGGTTAATGCAACGTTGATAAACCGCAGGTGCATTAGATAAGCCGAATGGCATAGTTAAGTATTCATATAAACCATCAGGCGTAATGAATGCAGTTTTTTCAATAGATTCTTCGGCTATCGGTATTTGATGAAAACCTGATGCCATATCGAGAGTGGTGAAATAATAGCCATCAGCAAGCTGGTCGATTTGATCAGCAATCAGAGGGAGTGGATAATGGTCGCGGACTGTATTAGCATTCAGTTGACGGAAGTCGACGCACATGCGATCATCACCATTCTTTTTCTTCACCAGAATAATTGGACTGGAAAACGGTGATTTACTTTCACGAATAATGTTGTGCTGTAGGAGCTCATTGATGATCTTACGAACTTTTTCTCGCTCAAACGAATTCAAGCGGTATGGCTTCCTTTCAACAAATTTGTTTGGATCTTTCAATCTTATCTCAAGTTCACCAGTTTTAACTCGAGTATGTGAAAGGCCGTGTATAAAGAGATGCGAAAATTTGTTAAGCAAAATTTTAAGATTTTTTATTTGGTCATCATCAGTTAAATCGGTATTAATTTTTTCAAATATTGAGTTTTCTTTCTGTATGTGATAAACGATAGGTTGCCGTATGATTCTAGCTCCGCCACTGGTTACGATAACCGCAAGTCCTGTGTCCAAAAACAGGTTGGTACCTATAAGCACATCAGAAGAAAGTTCATGATCAGGCAAGACATGGAATTGAATTTCCACATTAATGTCATTGATAGTACAAGTGGTAGTAAGGGTTTGAACAGAAAGCACAGGGTGACCTAGACCCTTAAGGTAGGTCACCGAACTTTCTCGTCTACCAGGTACTTTAGATGCAGCGGATTCCCGAATAACCGAACAGTCAGCGCCGCTATCGAAAATACCACATAATTCGACTTTATCTACCCTCACTACTATGTTAGTCAGTTTAGGTCTACCGATAATGTTCACGTTGCCACGAGAATTATCGCGCTTATAACACGTTTCGTATGTATGACCTGCCGCGCTACAATATGAACAAGTTTTCTTGAGCCCGGTAGATTTATTTAACGTATGGCTTGGTGCTGTCACCGAGGACTCGCGCCTATCAACTTCATTCTGCTTATAAGTACGACAATCGCGTGCATAGTGTCCACGTTTTTTGCATAAATTACAAGTAATGAAATCAAATTTGTCTTCAGAAAAACGTTGTCTTTTTGAAGCTATGGTCGAAGTAGGTATGTTTGAACGTTTACGGCGGATGGCCGAGGCGACAGAAATCAGTTCAGGTACGGAAGTAGCCCTGGCGTTCATGAGTTCAATCCGAAGTCTTTCATCGCTTACGCTCCCTATCACTGCTTCAACAGCATCTTCGTTTGGGAGCTTATCTTTCGTAACTCTACGCCATAGTATCCATGCAGTTGACAGAAATTCGGAAATATCTTTTGAAGGGTCGTACACATGCTCTTTGAACTTAAGAATGTCTCGGGAGTATCTATTTTCAGGCTCGAAGGTAGTTATCAAATTGGTGCGTAATTCTTGCCAAGTTGTAGTATGAACAAGCCAAATGTCGGCCCACAGTTTTGCTCTGCCCTTCAAGAGACTTGAAACCTTCATACGCACATCGTAATCTGCTAGGTTGTAGTTAGATTTTGCATTGTCAACGTGATTGCACCATTCCCTTACACCCACATTATTGTCAGGATCGAAAGGGGGTAAATAAACATCTGCGATGCGGATCTTGGTATCCGGTGTTGGTGCAGTGAGCCGTTCGGTCATTTGTTGCATCATGCTCATCATGTGCGAAAAAAATTCTGAAGGTACTTGCGATTCGCAGTTAGGTCTTGTCAAGAGATGCCCAGCAGCTGGCGTGGGTGGCAGTGGCTGAGACTGCCGTGATTCCGCTTCCGATGTCGGAGCAAGGCTCCCAGTGATGTCATCGGGTAACACCTCATGGCTTGGGTCGGCCATTTTGCAAATCTGCAGAGCACGTTTCACACAACCACGTGTGACAACTCTCAGTTCAGATCTGCGGAAATTCCTTCAAAAACCTGTAAACAGGGCTTGCAGCCAACTTCAGTCTGCATCACCTTGATATTGTTCTAAAGCAGACATTCTGCCACCTGGCGACGAAAATTAGAAGTAATCGCTGCATTGTGATTGGTCCAATGCCAAATAATTAAAGATGGTGAATAAATTGAACATAGGCGCGCTTGTGCAGGTCCACCAACATACAGGCAATAAATACCAGTACTGCCACTAGTGCCATTCTTCAAGATATTTAAGTGTTGCACGTTAACAAAATTATTTCGCGCCCACATATATAAATATTTATATATATCAGTTTCTTAGATTAGATAATGTTTTATATTTTAAGTTAATCTAGTTATGTGTGTGTCCTTGTTATGTTATGTCCTTGAGGAAATCAGTTTTCACAAAAACAGTTTTGTTTTTCTAACGCCATCTCTTAGAATATTGAGGTACACACAGTAGACAGTAGGTTACAGTATCTGCTGTAATGTTAACAAATCTAGTGCCATCTGTTGAGGGCAAACTCGAAAGACGCCGAGGGAAGCTCGGTCGCCCGGGTACTCTATCATCAACCCGTCCTCTACGGAAGCATTAACCAAAACAATCCTTCTACTACACCAGGTGGCGGGCGCGATCGGCGCCGGCGCATTACTCTCGAAAAAAAATCATTTTGGAAGATTTTTCCATAAAACTTCATGAACTAACATATGGATTGTATTTACAGATAAATATTCTAGCTATAAATAGTATTTTTTTATATATATTGCATATTATTATTTTGTAAAGTTGTGTTATATGAAAATCGCGACCTGTCTCAGATTTTTTATTTTTATAAATTTATTAGACCGGAAATCGGTCACATAGTATTTTTATTATAAACACTAATAAATAACGGACCTAATCATACCTTTCTTGTGTATCAGCAGCCCCCGTGTCAACCACAATAAAATTTTGAATTCGCAAAAAATGTTGGCAAAAAAAACACTTTCACCAAGTTTCTAGGCGAAACCTATGTCACAAAAATGGCTCATTTCTCGTAAATTTACGACATGCAAGCACTAAGCGGCACATATTATTCAACTAGAAGAACTAAGGAACATTTCTGTCACCTCACTTTTTCCAAAAAAACGATTTATTTTGAGAAACAAGCTTCTCAAAACAGGCAAAGTTTGTATGGCGCGAGACCTAGGTCACAAAAATGGCTTGTTGCTCGTAAATGTACGACATGTAAGCACTAAACGGCATATATTATTCAACTAGAAGAACTAATGAACATTTCTGTCACCTCACTTTCTCCAAAAAACCGATTTATTTTGAGAAACAAGCTTTGACAACAACAACAAACAGGAAAAAATTGTCAGTATGGAGTAGGACTTTTCTTCGACTTTTTACGTAAAATGCATCTCAACTCAGTACAAACAAATGTACTCAATATGTCCGGAATATAATGAAAAAGAGGAAAAACATCACTTACCGGTCCATTCTTCTGTATTTGGTGAACAAACTCAACGAACATTCACTACACCGACCCACAACACAACACCCACAACAATGACGACAGATATGATATTTTTTTCCTACTCTGTCGGCTCGTTATAATCTTCGGTAATGATAGTGTTGGTAGATCAATTTTGTCAACTTTATAGTATGTCTCTTTGTAGTAATACTCCCATAGTAGATTGTGTAGGGAAAAATTATTTTTCGGCCCATGCAGCGGTTTGGAGCGGTGGCGGGTTAATATTGACCGCTCCATAGATGACGGTATAAATGCTCGGCGGGCAATATTGCCCGCTCCAGTGATGAAGGGTACACGTTGAAGTGAATACAAATTTTGCTAATAAAGGAAACTATATATCTATATCTCTACCAGGTCTCATTCTGATACAAGAATGCGTTTATATATCAAAATTCAAGTCAGCGCAACAGGTAAGTACACCAAAGAAGTGATTACTTTTTCTCAGTCAAAGTTAAGCCGACCTTCTCTCGACTTTAGAGTTCCCTCTCTTTGATTCTAGTCGCGAAGCCAATGTTGATTATTTTACGCCTTCTTGAAGGCGCCTATCTTTTAACCGATTTACATAGATTTCATTCACTTATCCACTCTAACATACATATTTTAGGATGTTTATATGCTATGCATCATCACGATATTTCTCCAAGGGGCTGAGCAGCGAACAGGAGCAAGCAAAGGCCGAAAAAATACGATAGCGCCATATATCCCCCAACAACAGTCTCGGATACTTCTTCAAGAGGGGCGTGACCTTTAAGGCTGGCATGGCATTCGAAACCCCCGCATACGACCGAATTTCCCTGGTCGTCGATAGACACCTTATAGTTAGGCACGGCGCCAGATGTCGCGCGTTCAATAAATTTTTTTTAGTCATAGTAAACGTATACGTACTCGTGTAAAAAAGCCGCAATAAACGTGCATTGGACTGCAAACAAGTCCATGTGCTATGCTGCTCTGTGGCTATTATGTAAATACCTCCTATAAACTGGTCAGAAACCGTAAACCCGATAATGCTGCGAGCAGAGCTGCTACTATACTATATACCGAGGTTTGGACTCGGCATGAATCTAGTATAGTATAATCAAACAGGTGAATTTTCTTGCGTAAAGTGAAGGTCAGTTAGCTTCAGGACTATCCCTTCTTCCCCCACTCGCCCCGCTCGGCGACGCCGCCGCGCGCGAGCTCACGGCTTCCTCATATTTTTTACTCAAACATTACAATTTTCCCTCTCTGCCTCTTATTTTATTGCAGTAAGCGGGTGCTTGTTTTTATTGTGCAATTTGTATCTTTTTGAGAATCCCGACGGGTTTTAGTTAAATGTTAATCGAGTTCTTCTGCGCCGAGAGTAAGCTTTTTATATTTTTTCATAAATAAGCAGAAGATATTTCTTGTAACTTAGGAACAAATTCTAAGAAATGCTGCTGGCTCTCCTTGAATCATTCACTAAAGTAAAAGTGACTATTAAAGTCGGACTATTTCCATTCTATTTCGCCAAATTTCGAATTAAATAATTGAAAACCTATTGTTTTTTTTTTCACAGTGCAGAAAAAAAAATGCAGAAAGCGAATGGAAAGGAAACATCAGAAATAAACTTATTTCAGGCAACTTCACAACAAATAATGTTATTGTACAGGTACCTGCTTGGAGTACTGCTCGTACTTGTGGAATGGCTCAGCTAAATATCAGCTTGCGCCTTTAGATTCGATCCAGCGTCGAGCCGTGCGACTAGTGGGTGACCCCGATGTGTCACACGATCTAGAACCACTGCAGCTCCGTAGGAATGTCTGCGCCCTAAGTGTGTTCTATCGCTTATTCCATGGAGAATGCTGTTTAACGCGATCCCGCCGTCCCCTTTCCACCTCCGCGCAACGCGCGCGCACTATTGCATCACTATACGCTTGACTTACCACGGATGCGTACCAATCGGTTCTGCAGATCTTTCCTCCAAATCTTTGTTTCCTCCACAGAACTGGTAAACTCTGGAACGCTCTCCCTGCCCACATATTTACCCCCAAGTAAATAGTCTCGGGTCCTTCAAGATAGGCGTGAATAGGCATCTGTCAGGCCGGTATGGCATTCGCAACCCCCGCGTACGACCGAATATCCATGGGCGTCGTTAGACACCTTATGGGTGGCTCGGCGCCACATGTCGCGCTTTCTATAAAAAAAAAAGGTTTCCACACTAAGTATTCCTTCGCTGGAGGGACGTGCACTCGTGTATGTAAATTATATTTATAAAATGTAATTAAATACATTTTTAGAAAATGTGGAACGACTATTGTTAGAAAATTTGCACGCGGGCTCGAAATCTTCAGTAATTATTTTTTTTAATTTCGCCGAGAATTTCGCAAAAAATCACCCTATATTATGTGGCCCCTGTGCCACGTCCGCTCGCGCCTCCTACCCTGTGCCACGCCGCCTCCACCGCGGTGCACGGTGCGAAGGCATCTCACGCCTCGTGTCCTAATCTCAATAAGGCACGAACAAAGAAAGCTGCCCACAAGATATTACCCACACATAATAACTTGAGAAATTTAATTAAAAACTTTTGTGTTCACATCTCTGTTATTTCTGTTCCAGTCTTTGTTTCTTTAAATATAATTGGATCGCCTTCCAGAGATGGATGTGGGAAAATGTGAAATTGTATGCAAACAAAGCTAAGTCTGCGCAAATTTATTTTCCCTAAGATAGAAAGAAAATGTTGTCCTCACAATTTTGACACTATTACTTAAATCCATATTACAATGTTCGGATGGTGTCAGTTTGTCATATTTTTCTCTTAGGCGCGCTTTCTAGGCCACCATCGAAATATTTTTAGAATCTAACTGTAAGGATAATCTTTCAAATGATACCCCGAACGATATGTTAGTTTAAACTTTTTTTTTGTATTAAATTATTAAATTGCCCCCCCCCCCCCCCCCCCATATTAAAGCACTTTTGCACAAAATACACTTTTATCTAGTTTTTATGCGATATTTGTGCGGGTCATCAAGATCTATCATTCATGCTTAGTACTATCATATAAAAAAATAAAACACCATCGACTTTAAACTTTACATATACCTACATAGGAGTAGCTTACATGGCAACACAAATAACAAACAAGAAATAATAGTAACTAATCTAAAGCCTACCTCTATTGCCTCAAAGTAAAAAGTATGGCTTAGTTACTAAATTATATGATTTTCTTAACATTACATAATAACAAAAACAAATTACAAACTACGCTGCAATTAGCGTAAAATAAACTCACCATCCAAATAAACCAGTGTTACAATAATTAACAAATAAACGAATAAATAACTCTCTTATAAAACTTAATAATACTCTTTGCCAACTTCAACCTTAAAACTCCAACTTGCAAATGAATATATTCATTATTTCTATAATGAATATATTAAACCTCTACTACCTAATTGTATAAATTATTTGTACATATTATATACTTAATGTTTATGTTATATTATTTCTATTTTCGTTTTTTTATTTTTATTTATTTTATTTTATTATTTTTACATTTTGTTTGGTACGTACTTTTACTGAGGCTGATATTAAAAGTTCCTCAAATTTTTTACTACATAATAATATCTCTAAAAGCACACTGACTTGTTGCGAATATGTCAATGAATTAAAACCTATTGATAAACGTTTTACAAATTCTGTAAAATGGGTGCCTTTTCCCTGCGTTGTTCCGGGCACTTGGAATATGGAACAAATCAGAGCGCCTTATTCTTTTGGATAAACATTACTTTTTATTTTTTTTGGAATTGTTTTATGATTTAGTGGAGTTTGTCAACGGTTTCTGGAGACATCTAATAGAAACGGTACTGCAAGTGGTAGAGAAAAGAGGCAATGATTAATTTTGTATCGCTGAAATTTTAGACACTTCAATTTGTAAAAGTGGCAACGGAATATTTATCTTGCGAATTATATAATACTTGAGAACTTTTTAAATAAATCACAGCTGTTTCAAAATTTGCCGACTTAAGAAAACTGTGGACACACTGTCACTATCTGCATAATTTTTATTCCTATTTCCATAAAAAAAAAAATTATACTGACTGCCGTAACTAATAATTCAAGGAAATAAGGTGTTTATGAAATACGTGCATCTACATATTAAATAAGTATGTATTTTCAATA
Organism: Nematopogon swammerdamellus; assembly: GCA_946902875.1. Classification (NCBI taxonomy): domain Eukaryota; kingdom Metazoa; phylum Arthropoda; class Insecta; order Lepidoptera; family Adelidae; genus Nematopogon; species Nematopogon swammerdamellus. The sequence goes on from OX336345.1 coordinate 11,521,854, forward strand.
AGCCCATAAATGGATGACAATAGCTTGAATTTCTCCTTGATCATAAAAAGTTTTTCTCAGTAAATTAAACTTTTTTAATTAAGGAATATTTCCTATTTTTCCTTACGATCAAAGTAATCCTCGTATATTGTTTATTGAGCATTCATTAGGTAGTTTGACTACTTTCGAACTTGTCACAATTTGTTGTTTAAGTGTGTACAATTAGGGGTTTATTATATAGTTGGAGCTACAGCAATCTTCTATTCGTTTGATAGCCAGGATTTAGTATAAAGTTGGAACGGCAGCAATTCTTCTATTTGTTTGATGGCAGGGGTTTAGTATATAGTTGGAGCTGCAGCAATCTTCTATTCGTTTGATGGCCAGGGTTAATTAAACAGTTGGAGCGGCAGCAATTCTTCTATTAGTTTGATGGCCGGGGTTTAATATATAGTTGGAGCTCCAGCAATCTTCCTCTTCGTTTGATGGCCTGAGTTTAGTATATAGTTGGAGCGGCAGCAATTCTTCTATTCGCTTGATAGCCGGGGTTTAGTATATAGTTGGAGCTTCAGCAATCTTCTATTCGTTTGATGGCCAGGGTTTAGTATATAGTTGGAACGGCAGCAATCTTCTATTCGTTTGATGGTCGGGGTTTAGTATATAGTTCGAGCTGCAGCAATCTTCTATTCGTTTGATGGCCAGGATTTAGTATAGAGTTGGAACGGCAGCAATTCTTCCATTTGTTTGATGGCCAGAGTTTAGTATTTAGTTGAAGCTGCAGAAATCTTCTATTCGTTTGATGGCCAGGGTTAAGTATACAGTTGGAGCGGCAGCAATTTTTCTAATAGTTTGATGGCCGGGGTTTATTACCTATATAGTTGGAGCTGCAGCAATCTTCTATTCGTTTGATGGCCTGAGTTTAGTATATAGTTGGAGCGGCAGCAATCTTCTATTCGTTTGATCGCCGGGGATTAGTATATAGTCGGAACTGCAGCAATCTTCTATTAGTTAGATGGCCAGGATTTAGTATATAGTTGGAACGGCAGCAATCTTATATTCGTTTGATGGCCAGGGTTTAGTATATAGTTGGAGCGGCAAGCAATTCTTCTATTTGTTTGATGTCCAGGGTTTATGCTGCAGAAGCCAATGCGTAACTACCAACGCCGTCGCACAATAAGTCATTGTCTGAAGTCGTTATAGCAAAGGCTCCAACAGTTATCCATTATCAACATCCGCCGAGAACAAGCGATCTTTAGCGCAACTTGCGCCTAAATATTCGAAAAGTTCCCTCGCCCGGCCCGAGCCCTAACCATAACGTTGATTCATCAATTTAGATTCTCGACACAAAGGCCTTGGGGTTCCCTTCCGGGATATTTTTGAAAGTTTTAAAAGCGCGTCGGGCAGCTTTGTGAAACAATTTTTGGAGAAATGTTGATCGCTGCTTCTCGGAGATGAATTCTTGGTTTTTTAACTAAACGTAACAGTATGTGATATAAAATTTAGATAATATAAGAATTTATGTAGTACGTTTGGCGCTCTTATGCTTGCTAGCATCGTATATGCGACCGAATGTCCATGGGCGTCGTTACCACCACCTTATTACCGTCGCATTTTCTATATAAAAAAATATATCCTTGTAGCCTGTCATTTAACATGGGGTTTATAGTAGTTCCAACTCAGCGAACAGACTCGTACAGCAGCATGTCGTTCGCCGTATGATGACGTTCCCACTTAGGTAATATTCCCACCACTAATATAAATAACCGGAATAACTCAATCAACCGGAAACTTCCAACAATACTTTAATTTAATTATTATCGACACCCACTCACTGTCAAAATAGGTTTATCCTAAGTGTAAATTTGAAGTTAAATTGCTTCCTTATTAAAGTAGGGCCCCGGGTTAGGAACTATTAAGTAATCTGTGCCCGGGGTAACATTTGAAGCGTGGTAACATTTTGCGGCTACTTTAATACAAATATGTATTTTACAGTATTTTATTTTAAATTGAGTAGAGAATAAACGTTTTAAGATGATAATAAAACAGACGAGATTAGCAGGTTGCCCCCAAGCACAGAATATTTAATAGAATAGAATAGAGTTAACATTTATTTAACTTTTCAGTGCAAGCATATAACACGAGAAAAAAAACCCTCCGGCCCTTAGAAAGTCAAAAATAATTTTAATTTACTTAATTAAAGGAGTCGGGGGCATTCCTTCCACACTGCACTACCAAGCTGCACTACCGGTAGTGCTGTTTGGAGTTAGGAATTATCCTTCCCTTTTGCACTACTAAGTAGAAGTGCACAATGTAATTTTAAAATGCCTTACTTTTTTATTCATTACTGCACTACCAAACCTGTCACCCGGACCATAATAACGATTCGATTGACACTACATGGCGGCGCGCGTCTTACTCTACCTAGCGATGTTCGATGCTGCATTTCTCGAAAGTTTTGTATGAAACATTCAATAAGGCCTAATATTTTTGAAATTTACATACAATTTCCTAAGCGCCTACTATCTCATTATGAAATAAATATATGTGCCTAAACTTGAGTTGTAATACATTCCGATTAGGCACTCCATTATATCCAATTAAAAATACACATGCTACAATACAATATTTTTTCATTATCACAGCTACAAATATGCCCATTGATTTGATGGTCATAAAATATGAACCAACTTATCATTTTTTATCTGCTTACTCAGACACTCAAGTCTCAAGTGCCCTAATAAGTGTGTAAGTGTATGTGTGTAAACATTGGGTGCTTTTAGTTTCTTAGAACCAATGTCACGTACGTGTCCGGTGTCCGTTTGGTTTCTAAATAATAATATATCAATTGAGACCCAGCCAAAAATATATACTTTGAAAACTATGTACCTACGGCAATATTCACGCAATAGAATCACATATAAAAATAGTACATTAAATTTCCTATTACATTGCCTAGAAAACTAATAAAAAATCATGGATATATTATATTGCTAAAAATAAATTTCAAAACAATTGAAAAAATTCGCAAAATTTCCAGCAGCTGGGTGGCTAATGTTACTATGGAGATCACCTTGACTGGAGGTGTCCGATATCGGACACGAAAATAATACCTACGCGTGAATTCCCGCGCAGCTCTCAGTTTTTATATTTTATTTACATACTTAGCGGTCCCCCGACTCTAAACCAACTTTCTGGAATTCCCCCCTTTGTTGCGAAGCGTAAGACGTTAATCGAATTCACGTTAATAGCTCTCAGATACGTTTATTTGATGTGCCACTAAAAATATACCGACGAAATATAAGTCGAACATATCACACGCACGAAGTTGGCTTTGCGTTGACAGTACCTATCTGTCAACACACTTCGCGTATGATTGGTTCGACAGTGCCTAGGGTTGACAACATTAATTGGAAGGTGATTTATGTTTGATACCTAAACATAATTTAGGTATAAAAGGCATTTGAAAATGTAATTAAATTGTGTAATAAATAATAAAAGGAAACTACTACTCTAGCTAATATAATATGTACTTACTAATACATACCTATTCCTTTTTTCCCTTAAACTCTTTAAACAGTCCGGCTTGCCCCAAGTATATATTATGACGGTTGTAATCTGTAGTTCATTCGTTACAGGATAATATGCTTGACAGCTAGTCTAAGCAAATATTGAGTACTTACCTACTTTCTCTGTTCTACGTTAATGAACTGTATGTATAGCCCTTACCTCTCGTCCCGCGTATACCTTGTTACGGCGAGCAAGGTGTGCACGCCATAGACGTGTCAGATTATTAATATATGTGATTATTACACGAAAATCCAAAAAATGAACTGTGTCGTGGCAGATTTATGGGTGTATTAAGTACTTATGCCTACATTTAATATATTATTTTTCTTTTGATATTCGAACTATTACTTTCACTTCGATGTTCTCAAGGCCCCTAATTATTTTCGTAGTTCATGATTTCCTCTTGGCAGAGATATATGAATGTTGTGATCGGATAACATGCTGATGTGAGCGGAAATCGGGGAAAGTCGGTCTAGTTAGACGGAAACAGAACTGACCTTGGTTTATTTACTATGGGAGTATTTTTTGTATCACGCTAAACAAACATATCGTTTCACCAAACTAATGTCGGCAATGCTGGGGCAACAAAAGCTCCTTTTCGTTAATGGTTAAAATCTTTATAATTCAGTTTACTAATCCAATCGAACATCACAACACGAAAATATTAAAAAAATCAATTTAACTTTACCTATGAAATAATGAAAAATAAATTTCGTCATAGTAGGCTCATAAAATGTAACATTAAATTCCTCGCACACTTGGTAAAAATCATGAACACTCAGACAATAATAAAACAAAACGGAACTTGAACTTGCAGCACCTAAATATAAATTACAGAAAAGCAAAGTGAACAAAAAAATAATAAATATCAAAATTTTATGCAACCAGTACCTTGTCGATCAAAATATAAATTGAATTGAAACCGAATTATATATCATCAACACAAGAGCCGCTCATGACACGACGCCATTCGAAAAATTTCATTTAATTCTTTAAGCTAAGCTTATTTTTGCCTTTCACCGAAGAGTGCTCGGTAGGGATGTACTGTACAGTTAAGGTTTGACTAAATACATTATTTCCCTGGCACAGAATTGCCATTGTATACACATATTTTTACCTTGGTTGCAACATGAAAGCCGGATTCGCAAGTTAGCCGTGCTAGGCAAACATTTTTAGTTTAATCTTCCTTTAATAGATTAGTAATGAATGTAACGTCGACTTTCTACACATTTCTTTTAACTCATTGAAAAATCATGTATGCGTGTTTTATCGTTTCAATAAATTATTCTTCGGGTTTTCAGTATTTCGGTTGAAGACTGAGCATTATTTTATTAAGGTCTATTTTTTTTTATTACCCGTCGGCAACGACCAAGAGTCAATGAACACCGTTCCTAATGAATTCCCTTCTGATAATCAAGATTAAAATCCTTAAAAAATTTAGGTACCTAATAAAAAGTTTCCGAACGCATAATCAGACTTTTCTCATTCCAATTATTAGTTTGATTAGTTTCTGAGTTCGTGAAAGTCAGATGGTTACCAAATGAATGTGATCTGAAGAGTAATGCAAGAGAGTAAACGCATCAATGCACAAACGCTGCTGTTGAATGCGCTGATTAATAGTTAGATTAACCATTTGCGAATTTAAAATAAAATAGATACCAGCTCTACGTTACATGCAAAATAGTAGGAGCATATGAATATATACATTGATATTTCTTTCATCGTCTTTCAACATTTATAATTATAACAGGCGTAAGCGATACAAAACATTAAGCTTTACCACTAGTATATTTAAAAAGTGCCATGCTTAATTAAAACTGGCTTCTATTAAAAAATAGTATTCAAAATATTAGTTGGTTAGTCTCCCCTCACTACCCTACCATACCATACAGGTTGTCTACTCTATAATGACGTCCTTATTCATAATATGGCTTTTATGTAAAGCATGCACGGTGGAAATACTGGAGGAGGTGCCATGTTTTAGTAGATAGGTTGTACACGCGAGCGCACACTACATCAGCTGACTTTTATTTAACCCAGGGATTAACAGTAATTGCAGCTTGGTCAGAGTGGATGGCAGTGGACACCGGGCGCTAAACCGCCATGTCCGCTTTTTCTGCACAGTTTGAAGCATTTCAACATTTTAGTTCGGTAGACAATGAAATCTCATCTGTCGCTGATTTTCAGTTGGCTTGCGTTTGAATCGATTTATCGGACAAAACTTTTGCGGGGCTACAAAAAAGGAACCGTAATTGTTTTTTTAATGGATAATTTAGATTGTAAATAAAAACGGATACAACTGAGAATGTCAAAAGAGTAGGTATATACATATCACGAGCAATATTTAAGAAAGTCGTTGCATATTTGCATCGCCACTGTGGCAACACTTCCAACACTTGTATTTGAATTTAGAACTTGTACGAAGGAACGTCGTCAACCACTGAACAAAGAAAAGAAATTGTGTACGTACACGAGTACGTCACGTGGGTAGGTAGGCACATAGGTATAGTGCGCACACAATCCGTCTCCTCGGAAAAGTTTTACTCCGGACGAGCAAATACGCGGTTCATTAGCCTTTTCATCGTCTTCTTAATATTCATGTATAAGTATATCGTCCTTCTGCAGTGTCATAGAAAGGTTGTCGATCGATAATTTATGAAAACGTATTTATATATTTCTGTTAGTTTTGGTTGAAAATAAATGAATTAACACATTTTAGAAAAAATCTTAGAGAGTGAACAAGGAATATCTTAGCCAAATCAGGCAGATAATTTCGGACGCATGAAACACATTCTAGCCTTTTCCTTCATTAAATTTTTTACAAGGTTTAGTCTAAACGAGTTCTAATAAATAAGAAACAAACTTAGTAGGGTTGCGTAGCAGCGCGAAATTGACAATTCCTTCAATAACAACGAGAACTTACCTCAGTAATTAATTTGTAAACTTGGAGAACAAGTTGCGGAAAGTTTTACAGTTTTATTGCTTCTATGAAAACTTTTAATAATTTCTCACATTATTCTTCATTTATTGGTCTTCATTCAACTACTAATGAAACTACCTTAACTAATTTCAATAGAAAGCAAACTTTAACCATCAAAGTAATACATATACTCGTAAGTAATGTTTAACATTTTTTGAGGAGCGATTGGATGTGGACGGGATGAATAAAATATTTTTAATATTATGATGTTAGTAGATAGTATTAAACATTGTTTTATATTATAGAAATATAATAAAATAAAGGAACTGATGTAGGCTCAAATGGTCAACTGTAGCCACACATTTAGCAAAACTTTTGCGCCGACTTTATATATTTTTTTTACAAAATTACTGTAAAACGCTAGGTTGGCTCAAACGTAGTGGTCTCACTTCCAATAACACTCGTATTTTTCATACGAAAACGGCATCGGCGGGCAGAGCTTCGGGCAAATAGTTAGTACGGCTATAAAATTATTCTGACACCCGAAAACCCTTTTAGCCGACTTCTTTATTCCGTGAGCACCGAGCCTCTAACAATTGCTAACTTGGCCGCGCTGCACGTATTCTGAAGAATTCGTGGCTTTTACATTTGAACTAGGAGCACATTATATCTGAGGGTTTGCCCTAAATTTCATTTATGACCTCTGAAAACTGCGGCCAACTTATTTTTATGTTAAGTTGTACACACTGCTTAGAAAGTGGTAGAGTATTTCTCACACATTGCACCATAATTATCTTCCTTCTCGGTTCTGAAAATAACAAAGATTGAGATTGAAGGCATGGCGCATGTATAAAATTATGCAAGCAAGGCTTTCAATAAAACATTTGAAGTTGTATCAACCAACAATCATTAACAACGGTTATAGGAGAAAATATATTCGTATGTGTTTCCTCAATTCTGTGTAGAAACCTTTTTTTTTTATGGAAACTGACTCGGGCCGGCTACACTAAACTGGACGGCAAAACACTACATATTATACTACTATATAAATATACACTGCATACTATGACTATTTACATAGCCGTTTCGATAGACGTTTCATTCAGTGCGGTGGTACCACCCGGGCGGGTTACACCACCTAGTAAGTTAAGAAGGGACCAAAAGTTTTACGTGGAATCCGAACAACGACAGCCTCGCACGGTTTAACCGTTACCGATCCAATTTCTGACCGCGACCAGGTGTGCTTATTTTTGTAATTTTTTTAGAGCTTTTAAGAATATTATTTAGCTAAAGCCAGACTCATAGTACTTATCTTCTCTGCCCCTTAAAATGTAGGTATAATCACGAACGACAGTAGACCGATCGCACCACTCAGCTAGGTTATTTAATTTTATCTAAGAATAATTTTATAATATTAATAATTTTATCTAAGAGTCTGACTACTGATTTTCCCACTAAATAACTTGGATACACTTTGTATCCTTAGATTTTTAATCTGACTACTGATTTTCCCACTAAATAACTTGGATACACTTTGTATCCTTAGATTTTTAATCTGACTACTGATTTTCCCACTAAATAACTTGGATACACTTTGTATCCTTAGATTTTTAATCTGACTACTGATTTTCCCACTAAATAACTTGGATACACTTTGTATCTTTAGATTTTTACTATGACTTATTACATTTTTCCTGATATATTTTATATATTTCTATTTGCTCGGTTTATCGTGAACTGTGCACGCATACAATACATCACATTAGATTTACAGTTTATTACATTTTTTTGTAATAAACTGTTACTAATTGTTGTGGAATTGACTTGATATATTTAAGTATCAAATTGACGATGGCACTATACACCAGATATAGGTAATGTAAATAGGCAGAGTGGTCATATTATTCAGTATTAATGTTTATGCTGTAAGTATTAATGCTCTCGTGAGCGGTATTATGGGTTAATTATTTGTAAGTTACAATAATATAAAACTTATAAGGTACTAACAAAACTTTGTGACTTGCGAAGTTTGTTTATCAGTTCTTCTCCGCATTGAATTTAGAACTAGAATTTTCGACATCTCCAAGCGTAGGTTACCTACCAATGGATGAAATTATACAATAAACAACAGCAACAACAACAATTACTGAATAAATTTCTGAATAAACCTTTTTAGTATTTTTTTAAACTAAAATCAGTTATATTTCTCTCGTCTCTTATTTATATAATTTTGACTGGTAAAATATAAAATAGCAAAATAACACGGACAATTTATTCATGAATACAAAAGTGAGAGTATTCTATAAAGCTAAATCCGGTTCAAACTATTAATCGAGAACTTCAAAGCAACGGTTTTTAATGGAGCCGCGTTCATTCAAACGTTTCTATAAAGCGTAATATCATATTTTTCTACTGTTCAACCGATTATAACTCTAACTATGAACAAAATAAAGGACAAATTTATGTCATACTTTAGACCCTGGGGTAAATATTTGAAAGCGGAAGTTGCCAGCCAGCGTGGCCTGTCGTTCACAAGAATTTTATTTTCCGTCATGCACTGAAAAGTTTCGGACTTTGTACAAGTTGGGTTATGGCGAGGGAAATTATTTGTAAGGAGCTAACGTTTAGGGATCACTCGAGAAAGGACCAAGTAATGTTTACCCTATTTAGCCTTTGGGGCGGCTTCGTTTACGGAAAAATATTGACATCACAGTGGTGTACATAAGTTTCAGGTTAACCTGTCGCGCGCCAGTGGGCCTATATTGGCCCAAAATGACGCATAAATAAGTGAAGTAGATCAATCAGGGGTGGCCAACCGGTCGATCGCGATTGACCGGTATATCGCGGCTACTGGGCTTGTCGGTCGCGACAAGGCCTAGAATTATAATAAATGTTCATATCTAAAATATATTATATCGCGATGCATTAGAAAATTTCAGAAAAATTAAAACTTTCCAGACTTCATAAGCCACCACTGCCTAAATTCATCAACAAGTACTTGCTAGTAAGAGATAAGTTGAAGGTACTAAGTATTATTTTAAATTATTTTATGTGTATCTATCTGTCACGAAATTCTGAGTAACAATTCTGAGGAGTAATTAAGGGCATACAGATGTTATTCACGTGATAACACAGATGTTATTTTTACATACATACATACATATCACGCATGCTGAATCCCGACAATCGGGTTAAGTAGAGTAATCGGTGTTGTGCTGCAAGAACTCTGGTAAATTACAGCACAACACCGACCACTACGTTCGCAAAGTTGAGAAACGTGAAGAATGTTCTCCATATCAAATCCTTTTACGGCGTTTATGTTTCCTCAACCACTAAACCTTGACCGATTTTTATAATATTTTTTTCTTATAATAAGGACAGTTCGATCTACGCTCCTGTCATCTTAGTTTAGATTCAATATACGAGGCCAAAAATAATAACTGGTTTTTCGAACGAAAAAAAATAATTTTTAATTTGTTTATGTCATGAAGTTCATTAAGCTTTATTAAATCATTACTTTGGATATAAATAAAAATACGTAGGTCAGGTACGTACACTGAACTGTCCTTATTACAAAATTATAACAAAATTACGAATTGTAATAATCGTATAAGATTAAGGGGTCGGGAAAACATAAGCTCCGAAAAACAAATTTTGACCTAATTTGTAGGTATATTAGCTGAGAGCGTGCAACTGTCCCTCTTGCGTTGGCGGAGAGTGCACGTGGCGAACGGAGACAGCGATACTTCTTCAAATACTAACATATTATCACGTGACTAACGTCGGTCTGCTCATATGTAGATCGCTAGGAGTCAGGAAAATACAAAGTAGATCTTAGGATCGATCAGCTTGACCACCCCTTATCTAGATAACGCCTTTAATTGAAAGGTACTTGTATTAACAGGCCGATGACGGACATGCACCCCAGTCCCCAGCCCAGGAAGGCTAACTAAAGGACACTTATAGTAGATAATAGAAGTATTGGTATTGCATAGTTAGGTACCTCCTAAAAGTCTTAAGTTTTAAAAGTAATGAACATTTTATTTCGCAAGCCACTGATAATATCTGATTTAGAAGACAATTTTTACGACATTTTGTGTACCATCTGAAATAAGTACAAGACAAAATATTCAAATTGTGTATAGAACAGATACGATTCGCAAACACGAATTCGTTCTGCATTCAAAATTCTTACAACAGTTTTCTCGCACGGAAGCTCTGGACAAAATAGAAAATGTTGCTAAAGATTCCGACATGGAATTGAGCGCACGGATCCAAGCCCGGCTGATATATGGTCTACATCCGCCATTATAATGGTTTACTTTTTTCTCGCCTCTCGAACGCTCGTATCACTTCCTCGATTCATGCGAGATTCGTTTTAGCTTTTTTTTTGTCCCGCTGGAGAAAGTTTGACGGTTATTGGAGTTATTGGGACTCCGAGTTATGGATCGCGCGATTAATGGGTAAATTGAGAGAAAATTTGGTCATGTTTTATTTTGTTTCAAAATATTGAAAATATTTCACAAATCCTGGGTAGGGTGAGCTTCCATGTGGTCTGTCGCAACATTTTTGCCTATCGTCGGAAATCGTGCACCAACGATAATTTAACGACCCAAATATCTGTTAGTTGTCACTAGTGAAAACCTTATCTAAACAGTTGAGCCGTTCTCGAGTTATAAGCGAATATATACATATATTCAGACGGCATAAGATGCATTTATAAAGTATATTTTCATTATAAAGATCTAATCAACCCGAATTAAGAACTCTTCCACACCATATCATACCCCGACAATCGGGGTAAGCAGAGCAGTCGGTGTAGTGCTGCAAGTACTCTTGTAAATTACAGCACAACACCGACCACCATATTTAGCAACGTATTAGGACAAGATAAATCTGTCAGGCAGCAAATAAGGCACGAAGATCCACCTGCTACATGACACGGTGGAAGGACCGTGCCAAGGTGAGAGGTGGTTAGCATGTCGCCCTTATACACGGCATATGTGTAATGATGATAATAATCAATCGATTCACAAAATCTAAGGTCAATCTAATATCGCCAAGGTATTCGTACATCACCTACGACCAGGTAAGGTCGACTGTAAAAGTGCAAACGGTCCTCCTGTACAACTTTGTCAAATGAGCACTCGCTCACCGTTTTTAGTATTTTTTTATGTAATACAATATGGGTGAGTTGCTGAGACAGAGGGGCCAGAGCACATGTTCCGAAAAGTCGATATCCCCTTTGAGAACCGAAGAGTTTCCATATCAGACACTTTGCTTTGGATTGCTGCTTAGGTATGCCGAAGCTGCTATGCGGCCACCTTACATCCAGTACGGTGGTACCGACCCAGTCGGCTACAATTTGAGCCTATTATGTAAGGGGCAAGGGAAGATACCTCCAGTTTTACATCGCTTACGAACGGTGAAGCAGCAGGTGTAGGTATGCACGTAAATTTTTCCGTCAGAAAAAAACTCATTGGTGCACGTCGTCGGCCGGATTCGAACCTCGAACCCTGAGATCAAAAGTCCAAACCGAGACAGCGCTGACCACCGGTCGCTTTAATCGGTCCAGTTCAACGGATCACCTACCTAGCCAGTGAATTTGACTCGGTTATAACTTATATATAACATTAGAGCCGAGCGTACGCCTCCAGTGAACCAATTGATGTGTCAGCAGGTAGTCTCATTCATTAGTCCTGCTTGCGGGACCTGCCCCGGAAAATCCAATAAGGTAAGGACTAATGTTTCACACCTCCCTTCTGACCTTACATAATGTCTCTCGGGTGATACGTGCCTGCACTATTTGTAATTATATTACATGAGAGTTTTACTGAACCTCCTATCCACACTCCATGCTCACAAATGATTTTTGTAAAGGTTATGAGAGGACAAACATTTTAGCAATGATTGTACAAATAGGTACATTCCAATGTATTCAAGTTTTAGATCATAATTTAAATAGCAAATAAGAAATTGCATATTATTTATTGTTCTCAATGTTGTTACTTTTGACTTGAAGAGCCGTTAGAGGTGGGTGATGATCATGGGTGACGACCGTGTCGCATGGGGCTTCATAGTATCTGCCTACCCGTTAGAGAACAGACGTCGTGACGTTATGTATGTACAGCACCCGGCAGTAAATAATGAACATAGAGCTTTAGAAAGAGACAATCCGGTTGTTCCTATCGCACAGAGACGTGCGAGTGCGTGCGAGTGCGTGCGACAAGGGCGACGCTCTACAACCGGATTCTATCTTTCTCAGGCTCGATGTTTATTATACTGCCCGCAGTACTGTACCGATCTATGTGCGCTTGATAATTACGAAGACATCATCAGAATATTATGGCAAGTTCCTTCCTGAAGCAGGGCATCCAAATCCAAATCCAAATGTTTTTGTGTAAAAATAAGGAAAGAGTGTACAGAAAATACAGTCGCAGGCAACATTACACTTAATATAAATAATGAATAAGTAGGAGGTACAGTTTGGCCTCATGTAACAATAAGTAATGTTGCAACCTGATCACATTTTCACTTCCCTATCCTATTTTTATCAGGCATCAGGCCTGATGCCTGATGGCTGTTCTGTGGTATGGCCTGGGCATCCAACGAGGAAGCGCCGCTAGCCTCCTCGGTACGGTGCCCACATCGTCTACATTAGAGTGCAGTATTTAGTTTAATTTGGTTCTTTAAGTCTTTAGTTTTTAATTTATTATATTTTTATAGGTTAATTTGATTTAATTAGTTGTACTCATTATGTTTATACGAATTCATGAAATAAAGAAACCATTCTGTATACATTTCCAATTAGGTTTTTACACTTTCATAATCACAGAAATACATTTTACTTAGGGTAATTAAGATAGTAACATTGATAAATCGGCTAGAACACTACGGCCAAGGCTCGGTCGGTCGACTGGTAAGTACCTATACGAATACACAAGCAAGGGTCGTCTTCGGTTTCATTAGAGCTCGGGGGCCAGACCGCTCACCAAATCCAATATCGTCTGAGAACTAATGTTCTGCACTCTTCCTTCCGGTGTCGGTGTCCGTTCACACTGCCCGCCTTTCACCCTTATGTATTGAATATAAATATTTAAATAAAGAAACATATACCTTGGAATAAAGAAAATTAAACCATGGAGCCATGAAACTTACTTTTATTCGTGGAGAGATCTGTAATCTCTCTATCCCATTGGGAAACAGTCATGATGTTATACATAATATGAATGTATGTTTCGACCCATAATACATACTTGTTTAATCTGATTGATGATACAAATTGTAATATATATATAGGTATTTTTTATTGTATTTAACAATTTTAACCTAACCAACTAAAGCAATCCTCCTTTGGCCCAATCGATACAGGAATTAGGCAAAAGTAGCACGATTTGACTGCTCATTGGGCACTTGCAGTAGTGTTCTGATATTCACAGTAGAAATGAGCTAAAGAAAATCTTTACGGCAGGCTAAGCATAATATCTACAGAAATGCACCTACTACTAGATAAATAGTGTGTCAGGATCGTGGCACGTGTAGATCCGTTGCCTCTGCCTACCCCACTGAAACAGGCGTGACGCTAAACGTATGTACTAGAAAAATATAAGCGCAGGACAAAATTCACGGAAACCTGATTATAAGGGGACGGGAGAGCACGTGACGCAGAGAGGCGGGTTTTAGATGACTTATACACGGTGTTGCAGTTGCCCCCGTAATATTTTTAACTGACTTAAGGGGGTTATTCTATATGTGAAACTAAACAACTTCTGTGAAGAAAAAAACATTTTGAAACAAAAAAAAAATTATTTTCTTCATACAAATAATTACATATTCTCAAAATGTATGGAGAAAAAAAAATTTTTTTTCTTCAAATAAAAAAGTCGTAGAACAAAAGTTGTTCTATTTCACGTACAGAATCACCCCCTTTCGGGTTTAACGGTTGGGGTTGCAACACCGTGTATATTGCTGGATCCGTTATATTAGGCTTAAATTAATTGAAGCTAAGATCAACATGGAAAATGCGTTATTTCGCAAACGTTTGCTTAAATAGATAACGATGAAGTATTGCATTTCGTGTTTAGATTTATTTGCTGTAGACTTTCTTCCAGGCCCTCATGTATATACATATAAACGTATATAACCTTTTTAGACATTGAATGCGACGAAGTGAACGACTAGGCACGAGTAGTTATGTGAAAATGCGAAACATACATTTTGTAAATGTTTGATTTCACAAATTAGCGTTGGCTGATCGGTAGGTAATTTTGAACGTTATTATTGACTTTCACGGTGAGTTAGAGATTAAAGCCTGCTCAATAATTTAGCAACTGTGATTGAGATAACGTGACAGCTTGGAGATTGGCCGGATCGGAATATTGATTGGCCCAAATTGCTATTAAATGTTGCTGGCGGATTAGGTAGGACGCTAGGTTAATTCTGCCTCGTTTGGAGCAATTGCTTCTTCAATGGCAACTAACGAACCGATTAAAGCTTCTTAATTATTAAAATTTTTTATAGGATTTAAAATTTAATAAATTAATCTGGTCCAAGATGTTAGGTAGGTACCTACTGAGAATGTGGTTTCGAAAAAGGAATTATAGAGAAACAAAAAAAACTATTGAATTTTTAGGGTTCCGTAGTCAACAAGGAACCCTTATAGTTTCGCCATGTCCGTCCGTCTGTCCGTCTGTCCGTCCGTCTGTCTGTCCGCGGCTTAGCTCAGAGACCCTTAGTATTAGAAAGTTGTAAGTTGGTATGGGTATTAATATTAATAACGCCGACAAAGTGGTAAAATAAAAAAATTTAAATAATTTTTTTTTAGGGTACCTCCCTTACACGAAAAGTGGGGATGAATATTTTTTTTCACGTCTACCCCATCGTGTGGGATATCGTTGGATAGGTCTTTGGAAAATATTGCGAGTTTGTGAAAAGCATTTTTTGATTTAGGGATCCGTTTGCGAATTATTAAGCTTTTAAGTGCAAATTTTTGTTAGAGTCAAGTGTCCCCCCCCCCCCCCCCCCTGCCAGCTAAACGGTTGTTATTAGAAATGTGAAAAAATTCACCGCAGTAGTATATATATCGAAATTAAAAGGAAAACTATCACAGCTAAGTAGGCTGTACAGGTTGACGAGTAATAGTCGACCAACTTAAAAAATGTACGGACGACAGCCATCATTTCACTGTTGAAGAACTTTTTCAAATTAACATTCATTTATTTCCCCTACAAAATTATACAAATAATCAAATAATGTATTTTGATAGGGTTCCGCAACTACGGAACCCTACACTGCGCGTGGCCCGACACGCACTTGGCCGCTTTTATGATTCGAATATGTATAATTTTTCGAAACGATCTATAAATATATTTAATAGGAAGTGTATTTAATATTCTTTTACATATGCGCCAACAATACTTATGTCAAGTAAATACATTTTATATTTGCGTGACTGGTGAATATAACGATATAATATATGTTTCCTGTTCCTTCGTCGCAATTTCAGTCAAACATCAACTGAACTATGTTTGAGATTGAATGAAATAAAAAAATCGGTCATGCGCGAGTTTTACTCACGCACGGAGGGTTCCGTAGACCATACCTGTCAAAAAACTATATCCGTCATCGGCGCCATCTATTATTTAGTTGTGTGAATATATACTAATCGATTCTTAGCACGTTTCTTGTATGGGGACTTCCTTAATTTTATACTGTTTGGGTTTTTTATTATTTTTTGGGAAACCCACCTTAAAAAAACACATTCTGTGAAAATGTCAACCGGCTACCTATCACGGTTCAAAACAACCCTTGGACGTACGAACATACAAACAGACGGACGGCGTAAGCTTACTATTAGGCTTCCGTATGGATACGGAACCTTAAACAAAAGGAAAACTTCTATGGCAGCATTAAATTTTTTCGTTCCATCCATGCGCTTCGTTAAATAAAATAAACGTATTGTATGCTATTAATTTTTGAGATATTTTGATAACAAAGCAATCAAAGGAAATGACAGCAGATGTGCTTCCATTGTAGTCTCGGCTATTTCCTGGAACGCAATTTGTGTTTGCAAAATATTTGACATTGTTATTTTGTCAATGTACGCGTGATTTTGGCAGCTCAATTAATGAAGAAAATAAAATATAGCAAACAGCAGTGTTCATCGTGTCACTCAGGAGACGAGTGAAAGGATGTGTTTCGAAATTTGCATAATACTCGTATATGTAAATCAATATCTGCGAAGAAACTTCAGACAAAAATTAAACTTTGAATATTTACATGAAAGGACTCGTAAAATATCAAAATTATTAATCCGTTATAAGGTTCACGTTGTCAGCCTCCGTAGCTCAGTGGTGCGGTCGGTCGACTGTTGTTAAGCAACCCTGAGCGCGGTCAGTCCTTGGATGGGTGACCGCTCGATCGTTGAAGGTTCGGATTCCACGTAAAGTAAAACTGTAGGTCCCTTCCTTTCTTACCTTACTAGGCGGTAGGGTTTATCCCGTCCGGGTTAGTACTACCGCACTGAATGAAGCGTCGGTCGAAATGGCTATGTAAATAGTTCGTGTAGCCGACATGAAATGAAGGAAAGCACTGACATGTCACGTAGTTCACCCGGTGTTATGGGCTGACATCACGGATGCTGTAGGTGATGTAGCCAACCGTGTCAGTTTCCATAAAAAAAAAAAAAATTCTATAGCTATAAAAGTGACATATTGCCCAGATGCATTACCTCACATTTTATAAATATGTTTTTCTGCTTTGCTTGTGTGAAGTATAAAGTTTATTCACTCTGTCGAAACTTGAATTACCTACTTCCATCGTCATTTCAAATGAGTTGGATGGGGGGTTAAGAGTAGGCAACACACATAATATTATGACAGACATATACAGACGGACTGACGCCACCTGCATGGCACTGACATGGCAAAACCCTGTCAGGTTTCATAAAAAAACCGGCCACGTGCGAGTCGGACTCGCGCACAGAGGTTTCCGCACTACAAAAAAAATACTTTGAAAAAACACGTTTCTTGTATGGGGACCCCTCCTTAATTTTGCACTTTTTCATTTTTGTTTTATTGTTTGTTGTTATATCCGCCAAAATAACACTTTCATCGGTTCCAAAGACACAGCCATCGCGTGGACGGACGGACGTACGGACAGACAGACAGACGGACAGACAGAACATCTGTAGGCTTAGTAATAGGATTTCATACGGGATACGGAAACCTAAAATTTAACTAATTATTCAATAAAAGGGTAAACTAGCTTATTTATCAGTTAAAATAAATGTATATAATTGTTTCTCTATAAACTCTTCCTCACTCCAGCGGCGAGCCTATGTGAATGCGTCTTCATATTATAGCGGCTACCTCGTACTTCGTGCTCTGAAGATATTTGATCTAAATTACTATCGGAAGTGCCTCCGCCGGCGCCGACGTCGGTGGGGCGTCTCCGTCGCCGTGTTATTGGGCAGGTACTTACTTAGAGCAGCGCAACCACCTTATAGTTTAAACTAGATGTGCCCGTGTGATGTGTACAGTATCTGTCAATAATAAAATGCCCCTTTTAAATTGAGAAAATTATCAAGTTATTTCTTTCAGTCACCCTTTGGAAATGCGTGCAATACATTACGAGTTCAAATAATGATTTTGCTACCGTGCTGTCCAAAAACTACTTTACGGAATTGGAAAAAAATCGCCACGAGTTCTCCATACATTTTCGTAAATACCTAACCTAAAAATTTCGGGTTTCCGAGCTCACTCCTTACAGACAGAAAAACGGACATATTTTGATTAATAGTAGTAGAGATATCAGAAAATTTTGATATTATGATGCGGATGCATACCAATTGGTTCTGAAGATCTTTCCTCTATGGAAAACAATTTCAACCGGCTAACTATTAGTACGGTTCAAAAGATACAGCCCCATAAAGGTAAGACGGGCAGACGGTCGACGTAGGCTTAGTAATACTTCCGTTCCCGTACAGTACGGAACCCTAATAAAAAGGCTGGTAATTGATTGTCGTCAAATCGAAATTCATCGAAAATTGTTATTCAATTACCTCCCTATACAAGTTACAAAAGTGTTATAAATCGATCGATAGGTTATCGAGTTGCCCCTGGTGATATTGCCTCATAGAACGCGGTTCCGCGTCGTGGCCGGCAGCTAGGCTTTTACGATCTGTATCAAATGAATTCCAGTTTCAGTTTATATAGTATTATTTGATCAAATTCACTAAATCTGACTTATTTCATAGAATTTTTCGGACTCATTTGAAATAAATATTAATAAAAGCTTTAAAAGCTGTCCAAGCAAAGGTTATCTACCTATGGATAAAATTATACAATAAACAATCGGGTACTAATAATTTGTCCGGATGGTAGCGGCGGTGCTAAGTTCACTCGCTGAATCCTTTTGAGCGATTTTATCAATTTTTTATTATATATAAAAGAACAAGAATAAATACTTGATGATTTATCATTATAAATACCAACTAAGTACGACAAACGAATATATTATTTAGCACGACGGGTTTTAGGTTAGTTAGGTATATATATTTATTTAGCATTCACATTAATGTAAACATGTTGAATAAAATTCTTTTAATAGTAAAATAATATAAGAGTTCATCAAATTCAAATCGTGCATGTCTGAATGAATTCACTCTCAGCCGATTTGATGACTTGTATAAAGTCCATTCACAGTCGAGCTCGCCCGACTGACTACTTTATTATGAGCTGCGTAAAAAGAAACAAATCACAGAGTCGCAAGTCGTAAAAAGGCGCTTAGCTCAGCTACACCTATAAAATGAGGGGCATTAAAATCATCATGTCACTTAACTGGAGAAATATGGCCGAGCCATATTGTGGATTAAATGCAGCAGTGGGGATTTATCGTGGGTCTGTCGTTTAGATAACATGTTTGACCTATAATACCTACGTCTTAGGTTTCGGGTTACAAGAAGTAAATATAGTGTGGCATTCACGTAATTTGAGAAACAAAAATGACTTATTAAATAAAGTATACTTGAATTTATGGCATACACTGAGGGCCCCGGAGGTGGGATGACATTGTCGTTTGTTTTACAGCTAAAAGGAGCGCCTGGGCTCGACGTATTCAACGTTAAATTTGCGATGGAACTTCTGCCTCAACCCCGTCTTTTAAATTCTCAGCTAAAGTGAAAATGAAAAAATCGCCAAGTGGGTGTTGAACCACACACAGTGAAAAGTTCCGTAGTCGGAAAGTTTAGTACGTTCACCGTGTAACTGAAAATATCCCATATCTTTAAAACTACACGACATATCTTATTCAAAAAAATTTCGAACAAAGTGGTTTTTAAGTTCTACCGCCTTTAATTTTTTCAAACTTTTCCACCGTTGAAATTTTGGGGGCCACCCCCCAAGAGGGACACACTATTTACGAATTTAGAAGTGCATATCTCTCCAACTATTGACTTAATCATAAAGAGTCATTTAGAAACTTCTTTATCATTTTTAAGGCCTATCTAATGTACCCAACACACTTATGTGCACTGAAATTGTTTTTTCATCCCTCAGTTACATGTATGGAGTGCCACCCCTAATGTTTTTTTTCTTAATTTCACGACACCAATGTACAGGGGTTCATAGAACACATATCCTTCCAAATTTCATCTATATAGTGTCATTTCATTAGTCTCCGAGTAAAATGTCTGGGATGGACGGACGGACGTACAGACAGACGGACAGGATGAAATTATAAGGGTTCCGTTTTTCCCATTTGGGCACAGAACCCTAAAAACCAAAAAGAGAATAGCAACAGTCGTTGCTGGGCCAGAGTTGCCTAGTTCCTTACCTATTTGAAGCTCAAGCTAAAATTTGAAGCCATCAAGAGGGTGATCTTACCTTAGTTAACTATCAGTAACTAAGTTTAGGAAGGAATCAATAAAGTGTTCCTCCGGCGAAAGGGGGTGAGGGAGGGGGATGAGGAGTGGAGGAGTGGACAAATTTATCATTTCCTGAATGGCCGAGATGCCTCCTGAATATTTAGCGTCTTCCAGTTCATTCGGTACACTAGCTATACACTTATGGAAGAGCCCTGATGAATGACTGTTTTATAATTTTTGTCACAATAAGAATGTCTACGAACGTACACAACAGCGACCCATATTAATACAAAAGTTAATTTTATTTAAGTTAAAGTAAAATATGTATAATTTAAATATGTGCATTCGTACAAACAAATATATAATTATATATTTTTTACAATAAGCGGCATCCTAATAAAAATCATAATTTCAATAGATTCAGATTTTTTTAATTTACAAGAATACTGCCAAATCGGTTTACGAGTTATATAAAAACAGTGCAGATATTGAAGAAGCCTAAAATTTTAATCTCAGACAGTGGACTTCCTGTAATTTTCATTCAAATCTCGAAAAGCTCAACGCGCACTCCGGCAATTTTATTAAAATTTTGCTGAGAATATCAAAATTTTGCGGGAAGCCAACATCATTTGCACGTGTAATACGTTTAACTTGATTTGCATAGGTTCGTTTAGAAGTAATTCGACTATTAATATGAAGGCACGTGTGCTTCGCTACATTCAAATAAGGCTTAATTTAGTTTCGCTACTCGCCGTCTATGTTAGTACTGTGAGTGATGATATTAGGCTTGTTTTCGTATTAATATTAGTAAAGATCACATAATACGTGCTATTTAGATTGTTTCAACACTGAATATTCATACTTAATCCGGAATAAGTTCTTATTACTCTTTCGAAAAATTCTACTTTCAATAAATTTGACATCAATAAAAATTTTATTTAATTACTTGAAGATTTTTTTTTTTTTTTTCAAAGATTGATTGTAATTTCCTAATATAATTTCAGTTAATGTATTCACTATTGAAACTGGCATTAATAATTACTGTGTACATTATTACAGGTCGGTTGCAGTGACCAGAACGAATATGATGTAAACGAATTCTCAATAAATTTTTCTGCCTATACCTACCGTGCTTAATAAAAAAAATACAGCCACGGTTAATTTTTTCGTATGATATAAATATATAAATAATTAGGTATTTAATAACATTCAAACAAAACTTTATGTTTCTAATCTTTGCGGCACGGAATTAAACGTGCAAATTAAAATCGGTCGTAAAGTTAAAATAATAATAGGTATAATTAGTCAAATAAAAAGACCATTACGTATATTAAACACTTTACGAGTTTTTAAACAATGTAAAACAAACTATTTGTTTTGCTAGAAAGCATCTATGTACATCTACATATAAAACCAATCACCGCAAAACATCTAAATATGCTCAAATATGAGTACCTATTAAATAATCTGTGGTACCAGCTACAAGCCAACCACCTAGAAGGTATCTATCTCCCAATCTAATATTTTGTCAAACACAATATCAACAATCTTATGGGGAAATCTCTACTACGTGTGTCTTGCTACATTGCGAGGGTTTATTCCGCTAAGTACAAGAACTTTTGATGAAACAACTAACAAGCAAAAAATGGTAAATCCTCTTAGATACGACATGACAATGTGTTAGTTCCATACCATGTCAGGGTCAGCTTAGACTGGCGTACTTTTATTGTAAAGTAAGTCAGTCAGTCAGTCAGCGTGCAAGCGTCCACTGCTGGACATACGCCTCCCCAATTTTCCTCCAGTCCTCCCGGCCTTCAGCGATACGAAACCACTGCTTTCCGCCGACGACATACTTGATGTTCGCATCCCACCTGGCGGGTGTTCTTCCCACACTCCGTTTTCCCGTCCACGGCCGCCTGTAGGACACGGTAAAGTAAGTATATGTCGCTAATATATTAAACACATAAGGCGACATGTTGTGTTTTACCATCTGGAAAATGTGAAGGCAGCTTGGGATTCTAAATTTCCTGACGAAAAAAATTCACTATAATTTTTTGGCTTCCAAAGACAGTGGGATTAAAAATTAGCAAAATTAGTCAACCTAACTCAACTAACCTCAGCTAAAAATGATTTTTTGTTTGTGATTACTGATTACTTATGTGATGTAACTTATTAGTTTTTTTCTTCTGAATAAACGTGTTTATTTCTTTTCTTTCTTTCTTTCTTTCATACTAGCATATGCGGTCATTCAGTGGACGTGCGATAAGTGTGCCGGTCTGCTGCCCATTCCCTGCTGAACAGCATCAACGGCTACTATGATCCTTGTGCCCAAAAGAATGAAGCCTCCTGAATATCTCGGAGCCGACGGGCCCTTAATCTCAGGTTGTGAAAAAGTTTATCAGTAGAGCGGCTCGCCTCCCCAACTATGTCTCCGGAGTTCGTCGCTCTCGTGGATACCGAGGCAGCGATTGAGTCTGAATCAATATTTTCAACTTTCCACAATTTTTGTAAATCTCAGATTCAGTTTAATACAACGTGTCCCAAAACTCAACGTCAAGCGGGAAACAGGGAGTAGGTCAGTTTATGACTACCCAGGGAAAAATAAGAAAAAAAATCTGAGTCATATATTTTTTTAGAAAAAAATTTAACTGAATATTTTTTTTTTGTAGCATTCTGGTTTTATTTGGAATAGTTATCAATAGCAGAGTTATTTAGGCTTCCAATATAACAATTTGAACAATTATATTTGCAAATGTGTAGTCGTAGTACCTAAAATGTTGTACGAGATGTAAATATTCAACGTTTTAAAAAAATGCTCATATCATAAAAAACAAATGACTCCGATTTTGTTTTCCTATTTTTCCCTGGGTAGTCCTGGCCTACTCCCTGGTTCCCGCTTGACTTTGAGTTTTGGGACACGTTGTACATCGTAATAAAATATAGACACGACATACAGACAGCGCTGACGTGGCACCAAGTTCACTCGGTGTTATGGGCTGACATCACGGATGTTGTAGGTGATGTAGCCAACCGTGTCAGTTTCCATAAAAAAAAAACCGCAGCGCGTGTTTACGCCCATCCTTATTATTCTTTCAAAAACCCCATATGAAAAACACTTACTGAAATTATAAGCGTGCAGTGTGAACGCTCTCCCAGGAAACTGAAGTCGACATCATTAGCGTGCGGGCAGACAGGCTCATGTTTTTCCACAATAAATCATAAGCGAAATATTAAAGTGCGGAGGCAACGAAGGCTTTTAGTGCAGGAAGTTTCAAACGAAGGGCGCACAGATAACCACGGGACGCAAGTTTATATGTTGAAGGCATTTATGTTTTCTTGGCTAAAATGTGTTACATGCGTAATGTCAATTTAGACATAGCTATAAAGTCAGCAGAATAGTCTTGTTAGGTTAAAGTTATGTTTGGGATTATTTAATATTGAACAATATAAATATAATTATTCAGTTGTCGTGATAAAGACATATCTTGAAAGTGTCAAAATAAATTACCTCTTCCGGTTCGAATACACATATGCAGAAGACCCGAAAAGCACCTCAACACGAATGTTTAATTAAGTTCTTAGTAAATATCTACTAACATAATATACAATATTTAATACTTACCGTAGATCAGTATATTCAAAAATAAATAATTAAAAATAACAATTAAAAGTATAAACTTTGTTTCTCGTGACATTACCTATCATAAGTTTTTTACGTTTTTCTGACTCTTCCGCGGTATACCTGTGTACGTAGAGAGGTAGAAAAGTTTTCGGCCTAACAGTGAAAGACATGGTAATTATTGAAAGTTTTATTTTAAAATTTTGACATGATCTCCTCGAACCTGAATACACATTTCATAACGTTTTATCAATGCTTTGATCCTATGGAAAAACCAGTTTGAATCTTTTTTCTCCAAATACTGTGTAACGACGACGGCATGAACCTCTTCATTGGACGAAAATCGCTTGCCTTTAAACTCTCTCTTCAGGTTTTCGAAGAGAAAATTGTCACTAGGAGCCAGGTGTGGAGAAAGAGTGGGTGGGAGAGCATTCCGAAGCCGAAATCCCTCAGTGCACGCATTCAACATATGACTTGTGAACGTGTTGTCTTGCAGAAAAAGGACCGTCAGCATTTTAGGCACCCAACGGCAACTGACCTCACTCGTGCCCAATTTTTCTTGCAAAATCCGCAAAACGTTTTCAGGTGAGATGTTTACGATCTCGATTCTTAGTAAACCGATTGTTCTCTAAGATGAGATCTTAATTTTTTTCGAAGATGTCATCTCCAGTCGCCTCGACTGGTCGTCCGCTGCGAGGGTCGTCATTCAATGACTCTCTGCCAAGCTTGATTTGGCGTGCCCAAAATTTCACAGTAGCAAAGAATGGAGCATCGGCCCCATAAACAGCTTGCAAGCGCTCATTGATCTCGGTTAGCACTTTCCTCCTGTCAAAAATTGTATCATCGCATGATACAAAAATTTATCCAAATTAAAAAAATTGCTAACTCGCTTCAATCGAATCTATTATTTTTTAACTTGCGCCGCCTCTATATTAGGCCGAGAACTTTTCTACCTCCCTGGTACGTAGATGTCTCTATAGATATAGAACATCATAAATCAGTGTGCTCATTAGGGGATGTCGTTTCGTCGGAAGATGCTTTGCGCGGTGGTGGCTACAAGTGCGCGAGCTTTTACTTGCGCAAGTAAATAGAAACAGTGCAATATGTCAAAAACGTGCACATTATATTATTAGAAGAGCGAGCAACATATTTTAGCTAAATTAATTTGTTACATTAAGTACTGCACGATGATAGAAACAGCATAGTTTTGAATATATGGACAGTTTAAAGAAATAAAGTGAAACCAATTATACCTACATTAAAATCAAAATAATACGTTAAATCAACAAGTGATATAATGTTTTACATTGGTTGTATCTGACTGAACTCGTCATCTTTCTATTAATGTTTTCGCATTATATTATACATATATTCGCAATTATTTGGATCAACACAT
Organism: Nematopogon swammerdamellus; assembly: GCA_946902875.1. Taxonomy (NCBI): domain Eukaryota; kingdom Metazoa; phylum Arthropoda; class Insecta; order Lepidoptera; family Adelidae; genus Nematopogon; species Nematopogon swammerdamellus. Next base: position 11,547,196 of record OX336345.1, read on the forward strand.
ATCTCTTCAGGTAACATAGGCTCAGATGTGAACGAACTGTCGCTAGTACAGTTTAGCACGTATGAGTCCGGCCGCGGCCGCGTTGCGCCGTCATCGCAGTCGCGTTTAGCGGCTGTAACTTTATCCGGCTTATTATTCGCCGATAATACCGCAACAGACTCCCAGCCTACTAAGCGCTTAAGGCTCCAGGTAAGCAAGCGCGGTGATATTTCCATGAGTGCAAGCAAAATAGCGAGATGCCCTTTTTATCGGGTTGGAGTAGGATGAATCACACGGAAATTTGTAGCGTAAACGAAAATTCGGTTTATATTTTATATTACAAAACCATGAATCGAAACCAAAAATGTCAAAGTTATCAACCTATATATACGAGTATATCAACGAATAATATAATTTGTTTTCCAACAAACCTTGATCACATTACGTCCACTACGTTTTTATGAGTAAATTCAGAGGCATTTTCATTTTTTTTCTATCGAGCGAAGTTAATCAAATCGAATTTTCAAAAAGCTGTAGATCGGTCCTGATAGAAGCAGTTTTCATAATATATTAAAACTGAATATGTCAGTTAAATAATGCTCATTGTACATGTCTCCGAAAGAACGGAATTTAACATTGTATATAGCCTACGGCGTTACAACTACGGACATTTTTATATGGAAGTTATGAGACTCTCATAAGCGCTGGAATTTGATGAAGTTTGTCATTAGCGATTTCTGAAAAGGTACCTATGTAAGGCATTCTGTGTTCTTCGCTTCATAGAAGCATATTTGTACATAATTATATTTTTATACGTTGTCGAAATAGTTGAAGTTTTTGGAATGAAAACAATGTAAGTACTCATTTCAGACATAATCCTTTATATTATAAGATGCAACGTCTGCCGTCTGTGTGTATGTATGTATGTTCACTTATAAGAACGGATCAACCTATTCGATTGCGGTTTTTGCCTATAATGCGACATAATATGTCGCAGATATTATCTCCGCCAGGTTATAGGCTATAGGTACCTACAGCATCACGCCATTATTCATATAACTGAGCGGAAAGAGAACGCGAAACGCTCAGTGGAACTCAATTAGCTTTCATGTGATTTACTCGAAAACTAAACTAAAATAAACTCAACTAGAATTACATGTTTATAAAAATCGAGATTCTGCAACACAATCACGACATGAATATAAATTATTAAATTATTTTGCAAGCTGTGTATTGAATTTAATTTTTCTTTTGACGTGATACCGTCACGTCTTATAAATTGACAAGCTGTGCCCGCGGCTCCGCCCGCTCTCATATTTCACTTCACTGCTAACCTCATAAGCTATTTAGCGTGATAGTAAGTAACCTATAGTTGATGGGAAGAATCAACCTATCCGTAGAATTTTGTTTTATTAAAATCGGTTCAGTGGTTCTCGAGTTATAAGCGGACAGACAGACACTCAGACAGACAGAAAGCAGACGTTGGATTTTATTATAGGTAAGGATGAACACCGGCTGCACGCACGAAAAAGTGTCACGTTCCATCTGAGCCTGTGTGTGCAAGCGACAGCGCGTAACAAGCGATAGAGAGGCACAATCGGCCCAAGCGTCGGCTTGTACACATTTATCTCTCTGGTACCAGGGCAGCAGAAATTTATGACGTTATCACGTAAAACTATCGTCCGTAAAGCGACTTTTTTTTATAGAAAGCGCAATATATGAATTACTAGCTGGTCCCGCGGCTTGGCTTCGCAGAAAAATACCATAATATAGCCATCTCCTAAGATACGCCTGAACACGTCAGTGAAGGAAGATCCCGCGTGAATTTATTTTGTGGTTCTCGACTTATAAGCGAACATATAGAATCGCCATGGCGAATAGGTCGGCCGTTATGGATTTTCTGCTTTATAATTTTTTATTTTTTTGTGTTTAGTTTTTTTTTTTCTAATGCATAACGCCAAATGAAAATCAAAGAAATGCACGTGCCCTACCGCCTACTGCGCTAGTTTAACCTATACACTCCACTAGTTTAACCTATACACTCCGCTAGATAAAATGACAGCAGTGGACTCTGTTGAGGATGCCGGAGACGGGTCTCGCTCGCCGCCGCCCGGCGCGCGCTCGGTTGATCGTGTTTCCGATGAATAAAGTGCAAAACTGGAAAGTGCATTTTCAAGGATTCTGCCCGCGACCAATGAGACACAGGGTGAAATTTTGTTAGATGTACGACGTGTAGTTTTTTATTTTCCGTTTTTCGCAATTGTTATGCGACGACCGACGACGTCGCTTAGTTGCGAAAAAAATGCCCTGGTAGTCGTGGGACTACCGGTAGACATAGACATGGAATCATGGGCAGACATATAATAATCGCGCAAGTACAAAAAAAAAACTATAAAAAAAGTAAAAACTTAAAAAGAACCTAAAAAAATCGTCTCGTCGAGACCTATCATTTCCTCCAGCGTTACAATAGTCAAAGTGACCTTCTTAGTTCGGGCGTTTTCGCTGGACAATGGAAGACGTACCTACATATTCTGCAATAATACTCTTCAGTCAGCGGTGAGGGGTGGAAGTAGGAGAGTGTTTCAATACTGGTCCCACATACATTACTCGCCTTATCGGTAATTTTTTTCGTTTGATGTTTTGTTTGTTGTGTTTTTGTGTATGAACAAATTATTTGGCTGAAATAAAAAAGTTTTATTTTATTTTATAATTTTTTTATTAAATTCGCCCCTATTGTATCGCAAAATCGTGCAATGCATAATATAGAGAATTTCACAGCCACCAAGCAGTTGGCGGTGTTACCTACGTGTGTGAAGAGTGCCTTATACAAACATAACACTCCATCAGGGCGCGTGTTCTGCCCGAAGCTCACACGTTCAACAATTTGGTCACAAAGCAACGTCACACTCACCGCACCGCGCCACACCGCACAGTGGGTCGAGACTGCTATATAAGGGACATAGGGATTTTTTTTACAAATTTCATTTTTTAACAACACCGATCGATAGGTCTCATCATTCTGATGAATAGTTGTCATTAAACATTTTCGTCTAAAAGTGATAGTTTGCTAGGAAAAAAATATTTTCAAATTTTGATGTATGGAATTAGACATAAAACGCTCCGTTTCGGCCAAGTCTTGACAGGTCTTGCTTTAAAACTATTTAAGCATTGTTCTGTGGTTTATTGACTATAATCCTACACTATCAGCGCGCGCCCAATGTTGCCCGTTCACGAGTTATGTGGATCCTAAAAATCAATTAAAAATGTAAGTAAAAATTTTTTTTTTAATTTCTAGAATCATAAGGCATTAATAGATTTAATCTAAATAATTGTTTTATATAAAAGTACTAACAAATAGATAAAGTTCTTAATTTTAAAACATTATTTAATCGTAAAGATACATCAAAATCTAATAAAACAATTATAAAAGGGTTTATTAATCAGACAAAGTTACATAATATTAAAGATGTTTTGTACATAGAATGCATGACGCATGACAAATAGTACCTATACTCAGATGTATCTACACTGTACCCGCTAGTTCTAGCTATTTGATGGACAATGTCGCCTAAACTGGCCCTAAGACTGTTTCATTGGCGACTTTGTTTGGTCAAACCACTGGTGATTACATTTGGGTACTTAACTCTGATCTTATATTAAAAATTTTTAAACCTATAGTTATATATACATACTTATTCTAATTTATCTGTGCACGGTGAGTGAGAGAGACTCATTAGTGCAGTGTGTGCGTTAAATGTGTGAGTGCATTGCAAGACAACCCACACGATGATGCCTTAATCGAAAGGTTCCACGTTATTTTGCGGACAGCGGCTTCAAGAGAGCGAGTGGATCTTGCAAAATTCTGGAATTTTGTGAAGATACAGCAATTTTGTATATCCAGTTATATCCGTGGTACTACATGCCCTCTATCTAGGCTCTAGCGTACATAAGTTGCTTGTGCATGGAACGGATAGAACATTTTGAACTTTTACCAATCGAGAAACTGTCGGAAGAAGCATCGGAGGCTAGAAATAAGGATTTCCGTAAATATAGAGGGAACCATTCCAGAAAAGTAAGTAGGACAGCGACAAATGAAGATATCTTGCATAATCTTCTCATGCCATCCGATCCAAAACTTACTTCTCTAAGGCCAAGAATGGCCAAACAACGGAGAATGGATTTCTCACCAGGAGCAATCGAGCTTCTGGTGTCTCTTACCCGCCCGAGTTAGAGAAGACATCAGGTGACAAAAGTGCTATGTAACAAAAACAAAAAGCTGAGAAAAATTAGGTCAAAGTTTTGACTTTTGAATAGATTTTTTTCTATACCTGATAACTAACTGACTAATTACTTTGTATGAACATGAAAAGCGTACAAAACCATGCATTAATACAAAATCAAGCGTTCATGTGGATGAAGGTGTTTTGTACACATAGCTCTCTCATCATGCACAAAAAAATCAATTTATGAGATGATCTTTGGAGATGATCAAACTGGAATAAGGTGTTTTATGACCATAACACCTTCACCACTTGAATAACTCCTATTTCCGTCGTGATTTCGGATTTTCTGTCAGTGCCACTTGATTACTCGGCACATAACACCTTCATCTACGGTAAAAAATGCATTTCTAAAAAAATTTTACATAGTACCTTCGTCCATTCACGTCTTCGAATGTATTACGAATTTATTTATTTATGATTGCTCTTGGTGAGATATCCATTCTCCGTTGTTTGGCCATTCTTGGTCTTAGAGAAGTAAGTTTTAGATCGGATGACTTGAGAAGATTATGCAAGTAACAACTACAGCTTATACAATATAATAAAAAAATATTAATCAATCATTTATATAAATAAATTCTAAATCGGGAGGGTAAGAGATACCAAAAGCTCGATTGCTCTTGGTGAGACTTCCATTCTCCGTTGTTTGGCCATTCTTGGCCATAGAGAAATAAGTTTTGGATCGGATGACATGAGACGATTATGCAAGATATCTTCATTTGTCGCTGTCCTACTTACTTTTCTGGAATGGTTCCCTCTATATTTACGGAAATACTTATTTCTAACCTCCGATGCTTCTTCCGACACTTTCTCGATTGGTAAAGTTCTAAATGTTCTATTATATCCGTTTCATGCACAAGCAACTTATGTACGCTAGAGGGCATGTAGTACCACGGATATAACTGGATATGCAAAGTTGCTGTATCTTCACGAAATTTCCAGAATTTTGGAAGATCCACTCGCTCTCTAGAAGCCACTGTCTGCAAAATAACGTGGAACCTTTCGATTAAGGCTTCATCGTGTGGGTTGTCTTGCAATGCACTCACACATTTAACGCACACACTGCACTAATGAGTCTCTCTCACTCACCGCGCACAGATAAATTAGAATAAGTATGTATATATAACTATAGGTTTAAAAAATTTAAATATAAGATCAAAGTTAAGTACCCAAATGTAATCACCAGTGGTTTGACCAAACAATGTCGCCTATGAAACAGTTTTAAGGCCAGTTTAGGCGACAGTGTTCATCAAATAGCTCGAACTAGCGGGTACAGTGTAGATACATCTGAGTATAGGTACTATTTGTCATGCGTCATGCATTCTATGTAAAAACATCTTTAATATATGTAACTTTCTCTGATTAATAAACACTTTTATAATTTTTTTATTAGATTTTGATGTATCTTTACGATAAACTAATGTTTTAAAATTAAGAACTTTATCTATTTGTTAGTACTTTTATATAAAACAATTATTTAGATTAAATCTATTAATACCCTATGATTCTAAAAATAAAAAAAATATATTTTTACTTACATTTTTAATTGATTTTTAGGATCCACATAACTCGTGAACGGGCAACATTGGGCGCGCGCTGATAGTGTAGGATTATAGTCAATAAACCACAGAACAATGCTTAAATAGTTTTAAAGCAAGACCTGTCAAGACTTGGCCGAAACGGAGCGTTTTATGTCTAATTCCATACATCAAAATTTGAAAATATTTTTTTCCTGGCAAACTATCAGTTTTAGACGAAAATGTTTAATGACAACTATTCATCAGAATGACGAGACCTATCGATGGGTGTTGTTAAAAAATGAAATTTGTAAAAAAAATCCCTATGTCCCTTATATGGCAGTCTCGACCCACTGTGCACCGCCTCCGCCGCCGTCGACGCCGCACCGCGACGCTGCGGCGGCGGAGCGGCGCAGGCGTCGCGGCGGCGGTGGACCGGCACCCTCACTCACGTCTGCGGTTTGTCACGTGTCACGGTTTCGTTTACGTTACATTTCACTGCCATGCCAGTCTAAATGATACTAAATTGTAAGTACGAGTAGATTTAATACCTGATGTACTTTCGACCAATTTATACTGAAACTTTTGTTAGCTGTAAAAATAATTGTGTTTATTTTTAAATATTAAATCATTATCCAATTGTCGTTGACCTTAATTCAGTGCGGTGGTATCAATCCGGACATGTAAAGCGAAGTATGAAACAACTAGGAATGATATTTTTCAAAGGAAAAATGTTTCATGTTTTACTCGATTATAATTTCCCAAAGTTAATGTATTCAATATTATATAAAATATTCTGTAGATTATTACTAGTCGGTGCAGTGACCATAATTCCATAATGCAAACGAAGTCCCCTTAGATTGTTTTCTGCCTATATCTACCTATAATGTGCTTAAAAGAATTTCGTGCACGTAGTATAGAACTCACTCGCGTTCGCATAATAACAAGACATCATGCACGCACCCCTTGGTCGCGAGCCGCTCTAACTATTTGTCAGTAGTGCCTACTCCGAAAATCTCAATTTTACGTAGCCAGTTAATTGCACTTAATTGCTATAGCAATTTAGTCAAATTACCACTTTAGAATCATAATGGGTTCTGATTTCCTTTTCCTTTGAATTTAACACTTAATCTGGATAGAACATAAACGTAATTTCGCATCCGGAGCAGACACTAAATCACTAACGAATCCTTAATAATTCAGGTGAGTTAGGTGACAGTGAACGCATGAATTCATGGAAACCGAATAAATTGTAAATTGTTTTTTTATGTAATAAAAAAAATAAATTTGTTCTTTGTGAGATTTATTTACAAGTATCATATTTTAAAACACGATTTAAAATACAATTGCCCCTTCATAATACTTACTAAACAACATAAACTAAACTAAACTAAAACAAACAAAAAATAAGTACGTGTAAGGTGGAGGAAGGGTATGTGGAAAGGGAATGTACGGTGCTCGGAGAGAGATGCGTGGGTAAATAACATTTAAATTTAGATATAAATTATAATTTATTCATTTAAGTTTCTTGAGTCGACGGGCGCACACAAATCGAAAGCCTACAAGTAGGTACTTGTAGGATTTCGATAGACCAGGTCGGGACATTTTTTTTCTCTTCAAAATTAGTCACAATGAATTTTTAATCGTGCTGAGCGAGACAGAAATACCGGCGCGGCACCGCGCTATGACCTTCGTAGACTTTGTACGCGCACGACGGCGTGCGAGTCGCGTCCCTACTAATCCAGCGACCTACTTACTACAGATGTCAGTGAGCCCAATTCTTTGTCACCTGTAGAAAACTGGCAACGTCGCGCATATCCAACGACGTACTAATGTGCATTAGTACTAATGTGTAGCAATGGATAACATGGGACATTTTCAAAAAAATAAATATGTATTCAACTAAGAGAATTAGCTTCTATATCACGTACTGCGTCAACTCTGATAGTCTGCGGTGTCTGATGACCCCTGATGACAAAATTACCCTGTATATAAAATTTGTTTTTCAAATTCTATCGTCTTAAATTATTCATGCATGAGCTACACAGGACAAGTTCACACTGCCGCTTTAAGAATGAATAATAAAACTAGTAGTCCTTAGCTCCATGTAGTAACACGGCTCTCCCTTCAGGCGTAAGCAAATTAAGTGTTTCCTGATTACCCATACTGTGGGGTTAACCCCGCCCCCGATTTCAGGTTTCGGGGTAGTCTCACCACCGTTTATCACTAGCGCTGGTGACATGTAGAGACACATAAACGAATACGCCTTTGAATAATATTTTGCAGTAGTTTTAAAAAATATTAATATCATAAGCGTTATGTTAGTGTCAACCTCCCTCGGTAGCTTGGTGGTGCTGTGGAACGTCGATGTTCGGTCGTGAAATTAAGCCCACCGGGCGCGGTCAGAACTTTGATAGGTGACCTTCGACCGTTGGAGGCTGACCGTAGTTCGGATTCCACGTAAACCTGTAGGGCCCTTCCCTTCTTACCTTACTAGGGTTTAACCCGCCCGGTTGGTACCACCGCACTGAATGAAAGATGGGTTGAAACGGTAATGTAAGTAGTTGGTGTTTTCCGTCCAGTTCAATGTAGCTGACACGACCGAAGGGAAGCACTGACATGGCACCTAGTTCACCAAGGCGTTATGTGCTGTCATCACCGGTTTCGGGTAGGGCGGGTCACGGAAGTCGGTGATGTAGCCAACCATGTCAGATACCATAAAAAAATTCCTTTACATAAATTTTAATTTCATCTTTTTACACACCATTTATAATACTGCATCTGCTCGGATGATTGATACCCGTTCTACCATTTGGTTACTTGCCAAACATTAATTCTGTTTAAGATCACACGCCTATGAATAATCATGAAAAGATACCAATGATTTTACAGTCTTTTCACTTCAGTGACAGTCCATCTAACCTAACTCCACCCCTCTCGATCTTCGAAATATAAAACACCTCCAACCATTTACCCAAAAGGCATTCAATCAATATTAAACCATGTGTGATTAGAAGCTACTGTAGCATTGTCTACCTTAAGCGTACATCAGAAAGGTTACTTTGAATTACCAGTTCCCCGCCACTGGCCACGCGAGGCGACCTTTTATTAGCCTGATCAAGCCGCAGTAGATTTGCTCAAACACAATAATTGTATTTGGACGGTTTCAGCTCGTAGGGCTCTAGAAGTTTTTTTTTTTTTTTTTTTTTATGGAAACTGACACGGTTGGCTACATCACCTACAACATCCGCGATGTGAGCCCATAACACCGGTTGAACTTGGTGCCACGTCAGTGCTTCCCTTCGGTCGTGCCGGCTACACTGAACTGCACGGAAAACACAAACTATTTACATAGCCGTTTCGACCGACCTTTCATTCAGTGCGGTGGTACCAACCCGGGCGGGTTAAACCCTACCACCTAGTAATATAAGAAGGGAGTCATATCCCTTAGTCGCCTTTTACGACATACACGGGGAGCGATGCAGTGGGGCTATTCTTTTAAAGTACCGGCCCCACACGGTACAGTTATTATATTCGGGTTATGCCAGATATATATTGAGATCGCACCTACGTGTACTATCTATGAATTACTTGGTCACTTTTTGAACGTTTAGTCGTTAATATGTAAGATAGAAGACTACTTCTATCTTATATCTATCTACCTTGTGCAGATTAATGCATAAGATCTACCAAGCTATATTCGTCGCTTCATTAATTTCCATTTTGTTTTTCATTTATTTATTGGTAACAAAAACAATAAGTAATAAATAATAGATAATTGTAAGCATGCAATAGAAATTAAAAAGAAAATATATACCAATGTTTTCACGACTAAATATTCCTGGAATGCTGCCTAACACTTAGAATGGCTACTTTCAATGTGTATAAGATAGAATTCTGTAAATAACAATATTATGTATGTTTACCTATCTATAAAAATAACACGAAAACATTTCGTCAACACTTTTGCTTGTAAATCGGTAGAAATCATTCAGAAGTCAGTTTAGCTAATCCCTGATTTAGGTGAGCGAAAAATCAATGGTGCACACCCGACACACGTAAGCCACCAAGCGAAACACATTTATCACTTGGATGAGACCATAAAACATGAGCAATGGTTTTGTTTACTCGCGCGGTGCTGAAGAGATCATCTTTATTCTACCTGAGTGTATCTAGGCGTATATTAATGTCGACGTGTTTCTGTGTGAATCTGATCTATTTGTGAATTAAATATGTTTTATTATTACCAATATTTTAGCTTTTATATTTTTAACATTTAGTCGTCATCAGTTATAGTATATGTGAATTTAAATTATAGATAACTATTTGTATCGTGTAAAAGTTCTTGTGTACTTATTTGAGACATCAATTAAATATTTTTTCTAAGCCTGCTATTATATAAATTTTTTTATATAGTAATTTATTCTGAAGCTTAACAGCTATTTACATGAATATGTACCGCTTACATGTGAAATCGTATACATTTTCAAAGCATACTAAACAAAAGTTATTTAAAAAATAAGTAAATTTAAAATTTGGAAAACACTCTTGATTAATTTCAGAACAATTAATTCCCATAACAAATAAAAAAAAATGTTAACTAACTAACTGTAAATAAGTTCATCAGACCTAATACAACGATATTTCTAAAGCCAAAATAATGATACAATTTATTACAATTTTAAATAGCTTATTTGAGTGCTATAAATTCATCAATTAAAATTGTAAATTTATGGGGATGAGAGAAAATTTCATTTAATTAATGAGACTCGGAGATATCCTTGGATTAATGTATGCAATAATTTCAACTTTAAATTAATTCTCGCCTTATCTCATCTCAAATATAGAATTACGGCTTTCCATTTAATACACTTAGGTTCTCGTCAGTTATTTATTACGGACAGAACTTACGGCCTTCAGTTTTAATTTGATTTAAAAATTCAATTTATAGGTATTCGCCCATGCCTCGAGGTAGAACGAAACATTGCAAAATATATATTTTTTTATGTGTAGGTGTTTTTAGTTTGTAATAAGTTTAGAACTTTTTCTAGTTAGTACATACTTACAAGAAATTTTAAACTTAATCGCATTTAAATTTATATGTAAAACAAATAATACATTTATTAGTTTTTTTAAAGATAACAATTAAAAAAAAAACAAATACACTTATTTGTTTGCGTGAAAACATTTTATCTATGTATTTAGTTTAATAATATGTTTCAGAAACTGAACATGTCAAAGGATAATGAGATATCAACTAGGTTCCATTGAAATCAGATCAGTATCTAACTAAGACATAAGGTTTTCAGAAACTTACAAGCGAACTTTCTACATACGAGTACATTACTGCCAGCCATCTTACCTCTCGTCCTTCGGTGGTAGAATCAGTAGGTATGTACCTAGCTAATGAATGCTAAATATTTTGTTCTACATGTATGTTATATACATAGGTACATACATACTAAACCATATACTTATTATTTTATGTTCAATTCTCACACTCAAGTCTTTTTCTACTACCTACTAAACATATTTGTATTACTTCGTGCTACTAATAAACATACTAGTGAAAATGTTATGAATAAAACTAAACTAATATAAAATTAAAACTAAAAAAAAACATTACAAAAATTTCCTCTACGGTCGAATTTACATGTTCATATCTTACATTTCACTATTAATGGACTCTAAAATATCTAAAGATTGAATATTAGAATTTAGAAATTTTCAAAGCGATCAAGTCCGCCTTTGTAGGTACCTCACATTAATTTTATTGATATATTTATTATCCTTCGGGACCTACAGAACACTTGGATTCGTCTGTAATATGCTTGTTTCTGTTAACATTTCAATAAATCGAATATAACTTAAAAATAATTTCCTAGCTAATTTAAATAAACTATAACACTATTAAGTAATCTGTGCTATAACGCACTCGCTGCCGGAAAGGTGCCCATCACACTGGCCGAATTCCCTTTCATAATTGTATATTTATTAGGTAGGAATCAGCACGGATATCTCCGGATATTTCCCGAGCAACGAAGCGAAGAGGCAAAACAATTAATCTGTAGTACAAAGTAACAAATTATAAAAGAGAAACAGCGTAATCAAATTTTAATTTCGATGGATTTGCGCCCGTGTAGAGCGGCCCTTAGCGCAAGGGTCTCTTTGCACGTGCCTCCGCAAATTGCGGTTGACGCTGATTGCAATTAAGATAAAGACAATTTTATGGTTACATGCTCTGTAAAGAGACACATTAGAAAATAAATACAAATGGCGTAGGACGTAGGGAAAGACAATGGAATGAATCGTAAATACTTAACTGAAACGTAATCTCTGAACTCACGAGTCTGTTAGCACATCTTTTAATTGCGCAATATTTGTTATATATAACTCTAAACCATATTATATCAAAACGCTATCACGAAGTAACATTAATGTGTCATTTACACCGGCTATTTACATTTAGCGTACCTCGTTCTTATTACCCGACTGAGTTTAGATAATAGACTCAATATTTTATACAAAAATAAGAGTTGGCGTTTTCTATGCTGTTTAGTATGTATGTTTACACTGAGATAGAAAGTGTGCAAAAAAATGTTAAAATAAGAGCATAAAAACGTTTTCACGATGAAAGTGAAGAACAATAATAAATTTGTAAAATGATCACCTCAAATTTGTTATCGAATATTCATCTTGCAGGTACACTCGACTTGACTGTTTGTCGATCTTTATACAAAAACTATCACCATTTAATAAAAATAATTAACAAACAGCTCAAATTAATCAAAATGTTAATCTAAAACTTGCCCAGGATGCTCGTGGCGTTTCCTAGCGTGGCGCTAGTCTCATCTGCGCAAAGTAGGTCACAGATTGTGGGACGCCCAAAGAAATCCATACCGCAGAAACTTTATTCTCATAGGTTTTACTTTGACACCAACGTTTGGTCGGCATCCAATTCATTTATATCAGATAAGAAAAAGTGAGTTTGGCAGAACTATATTATATATTTTGTGTTTTGTATTGTCTGTGTGTGTGATTTTTTAAGGATAATGGCATGGTTGGTTGCATCACCTAAGACACCCGTGATGTCAGCCCATAACACCTTGGCAAACTAGGTGTCACGTCAGTGCTACCCTTTGTTCGTGCCGGCTACACTGAACTGAACGAAAAACACGAACGATTTACATGGCCACTTCGACAGACATTTCATTCTGTGTGGTGGTACCAAACCAACACGGACAGGTTAAACTCTACCATCTAGTTCAAAATTTCAAAAGGACATTCAATGTCTTTCCACTTACTCGATACGTTGATGACAATTCTATCACTTTTATTTCTTTTTGAACACCAGTTTTCTTTCTCCCTAAGCAACGAAACGAGCTTGTCAACAAACGCTTGACTCCACCGCAAAAGCAACAAATTCAAAATACTTCAAGAGGGTTTTGAATTAAAAATAAATTTTCTTTCACTTGATATACCTACTGTAAATTCCCTCGTGCCTCTGGGCGTAGACGAAACATTTACCTCTTCTATTTACTCTCGGTGTTATATAATGTATTTTAAATAATCTTTGACTGTGCAAAATGTTATTTTTTTAATATTTTAATGATCTGCCGCAAAAAAAAAACTCATTTGTTAATTAGTTTCTTGTATTTTACTGTACGACCACCACGCAACTGTTCAACTGTAATAATTTCGTAAAAAAACATAATGTAATTAATTTATTTATAATATAATACAAACATAGATTAAGTATGCTTTAACAAATAAACTAAATTAAAATAACTTAACTTTGATTATATTTTACTTGCCTACCTACAGCAAGTAACATATTTCGTCCAACTCAGCTGACTCCGCCACAGCACCCAATACGCTGGCAGCGTTGCCCCTTTGAATGGCTACCCCTATTCGCTGAAAGAAGAAAGACTTGGCGCGACGGTCACCAGACTTATCGATAAGGAGCTTTCCTAGGTCGTTTCCTAAAGTCCTTGCGTCGGGTGATATGTAATTAAATTATACAAAAGCGAATTTGTTACAGGCACTGCTGCGAGGTGCGCTGAGTCAGCAAAGCGCTGTCATCCTGGTGTGCATGGCCATAGACCGCTATCTCTTCCTACTGCATCCGGATACCTACCACAAACACTCAAGCAAAAAGGTAACTCCCTACCATTACTTTTGATTCCAATCGACATAACTGAGATGTTATGTAATAAGTACATAGTATTGTATTTTAAGTATATTTTTTTTGGCGACGGATATTTTTGCTCGAACGTAAAATTTTATCTTATTGTAATTATTATTTAATTTCACTCGTTTAAATGTCGAAATGACCGAGTGTACGAAATGGACGAATCAAAATTTGAATTACCTCTTCTACTAATATAAACTTTCAATGGTGGTGTTCTCTATTCGTACGTTAGTATTAAAACTGTCATTCGGGAGTTCACACAGTGGAGCTGAAATTTCGCATGCGGGCCATGCTAACTCAAAATGCATTTGTTTATGCTAATTTAATGCGAGCGAAGCCGCCGTCAAATGCTAGTTCACGCGTCCCGTGCCGTCTAAAGAAATATTTTTCATTCAGTAACTTCTGCTTCACGGTTCGGAACCGGTGTAAAACAGTAGCTTCTTTCGCTTGCCCCTTACTACTTAGGCGATAGACTCAAATTCTAGCCGACTGTGTTGGTACCACCGTACTGGATGTAAGATGGCCGCATAGCAGCCTCGGCAGTGTTCTCTAGTCCAGTATACCCAGAAATACAAAGGCAAGTATCCGGTATGGCACCTACCTTCTCGGACGTGCTATTGGCTGGTCGGAGCATGTGAATTGCTCTGATTCAGCCGCCATACCGGATTACATAAAAAAATAAAATAACATAAAAGTCTCTAGAGGCCATAAATCAAATTACGACAACTTCGAATAATAAATAAAAATATGGGAGTTACTGAAACACTGCCTGTGACAGGTAATGTATGCATGCTATTCGACATTTATTTATTTTCTAAATAAACGATAACTCAAGCTTAACTGATCAGATAATTTTATATTGGGTACTTGATTATGAGGCCCATAAGCTTCATAATGAGAACAATACGTTAATATGGCTGGTAAGTAAATAAATAATGTGTTCTCATTTTGTCTATGTAAATAATAATAGTCTCTCTGCAAAGTTTATACTTTAGTAACTTTCTGTATAAATTCTTCGCTGCAATAAAGGAAATTTTATAATCATGAATACTCGCACTTGGAAAAACTTGTTACGCATTAGATCTCTCTCACATAGCGACATAATACCATCAGAGTTACAGTTAGCTGCGGATATGTTAATAATTGTTTTTTAACTAGAATAATTTTATATTAATTTATTATTAATATTTCATCCATTTATTTACACAAAATATTTTACATCTAATTTGTAAACATATGAAAATATATACCAATTATATAAAACTAGGGTAGGCTACCGATGGTCGGAACCTAGGGAGAGAAACCTCCGGACGATGCGTGCAGTATCAAGCAGGGCTGCTTTCTGGATCTGGCCTTGACCCAACCACTCAGCGAGAGCCTCTCAAGCATGCGACGATACGACTATAGGCACAACCATAGAGAAATAATATACGGGGGTAGGCACAACGGTCTAGTCGACTTCAGATTTGTATTAATATTTTATGTATTTATTGTTACATTCTTTATTCTATTCGCATATTTGTGTTAATTAAATAAAATTAAATAAAAATAAATAAATAAAAATATACAAAATTAACACAAACAACTAAAAAGGTTATATATTACCTTTAATTAGACTGAAAGGGTGATCCCTTTCAGTTTCCGATGCCTTACTGCGGCCACCCGTCTATAGGTACTATCCTTTAAATATGCATGTAAGAAGCTTAATCAGTCGGAACGAAAATCGGATCTGCATCGTGTGCCAGCCGCCTAACTCTTGACTCTTTCGCGGAACGTAAATCTGTATTCAAAGTCGGCGACTTAGCCTCCCGGGATGGCTGAAAAGGAAGCTTTGTACGAGTCGAAAGGTGTTAGTCATAATGCTACCGACGACGATGGCAAGGATTATTCCCTGAACATTCTATGTGGCCTTATTGTGAGTGGATACAATGTCACTAGAATTACTGAGAGAAGATATGAGCTTGGAAGTTTAATATAAGGGTTCTTTCGGGCGCTTTAGTTGGAAATATCTTTCGTAAATGCTTTGTGTGTTACATTTGATAAGCGACGAAGGATTCCAAGAGCGTATGACCTTGTCACGAGCGCTCATCGTGCGGAGTTCAATGGAGTGCGCAATAACTTAGTGAATGTGTCACACAGATGCTTTACGTTTATGAAACTTGTACATATTTGTGGAAGAAAATCAAAGAGAAAGAAAAACTTTTCGCTGACTAACCTACGTAAATATGTGAGTGCACTATTTAATCATTCAGTGATTCAGTTACGTCAGTCGATCAGTGGTGTCACGCTGAACAGCTGAGCTCCGAAAATTTGTTTTAATCTTAAATATTTTGTTTACTTAATTTCACATTTTCATATTTTCAGCACAACATATAAACATTTACGTACATTTTACCAGGGATAGTCATTTCATTGGGGGTTTTTTTTTTGTTAGGCTGCTACTCAGCATGCTCCAGACTCTTGACGTCACATAGCACACTGCGCAATGCCTCCGAATATGGCAATGATGGTTGGTTGTACATTGGGGTCGCAAGTCGTCCATAAATATTCCTCAGAAAAAAATTATACATCTGCCCATTACGTTCTAATTTATCAAAGAATTAATGAAATAATAAATGTGAAAGATGTCCGAGCACGCAGGCCACGTCTCAGTGAAATTGTTTTCCATCCGCTTATAAGCCCATACACGTCACGGCGACCCATCTCAACGCCGCCGCCGCGCTGGTCGGCGAGCCGCAGTTTCAACCGCTCTGTCGTTTCATGTTTGAGCGCGCACAAAAATTGGCCAGTCCGTCCGCGGCCGCCCACCAAATCGCCGCATCCAATGATTAATGAACGTTAACGGACAATATAAATAGATTAATTTTCGGAAAAGGATGCTTCTGAAAAGGGCAAACGGGTAATTTCTCATGTAAAAGGTTGTTTAGTCGAAAAATAAAAATGTTCGCCCGCCCCATGAATTGAATTTCTTACAGTTGTTAAGTAGTTTGAATATTACCTAATTTCTGCGTCCGAGGATCTTCAGTACTGCGATGTTAATAGTACACCGTTTAGTTTCGACAGGAACACAGTGGGTGTAATGGGCGACATTAATAAATTATTACGAAGGTATTAGGAAGCGATTTATTTTTGGTTTATATAAATGAAATAATATGAGAGTTAGTTTTATTAATTTATGTGTTTGTAAAAGGCGATAAATAATTTACATAATAGTAACGTTGTTCGCGTTCGTGACACCTGAAGATCCTCAAGTGACACGCGCCTCATAGGTGGTGCCAAATAAAGAGCAAATGGTCTGCAGCCGCCCTGGTCATCTTGTGGTCTTCATGGAGGACATAGACTGGCTGGAGTGGCTGGGGATCAAGGAGTTTTGAAAAAAAGGTCCCCGACCAAGAGGGACTAGTTTGCAGGCTTAGAGCTAAGCCATACAACAATAACAACCAGCAAGTAGTATCCACAAACATTGCAATTGAAAAGAGTAAATTCACATTTTTAATTTGACATAACGCAAATAATTCACACAGGAAAATAGCTATATTTTTTCTACCTCAGATATACTCGAATTTGGATTACAATCTTCCTAAAAAAGCTAAAGAGAGAATAGCGGGAGGGGTTAGGAAGAAACAGAAAATAATTTCCTCTTCGCCTCTTTTCATCAATTGATCGGGGCCAGATGGCGCCACAATTATTCTTTTTTTTTTTGCGTTAGACTCGTCAAGCCGATTTTGGGTCATCCTTTCAACTATTTATTTAAAATCTCTGAGAGAGGAAATTCAAAGATTCGTTCTTCATCATCACTTATAAAATTGCGGCGTTCAAATTTAGATTTGAGATTAGTTGGGGCTTATGTTAGATTGCCTTTTTAGGGTTCCGTGTCCGTACGAAAACCTATTACTAAGCCTACGCCGGCGCCGTTAGTCTGTCTGTCTGTCTGTTCGTCCTTTCGTCCGTACTAGGGCTGTGTATCTTTTGAACCTTAACCGCGGTTGAAATTTTCACAGAATATGTGTTATTATGGCGGATGTGCCAACAAATAATAAAAAAATATTTTTTTTAACTATGGGTCCCTATACAATAAATGGGCTAAGAATCGATTAGTACATATTCACGCTACCAAATCATAGTTGGCGACACAGGTAGTTTTCATTGCAGACAGAAAAAAGATAGGCGGATATGGTTTTTTGACACGTATGGTATAGCTCATCTACGGAACCTTCCGTGCGCGCATAAAACTCGCACTTGACCAATTGTTTATATTTTACAAGTAAGTATTAAGCTGACGTAGAATTTACAATTAACATAAATCATAATTATAGTAAAATATCCCACTCTTTGTACAATTTTTATTACTGAACCCTAAAACATTTTATTTTTATTTTTATGGAAACTGACACGGTTGGCTACATCACCTACAACATCCGTGATATCAACCCATAACACCGGGTGAACTTAGTACCACGTCAGTGCTACCCTTCGGTCGTGCCGGCTACACTGAACTGGACGGAAAACACAAACTATTTATGTACATAGCCGTTTGGACCGACCTTTCATTCAGTGCGGTGGTACCAGCACGGGCGGGTTAAACCCTACCACATAGTAATATAAGAAGGGAGTCATATCCCTTACTCACCTTTTACGAAATACACGGGGAGAGATGCAGTTTCAAAAGTCTAATAAGGTTTTAAGGAAATAAATTAATTTATCGTTGCAATAAAACACTTGAAATGCTGTCCTACTCTAGACATATTATTTTTTTGGACATTTATTTACAAAACCTTTTCAAAATAGTAAACATGCTAACTCAAGCTAATTTTGAAAGTTATAGACCACAGTTATAGACTAATGCATAACATATATTTTTCACTGAGAACCTACTCATATTTACCAATAGCTCAACAATATCTCTCAAGGTCAAGGTTTTTTGTTTGAGTGTTATTTCCACCCATCACAAAAACGCGGCAAAAACCGCAAGTTAATGCGATCGAGCGATTAAATTGATTCTCCAATGACGGCCAGCCAAAATATAGGGTGTGTAATAATCACTTGACAGCTGCTATGACGTCACATCGTCCGCTCATTGTCTGATGATGAGAGTGCGGACACAATGCTTGGCGAAATATTATATTTGAGGGAAAACTTGAATCACTTTGCAGGAATACAACTATACATATTATCGTGCTGTACAAAACATAAGAAAATAAAATACAATGTTACACGCATCTTCAAACTTTGTCCAACCGGCTTATTGGAGGTGGAAGCTAGTGGTGTGACAAATGTCCATCATCATAATGTATCCTATATGGAACATCAGCTACCCTCATAGACAATTTCAGAAAACACGATGTTTTAAGACTGCGGTAAAATTAATAGAAGTGCGTTCTCATACAAAATAGTTCACAAATTCTGACACAAATAATTGGCACCAGCCGCATACAAAACTGATGTCTGACATTATGATAATCATGGTAATACTTATGTGCAACAAATTTGATACCCTACCCTATCCTTTATTATTTTTTTTTTCCTCCATGTTTAAAGTGAATAAATAGATGGCCAACATATAGAAACAGATGGATAGGTACCGGGGTGTATGTATAAAGCCGTACCGTGGAACTTTCTCAGGTCTCTTCCCACACCCAGGTTATAGAATAGAATAGAATAGAAATGCTTTATTGCACACAAAAACACAGAGATACACAAGGCAGAAGACAACATACAGAAGAGTAATTATAAACTAACAATACTATCTGAATCTGAATACTATATCGTTATCTGAAGTAAATAAATGTATAGCATTTTTCTTTCATCTTTTGTGTCTGTTCTTCTTTTGAACTTTTAGGCACAGAAACCCGTGCTGGTTGTCCATAAAAAAATGCTCAAAAAGTTATAATTTAAAAAATACATACAAAATGTGTAATTTTTTATACAAAATAAAAAACTCAAAACAATTTATATATCAATAAGTAGGTGTTTATAAAAAAATAATTTATTATTTGTCGATTATTTTTCGTCTCCTAATAGGCTCGGCTACATGCTGGTGAAAGGTACACGGTACATCTTTACATCCTTTATTATTAGACATTTCCAATCTTAGTGCCGAATACAATGTGTACATCGACCCTCACCTAACTGCATAGAGACAACATTCCTATCAAAATAAAAAGGCAGCACTTTTCAGTCATTATAACATAAAGGGATGACCAGATCGAGCAAACACGTTTCGCACTCAAGGGAGGCGAGCTTGCACAATAGCGTCAATTTGGCCCGATTGTCCCTCACTCAATCACTAAAACCGAACATATCACCCACACGGGAATACGTAGTCGACACCTAACCTAGTGTCAGTAACGGACGAGATAAATTTCATTCCAAAACGCAACCGACTAGTTTGTAGCAGAGTTTGGCCTATTGTCGTCACTATGAACCTGTTCCGTGACGCTAGACACGGCCGCCGGGCGGCGCGCGTGGCGTTAGGCCAAGCAATAAAGGTCTTGCCAAGAACACGCATAAATTTTGCGGTTGGCACCACGGCCGACAACGTGCTCGTATGCAGATTGTGCACTTCGAACTGCGCCGTTGGAATGTATGTTCGAAATTCGATTGGCCCAGCACATTGTTTAAAAAGTTTGTTGATCTTGTGGCTCTGCCATAGCCTACTATTATTATAGAGAGAAATAAATAGATGACTCTACTGTTTTGCGAAACGTATAGCATAACATACCTAATTATAAAAATGTTGAAAAAGTTCAGTTTCACCGGCAATTTCTTACAAAATCAATAAATAAAGTACACTGTTGAAAGAACAACGAATGAGGGATAAAGGCTTGCCCTGAAAATGTATAAAAAGTAAAATCTAAATAAATAAATAGCAGCGAAGCCAAAAGCTTCATGAAGAGACTTGGCCCTCTGCTGGTGGACACAACTGGCGTCCCGCAATTAAGGGCCTACTTTATTCAAAGGCTTGTCATCCAGCGGTGTAATGACGCAAGTGTTTTGGGAACTATTGAAAACGTCCCTTTTTATTATCATTGGATAATATTTGTTAGGTGGGTTTTTATTATTTAGTCTTTTTTATATTTTCTTCTATTTCAAATAAATAAAATCAATATTCCAAATATGTGGTTGTACAAAAATACGCTAAATAGTGATAATTAAAATGAGCCAGCACTTTTGTGACGACATTGCCGGGTAAAATTTAAGCATGCAAATCGAAAATCATTGGAAAAAATACATCCCGACCAGGATTTGAACCGGGTCTCTGGTTTGAGCCGCCGACGCGATAACCAACTACACCACCGGGCCGTTACGTATTATGCCCAAATTTTCGTTCTATTGCACTTCATGATGTCGCATAATTTGTAACGGCCCGGTGGTGTAGTTGGTTATTGCGTAGGCGGCTCAAGCCAGAGACCCAGGTTCAAATCCTGGTCGAGATGTATTTTTTCCAATGATTTTCGATTTGCATTTTTCTAATTAAAAATATATATAAAGCGAGTACGTGCTTAAAATTTAAGCAATAATTCCTCTTTCACTAATTTCATTCTAAATGCACACTGACCGACAAAATACACATTACAAACACAGCCACAATTGTTTGACGATTTTCAATTTATCGACGGACATGAACTACGAGTATTTCACTGGACAATTTTCATTTGAAATCGAGTTTACATTGCAATTTCATTTGCGTTATTAGGTCATTAATTTACTGTGCTATTGACATTCTATCTCAATTAAATTAGCTAATTTAAAGTGAGCCCATAACATTTTTTTCTACCAGCTCTAGTTGACGTCTATTGTCAAAATTGAGTAACATCAATTGGCTGAACGAAACAATACATTGCGAATAATTGTATAATAATGTAGAGAAGAAGTAATTGGGGATTGACGTACTATTTTTGTATTTTTTGTAATAATATCATTGCAACCAACGAGCACACACAGTTTTTTTTATTTTTCCACGAAACTATTACTTCCTGCTTTCAAGGAACTCTTACATGGAAACTTAGCGCGTAGCTAAGGGTTCAATAAATGATCACAATAAATCCAACTTTACTCCACAACCCAAAAGAAAAGTGGCAAAATAAAACCATCTCTTTAGCAATAGTTGTGTCCTCCGCTTAATAGTGAGTTATGGTCGAAGAATAAGTGTCTTCGGACACTTGAGGGTCATTAAATGGCATTTTAGGGACGAATAAAAACCTTCTTCGTTGAGACAAAGAATGTTTTGTCTGTCCAAAAGTCTCCTTTAAGCTACATATTTATACTATAATGGATTTTGTGTGAAAGAGATCTTGACTGAAAGAAATAAAGCCGTATACGGTAAAATAAATAACACAAACTTCAAAATAACTTTTTATACTTTTACACGATATGTTATTATAGCAATCATTGTGAAAATATATTCATTATAACGCTGAAAATTAAAATTAAAGTCCGCCTTCGGTACATACATATGTTAATTTTAAACGCGTCACATATTACCTGAAGAAAATGTGTAGTAGTTTTTTTTTTCAAACCAAATTCCGTGAAAACAGTTAATCAATTCTCGAGTCTCATTATTTTTATTATATAAAAATTAGGAAGACAGCGCTCCTGAAAGCTGCAATAAACTTTTCTGCTAATCACTTTGCTGAAACCGGGAAAATTTCTCAACATTTTCTTACAACTCTAAGTGATGTCACAGAACGTTTTAGCAAAACACATAAATCACAAACTAGGTCATAGCAATCACTGGTCACATAAGTGGTGCGATGCTTGATAGAGATTTAGTATCAGTTGGATTGTGACAACAAGGTTACGCCTATTGCGCGGGCCTTATTATACTTGGTAAAACCTCTGTCTATGTCATAGATGGCCCGTGTACTGGCAATCTAGCTTGGAGTACTTATGTAGTTGAATAAAATACTTTTTCTTTTTACTTCACTATTGTGTGTGTATTATACTTTGTCGAAGCTGAAAATGTCCCATTTGATTGAAGTCATTTCATGTTTTCCAATCAAAGTTTAAAGCGAAATAAAATTCGAATAATTTTCACACTTTAATATTTAGTTATATGTATGTAGGCAATCAAATGTATTTATTTATTTTTCAACAATGAGAGGAGAAAGATTAAATATGAATTTACTATCGAATATTCTACGGAAAAAAATTTGCTGGTTGCCGAATTTTCTCTACGACCTTTTAAAAGTAAACAGCTGATAGTGGCGCCCTCTAGTGCAAACTCCTTGACAACCGCCGAACTCTTCAACCGCGACACAGCCGCAGACCCACGCCGCGCCGAGCTTGAAATTCTAAACTTTATATCTGACTACAACTTGCATTTCCTTCTGCGTTACCTAATGCATATAACTTTAGTTTCAACATGCAACTTCAAAGCATTGATGTTAGCGGAGTAAATGTTGAAATTGCAATGCATCTCCGCGAAATGAACACAGTCGATGCCTTGTAACGTTCGAATAGCTTAGAAGTACGGGTTTATGTGAAAGAATTTATTATAGTAAGGGGGGTTACAGTCACACGCTCCGACCAGCCAATATCACCCCCGAGAAGGTGCCATAATTTTTGTTTATGGCAACTGACACGGTTGGCTACGTCACCTTCAACATCCGTGATGTCAGCCCATAACACCGGGTGAACTTGGTGCCACGTCAGTGCTTCCACTCGGTCGTGCCATACCGGAGACTTCGTCGGTCTTCGCGATGCTGGTGCTGCCCCGAAGTGCCTACCACTTGAGACCCAGATCATCATTGTTGTCCATATTGTGTCCGCAGGGCTGTGTGCTAGTGATTAGTGTGACGTGGATTCTGTCTGTGTCGCTCTTCGCGATGCTGGTGCTGCCCGGAAGTGCCTACCACTTGAGACCCAGATCATCATTGTTGTCCTTATTGTGTCCGCAGGGCTGTGTGCTAGTGATTAGTGTGACGTGGATTCTGTCTGTGTCGCTCTTCGCGATGCTGGTGCTGTCCGGAAGTGCCTACCACTTGAGACCCAGATCATCATTGTTGTCCTTATTGTGTCCGCAGGGCTGTGTGCTAGTGATTAGTGTGACGTGGATTCTGTCTGTGTCGCTCTTCGCAATACTGGTGCTGCCCGGAAGTGCCTACCACTTGAGACACAGATCATCATTGTTGTACTTATTGTGTCGGCAGGGCTGTGTGCTAGTGATTAGTGTGACGTGGATTCTGTCTGTGTCGCTCTTCGCGATGCTGGTGCTGCCCGGAAGTGCCTACCACTTGAGACCCAGATCATCATTGTTGTCCTTATTGTGTCCGCAGGGCTGTGTGCTAGTGATTAGTGTGACGTGGATTCTGTCTGTGTCGCTCTTCGCGATGCTGGTGCTGCCCGGAAGTGCCTACCACTTGAGACCCAGATCATCATTGTTGTCCTTATTGTGTCCGCAGGGCTGTGTGCTAGTGATTAGTGTGACGTGGATTCTGTCTGTGTCACTCTTCGCGATGCTGGTGCTGCCCCGAAGTGACTACCACTTGAGACCCAGATCATCATTGTTGTCCTTATTGTGTCCGCAGGGCTGTGTGCTAGTGATTAGTGTGACGTGGATTCTGTCTGTGTCGCTCTTCGCGATGCTGGTGCTGCCCCGAAGTGGCTACTACTTCAACTCTACCGGACTCATGGCTTGCGATGTCTTCCACAGCCGAATAGCTTATCGGTAAGAAATCTCATTTAGAAATTATTTGTTATTATATTTTAATAAATTGTTATATAGTTTATTTTATATTATTCACATTAAAACATAATTTATAAAAACTTCAATGATTAAAATTAAACGCTAAGCACAAGGGACTTGTTTGTTCTTAAGGCAATTTGCAAGCTATAGAGCGGGAACAGAGGAAAACAGACACCCACACTGGATGGCGGGTACTTTGCTTGCTCAAACGACAACAATCAGTTTACATAAAGATATAATTGTGAAAGATGCGTCTTCATATTCCCGCAGCTTCTCCATTTGTCTTAGTTTTCCGGGACCCCGTACCACGCCTCTTTCTCGTTGCCTCTGATTGTAGATCTAAACGCGAGTCGTGGTCGCTTCTAGAAATACCTACTTAAATGTCTTTGACACGATACCTATAATTACGTAATTTTTTTGAAACGAATATCTAATAATTATGAAGTACATACTTTTGGTAATGTGCACATTAAAGTGCTGAAGCAGTTTATAATGCAGGTGTATTTCTCAAAAATAATATTGAATGTTATTTTACCTTTTAACAACATTAAAATTAATTTCGATTTTTCCATAGTAAATTTGAATAATTCTCATAAATAAATATGAATAATTTCATTGCAAATTTACAACACGCTCGTATGCATTCCAGTCATCCGTTACTATCGAGGCGTAAAATGTATTTTTAATTAACATCTCTGTCCCATCCCATAACACTGTTCCTGTCATAAACGTTGTCTTTCAGTTTACTTAGTTTTTTTGAAATTCTGATCATTACTAGTAGGTACCGAATATTTTAAAAATAATGTAAGCAGGTAAGTGTCATTTAGAAAAGCAAAAGAAATGACGAATTGCGAATTTTAAAGTCCTTGTAGGTCTTACAATATTTTTATTTTATTTCATTCTAATAACTCTCTCCTCAATAATATCCTCTCAAAACTCTGAAATTTAAGACAGACCAAAGCCTTACAATATGTCAACTGCAAAATATAGGACAAACTCTTTCCACAAGACAGTTTAAGCTGTTAAAATGCCCACTCTAGCCATACTAAAGCCGCGAGGGGCGTTCAAAAAGTTCTCTCACGTCTCCGTGCAGAGAATTTCTCTGGCTCTGTGCGTAGTGAGCACACCCGGGCAGGATGTCGTTTCATAACTTCGTTGACTAACTAGGACGGACTTCTAGAATTTGTCCTTCGGTTTACATGTGTAAGCAAAACTTTATTATAATGTGTGAGCAATTCAACTTCTAAACAACGATACGCTCATGTAACAAACATCGTCATCACCCATTTAAATTACTATTGCTGTGTACATGCGTCTCTCATTGCTATTGCTATGAGGGATACTAATCGAACACCAAGGTAGTTACATACTAAAGTAAGAGAAACCGAAAGAGAGGCGTTATAATCTACTTTGTCACTTTCTAATAGGGTGACCATGGTGCACATATACTTATAATTCTGCAATTTATATGATTGATTTATTCTGTTCACAGATTTGAAAAAAAAAGTGGCCGCCACTTTGAAATTTTTCGAAAATTTGAAATTTCGACATCTGAGAGTACATGTGGACCCCGAACGCAAATCTGTTGTCAAAATGGAAAAATGTGACCGCCATTTTGAACTTTTCAATTACTGAACCTCCAAATTCGATTTAATATGAGTTCACGTTGACCCCGAACAATAGTCTGTTATCAAAATTGAAAGTTATGGAAAGAAATCCCTCTAGTATGTCATACAAATGTTGCAACGAAAATCATAATTTAGTTTTTCCTAGTTTTGAAGAAGCCACGGTATTAATACTGCCATGCATCTATGCTGTACATAATTATATGTGCTAAAGAGACGCAGTAGATTTACGGAGGTCTGTCTCGGATCGTTTTATCTTTATTATTTCGTTAGAACCAAATGAATCTTATACCATAAACAATAGGGTTAAATTATTTTCGCTACTTTAAGAGAGTAAGCCTTCCGGTTAGTACCTGCCTACTGGTAATAAGGAAATATCTTTTCTAACACACAACTAAGCCTCGGCGCGCATGGACAACACCTTGTATTCGGTGACAAAACAGAACTTCGCTACGATTATTCTTTATTTTTCATACCAGTTAGCACTGCATATGGTATTGGCTTCTTTGTGCCAGGATCTTGTCGTGCTGCGCCTACTACTTCCCGACTACGATGGCGCTCATGTATTGCTACGGCTCCGGCTTCCATGTGAACAAGATGAGGGCCAAGTGCGCGGACGCCAGCCGGCCTGACCACCCGCCGTGCAAGGTAGCGCACAGGGACCATGAGATTGTTGTGAGTACATATTTTTCATATAACTTTCGTATAAAGGAGATAACGGGAATAACTTTGTGTAAAGAATGATGTGAAATGGAATAGAATGATCGTTTATTTAACTTTTTTTGGTACACTTACATACTAAATTTAAAAAATATTAATACATTAGATATTAAGTGAAATGGATCTAGGCGCAGCTTACAGGTCAGTCCATTGTGCACACCTTGCTGATTTTCATTAAGCCTATCCTTTTCCTAGTAATTAATAAGTAACTCTTACGCTAGGTGTTAACGCTTGAAAACACACTTACATACAATGTACGCTTACAGTCTACTTATACAATTTATTAGGTACTTCAACAACCTACACAAAAAACAAACTAAAGTAAACTTTTTTATGGAAATAGTTTAGGTTTAACGGAAATACGTTTTGTTGAATGAATATACATTTTCTTTGATTGAACTAACTTACTTATCTAAAAATTTTGTTCAACGCAAATAACGTTTGTTTCACTTGTGAGTAACGGTGATAACTTTTTAATATACCACTGTGTTTAATGCGAATAGAGTTTTTTAACGGAAATACCATTAGTGTAGTAATGGGAGAACCCAGCCAGAAATCCGGTTCAGACCGCTAAAACCAACGAAAGCTATTATTTCAGGAAGGGGAACACACGCTCTCTCCAGCCATCCTTGAGGTGGGAGATGAATTAATCAAACGGTTTCCATGTCGACCCAATATAGGAGTATTAGGATAGACAGGAACACGGTTGTTCGATGAAGCATTCATGAGCACAAGGTTGAAGTTAGGTGTATGCGATTGTGGATGTAGATAATAATATTCTTCAAATTAAGCAATCAGGTGCTGGTTGATGTAGGACAATTAAAATTATTTGCAAGCGATATATTTTCCTACAAAAGAACGGAACGCGTTTCGAATTTTAAAACGAGGAAGTAGGTACTCCTTAATGTTTGTATTTTATTTTCCGTACTATTTTAAGTGGTTATTGATACGGATGGGGCATATCAGAGAACTTTTGGAAGCAAAAAAATTGATTTTTTTTTTACTAAAGAATAATACAATTTAAAGAAGTTATAGTTTCATTTATTTGGATAATGGTCACTCCGCAAATTTTTGTATTATGTTCTGATCTACTGAATGAACTACACGCATTGTTCGTAACGACAAGTTGAATATTCCTATTTACCTAACCATTCAATCCTTTAGCTTAATTAATTATTAGCGCAGATGCCTCCTTCCTCGCTACATAACTAAACAGGTGTCTTCATATTATCTTCCCTAGGTAGTAGTAGTAGTAGGTGCAAATACCGAGGGAATTTCTCTAAAATCTACTCCATTAGGGAAAACACAACTCGTAAAATTCGTTTAAATGGGAAAGCAAAACGCAACAGAGCGGTCTCTCCAGCGACTTAACTCCTATTAAATATAATTTGCATACACAAATCTCGAGTATGGCGAACTGTGGCGGAAAGCATATTTACGTAAGTCTCCGAGCAGCACCGCCTTAAATGCAATTGCATTTTGATTTGAACATTTCTGTACTTGATTCGCACATGCTCGCAATCAACCGCTAGTCACGTTGCTTTCTGAAGTCATTCGTTACGAAAACCGTGAGAGAGCTTAATTTTACAGCTACATTTGGCGTATTTTCGCTGATATAGAAGACAGAGCAACGAATATTGTGAACTCTACCAGAAGTGGCAAAATTGTCTCGTTTTCATTTGGAAAAACCCGACCTGGCATTTTTGATTATATATTGTATATAATAAAATATTCTTATATATGTACGATAGATACAAATATTCCCAAAGAAAATGTAATGCCTTAAGTGTACTGGGGAGAATTCAGCCTGGGCTGAATTAGAGTAGATGAAATGTTAATTTCTAAAATTGAATAAAAAAACACGTTTCTTGTATGGGAACCCCCTTAATTTTAAACGTTTTTCTTGTTTTACAATTTTTAGGATATCCACCTTATCATCACTTCAACCGGCTACGTATTACAGTTCAAAAGATACAGCCCTTTAAAAGTAGGACAGTCGAACAGACGGCATTGGCTTAATAATAGGCTTCCGGACCCGTAGGGTACGAAAAAATAAAAAGAATATTCCCATATTCTTGGATAACCGTAAGTTAACACAATCTACGTCGAGTAAACTCACCGACTACAGCACTCAAGCGGATAAAACCCGGCAAGCTCAAATAGCTTAGAACTAAGGCGGCAGCAATGAAGGTGAACGAAACGTGAACAAAGTGTTAGATGTTCCAGCGTAAATATAAAAGCATGGAAAGGGCATTTTATCTAACTTAATATATCAGTTGCCTCGCTATTTTCTGAACGCTACGTTCAAATATTACGTAAGTTTTGTCAAAATTATATGTGCGTATATGCGGGAGTGTACATTCATATTATGAATGTACACTCCCGCAACGTAATCCTATACTTACGAAATAAAGTAAATAACGATTTTTCGTCTTCCACCGTTCCAACGCACAAAGCATTGACCATGGGCATTTTATCTAACTTAATATATCAGTTGCCTCGCTATTTTCTGAACGCTACGTTCAAATATTACGTAAGTTTTGTCAAAATTATATGAATTTACACTCCCGTAACGTAATTCTACTCACGAAATAAAGTAAATAACGATTTTTCGTGTTCCACCGTTCTAACGCCATTGACACCTTAACAAATCAGTAACACGACATAGATAGTGTAGTGGTGAGAAATATTACTGAACGGTACATTATTTCGATTCATACAAACGGTACGAGTGAAGGTGGGTCATCGTACTCTGGGCCTTATAAATGTGTGATAAAATGTGTGTGTTAAAATTGCTCTGATTTGTGTCTAAAAGTCCCCAAATGGGTTAGACAGAGACAACAAAATGTCACGTGCTTCGTTGGAATTTACATGGTCTATTTCACTTCACAGTTCGTCGTAGCATTACGTAATATTCGAACTTCGAACGATCTTAACTGTCTAACTAAACTATCTTCTACTCAGTCTGTGCTTCTAGTATGACTTGGTATATCAATTTACTCCTACGTGTAACTAAGGTATGTTTCACGTTATCGTGTTTTAGTGTAGCACTCGAGTCAGTTCAAGTTCAAGGTGAGAGTAAATTCTGAGTTTCGTATTTGACTTGGCAGCTCAGTTGAGCAATCATTTGAGCGATCATTTATTCCCAAGTATGTACGTACAGTACAGTACATTCTCAAGTATTTATTGTATTGTATTGTTGTATTGCTTATTGATAATTCATATGGCAGTTAGACTGCACTCGAACTTGTCACAATTTGTTCTATCCAGTACATTTGTTCTATACAGTACAGTACGAGTATGTACAGTATACATAAATATGACTAATATAATAACATTAAATAAGTAGAACTACGAGCATTTCCTGTTGAAATTAATGTTGTAACAGTTGAAACATCCTGTGCTTGTGAAATAAATAAATCTATATAATAATATTATAAAGGCCTGATTAACTATTGTTTTTATTAATTAAATAAATAAGAAATATACTTAGCTTAGAAATTGTTAAGAAATTAAAAGCTTTCTTCCTCCACTCTTTCCGGCGCTTTCTGCGATAAGGAACCACTGTCTACCGGCGACGACGTCCACGATGTTTTATTGGGCATTCCCAAACTCAGTTTCTCTGTCCACGGCCGCCAGTGCACGACGTAAAACGAGACGGAAGTTAACGTTCTCCATACAAAATCGTCTTTCGGGGTTATGTTTTATACCCCCCTAAACCTTATCCGATTTTTACAATAATTTTGATATTTTAATAAGGATAGTGAAATCTACGTTCCTGTCTTTTTATTTTTTTATATCTAAAGTGATGACTCAATAAAGCATAATGAACTTCATGAGAGCAAAAAATAAAAAATAAAGTATTTTTTTCGGTCGAAATACAAATTTTTAGCTCCGGTGTTGTATATTTCATCTAAACAAAACCGACGATGACAGAAACGTAGATTGGACTGTCCTGAAGACAAGAAAATCGGATAAGGTTTAGGGGGCTAAAAACATAAATTCCGAAAGTCGATTTTGTATGGAGAAATAGAATAGAATAGAATAACTTCCGTCTCGTCTTAATACTATTAGATTTGGATAATATATAATATCCTACCGTGTGGGGCCGGTACTTAAAAATAATAGCCTCACTGCATCTCTCCCCGTGCATGTTGTAAAAGGCGACTAAGGGATAAGGACAAGATGCCGTGCTAAAGGGCGACAGGCTCGCCACCTCTCACCTTGGCACTGTACTTCCACCGAGTCATGCAGCAGGTGGGTCTTCGTGCCTTACTTGCTGCTTGATCGATTGAATCTTGTTCGAATAATTTGCGAAACGTGGTGGTCGGTGTTGTGCTGTAATTTACCAGAGTTCTTGCAGCACAACACCGATTACTCTGCTTACCCCGATTGTCGGGATTCAGCGTGTGTTATAACATTATATATCAATAATATCCTGCAAGAAAACTTTCGTTCACGCGAAAATAGTACGCTCGAAAACAAACCAAGCATGCCCTGTGCATCGACCCTTACTTTGTCACGTCGGATAGCATGGGGCGGGGCGGGGCGGGGTGGAGAAAGAGTGCAGTATAGCCGGGTAGTCCTCGCCGCCGCCGCCGAGAGTAATACAACTTCCGGCGTGTCGCGACAGTTTCGAGTTACTGGCAAAAACGAGTTTACAACGATTTTAGCGCTTGTGAAGCCATCAGGGAATTTTAACGAAAGCTCGGGCACATGATGTGAACCAAAGAATTGAAAGTATAGAAGGGTGTCAAGTTGTCGAGCGTTTTAATGCGGTTAGAAAGTTATTTTTAATATTTGAAACTACTCAATTGCCCCTCAGTGAGAAAAATATTATTGCTAAGGTTGTAATTTACGTCAAATGATTTCAAACATTTACTATTCTAATTGTTACTGTAAGGCCGAGCGCTACCACATCCCTTTGAAGTCTTGAGCACTACTTACTCTGGTACTGTCCTGATATATGTCTATCAATACGAAGAACGCAAGGGTAGGCCTTCGATAGGGCATTATCCATGAATAATTGCTGCTTTAATTTGAACGAGCTGAAATATTACTGGAATCCTACATCACCTGGTGACGACTCCTTACAACGACACTCGTGACGTTAGCCAGGGGGAACTAGGTGCTAAATCAGTGCTTACCTCAAGTTCGTGCTGGCTACACTCAACTGACCCGAAAACACGAACAATAACCGTTCCGACTGGTCGTCATTCAGTGTGATTGTACCAATCCGGCGGGGTACAATCATTTAGTAAGATACCTAAGGGAAGGGACCTAAACATTTTTCATGGAATCCAAAACCATGCAGACACTCGTGCTGGAACCGCTAGGCACATTTGGCCAACGTGTTCCGGCTGTCAACATGCTCCGGCAGTCTAAGCTGGAATCTCAAGCGACTTCGGCATTTGCATAGAAATCAAAACCCAGAAACAGCATTGAGATACGTTGCATACATTTTATGCGCCTTGCCTCATGCACTCCATTTGTAGCAGCAGAAGAAATGCGAGTAGGCAAGCGTGACAGAACTAACAATTTGTACACCGGGTGATTGATGAGCATAGGTCATAAAGCAAACCAGGTACTCCTGAGCCTATTTGGAGCAAAAAATTGAGCATGACATTTTGTTCTACGGTGAACTTTATTTTTTCCATACCTACTAAACTAAATAAATTTTATTAATTTAGTATGGAAAAAAAGTTCACCGTAGAACAAAATGTAATTTGCTCCAAATAGGCTCCAGGAGTACCTGGTTTGTTTTATGACCTATGGCCATCAAACACCCGTATAACAGCCGCTCACAGAGGCACCAAGGACAAATAGATCGTCGACTAATTTATTGACACGCCTTTTGAAGATCCCCAGGTTATAGGTAGGTAGCAATACACTCACCCGAAGATCATTCCACATTTCCGCAGAAGGAACCATTTCGAAAATCGATACCTTCTCAGAAGTAGGGTGTCAACAACATATTATGGATGTTCCGAGCAATTCCGACGAGTACGTAGCGTATATGGATGTTGGCAGGAGGGATGAGGGAAGCTAATTAATTAGAGCACCGACCATGGTAGTACCTATAAAACCGTGCAAGGCATTAACCGATTGCTGTAGCGCAATTACTAAAGTCACTCCGTGAAAAAGACACAGTGTAAAATTTCGTCTTTGTGGAATTTTCTTTCAATACCTCACCAAGTTGCTCCTACTATGTAGTGATTACCTACCTAAGTGTCTGTATCTACAAATCAGAGTCAAGAAGCTGTCTTGCTGTACGCACGCTGGCTCTAGACTTGCGAGCCCATGCCAAATGTTTTAGTGCCATCTTGGTTCGATCGCTTTAGTTAAAGTGAGATGAATGAATTGCGAATGTTCAGGGCAAATAACGCAAGTGTAGGCGGTGTGATGTACCTACTCAAGGGTCGAGGTGTCGAATTTTTATCCGGTTTAAATCGAGTCTATATTTTTTTATTGGACTGACAAACCACTAAGCATAGTTTTTGCGCTTCTACGGAATGCGAATACAACCCCATTAAACTTAATATTAAAAAAATATATATATATAATTTCATCGAACCTAGATATCGCTCTGGGTTCAAATTTGGAAAAGTTAATAGGTAGACTGGAAGAAATAATTCCACCTTCACGCGTATAATAAAACATTCACTAACATGCAACTTTTTCTATTTTAATGAATTTGCAATAAGAATATTTCGGTTTTGCACCTATCTAACAGCGATAATATGCTAAAATATAAGCACAGTTCAACAAAATGTAATATTATAAAGTAAATTAACCAATTACCTATAAACAAAAATATTCATCCATCATGGGGATGAACACATTTTAATTTAAAATTATTTGTAATGTATTCCTATAATGTCTTTTTATATTGTTTGACTTCCAAAGTGTGTGTAAAGGAAGAAGAGTATATTATAATTTTCTATAATTAATAGGTTTCCCGTTATACATTACATTACGTTTTACCTGTGCATAACATCACTCCGATTTCCCAACAGAGTAGGCAGAGACAACGGATTGCCTGGTGTCACGCTCCTACCTGACACACCTATAACGCCTCTTCCACACTCACAATGTTATTTTACCAAAATAAAAATTTAATTTCACTAATGACCTGTCATATTGTGTTCGTGTTGGTGTTTGGCGAGTGCTCGATGCGGTAATCGGTCGATGAAGATGTAAACGGACACCGCACTCGCCCCCAACAAGGGGGTGGAGGGGCGGAGGGGCGCAGGCGGGAGCGGCGGCAGAATGCGAAGGAGGGGAGGGGTAAGAGCCCCGCTTCACCCTAATTTTCACTTTACAATGGATCGGATTATCCTAGACTAACAAACCGCATTCAGCAATTAGTAGCTTAGAGATCTGGGACAATAAATTAATATAACAACTAGAATGTTACATTAATATAGGTAAACACTGAAGATATTGTAAGTCCAAGGCTCAGAGTACAGAGCTCTGAGGTCCAAGGTTAGCACAAGCATGTCACCTGAATTCGGCAGGAAGTATGTCCTGACATGGTCAGGTGTACTGTGCGATGTAACTGACCATGTCGGGTTCCATAAAAAAAAATGTGTAATAAATTAACGCCAGGTTAGCACAACATCGGAATACAGCAGTTTTGGAACTCAGTATGTGTTTCTGTAAAGCGAATGGTAGACTGTAAAAAAAGTTTTAGGCATTAAGCTCATTGTAAATTGTTTTCTTTGTTTTCTTTTACTTAGTTACTAGTACTATATACTTGGGTTTCGCAATAACAGCTATCATAAAAAGAAGTCTGTATGAAATATAACTTTGTTAAGATATTTAGAAACGAGGTAAATAAAACAATAATAAATCAAAATGTTTAGGGCCACCTTATAAATACATTTTCAAGAGATACAGCACGAATTCCACGACAAAGTTACCAAACACATCCACTACTTGTGCCTAAACGAATAAAAACTTCCTACATAATTCACGCGCTAGCGTATGTCCAACAAGACGTAAATATACAGACATCTCGCGCGGAAAGAAAATAAAAATAAATAGGCAGTAAGTTTGCTCCGGGCTCTGTGACTTAAAAAAAAATACTGCCACCGCAACACGACCACGACAGTTGGTTGGCTAAATGGCATCTAAATGGTACATAATTTTGTGGTAAATTTGAAAAAGTGCTAGGAAATTCAATATAGTATGTACAATTTGTTTTGTTACGAAAATTAATTGAAAAGTATTCAATTTATTTTTCTGATTATAATGTATTCCTTTCTTTTTAGGTTAATTTATTTATTTATTTCGATTGGTTCCTACCACTGAAGTAACGACAGCTTTAAAAATGTCATTCAATGTTAATAAATTATGTAAGTAGTAAGGTATTTACTTCTGACGTACTACTGTTTTTTTTTTATTAAATTGACACGGGGTTGGCCCATAGCGATGTCAGCCCATAACAACGGGTGAACTAGGTGCCATGTCAGTGCTTCATTTCATGTCGGCTAAACTGAACTGGACGGAAAACACGAACTATTTACATATCCGTTTCAACCGACGACGTTTCATTCAGTGCGGTGCTACCAACCCAGACAAGATATACCCTACCACCTAGTAAGGTAAGAAGGGAAGGGACCTACAGTTTTACGTGGAATCCGAACCACCACGGTGAGCTTCCAACGGTTGAGCGGTCACCCATCCAAGTACTGACCGCGCGCAGGTCTCGCACCACTGAGCTACCGAGGCTGACAATACTGTTATTTATACTACTAGTTTTTTACTACATACATTCAGCAATGCTCTGATATTTTACGACATTGTCGCTGAGGGGTCATGTGAAGTACCTACTTATAAAATGTATTCTCCACATTGACTTCTCTTAGACATTTTCGATCAGGGAAGACGAAATAAACGAACGAACAGAAACGAAAAATGTTGGCATTTGGAGCGATTCCAAGGTATTATCACCCTGCATGAAATAAATTTAATAATTTATGCCTTTATCGTATCCCAAGCTGCTATGAACTCGACTTAAAAGCGGGATGTATTCTTCATGTCGAAAATATTTTCTTATTTTGGAAAAAAAAAACATGATGAATTATATATTTTCTTTCTTATAAAAAATGTGGCTCACATACAAACCATTCTACTGTTTAGAAGTAAGGAAACGTATATGTACGTATACGTATAATTGAAAAAGTATCAAAATATGGGTCAAGTATGCATAGGCAACAAATTAGGTACCATGCGAGCATTTTCGAACATCGAACATTCGCTATTGTGTGCAGTTTCATCCGAAATGAATGTTATCTTGCATACATATCAATAATATACTTTTTTTTATTTGTTAGATGATACTCGTTAATATCTATTTATAACCAGTGAATCATATCCATTAGTTAGACAACCTGACGGAAACTGTTACAGTTACAAACAGTTCGCTCAAACTTTGATTTCCCACAAGGCCGGATTGTTCAACAAATATCACGACTCCCGTATTCTCTAGAATGCCCATGTTCTTTGCTATGAACATACGAATTTCATTGAAAGTTCGACCTATCGCAGCGAACCCATCCGAGCTGAGTATACCGTGTAACGAGGCGCAATGAGCCGATAGCTGAATGCATCTGCACATTTGTTCAACTGATAGTCGCAGTAAATGCGGAGGCCAACGTTTTATATGAACGCCACGAGAAATGTGGGGAAACAGGCAGAATGAGGTTATTTTTTTTACACAATATGCCTACGAGTATTTAGAAGCCAAAGGCGTGTTGTGAAACGAAACTCGTACAATTGGCACAAATATAAAGAGCTTTAGAAAGGAAACCTAATGAAATGTTGAAAAAGCCAAAATTACATGGTTGACAACTTAAATATTTTGTGATGTGATCTACTTAATGTTATTTTATATGTAGGTATTATCGGAAGTATTGGTCCTCAATTCTCATTCAAACGTTATCTTTCAAGTTTCACCTTTCTGTGCGCATAATTTAGGAAGTATACCTCGTAGATAGTACAACTTAGGAAATCAATATGAAAGACCAAATGCGCGGTTGATTTTCTGAAGCGAATGTACTGCTAAGGCATCAAGACACATTGAACAAGGACAATGGGACACTGTGACGGACATTCTCTTGTATTCTCTCAGCACTCGGCTTCCATCGTTCAGACTGTTTGCTCAGGCGTTCCTACCAACACTAGCGGACCCTAGCATGTCGACATTGGACAACTTTGTTCTAGCGATTGTGGTAAATTATGCGTGATTGCACACTTGCTTGTGCACTCAGTAATTTTAATCAATAGAGACTGTGCGCGACGGTTTATTTTAGGATTTTTTTATGGTTGAAGAAAGTGGGAAAGACGATTTTAAGAGAAGTCATAATAAAACTCCAACATATAGATAAATGAAAAGATACATACTTTATAACCTCACACCTGTTTCCCATAGGGTAGGCAGAGATCACTGATCTCGAAGGCGCAGCCACACAGAAAGTATGTCTGGCGGGGGCGTCCTTGCCGTTTCATTCAAATTTCATTGAAAACATATGGAAATAAGGTGCAATGTAAAAACACACCGTGGCGCGCCAGGCCACCCGATGACGTCATTCAACTTCATTCGTTATAGAATTGAAAATAGAATAATTTAAAATTTGATTCCGCTGCGCATACATACATTGTACATTGTTAAGAAAACTTATTAAAATCAACAAATGCACTAAATCTATAAATATCCAATCCATAAAAAATGGACATTTAATTATGAATCAATCGATATTCAGCTAAATTGAACAAATGCATCTATTCAAATAGTCGAACATTTCCCTTCTCTGATGGTGCATAGAATCTAATAAACAAGAAAACACAATTTTCATTTTCTCAATTCTCGATCCATCCCTGCCGGAAGTGGCGCATCAGCGTTGGAAACAGATGTGAACTTTTCGCAGCCTCCGCCATGAAATTCATTACCCAGAAATGGCATTATCGTACATTGCATACATTTTTACTTGCTATCGTCAGCTATTTGCTTGCTATCAACATTTCGCCGGTTTTTTGCTTGCTATCAACATTTCGTCGGTTTTTTGCTTGATATCAACATTTCGTCGGTTTTTTGTTTGCTATCAACATTTCGTTGGTATTTTGCTTGCTATCAACATAACAGATCTACAGGTACAGATGATACAGGCTGATGATACAGGCTGATGATGATGATGATGATGATCAACATAAATCTAATTTCTGCTGCAAATGCTGTCCACATTTGCAGCAGAAAGAAGATATGTTCGTACACAAGCGTGAGAGAGATATACATTTAATTGTTATTTCGTCTTTGTGCATTTGCAATTTTCCTACGTCGGCGACGACTAGATGTCTCTTCTAGATATTATTGGCCGCCTCTGCGGAATCGATAACTTTTTGTAGCGAATAAATGGGAAGAATCTGCCGTGAAATATGCCCCGGGTCTGGATTTATTGGATGAGCTGTCGCCGGTCGGAGAACCGCGGCTCAAATAACACACGAGGATGGAGGGAAAGAAATATTTTATGTTTTAATGTAAGCAAACTAGTGGCTTTGTACGAAGTTATGTTAAACGATATAAAGTCTTTCTGAGTTTTCGTTTAAGTTCTTTTTTTTATCGAAATGAAAACAACACGCAATGTTCGCAATTATGACACGTCCATTTGATTTAAGTAAATCGAAATTAGTAATGATATAAAAATATTATCGACTTTTGGAACTTCCTAACGCTAATATTTTCAAGTTGTATATTTTTACCAGAATGCCCCAGAATGGGGGTAATATGGGTGATTTTAACATAAGAGGTGTCGATAAATTTGATTTTACTCATACGAATATCACAGCGTAGTACATGTTTTTAAAATTTCAAAATAACGGACGTTAGAGGTCATATTGTCTAACTTTGAAAATAGTTTTTCTTTAAATTCCATCGAGTGGGGCATCATTGAAAAGGCTATTTCAAATATATGCGACACATAATGGCTTAGAACTAAAACGAATTAAGTAACAAATAAAATGAAAATTCTGTAAAACTCGACTACGAAAAATTAAGAAAATAACAAGGAAATTTGAGCGAAAATGCTGTAGTTAGCATATGTAATGATTCGAATAGATATAGCCCGAATTTCTCGAAACAAGCATTTCTAATAATATTTTGGATGTATTTTTACGAAAATCAAACATTTTAAGAAAATCAAGTCAAAAGTGCGGCAGGTTCTATAAAGTATTTTTACTTGTTTCATCTGCCCATTTTTGTTGAGAGATTCCTTAGTTTGACTGATAAAGAGTGTTTACCCAAAAAAATACCTTGGCACTTACAACTGCGCGTTAAATGCGAGCCTGACTTGTTGTAGGCAATACGTAATACTTTCGGTTTATTTTACCTACGAGTAAGTCAACGTATATGCGATTAAGTACCTTTTCATCTACAACATTTAAGAATTGCTCCATAGTTCTCTCTGGTATTGCCTGAGGAACGTTTAGAAATTAGCAAAATTGTTAATAAACAAATTCCGACATGACAGGACTTATTTGAGCGGGGTAGGTAGCGTCTGACGCAAATAGAGTTTTGGTGGTTGGTAGATTCGGAAACAATTCAGTTTGTTTATTGACGGCTATGTAAATAGTTCGTGTTTTCCGTCCAGTTCAGTGTAGCCGGCGCGAAATGAAGGTAAGCACTGACATGGCACCTAGTTCACCTGGTGTTATGGGCTGACATCACGGATGTTGTAGGTGATGTAGCCAACCGTGTCAAGATTCCATAAAAAAAAAAAAAATGATTCAGTCTGAATTTAATCTAGGCTGTGGAAGTTGCGAGCCCGAAACCCCTTTAGGATTTTCAGGATGCTAATTCTCAATCGTTTTTTTTATTCACTCGTACCATTTTCAATGTTAATAATAATTTTTGATGTTAAATTCTATTATTATGTAGTTGTTTCTTTGTTTCAAAACGCGTTTTGCCTTTGTCATAAACTTGCAAGTGGCCTGGCATAAGAAATAAGTTATTTTTAAACTGACAACAAGCCTCAGTTTATATTTCATATATCACTCACATAATCCTCCTATAGCAGAAGAAAATAAGTCATAATAGGTTCATGCAATTCGCAAACCCCGCATACGACTGATTGTCCATGGGCGTCACTAGACACCTAACGGGTGGCTCGGCGCCGCATGTGGCGCTTACTATAAAAAATCACCGTAATATTAATTCTATGATGCTACAAATAAGCACTTTCAGGATAAACTTACTACATAAATAGTCTAGCAAATGAGTGAGGTTTGTAGGAATGAGAGTCAATTTTCTCTAACGTACTTTTCTAGTACAGATATCAGTCGAGCGAGTCCCGGTGCGGTGGCGGCGGCGGCCGCGGCGCCGTGGTCCCGCGTGTCATTTCCGGCGAAATGTCATATTTCCGGTCCCACAGTACCGTATTTGTAGGACTTTACCCTCAACCAGTGTTGTCTAGCAGTAGGTATCCGGACATTGGAATGATGAAATAAAAATATTTACCTACCTGGGTAATCTCTAATTCACATTAAATGGGAATTATTGTCAGCCTCTTTCAAAAAATTTTTGAAAGAGGCTGACAAATATACTCGCCAACGTACTCGCTTTATGCTTCTTTCTGGTCGGGACGTATTTTTCCGTCGTTGTATTCTCTATTTTCGGCATTGTAAACTACTTAAGAAATGAAATCCTTTATTATTATCCTCCATTTATTATTTTACTTTTAAATGTGTGTATAATAAAGATACTAATCTATTATATTATTTTACTCACAGAGCATCAAATACCGACCGCCGGCGCCCCTCCTAGAGGCGCCCTGAGCGCGATTTCTCTACAACGCCGTTGAAGCCTGTGGGCGTGGCCTATGACTTACATATGTGTGTTGTGCGTGTGCATTTGTTTTGTGCGTGTGCCTAACTTGCTCCTCTTTGTGTGTAGTATCGATACTAGCACACACACACACATACGAAGCGCTAGCAGCACTGCGTGTAGTTTTTGGGTTTCAAATATTATCGCTTAGGGCGTCTCTAGTAGATGCTCTGTGATTTTACTAAAATAATAAATTTAACAATTCTTGGTTGGGAACATAAAATCACCACTAACAGAACTCTTCTTCTGGTCTGAATTATCTGGTTAGTCCAGCTAGGCCAACAATGACAAGCTGATTTCTACCTAGCATCCTCCATAAAGTTATTGAAAGTGTGACGGACAAGGGTCCATTCATTGTTGTCAATTTTTAGGTTTTGAATACCAACATATCTAATTATAACCGTTACACATATATTGCCATTCTAAGTTGTAAAGCTGTCGCGGAAAGACGAAAATATATTTAAATTGAAACATAATGTTGGGAAATTCTGAATAAAAATGATAAAGACTGCGGAAGGTGTACACGCAGAGATAGATATTTCGCCCCCCAAAAAATTTCAGTTTGTAAGTGAAACCTGTTTTAAGATCCGTTAATCAACCGACTTCCCCAGATACTTTTGTCCGCCTATTGTCGAACTGTCATGTCCTTGGCGGTGAAATTGGCTGCGCATAAGGCCGGACGCGCACGTGCAGCGTTTCCGTCGACTGTACTTTGTTTCGTAATTATTAATCATCTAACCATAATATGTCACGAAGAGTTTTGTCAGCCTCGGTAGCTCAGTGGTGCGGTCGGTCGACTGTTATTAAGCAAACCCTGGGTGCGGTCAATACTTGTATGGGTGACCGCTCGACCGTTGGAGGCTGACCGTGGTTCGGATTCCACGTTAAACTGTAGGTCCCTTCCCTTCTTACCTTACTAAGTGGTAGGGTTTATCACGGCCGGGTTGGTACCACCGCACTGAATGAAACGTCGGTCGACACGGCTATGTAAAAAGTTCGCGTTTTCCGTCCAGTTCAGTGTTTAGCCGAAATGACATGAAGGGAAGCACTGACATGGTGCCTAGTTCACCCGGAGGTAATGTAGCCAACCGTGTCAGTTTACATAAAAAAAAAGAGTCAGTATGAAAATAATTATAGCGAAAGAATAGGCGCGCTGGAGACAAAAGTTGCTCGTGCGCGCCGGGCCCTTTACAATCTAACCTTGAGCATAGTCAATAAATTATGCTACAATAAAAAATACAAAATTCGATAACTCAACGTCATAATGGTTCCCCAGCCCAATGGTGCGTGACTTGGCAAGCGTTCACTAGCAAGCTCGCAGAGCGTCGAATGTCAGCTCACTTTATGACAGTTCGGTGTCGCAACCTCTAAGCGTTGTGTTTATGCTAAAAACTTCCCTCCCAGTCTCCCGTCACAGCAACCGGCCTCCCGTATCGAGTAAATGTAGGTTCACATCAAACGAACGACATGCAATCTTTGCCATCATATGTATTGTTCGAAAAGTGAATATTTTGTTTATATGTAGGAAGTACACCCTCTCTCACCTTTACGTAAGTCACTCCTCAAGATCCCGTAATGGTAACTTTTTGAAATTTTGCGACGGGATCCTAAACACATTCATGATTCACAGCGATCACGCGATTCACAGGCAGCCTCGATAGCTCAGTGGTGCAGACAGTCAACTGCCGCTATTGAATATTATGCAACGCTGGGTGCGGTCAGTACTTGGATGGGTGACCACTGACCGTTGGAGGCTGACCGAGGTTCGGATTCCTCGTAAAACTGTAGGTCCCTTCCCTCCTAATCTTACTTGGTGGTAGGGTTTAACCCGCCCGGGTTGGTACCACCGCACTGAATGAAACGTCGGTCTAAACGGCTATGTAAATAGTTTGTGTTTTCCGACCAGTTCAGTGTAGCCGGCACGATCAAAGGCGGAAGCACTGACATGGCACCTAGTTCACCCGGTGTTATGGGCTGGCATCACGGACGTTGTAGGTGATGTAGCCAACCGTGTCAGTTTCCATAAAAAAAAAGCCTCAGGTGCACTCCGGGAGTGCCGGCAGAAGTGAAAACAACACCGTAACATTGCTTAAAAAAAATAATAATTTAAATTTTAAGTTTATTTACTTTTGATCTTTTATTACTTATTATTACATATGATTACTTATTTACTTTGACATCGCGACATCGCGACATCGCGTCAGCGTCATTTTTAAAATGAAACCTTAAGTCATTGCATTAAGGGTTAAGTTAGAGTGGCAAGGGATCTGCCGGCACTCCCGGAGTGCAACTGTTAAGTAGGGTTCGGTAACACGTTTATGTCTGTCCATTCTAATAAGTTCTGCAAAATGAATGCATGTCTGTCCGTTCTACTAAATTTAACATTTATTTCAAAATGAATGTAGGGTTCCGTAACAAATGCATGTCTGTCCGTTCCACTAAATTTAACATTTTTTTTTTAGCAATGTTACGGTGTTTTCACTTCTGCCGGCACTCCCGGAGTGCAACTGTGGCTTTTTTTAAAGGTGTTTCACGAGAGTTTTCCAATCGTTTTGGATTGCGTCCGTTCGCTGGCGTTCGTTCACTATCCTCTTAGCTCTCCTAGATGTGAACCTACCCTGTGGGAATATTGGCACAGATTCCGATGATTTATAGCCGCGGCTTGCTCAAACATTCCCCCTTCCCCTCCTCTCCACCTCCCGCAGACACTTCGGCGGTATTAATCAACTTTCACTCATCAGCGCTGATCAATCTTCCGTGGTAATTGCGAACGTTTTGGGGTTGAGGGCGGGCAAGTGGCGGGTCGCGCATTGGATTGGATGTAGGTGTTATAAACCATGTATGTAAATGTTTAAACATAGGACAATTTGATGTATTTCATCAAATTTTCAACCATTTTTTTTAATTATCTAATAAATATATGATACAAAATTTAAATTCTAATCTATCAATGAAATTATATGTTATATTTTAAAATATTCCATGCATACTATAAGAATACTTTGCTATAACAAAAAACAAAACAAAAATTTTAATCGGTTTCAGAATTATACCGCGAACATTATTTATGTAGTTAAGAAAATATCTGATAATCGATATTTCTCTAACTAGCGTAGCCTACGGTAAACATATAAATGATGTATTTTTTCCTTTATTATTTACTCTAATCATTGCTGAGTAGAGTAAATATGCTGCCATTTGTCATCCTATAACAACAGTGCACGTCGTACATACATATATTACATACATCCCACCATGCCACACGCTGTATCCCAACAATCGGGTAAGCAGAGTAATCGGTGTTGTGCTGCAAGTACTCTCGTAAATTACAGCACAACACCGACCACCACGTTTAGCAATGTATTATGACAAGATAACATTATGTACGTCTAACAATGTTAAATGCCAATCATGTCTTTCGAATATGTTATGTTCCTCGAACGCCTCCATTCAGCCTTTAAATCCAGGGAAGGGACACCCTTCCCTTATCTCTACCACTTAAATCCCGCAAAATG
Source organism: Nematopogon swammerdamellus (assembly GCA_946902875.1). Lineage (NCBI taxonomy): Eukaryota > Metazoa > Arthropoda > Insecta > Lepidoptera > Adelidae > Nematopogon > Nematopogon swammerdamellus. The sequence goes on from OX336345.1 coordinate 11,591,589, forward strand.
GAGGTCCGCCGCCGTTATGGTTTTGTTGGGTTTGTACATCACTTGGCAAGATCAAAAATGTGGGGCCTTCCCCATATTTTTAGGGTTTGTGAGTCTGATTTAGTTTGGCGAACTTCGCACGCAACTAAAACTTTAAAAACAAAAGTTCTATTTTTTAACCTACATCAACTAGTCGGGAAAAGAGGAAAAGATTTCACAGTTATCACGTCATATATGTACTAAATTAATTGTTTTTATTAAATCCCTAAATGTTGAACAGGTTCGTCCCAAATATAGGTCTTCACTGGTGCATTCGAGATGATTGGTAGGTGTATAATGTAGCCTCTGCAAATTCTAAACCATCGTCCATCTCCATATGATCCTAAATATGGCATTAAACAAAAACATGACACTTATATATATCTCCGGGACTATTACCATAGTAAAATGAGACTTTCTGTTTGAACTATGCTATTACGATGGGAACTGGTCTAGCTTAGGCTAAAAATTCAGACGAAGCAAATTTCATACAAAAAATTTACCCAGTAAAATTTGGAAGGTTTTCAGCTCACGCCTAGAATTTACAGTCGGGTAGTACGTCTACGCAATCTTCACGAAAACATATTTCAATTAAGGTTCCGCTAAAATTTAAGTCAACAGAGTGGCGGTATCCAAATTGAGGTTAAGACGAAATTCCCTGCGTTCTGCCTACGGAGGACTTCCGCTATCGGGATTCCTCGAACACGCGCGAAGTAGGCCAATCGTCGGTCGGGCGCGGCGAGGCTGCGAGGCGGGAAGAGCGAATGAATCCGGAAACGAGCTTCCGTGAGCGCTGCGAAAATCTAAATAGTAGGCCATTTCCGCACTCATAACCTGGGGCTTTAGCAATATGCTGCCTTATTGCAACTCTCTACACACGCCGATACAATGGCACGGGAAGTGTTCGGGATCACACGTGCCCGGAGCCAAGAGCTGCGGTCGCCGCGTCTGATAAAAGCATTACCGATGCTCTTCGCGATTTTTCACAAAATGTAGGTGACTATGTCCGCGGTATGCACGGAGAATATTGAAAATAGCGATTCCCTTTATTGCGAAAGCTATGTGGATCTTAGCTTGTTTCTCTGAAGTTAGTTTTGTGAATTTAGTAGATTTTAATTAGTAACCACTATTTTTACCTGCATTTACTTAAACTGCCGGGCCCGGGCGTACCTGCTGCAACGAATCATCTTGGCGGTGCAGCGAGGTAACGCCGCTAGTGTCATGGGAACTTTCCCCTCGTCGGCCTCTTTGGATGAAATTTTTTATCTAGCAAACTGAGGCCGTTGAGGGAATTGCTCTATGACTCTGGCGGTAGGTCAACCCGGATCGTGGTAGTCTCTCGTGTGGCTAATTATTTTCAAAGTTTGTTTATTTTGTTTTAGTTTAGGTAATTTTAATTTCATAGGTAGTTTTAGTTTCTATTTTAATTTAATTACAGTTAAGACAATTTGTATTTTATTAGATATAATATAGAATGTTTTAAATATTGCAAAGCTAATTATTGCTAAATGATATTTTGTTAAAATCTGTAGAATTTGTTAATTAGTGCACAATTTAGTAGTCATTATTTTTTATAAATATTTAGCTCGTGTACGCACTGAATGAAACGTCGGTCGAACGAAACGGCTATGTAAATAGTTTGTGTTTGCTGTCCAGTTCAGTGTCAGTCAATCAGTCAGCGTGTAAGTGTCCACTGTTCAGTGTAGCCGACATGAAATGAAGGGAAGCACTGACAGGGCACCTAGTTCACCCGGTATTATGGGCTGACATCACGGATGTTGTAGGTGATGTAGCCAACCGTGTCAGTTTCCATAATATAAAAAAAATATTCAGCTTTACTGATTTGGGTTATATATATAAATAAAATATTAATACATTGATGACAACGCGTGCAACCAAGCCCGCATAGCTCGAACGACTTTCCACATGCAAACATATCTAAATACTGTTAGTAATAATAGAAAAGGATATCTTAATGGCATCTCTCATAAATCGTAAAGGGACCCGACCATCCCATGGCGTAACGTGCGCCTCGAGCCATTCGCGAATGGTATTGCTCCCTTAGGTACGATGTGTGCGACAGGGGAAGGGAGTCTTCCTTGGGGAGGACTCCCTTGTCTTTGGGTTTCCTTGGAATTGTGCTTCGTTTTTATACCTTCGCCACCACTATGTGCAAAATTATGTTACTAGGTGGTAGGGTTTAACCCGCCCGGTTTGGTACCACCACACTGAATAAAGGGTCGGTCGAAACGGCTATTCAAATAGTTTGTTTTCCGTTCAGTTCAGTGTAGCCGGCACGACCGAAGGGAAGCACTGACGTGGCACCAAGTTCACCCGGTGTTATGGGCTGACATCACGGATGTTGTAGGTGATGTAGCCAACCGTGTCAGTTTCCATAAAAAAAAACCTTAAAGTTGTATTTTTATATTTGAATGCTAAAACATGCGACATTTTGCTAAAACATGCTTTGTGTTTGGATATACAGAAGGTATGTAAGTATACAAGCCACACTACAGCGATCACCGGCCGTCTCTCCCCAGCAGCCCGCGCGCGCTATGTTTCTTGCTCTTTCATGCAAACGAACTTACGCACACAAATGCTTCAGATTGTATACAATAATATATTAGAAGTTTAGATTTTCTAAAATGTTTTTATTTTCCCACAAAAAATGCTTTATGACACCTAATTAAATAAAATAAAATCAAAATATGGTTATTGCCTTTTAAAGCTTTGCAAAAGGTACCTACAATTTAACGCCGTAGGCGTTCTCCTCCAGTCAAGGGTTTAATATATTTAAACGTTAAGAATAATTTCCTTACAGCTATTTTATGAGCAGCAGAATTCTGCAAGTTAATATATAAAAACTCCGCGCATTAATTGTTTTAATTATTGATTTAGATCTGTGGCAACCACGGAAACTTACCATTTAGGTATCATATAGCAGTTTAGGCTGCACACACAATATTTGTATGATACATCATAACATAACGATAACCGAACCTACTTGCTCCAACGAAGTGGCCCAGTAAGGGGAAACTCTAAATGAGTTACCCAACCTAAAAGCCTCTACGAGTATGCAAAAGGCAGCGGAAGACATTTTAGGCAGGCTGCCCTCTTAAGTGGGGCGATTTTTTATTAATTCATACTTTAATGGTGCATGCATAGCCACCCAATAATTTCCTTATTTTGTGCAAGAAAACTCTACATTTACAAGCAATAAAAGCAACAAAAATAAATATAAAAAAAAAACGCGCTGAAAAATGTTTATTTGTTACCAAAATTTGGTTGGTAACAAGAACAGATTTGCAGCACAGACTTATGTGAACAAGTCAAGTGTGAAAATAATATATTCGTATCTTCGACTTTGTGAACTTTTCACCACGTTTCACGTTTTCACCTGCTCATTTTTTTATGTAAAGCGCGACATGTTGCATCGTTACACCTACAAGTCAGGGTCAAACGATTCGATTCGATACAGGTTAATGCTCCGTATAGGTATTTATTTTCACAATAAAAGCTGTTGCAAATACTAAAATTCTGTCAAAGAGCCCATACTCACATTTCACTAGGCCAAGCCAATAAGCCTTTGAATATGTAAAATCTTGCTCCAAAACTATTTTTTTATGACCGGGAGCTTAGTGTCAATAAAAAGTTAATAGTTTTTTAAGGGTTTCAGGGGAAATGGTCTTATCGAACATCGCCCTTATTATTTCTTCTGTCCGCCTGTGCTAGAAAACTGAAAAATCAAAAAGGTATACTTTTTCGAACGACGCAGTGTAGTTCGAAATTATCTATACTTATAAAATAGTTTGTCCTGACTTACTGACTGATATATCAACGTACAGCCAAAACTACTAAGTCTAGTACAATATATATACTTTCGAACTACACTGCGTCATTCGACATTTGAAGTTCGAAAAGTCTATAAAAACATCGGATATTCATAATTTTTGAGGTTTGTATTATTTAAAAAAATTTAACAGTTTTAACCGCGGTCGTATTTTGAGCTAGGCGGCCCAACGTTTCGGGCCAAACGTATGGCTTGGAAATTGAACTTGTGTAGAGCTGTTTCATTTTCAAGTCATTACTCCAAAGGACAAGTTAATTGTAGAACACGATTAAATTATTAAAAACATACAATTTACGTAAAGCTGCGTTAGTTTACGAAGTAAGGTCCGACTTAGTACTAAAGATTATACGAGAATCATCTTTAGGATTAACCCTGTCCCCACAGCAAGTTGAACGCAGCGTGACAAAAATCACAACTATGGGGCCTGAATTTTTTTAACCATCCAAATCATGGATTGTTAGGAAGCTAAATGTCAACGATAATACAAACTGTGATTCAGAATATTATTAATAATGAATCGTTTCATAAAATACCTTTATTAATTTTACAACTAATGGCTTGTCTTATAAAAACGTATCTAAATCTCTACACATCGTGCTTTCTACATAGCTTCATCTCCAGATCGGCTGAGTTGAGTGAGAATACTGAATAGAATTCTGAAAACGTTCCCGAAAGATAGCGTGCTACCACTGAAATACTTTCCATATCCCGCTACAATATCTGCTATGTGACTCGGCAAATGCAATAATGTCTATGCACGTGTGGCCTTAGCCTTGCGATTTCGACTACATGGTGGAATTTGAAATTATGGTATCAGCCCATTCAAAGAACCTAATTATGATAAAATGTGGTCTTACGACTTTAGTGTTCATTATTTGTTTGTAATGGAAAATATTGTACAAAATTAATGCAGATTGAAATATTAAAAAATATTTGTATCACAAATGTTTCAGTCTTTAATTAAACCATCACCTTCATTAGCCAACTTATTGTCCAAGGGCTGCTGATCTTACAGGTTTACGACGCAACCCTAAGTACAGTTTTACGAAAATGCAGTTGTCACTGCAATTTCGTCGCGTTCGGGATTGTTTCCTAGACACTTTATTTACTATTGTTATTGTGCCGGAGTCGGTTGCCGAAATGCTCGGGGTCGTTAAGGTAATGTTTATCTTGGCTGTAAAGTTTGTCGTTGCGCTCGCAGTGATCGTCGTCGTTCAGAGGAATTTGATTTATATGTTTAGCAGTTCTCGAGGTGGGTGACGTTTAATGGAGTGGAGAGAAGAAATTGCTTAAGAATTTTGATAAACTCAGATTCCAAACTAAAAGCTTCTCTAATAAAGGATCGGTGGTTAATCAATTAGGTAATTGCCATTTTAAATGCAAAAGCACCATAATGTCATATCACCATAATTAACTACCTACCTTAAGCAAAGAGTTGGCAAAGACATGAAAGTTCGTTCAGAAAATGGCGGTATCTTTCGGTTAACTCCTGTCAACTGGAAATGTCACTTTAACTTACAGACAAAATGCTAACCGAGGCTTAAGCGGAGGTGGTGCAATAGGCCGCAAAAGAGTCGTATTCTTATCGCAGTACTATAGCTGTGCCCGCGGCTTTGCTCGCGTTAAAGTTGGACTTAGCAGTTCTCTCACTTCTCTCACTTCAAGCACTTCCGATTTTACTGCTCTAACTTTATTCAAGGTTGTGTAGTAGCTTTTGGAGATACTATCGGATTGTATAGATGAAACGACATGTCAATCGGTCGATCTGTTATAGAGATAAAAGCGAACATATTCAAGAAAATAGACTTGTTTTGAAATAATTAAATAATAAATAATTATATAATAAATATTTAAATAATTTTCTTTTCTTCAAGTTTATCTAGATAGGTGTAGACACCGAGCGAAGCTCGGGCGCCCAGGTACTAAGGATAAAACGCAAACCTCATATTACTTCTTGAAGTGCACCGCGTATACAATGTAATAGTCCATTAAGCCCGAGCTCTACTTCTCTATTCAAGCAAAAGGGTGACCCCTATATATACATATTTATAAATTTAGTTCTAAGTGCGGTGACCTAAAGTAGAAACTGAACTTACCACGCCGGTCACGGACGAGTGGGCTTAACACTTGCCCGAACTACGGACACGATGGGAAATATGGATTTAGAAGATTATATTTATACTGAGCCCTAGACAGAGTTCTTTAAAAAAAATAATATTAGAACAATATGTCAAAAGACCTTTTGAAAACAGCGGACAGGAACGAAACTTTCGTATTTTTTATTTATATTATCTATACTAGACTTAACGACTAATTCATTATTATCAATACACGGTGTTAGGTGACACGTGAAAGGGACGGATAAAACACTTAAAAAAAATTTCATTTCCAAAAACAACCTTACGTGTCAAAAATGTGTCTTGTTTCACAGTTGGTAGAATCATTTATTTGTGAAATATAAAAAAAATCCATTTGAATTCTACAAAATGTAATACCGTGTATATCCGGTAAAACTAGATTCAATAAACATCACGAGATCACGAGGCTTGACAAGCATCTATTATTTGTGTAGTAGGTACGAGTATCTACTGGTCATATTACTGACATTCATTTGAATAAATATACCCACCAGTATTATCTTTATTAAATCGGGTTACTATTGTAAGAGCAAGACGCTATATCGAACAGCCTAGCACAGTTCACACTAGAGCTGAATCCCTGATCTGAAAGATAACATTTAAGTAAACGTGTAAATTTATTCTGGCTACCACCAAAATAAATTTACAATAACAATTTCAACCTAGTGTGCGAGTTGGCCAATGTATAATTTCCACTTCTATATCTACGAAGCAGCGGAAGTGCCAGCTCTTCACACCTCGCACTTCCGGTGTCCAAGGACGGGCGCGCCAGCCTTCGGCCCTCTCCAGGGATTTGAGGAAATTTATTTTCTGTCAATATGACCAGTTTGAGAACCCTCTGTTGCAGAATTTGATAAATGATAAAAGTTATATTTTAGTGATGGTTTCGTTAAATTTTTTTTTGTTTTCGGTTACGCTGTACACTAAAGACGACTTACTTTTATCGACGTTTCGCTGCCCGCTCTGGAGACATCTTCAAAACTCGCTGTAAAACCTCACTCGATGTAAAACGTGGTTTCATGTCAGGGGAATAATTTTGACAATAATGTGAAGGAAAAACACTACTTAGACCCGAATTATCTAGATAAATGTCCAAAAATAAAAACGATGCCTGACTTGTATGGTTTATTAGGCAATATTTAGAAACTGTATGCTTAAGGGTTTTCGAAAACAAAACAAAATAATTTTAATAAATGTGATATCTCATACCTTTGTTTTGCCTTGGAAATCCTCTAGTCTAAAATATTATTGGAAAAACAAACCGATAATATAGTTAGTGACAGACGGACAAATATAATCCGACAGACAGCGGATACCCCTGCTGGTGACAGAAAGGAAATTGTCGGTTGAGGGGACCGGAATTTGGCAAAGGGCACACTCTTCCTGTTGAAATTATTGAAGATAAATTTCTAAGCACCAACAGATAATTTCCGAATTTTTAACTTCATCCCACATTTGTCATTTCGCCACCAACTTATTGAATTTGATTATTGATAAAATGTTAAAGTTATATTTTTAAGTAGTGACGTTTAAGTAAGTGTGTGGCTTAATTAGTCTGATTTTAGAGTCACTTTGACCAATCGGCGCTGATCGATGTTCCTTATTTATTACACTGACCAGTCAGCGCTGAGCGGCTACGCGTCGTAATCAGCGCCGGACCAGCGTGACTATAGATCAGCTTTAGAAGATCAATAAAATATAAGAAAACTTGAAAATAGTATAATAATATGATTTTATTATGTTATATTATATACCCCAAGTACAGCTTGGTGTTTTTCAAAAGGGGCTTAAAAAGCTCCTCTGAGGCCGGCATGGCATTCACAATGCCCGTGCATCACAGAATGTCCATGGGCATCATCACAACTACTCATAGTTTTAATGAAGCCACATGCCGCGCTTTCGATAAAAAAATGTCCTTATTCTTGATTTGATACATTTTGCGCATCCGTCATCCCGTATCTAAATTCTCCTTCACCATTTGAGCAGCAGTCATCTTCACGTTTATATAAAAACCTTTTTTTTCATCGGACGTTTTCCGTTCATTTTCTTAGAAAACACCAGGAAGAACTGGTAAGGACACTTTCATCGAGACATAATGGATTGGCTGAAAATGGTAGGTAGTTCGTTTTTGGTCAGTTTCTTTTTTTTTTTTTTTTTTGAGTGGAAAACCTGATTTATTCGGAATTTCTCATGTCAGAACATGACTATTATATTTATAGTTTCTTATATTTTTTACATATACAATATTTCACCTAGTGTTAGTAAGTATGTATTTGTTCTCGTACTTAATTTTTAAGGCACAATACTTAATATTTTTTTTTGTCGCAAACGTTTCGTCTTCTTTGGCAATTACATAAATTTAATATATTTTTTACGAAATTTTAAAGGTCGCAACGTCCCAATCACACTTCTACCTATGTGTGTGAATTTTAAACATTAACATTATTTACTATCTACAAATAGTTAACGCCGAGATGACAGTTCTTCGTTGTCAAATTGAAATAAAAACTGTAATTAAATTAAAATAGAAACTAAAACTACCTATCAAATTAAAATTCTATTTACTTTAATATCGAATCTGAAACTTATTTAAGTAGGTACCTATGCATATTATTCTTCTATTAATCCATGCAAATATCTTTTTTCAATTTCTTACACGCTATTAAAATTTGTCGATATTTAGGACAGCCACAGTAATCCAAGTATCCACAGAAGACAAAATTTTATGAAGCGTTCCTTGGAGTAACATTTTGAATAATAAACTCAAAGCTTACATTAAATAATTTAAATCTAGCTGCCAGAGGTCTTTGGTTCGTTTAAATTTTCGTTGATCAAATCATAAAGCATTGTACACAAATTATGTATTCTGCACACTTCGTCATTTTCTTCTGTGTTTTATATCGAGCTTGTGTCACCAAATTGCTTCTTAAGTTTCTCTATCGAAGACTTGTGAAGTTTCAATTTAATTCAAGGCGATGAAAAATCCAATACTATTCTAGCACCAGCTCGGATACTATCCACGCTGGCCCTAGAATATTATTGGATTATTTTTCTTTCTTCAAGCTTACCGTTAATTCTACTCCGGACTTATTTTTAGGGTGCAGTATCCGTCGTACGGGATCCTATTACCAAGCCTACGCTGTCTGTCTGTCTGTCTGACCGTCCGTCCGTCCGTCCGTCCGTCAGTCCGTCCTTCCGTCCGTCCGTCTGTCTGTCTGTCTGTCTGTCTGTCTGTCCGTCTGTCTGTGCGAGGCCTGTATATCTTTAACCATAATAGGTAGCCCTTTAAAATTTTCACAGAATATGTGTATGGCCGATATAACAACAAATAATAAAAATAAGAAAAAGTAAAAAATTCGCGGGGGTCCCCATACAAGAAACTAAAAAATGTATGCGTGACATCTACCGAAAACAGTATGAAGCATTTGAAATAATCATGAATTTTAACTAATATGAATCATTTCATAAAACACGCCATAGATGACGTGAGTGGCGCTGACCATGACATGGCGATACGGAACCCTCGGTGCGCTTAAATATAAAATTATGAGTTATCTACTAAATTACACTTTTTTGGAGCAATAAAGTATTTCTGTCTATCTATCCGTCTGCCTCTAAACAGGGGCAGTTGCATAATATACATGGTGCACAACTCTGCAAGGTCTGAGATCACAATCTTTGCCAGAGGCTACAACATTATCGGAAAGAGTACGACTAACAAGCACGATAAACAAACAAAGTTTATTTGTTTCGCACCAGAGTTGTTTTATTTCATTACGTTCAGCCAATGATTGGCTGAATTAAAATTATTTTCGTGAAACATTTTAAATTGTCGATTTGCAATGCAAAGGATTTTGAGCGGGGACGGCAAATTAATTAAGTTTAAAACTCGGTCAGGTCACCAACGAGTATGACTTGTCACACTATTTTATCCCCATGCCATTATTTGCGTTAACAATTTGTTACGAATTCGCTCCGATGCACGTTCATCCCAATGTAAATTATTATTAGTAACGTTGGATCTGTCATCAATATAAATAAAACAGTGATGTCGTGTTTTTGTTTGACTTTTGCATACATGTGATTGTGAACATGCACATTTTTTTTTCTAGCTAAATTGTCCAAAAATATTGGGAAACAAAAACTTCTTACGATTTACTCACGATTATAAAACTAATCACAACCGCCCCGAATGGCAGCTAGATACGTCGTTACGGTTGAAAATTTTAAACCAGCATTATTTTAATTCAAGCGCAACGAACCCAATTGGCTTTTTTTCTGACCAAGCAAGTTATCGAGCTTTTTCCTATAAACACAATCACTTTCAGCTTTAAATACTATGGGTGGTGGGACAAAGAACATAAGTCAAAAAAAGGTCGTTTTTGACTTAAGTATACAGAAAAAATCAGAAAAAAAACTATCGAACGGTATTACAGGCATAAGTCTACTGCATCAGAATAGGAAGCTATGAATGTGGCTGCCGCGGTACAAAGAGCCTATTTAACTTATGCTTTTGTACCAGCCACTATTTCTATTTGAATTTAATACTTTCGCTGGCTCTAAAGACTTATCTGTATTTATGCTCTTACTACCGCTACAATAAATAAATATATAATCATATTTTGTGGAGAAAAGCATGTGGTCAAAAAAGCATAAGTCACGGAAAACCAGGAAAAACAGGCAATAACCAAATTTGTAATAATGTATTTTAGAAAGGTATTATAAAATTATATTCATATAAATATTTTGAGCTTAAAACAGTAAAGGACTGAATTTTAAAACGAAATAAACGCTCTCCTGTAAAATCACTTTTTTTGACTTATGTCCTTTGTACCACCACCAAGAATAAATTAATGGATTACAATTATTATAATTGTAATCCATTAATTTATTCTTTATTCTTTATTAATTATTCGTGTGTTAGTACCTACACTACACTTGAATTTGTCATATTTTGTTTTGACAATTACACCCACAAAGAAAGGAAACCTTGGCAGAGGCTTCTTTAACGTTTTTATTAGAATATGTTGTGACTAACTACTTATTAGACACCGCTTAAAGTGTTAAAATACAGTTTAGAGTAAGAATAACTATAGTTTAAGCTTGATTGATTATCTAAACTTATTTTTAACCCCCGACAAAAAAGAGGGGTGCTATAAGTTTAACGTGTGAAACGTACAACGGACCGTCTTGAGGTCTCAGTGCGGGGAATGGCCCACCCGTCTTCCCAAGAGGCTGGGCAGCAAACAACAACAACAAGTTTAACGTGTGTGTGTATGTGTGTATGTGTGTGTGTGTCTGTCTGTGGCATCGTAGCTCCCAAACGAATGGACGGATTTGGATTTGGTTTTTTTTTATTAGAAAGCTGGTTTAATCGGGATGGTTGTTAGTTATGTTTGTGATCAAGTAATCAAGTAATTAAGTAATCAATTAATTAATTATTATAAAGTGGGCCGATTTTCGTGCGGTTTTTTTAAGAAGCTTAAAAAACCCCGACCCTTAAAAAGTCAAACATAATTTCCGTTTACTTATTTAAAAGAATCTGAGGACTGCCAAGTAAATACCTGCTCAGCTTGAGTTTTTATATTTTATTTACTGATAATGATGATGACGATTTTATTTATTAAGTTTTTAAGGGTCGGGATTTTTTTAAATTTCTAATTTAACTTTTTAAAAATTTATAATATACCTACTTTGATACCTAGCATTTTCAAAACGAGTCTTATGTCATCCTTCCAAGTGGGAAAACATTAACATGCATCTTGTTTGTTCTCAGGTGAGCACAACAACACGCGTTCACAGCGTCAGTACTTCCAGAACAATGGCCGCCATGTCACTTGGCTTCATCGTGATGGTGACCCCGGCTACCATCCAGGAAGTAGTCGCCGCATGCACTGGTTGTAAGGTACTATTACAGTGATGTGAGGAGATAGATCAAATAAATTCAAATATTGTCAGTGTTGCTAGACAATAACGTGAAAACCATGTGAAAACAGACACAATTACCTACATATTTTCGTAAACTATAGCTTGATACGTGCGACATAATATGTGAGAGTGGCTCGAACGAGGGCTCGAATAATTCTAATTAAAATTAAATCGCTGTTTCTTTTGTTTAATTTCATTAGTCTCCAGTTCTATTATTACCTTATCAGCTACATTTTCAAAACACTCAGACACATTAATTTCGATTTTGTCAATATTATGGTAATTGAATATCCACTATTCGAGCCACTCTGGCATCTGTCACGCGTATGAAGCTAAACTGGTATTTTAGGAACTGTAGGTTATTTTACCAGTTCTAGGTTCCGAGACCTGACATCGTCGAAGCCTGACATTTATACTTAGGCAAGGAATGTTGATAAGCGCGCCAGGTTGCATAAATCATTAGAAAGGAGAGATACAACTTGCCCAAGGGATTTACTTATTAATAAGAAGAAAAGTGACTTGACAGGTTTACGTACGAGTAATTCTCTGTGGAACACACAGCTACATTTCAATGTATCAATTACGTCAAGGTTTGTTTGAGACATGTTAGGGAAATACCTGTGGAATTTCAGGGAATTTATGTTGAAGAATTTTCACTCAAGTTGTAAATCTCTACATTATACATAAATACCACACGCTCTATCACGGCAATCAGGGTAAGCAGAGTAATCGGTGTTGTTCTGCAGAACTCTGGTAAATTGCAAATCAATAGAACTTTAAAATACACTTAGAAGCATATAATATAAATATATTGTGTTATATTACTGCGAAACAGAGAAAACCTTCTTCAGGACCTTTTTAAACAGGACGTCTGTTGATGTTTGCAGGAGTGCAAACATCAACTTATATTTATTTTTAAATTATTTTCTCTTCCAGGTGCCGGCATCTCTGGATTTCATAGTAACCTGGTTGGCGCTCAGCAATAGCTTCTGGAATCCATTTCTCTACTGGCTCCTCAACAGTCACTTCAGAAGGATCAGTAACGAGCTCACACAGTTTTACGTAACTACTTTCACTTATTCACTATCACATCACTTACATAGATGTCATGTTCGACCATAAACTGATAAATATCATGGACCAAGCATGTTATGACACGTTTTAGAGTGTATTGCTCTACTCGCAAATATTTCAGCCCATAAGTATGACGTTCAATGTGCGGTGCTTCCTAAAATTTCCAATCTGTTAGCATTGACGATAAAAAAACTCTTGACAAACAACACTGATGAATAATTATTAAGGCCGGTAGAGTTAAATTTAAATGATTTTACATCCAATGTCTCGTCTTTCAATAATTATTTTCAATTACTTTCAATATTTAATTTGTTTTAATAATTATTCTAAAAACCTCAAAAAATAGAAGCGCTAAAGATAATCTACAGACCGCAGACGAAATTGGCTCAAGACTGGTGTTACTTACGCCGTTATCTGTTTCTACTACCACAAGGCGGAACACGAGCGTAATCTAACACTAACCACATGATGTCTGGTGTCTGCATACATTAAAACTATTAAGGCCATGTGGTACTGCTAACGAACCGTCAATATTGCTGGCAGCCGCCAGGTCGCGGCGAGGGTGCAATGCAATGTTAATGCGCTCTGGATAACGGTAGTTCAATACAATGGTCTAGCTAAGTGATAGACAGCGCAAGGTTTAGAATGGGCTGCCTTCTATACTTTACGTTATCTGATCGCCCGGATAATGTGGTGTACGTTCTTAGTTTGATGTAAAGAAAACTTTGATTACAGCTCTCCCTGCCCATATTTTTCCCCCAAGTACCTCATCGGATCGGATCCTTCAAGAGATACGTGAATAGGCATCTGTCAGGCCGGCGTGGCATTCGCAACCCCCACGTACGACCGGACGTTTTTTTTTTTTTTGATAGCGCGACATATGGCGCCGAGCCACCCATAAGGTGTCTAGCGACGCCCATGGACTTTCGGTCGTACGCGGGGGTTGCGAATGCCATGCTGGCCTGACAGTGCCCATTCACGCCCCTCTTGAAGGACCCGAGACTGTACTTGGGGGGAAATATATGGGCAGGGAGAGCGTTCCAGAGTTTACCGGTTCTGTAGAGGAAAGATCTGCAGAATCGATTTTTACGCATCCGCGGTAAATCCAGCGTGTAGGGATGCAATCCCTGCCCAGTGCGCGTGGTGCGGAGGTGGAAAGGGGACGGCGGGATCGCATAAAACAAACATCCGAGCACTCCCCATGGAATAAGCGATAGAACACACTTAGGGAGCCGACATCCCTACGGTGTTGCAGTGGTTCTAAATCGCGGGACACTTCGGGGTCACCCACTAGTCGCACGGCTCGACGCTGGATCGAGTCCAGAGGCGCAAGCTGGTATTTAGCAGAGCCATCCCACAGGTGCGAGTAGTACTCCAAGCAGGACCTGATCTGCGATTTATACAGAAGCAGCTTTTGGTCCGGCGTGAAGTACCGTCGCACCTTATTGAGTACGTCCATGAGCGTTGTTAAACACCTTATGGCTGGCTCGGCGCCCGCCACATGTCGCAGTTTCAATAAAAACACTTTGGAAACGTAATATCAGTTTTATTGATTCATGTTTATTATAGTAGGCATAAGGAGTTATATTTTTCAAAATTTAAGTGCTTTGAATCTGGGACATGCTTAATTTAATCAAGAAACATAATAATTTCGGACACATCCACTATTATATTCCCGCATGACATCTTCTAAACTCCTGATTATGCAGATCGTAGCATTCCAAGCGTAGAAGCGAGGAGGTCGGGGCGGCAGCATCTCCTGCCGCCGCCACTCGTTAGTCGGCGCTCCCACCCCCTCCCTCCCTACACCCGGTCTGGCTTTACATTTCTCACATTCAATTTACAAACTGCTACCCGATTGAATACCCTGAACGGTTCGACTGACACTATATTTAATGATGTGTCCCCTGTCCGGATATGAATCGAACTACTTTTCCGTTGCAGGTCTGCTGCAGACGAAAGGATCCACTAGCAGGCTTCGAAAAAAATAAAGGCTGCTGCGGGTCTTCCACGCCATCTGACGCTCCACCACAGCTCAAGGGGGAGATTGAGGGCCTAGGAGAAAAGTACTGGGGAGAGATCCTCGAGCGCACCGTCTCTTCCTCGTCTCTACACGCCCTTCAGAAGGCTTGTCATCGAGATCCGCTTCATTGGAACGGGTCCCTGAAGAACTGCTCGGCCAAGACCACCTGCAAGTACGATCCGAGATACTTTGACTGTGCACAGGAATACAGGCACTTCGACCGTGGCTCAGCTTTCCGCATCGACGTGTGTGGACAGCCGTGCAGGAGTAAGAACTCTGATTTCTGCCTGTTCCGGCCGCCGCCGCTAGAGTACTCGCGTTCTAACCTAAGCCTCGACGAGAACAACTTCAGCAAATGCAACGGCCGCCTGCCGGATTTGTGAGAGTTTCGGGCTTGCCCGGTCTTCGGGCATCGCAGTAACAGCGGCGGCATATACCCCATAGAGAGGTTCAACACAAATATTCACTGGCGATTTGACGACGTCGCCGGGTTCGAGGAGGATCTGCACGCACTCGAGCAGAACCTCGACAGGATAAGAAGCCTCAGCTTCGAGAACAAGAACTTCGGTCGCGACGACGACAATCTGCTCGAGGTGGAGATGAACGACGTGGCCGCCGGCGGTGCAGACGAAAACTCGGAAGAGGAAGATGAGTACGAGGCGGGTTCCAGGGAGGTCGGCGATGGTGGCCGCGTCCCGGACGAGCGGAGCGAGTGCGCCGCGCACAAGTTCTCGCGACACTCGTCGCTTTCCAACAGGGAGTTGGACGTTATCAAGGAAAGTTCGCGCAGCTCGAGCGACACAGAAGTGACGCTAACTCGATGATTCCACAGGCCGTGCGGGCCGAAGAGACGCTTGCGACGTACCGTGACGTTTGAGGACTCGGTGAATGTTATGAAGTGAAGTTGTGCTACGAACATGACGCCCCTTACTGGATCGCTAGTGATCTGTGAGGAGCCGCGGTGCGGGCGCACCACGTATGCAACTCGAAGCTCATTCGACTGAGTCAATAAATGTGTTAGAAGTGTGTTCAAAAATTTAATCGTGGAAATATACTAGTGGATACTGATTTCCGAAGTGTATCTAGTTTAAGTTACGAGTATGTACTCGTATGTGTCTGTGTACAAATTTACATGCCGAGGTTAATATGATGCGGGGTGGCGGCAAGTCACCTGCACTCCGAGCAGTCTACCCAGCGTACCAGTTTCTTACTGTTAGTCCTCCGCCTGTATGAGCATTTATCTCGGTGGATCCATATCGTGGCGGCCACACGTGTGCCTATATGTATATCAACAGGCTGCCACGTCGTTTCGCAAATCGTGTTTATCGTGTGCCCCGGACTGGGCCCGTGTTGACTCTAGCCAGTAGTATTGGTTTAGTGTTGTAGGCGGCGCCTCCACTGTGGACCACAATGATAGAGTGTCCCCATCGATAACCTCTGTAGTATCAATCGATGTATGTACCGAAAATACAATTTTAAGTAGGCAATGCCTAAGCTTATAGTTTGAGAGTTGTGGTTTTAAATTTTCAGGCCAATTATAAATAGGTTTACCATTTTCTGTAACCTTTTGAAATAATTATCGTTGTATTCATTGAACTCACTCCTCAGAATAGACCAGTGGAGGCGCATGCTGAATTCTTATGACATTTATACACGTAAGATCCTAGTTAGAAAACTGAAAATTTTTGCTAGAGATGTGACAAGTTTTCTTAATCAGAGTGGCTCCGATGTTTGTATGTAATTAATTAATACCCAATCGCACAATATTTTAATGTATTTAAAATCAATGTATTATTTCCTAGTGATATTCGAATAACAGTCGTTTTCCGAATATCATCTATACGTACCAACTTGCAATAATTGTAACATGTAATATTTGGCGACGACTGAATAAATGAGATAGTAAGGTGACAAGGTTTTACTTTAACCCAATAAAATTACATCCATTTTTTTCCTCCCGTTTTTAATGAATTTATCTACACTGCACGCAATAATTTCATTAAACCGGAACAATTTGTTCCACTACAACCTGAAATTACAAACGAGGCTATAGGTAACTACCCATATGTAGTGTATCTACATACCTCTTGCACACAGCAATAATAATTTTAAACAGACTGAAAAGCTATCGGAAAACGCTGCTGTGGAAAGCCACGAAGAAGATCAAACGACCAGCCATTCATCCTCCAGTCCATTTCTAATCTGCAAGTGATGCAAACCAACCGTTTGCAGTTAAGAAATGGAGCAGAAACAACTGAAAAGGCAGGACACCCTGGACATTCATTAGAGGAATTGTAGCAGTGGTCACAAACCGTTCTATATCTCAAAAATCGATCAAGTGCGAGTTTTACTCACGCACGGAGGGTTCCGTAGATCCGCTATACCATACCTGTCAAAAAACCATATCCGAATATATCTTTAGTCTGTCTGCAAGCAAAGGGGACCCCTTAATTTTTTACTTTTTTCTTTTTTTATTATTTGTTGGCATTGCCGTCGAGACGGACGGACGGGCAGACAGACAGACAGACAGACGGCGTAGGCTTAGTAATAGGCCTCCGTAAGGATACGGAACCCTAAAAAAAGGTATAGGAATGAAATAAAATAAGTTTAAAAAAGGATAGGTTAGCAACTCTAATAGTAATATGATACTCGCACGTTAAAATAATCCCATTGTCACACATTAATCCCCCCACCACCGAATCGGGACGGAACATCAAATCCACCCCAAGAAAAGATATCAAATCAGTCACACAAAACCTATTCACTATTGTGACTTGTCGACACCCGTTAGAGCAAGGACGCCCTCTCGTGAGCGGAAATGACGTGAGGCAACCGAAGCGAGATAATACATTCATATGTGACAAAGGGAATACAAAAAATAAGGATATACTGTAGAAAGTGATGGATGTGTCGGTATTGTCTATGACTCGGAGATGGGAAGGGTTAGTACTATTACACAAGTGCCGGGTGGATTTGCCCGGCGGCGCGAGTTTTACTCGCGAACGGAGGGTTCCGTAGATCGGCTATACCACCCACACCTGTCAAAAAACCATATCAGTCTATCTTTTGTCTTTCTACAATGCAAAATGTAAAAGCGTGTGGCGCTATCTATTATTCAGTAGCGTGACTAATCGATTCTTAGCACGTTTATTGTATTGGGACTCAACATTTTTTTTCCTTTTCGCTTTTTTTTATTATTTGTTGGCATGTCCGCCATAATAACATATTCTTTTAAAAAATTTCAACCGGCTACCCATTATGATTCAAACTCAGACGGACGGACGGATGGACAGACAGACAGATAGACGACGTAGGCTTCCGTATGGATACGGAATCCTAAAAATACGCCTAAATGCAATATTTTATTTAAGCCGGTATGAGTGTCTTAGAGTGGCCACAGCACATGCTCTGCCAGCAATATGACCAATGGTGCCATACTGGAGACTTCCCTTTGGATTGCTTGCTATAGTGGACTAGCGGAGAACACCGCCGAGGCTGCTATGGCTTGTGCCTTTACTTCGGTATGATGGTGTAAAACTTAGTCTGCACAGTACAATTTGAGCCTACCACCGATTAAGTAGGTAAGTACATCGGCAGAAAGCAGTGGTACCGCTAAAGGCCGAGAGGACTGGAGTAAAAATTGTAGAGGCGTATGTCCAGCAGTGGACATACACCTAAAGCAGTGGACATACGGCTAATACTCCATAATGCGCTGACGCATGACAAGGTAAGGGAAGGGACCTACAGTTTTGCACTGGTTACGAACAGGGAATCATTCGGTGTAGGTTAGTTTACATATATAAATATTTCACTCAGAAAAAAAACTTATTGGTGCACATTGGCCAGATTCGAACCTCAGACTCTGAGATCAAGAGTCCGACACCAAAAACGCTATTAGAGTGCCGGATTGGTGAGGAATGATTTTTCTCTTTATCTATCTGAACTGGGCACAAAATATCTGCAGAGATAACGACTGCTGTTTGCCGGCCGCGGAAAAACTATTTGAATCAGTCTGCTGGGCGTCCCCCGTTTCGTCAAGCCGAAGACAGAAGATCCTGAAAGTCTATATTCATCAATTGACATCAACAGGTCATTCAAGATGATAATGTTGTTGTTGTTGTTTGGTTTGGGGTTGGCTTTAGGCCTGCAAACTAATCCCGCTTGGTTGGGGACCTGCGTGCAAAACCCCGCAATCTCCAGCTACCCCAGCCAGCCTATGTCTTCCATGAAAGCGACAAATCGACCGGGGTGTCTGCAGACCGCTGCAACGGAAGATGGAGAACGGAGTATGTCCCTTCGAAGATGATAATGACGATAATATGTAACATCGACAGGAAATAAATAGGTAGTGACTAAGTATTGAATGAACCATATCGCGACTATAGCGATACAAGAAAAAATACTCTAATTTGGTTTATGCATCGCACGGAAAACATTATAATATTACGGAATAGGGAAAAAGGAGTCCTCAAAGAGCTCGCTTCTCTTAGTTTGACTTCTTTTACATATCTGGTACAAGCTGTTTCGTAAACTATGAAGGATAGGGACTAAGTAGCGCTAATACGACTGTGTCTTAAATACTTTAATGTTCTACCTGAACTGTAGAGTAATAAATTCAGTAAATTGGTAATGGCATCTTAGTCAGGATAAGACCATCCCCTATCGTATTGAGTTATCAAACACTCATCAAGTTTACCTAAAGGTTTTCACAATTTTAAGCTTGTTCCAGCAAAGAAATTAAATGAGTAACCCAACAGAACAGCGATCGGCGGGTGTCATCTCCCGGCCGGCCACCGCGTCTTCCTTACTCTGTGGGTACCTCCAATTCAATTCTACCTGATAAAGCAGTTCAACATTTTTGCCAGAAAAAATAGAATATATCTAAATTATTTATTGCACACAATTATAACTTTTATTTCAAGCTTTTTTAAAAAAAACCGCATGAAAATCGGTCCACTTTTTAAGATAATTAATTTTTTTATTACTAATTACTTGATTACTTGATTACAAACATAGCTAAGAACCATCCCGATTAAACAAGCTTCCTAATAAAAAAAACCGCATCCAAATCGGTCCATCCCTTTGGGAGCTACGATGCCACAGACAGACACACACACTCACACACACACACACACACACACACACACACACACTCACACACACACACGTCAAACTTATAACACCCCTCCGTTTTTTTCGTCGGGGGTTAAAAAGTACACGTACAGTGAATAGTATTTTTACGAAAAGAAACAAGAAATACAAGGCGGACTTATCACTGTAGGTGATTTCTTCTAGTCAAACTTTGTTGTTGATTGGAAGAATCAAAATTAAGTAGGTATAACTTAATGTATAGGTATTTTACAGATCATCCAATGAGTTGAGTATAATCCGTGATATTTACGTTTCCACAAATTATTAAACTTTCCATCATTTTCCCATAGAAACCTAGATATGGGATGATAGTTCAAGCTGATAATATACGTTTTATCTGACTGGAAGTATTCTATTTTGCTCAAGGCTTATTATAGTATCTGTAATCTCGCGCATTTGATCTAACGACAAAACTGCCAGCAAAAAAAAAACAGTAGGTCCTCGTACCTGAGGAATCTTCATACTTTTTAAGTAGCATGCCTTAAAAAGCTTTACACCACGGACTTACCTTACTTTAATACAGCCTTTGTCCGCGGTCCTGTTTTTGTGCAGTTGACGGATGGCGTTTTGACGGAGAAAGATGACGGATGACGAAGACGGATCTCGTTTGTCCACTGCGTACATCCGATCCCGGACGAAACAAATGCTCAAGCGTGCAACAACGCGCACCGGACGTCGTCGTCGTGGATAAGTCCACATGCGTTTTGTATTTCCACTACTCCGGACAGAGTTTTTGACGGACCGATGATGTAGTTGTTCACTCGTTCAAGCCGAATTCGGTGTCGGTCATGACGGGTCTCAGATGCCAGAAGCCTAGTGGATGATTGACGGATCATCCACTAGGCTTCTGGCCGAACGACGGACGAATGTCGAATGACGGCCGTGACTATTGGACAAACGGTGTTACTGCTCAAGTTAAGAGACACAAGAGTATACTTACCAGCTACACATTTGAGAAATTTGCTTACGTACGTACGAGATACCTTACGACTTGTTGAGCCGTAGCTAATTAATAACGCCTCACATAATATAGACCGAGACGGAGAAGATCGCAAAATTATAGATACATCAGTATTAACAGGCGTTGACCATCAATGGTACTGACTAATAATGGTACAAGTGGTCCGGAAGCGTTTAAAAGTGAGGAAAAGATTAAAATAAAAAAGAGCCGTTTCAAGAAACCCTATGCATATTATTTTCGATTTATCATAAAGAACCAATTAATCGGGTTTACTCCTATTTCTTGGCACCGCTAGGGTGTGGAACTGTCTCCCAGCGAGTATTTCCCGAATCCTCTAACCTGGGTGTCTTCAAACGTATCATCGGGCTAGACAGCCTAGCAACAGTCCGCAAATCTGCTGACATAGCGCCTCACTGAGCGTGGTTTCGCGAGGAGAGGGGTTTTTGGCTCTGTCGACAGTACCATTAGTTCCTCGACACAGCCACCCATGTTGGTTTACATTAAAAAAATATATAAATAAGTAGGTACACCACAAAATGTATTTATTTTACCCTAAAAAAGTATTCTAACCTCATTCCAAGCCATTTGTTATTAACGATATGTAAATACAATTTGTCATAGTTAGGTGAGTATACATAATTTAGCAATGTACTTATATATAAATTTATATTCTAATTTATGTACACATTGCTAATCCGTTAACTTTACATTTCGATATTTCAAACAGATATATCTAAGGTTTTTATGAATTGATCACACACAGGCACTACTGCCACTGATCATTGAAATAAGACTATAAAAAAGTGTTGCCAATAAAGCGAATTTTCCGCAGGATTATCATGTAATATTGACGCGATCAACTGTAAAACATCAAGTAGCAACTGGTTACTGTCAAAGCTCATAAAAATACACTGTTTTAACTTGTTTACTCTAGCAGAATATAAATGAATCAAATGAGTCGTTTAACCTCACAGTCAACAATGTTAAAACCGCTCACACACGAAATGGCTGTTAAAATGCTCAGATTTCTTTCACTTCTGACCGTACTACTCGTCCCTATTTACGTTAGCCTGTACGTTTACGTATATAAGCTAGTCTATTCATGAACACATTGGTACACACCGGATACAAATTAGTTGAGTCGTTCTCAAGTTATAAGTTAACATACAAATATATAATGTGCGTACATAGACGTACGTACGGCAGACGCTTCATTTTTAAACTACGTAGAGAAGAGATAGAGAAACTAAGTTTGATTTATCATCGTTAAATCATAAAATCTTTTGTATGACATTTTACAGACCGGTGCTGGTGAAATTTATAATATACCACTCTTTACAAATCGCGCGCCCAGATTTTACTCAGCACAATACTGTAATTAACCCCGGCGCCAGCGGCACAATCGGGGCAACTTTTTACTTTTTTAACCATCAAAGCTTGAGGTGAAACTGAGCCGCGCTACGCTTCGCTGTCTCAACGTTTTTACGGCTTATAATGAGTTTTTGGATTTTGCTCTGCCGCTGTGGAACTTTCGAGAGCCACCGCGTTGCTTGCTAGCGAATGCGCCAACTCAGGTATATGGAAAACAGTTTGACAATACTAAATGTTATCACTTTTATCAAAATTGGTTGTCATTATTTTTCAAAAGCGCAATATCACTTTTGTGTGCTTTTCTACAAAGCTGTATAGAAAATACATAGTTCAACAGATAATTTTTAAAATGGTTACAAGCACCCAGACGGCGCTAAGCACGTTTGCGCACCACAAAAACTAAAAACGTTGAAAAAATTAATTTCTTCAAATACAATACAATAATACAGTATAATAAATACAATACATTTCTTGTATGGGGGCATACATGCCCCCATACAAGAAATTTATTTTTTTCCCAAAAAATTTTTCTTTTCCTTTTTTCATTATTTGTTGTTATATTCGCCATAATATCACAATATATTCTGTGAACATTTCAACCAGCTAGATTTCACGGTCCCAAAGATACAGCAGTAGGACAGACATACAGACAGAGTAGGCTTACTAAAAATTAGACGAAACCAGAGATGTAAAAAAATTTACTTATGAAATTGAATGCATGCTACCATTAAATGGTAATTTTCTATCTAACTTACGAATGAGTGTGGTTGTGTGTTTCCATTCCCGTAGTTAAGTTACGTATGTCACAACGCAACACACCCACGATGACGCGACGACGTCGTCTGAAAATTATGAGTTTTTTTGGCGTTGAAGACTTGTTTGAGAGTAAAGCGAGGCTGAATGGAAAATAACAAGGGAACACGAGGATAACGCGGGAACGCGGGGGAGTTTCGAGTAAAACTAACACAGAGTTCTTTATGTACATCTTTATCTGGGAGGGGCGGCAGTGCCCCCGCCAAGTGGAGCAAACACGGCCGTACCATCCTTTTCTCGAAGCAACTCAGTACTTTTCCAATGTTCCAATGTCGTAAATAGCACTCCGGCAAAATGCTGGAAATTTCTTAACACACTCGGGATCGGCAAGCAGGCTACTCCAACGAAACCTAATATCAATATAAATGCATTGAATGCCCATTTCACAACCCCACCAGTCATCATTGATGCTATGCTTAAATCGAACACTCTCCTTCAGCTTTCACAGCTGCCGATACCCCAGTATAACCCCTTTGTTTTCAACCCAGTTACCGAACGTGAAGTTAAGAAGATCTTTCTCTCCATTACCACCAAGGCAGTTGGAGCAGACGATTTAAGCCTTGATATGCTGACACCAGTGTTAGATGAGCTGTTACCCATTATCACTTATATCCTCAATCAGTCTCTGGTAACAAGTTCGTTTCCTAGCATCTGGAAAAAGGCTTTTGTCATCCCTCTGCCTAAAACGTCCAATCCTGTTTCCTTTAGTCAGTACCGTCCCATCTCAATATTACCTGTCCTATCAAAAATCCTGGAACGCATTGCACACCAGCAACTGTCTGGATTTCTTTCTCATAACAACCTTTTGAACCCAATGCAATCTGGGTTTCGACCTTCTCACAGTACTGTTACTGCACTTGTCAAAGTCACTGACGATATCCGTCTAAGTATGGAAAACAAAGATCTCACTGTTATCGTGTTGCTTGATTTCAGTAACGCCTTCAATGCA
Organism: Nematopogon swammerdamellus; assembly: GCA_946902875.1. Taxonomy (NCBI): domain Eukaryota; kingdom Metazoa; phylum Arthropoda; class Insecta; order Lepidoptera; family Adelidae; genus Nematopogon; species Nematopogon swammerdamellus. The sequence goes on from OX336345.1 coordinate 11,615,865, forward strand.
GTTGACTTTGATATCATGGTGGAAATGCTGAGGTCTCTTAACTTATCTCCGCAGGTAATAGATTGGTTTGACTCATACCTTCGTGGTCGCCAGCAACGTGTTAGAAATGACAATGACTTCTCTGATTGGTACGATCTAACTGCTGGTGTTCCACAAGGTGGCGTGTTGTCTCCACTACTCTTCGCAATTTTTATAAATTTTGTCTCCAAACTCTTAGTTTCTTTCTACCACTTGTATGCCGATGACTTACAGCTATATCTGGGAGGTAGTATTGACGACATAGCTGGAATCATTGATGTGATCAATGCTGATCTGGCCACCATTTTTGGCTGGACCAGATCCTTTGGACTCATCGTGAATCCGAATAAGTCTCAGGTAATGATTGCCGGAAGTCCTCGACTACTATCGAGGATTGACCGCGCTTCGTTGCCTGAGATTATGTACAACGGTACTGCCATACCATACGCTAGGGTTGTCAAAAACCTGGGAATCCTTATGGATGACACGCTATCTTGGCAGGCTCAGGTCAACGAGGTCAGTCGAAAAGTCTATGCTGCGGCGCACTCCCTGAGACGGCTTCAGAACCTTCTTCCGACCACTACAAAGACAATTTTAGCACAATCGTTGCTTCTGCCCATTCTTGATTATGCAGATGTATGTTACCTGGACGTTACTGAGGAACTCCTGGATAAGCTTGAGCGTCTGCAAAACATGTGTATACGATTCATTTTCGGACTACGCAAGTACGACCATGTTTCAGAATATCGCAGACGTCTCAAATGGCTCCCAATCCGTTACCGCAGGAATTCCCACATTCTTAGTCTTCTTTACTCATGTCTTAACAACCCCTCTGCTCCCGAGTATCTATCTTCCCGTTTTCAGAACCTATCTTCTCACGGTGTCCCACTTCGGTCTAGTCATGACAATATTTTAGTTATCTCCTCTCATAAAACTGGTTTTTATACCAACTCATTTTCTGTTCACGCAGCTCGACTGTGGACTTCACTACCACACTTTATCCGACATTGTAAATCGCTTCCCTTATTCAAAAAACACCTAAAACTGTATTACCTCCGTCAATGTGAAGTAAAAACCTAAAAAACAAAAACCACTTTTGTTCCATACTTACCTGGATGGACAAGTATGTATGTATGTATATTTATTTGTATATAATATTGTATATATTTAGTAATTTATATGTATTAAACATGTATGGCTTATATTTTACTAGCATGTACTTATATGTATGTATTAATAAGTATTCTTATTATTAAATTTATCTCCAATTGTCACGCAACTCTTTTGCTACTACCTACTTACATTCCACTATATTATCGAATCTCAAACATCCAAAGGTTGACTGTAAGAAATCTCTGTAAGGGATAAGTCCGCCTTTGCACCTTATGTAAATTTTCCAATGTATTTGTTACTGTTTAATGTTTACTGGAGCAATAAAGAATTTTCTATCTATCTATCTATCTACTTTTGGCCCCTGTGTCTTTGTTTTTACATATTTATGTTAACTTTAGTTTTATATCCTTCGCATGAATGCGTAGAACGGAACTTAATTTTTAGATTATATTCTTTTCGATTTCCGTATGGTATCTTTTCTTTGAACATAATATGTTGCTCCGTTGATATAGCCTTTAGAAGATAACAATTTTTAGTTAAAAACTGACTCTAACCCTTGAAAGTAACTTCCAACATATTTTATGCAAATTTAAAAGTTTGATGATTGTCTGATGGATCCTATCATCAGAACTTGACCAAACTTATATGGGACGACCCCTAAAGTAACCCCTTTCTAACAAGAATAATCAACCCATGTGGTAAATAATTATCGATTAACCAAAATAAAAAATAAAAGATTCAGACGAACTGAGAACCTTCTCTTCTTTTAAGTCGGCTAAAAATATTAAAATAACAAATTGAAATGCGAATTTTATTGAATTAAAAAAAATCTTCTCTAATATACAGCTGTTTGTTTTGACATGAGAGATGACAAGACATACATACATATCATTCAAGCAAATATTTAGAATAGATAAAACAATACCTCTCGATTTGTATTATACGTGATTATAAGTATAATCATTTTTGAGTTTTTTATAATTTTCTTGGCTAAAAAATGCACAGACGCAGATTTTTCCCACGCACTCCCCGTTCATAGATCCCATCTTCTTGCAGTACTCGTCGCACTCAGAATCAGATGTACAGGGGAATGGCGGCGACTGATCTTGCAGTCCTGTGAACAGTATCAGTCAGATAGGGTCAAATTTTACTAAAAATTATGAAAAAATGGCTTCTGAAAAACTAGATGGCTATAAATAAATTAGTCAAACGTTTAAAATATTTATGTTAGGGAATATTTTCTGTAAATTGTAAACGTTTATGATTTTTGCAAAATGGCTCCGGCACTTATCGTTTCACGCATAGGTACAATTTACGAAAGGACAAGGTGCCGTTCTAGCAAGCCTGTCGCCCTTTAAGGGCGACAGGCTAGCCAGCCACTTCTTACTTTGGCGCTGTCCTTCCACCGAGTCATGCAGCAGGTGGGTCTTCCGTGCCTTACTTTCTGCTTGATAGTTACATTATTTACTTTGCTAAATGTGGTGGTCGGTGTTGTGCTGTAATTTACCAGAGTTCTTGCAGCACAACACCAGTTACTATGCTTACCCCGATTGTCGGGATACAACATCTAGTATGAATTTTTTTGTTTTGTTTTATATGGAAACTGACACGGTTGGCTACATCACCTCCAACATCCGTGATGTCAGCCCATAACACCGAATAACTAGATGCCATGTCAGTACTTCCCTTCATTTCATATCGGCTACACTGAACTGGAACGGAAAACACGAACTATTTACATAGCCGTTTCGTTCAGTGCGGTGGTACCAACATGTAATTGACGAATAGCCTATATAGCAAGCAAATAACTTATTTCTTTTATTCACATTTGCATAACGTACCAACTCGTGGTCCATGACAGACACTATTGATGCACTTGCGAATTATAAAAACGAAATGTAATAATAGACAAACCTTGGCCCCCATAATGTTGATTTTTTGCTTCCAGCACACCACAGAACAAAACACAAAAAACTAAAATAACAAACATTGTCTTCTCTGCTCTACGCTTCTTAGGACATCCGAGACGAAATAATTCTAGGTCACACTGTCAACGCACGTCAGTTACTGATTTGACAAAGCTATCAACATTTACTTGATCCCTGACCTTTCATTTGTACCTAACATGGAATAAAAAGTAGCTGGAAGGTCCATGGACAGGCCGTACTTCTGAATTTGTACTGAAACTACGATGACCATTTTTCTTACGACAATTTTTAGTCCGTACTATAAAAGTAGTCTCCTCAGACATGTCTCTACACTGCTGCGTCGTCTGCACTGAGTCATGCGATCTCGTGCCTAGAATAAAGTAGCCAAGCCATCCAGTCTTTATTTATGGAGCGCCGACCACGCCTCATTTTCCCCTCTAACCACCTCAAACGCTCTGTTGTACCTTCCTAATTACTTATTTCAACTTATTTAATTACTAATGCATAATGTTATTTTTCTTCCCTTTATCTACAACATCAACTACGAAACCAGAACAATGTTTTGCCGGTTAGGGATGTTTTGTTTGTCACATGTTTTATTGTTTGAATTATGTTCAAAAAGTGAAGTTATATAGCAGAAATAAGTCGTTGTGTAACAATACACCAGTTGTGTCACCCGCTCATTCATTAATTATCATGTGGCATACTTAGTCGGTCTTTTAATTATCCCGGCCTACTACTACAAACTACCTTAAATATATGTACAGCCAGACAAACACTATCACGACATCGTTCTAACTGAAGTCCTGTCCAAACACACTTACCAAGTCGGCGAACAATTAAAAAATCCGGTCAAGTGCGAGTTTTGAAAGATCTAAAACTACTTCACATACAACAAAAACTAAAAATACTATTAAAAATATAAATTAAAATGAATAAGTATTTATTAAGAAAATAACAAAACAAATCTTAAAACTATAAATTCTAATCTTAATAAAACAATTAATAAATGTTTATATTTAGAGATATAAATTAAATTACCAATTATAAATATACAGGGTGTTCGGCACATGGACCGACAAAATTTTTTTGTAGGTAAGTGGGGTCATTTTCAAGGTTTTGACCTATGACACCTTTTGTCTGCTGTCTCGTGGTATTGAGATACGATTTTTTTTCTTTATTTTTGAAAATTACCAAAATCTCAGCTTTAACCCCTTGTAACTTTTTTGTTTATGATTATATCTGCACGAAATAAAATGTATTTGGTTTTGCGATGTATCCTTGTTCTAGGAAAAATATCATTTGATGAAGTTAATACCATGAAAAGGACTTATGACCTCCCAAAGTCCCAAAGACGAGTAAAAATATGACAGAATCTTAATTTCTTAATTCATTAAAAAAAAAACTGACAGCAATCGAAAGCTTCATTTTCTTTTAAAAAGTTTGCTAGTTTACGCCCTTTCCAACGGTATACCACATGCCATACAAATCTTTCACTATGTGGCCAAAATTAGGGACAGACACCAGAACAGAACGACAATAACTTTGTAACAGGGCCACCTTATCGACTTATTGAGAGCGTTTTCAGGAGCATTTTCAAATTTAGAACATGTAACGGTCGCGCAAGTACTGTTCAATTCCAATTCTAACTACTACTGCTGCCATTGTTAATGTTTAGACTCTTGCAAATTATCCCTAATTTTGGCCACACAGTGAATGATTTGTATGGCATGTGGTATATCGTTGGAAAGATTCTGTCATATCTTTACTCGTCTTTGGGACTTTGGGAGGTCATAAGTCCTTTTCATGTTATTAACTTCATCAAATGATATTTTTCTTAGAAAAAGGATACATCGCAAAACCAAATACATATTATTTCGTGCAGATATAATCATAAACAAAAAAGTTACAAGGGGTTAAAGCTGAGATTTTGGTAATTTTCAAAAATAAAGAAAAAAAATCGTATCTCGATACCACGTGACACCAGACAAAAGGTGTCATAGGTCAAAACCTTGCAAACTACCCCACTTACCTGTTTCCCAGTGGGTAGACAGAGACAACGGATCTCCACTTGCCACAATCCTGACACAACTCTGCAGCCTCTTCCACTCTCACTATGTCAAACGTGATCGTCCGTTACAGGTAGTACGCACTTGATCCTTTTGGAGCACATGCCCGATCTGGTCTAGGGCGACCCTTCCCAACTCTTCTACTCACATTCGCTCCATAAATTTCTTTCGTTAATCTCCATCCATTCTTCCAATATGACCGAACCACTGATGCATTCCTTTCTCCATTCTTGTCACTATAATATCTGCTTTCAGACCACAAAACGAGTAAAAAATAACTCATTTAAAAATTAGTTATAAATTATTTTTGATACGATTATTGCGAAATAAAAAAATAACACTAAATTAATAAATACATTTACTAGAGCAGATTTTATAAGTCACCTATAAGTTCCTAAAATATGGCTTGATACGCGCGACAGACTCGCTCGAATAATGATAAATTGAAAATTAATCTCTATTTCTTCTGTTTAATTTCATTAGCCTTCAGTCCTATTAAGAATATAAGTGAAATGATAGTGAATTTCATTTCACTTGATATGAGAGCTTGTTTATTTTTGCGTTGCGCATATGCGAGTAAACGCCGTATGTAAAGGGAGGGACTAATAATTATTAATTTTGTCGGCCTGGTTATTTCATAATTCTCTGCGAATTCGGTCCGCCAGTGTAGGATGGCCAAAGAGCGTTGAAAACAAAACAATTTCGCTGGCGTATCGCACGTACAGTAAAAAGTAGTGTTCGTATTACGTAAGTACGGAGGTGGAACAGTAAGCGGTCACCTTTGCTATTAAAACGGCCTGTAATTATCTCTTTGTGCCACATAGCATTGGAATCTTTCAGTACCTATGTACCTACTTTATGTGATTTTGTTTCTACGTGAAAGCGCGCCAAATTAGTGTTTTCTCAAATCAATCGTGGACGCACATTTAAAAAAAATTATATTATATCTCATTTATCTTACTCAACCACTCCTAATGCATATTAATTTAATGTGAGAAAAGGTGTGCTTAAATTGTGTTTCTTGTTACTTTACTTTTAAGTTCTCGTATTTAGCAACGAATACCTACTTGTCTTGTCGCTTATCTCTTGTACAAGAGGTTGACAATAGAAGAAAAAAATAGTTTTAACTGGCGTTCACTAATGAGAGTGATTATGGTAATTGTCGACAGCCGGCAATATAGTTTTAATTAAACTATATGAATGTGCTTCTTCAGGGGAGACTGAATAGTCGTCATTATGAGAATAATTACTAGAATAATAATTTATCATTTAAAATAGTTAAATAGCTCCTGTTACATGAGGAGTGAATGACAATGGGGATGCGTAAGTGCATGCACCCCCCTCAAGACGAGATTCAAAAGTCAAAAATTTACATTGAATGCCTCAACTCAACAGAGACAGATGAGTCAGCAAGAAAAGAGTAGATAAAAAAATTGTTAAATAACGTAGATGACGCTAAGATTATCAGAGTTGGGAAGAGTTCGCGATGCTTGAGAAAATAATACTTTTTTCTTTCAATTCAATCGTAAATGACGAAAAGGTGATCAGGAACTCATTAGAGAAAGGCTCGCTCGTAAAAAAAGATTCACTTTGCCATCTGGACGAGAGAAATCTGTTACAGACTGTTGGGGGTGTATATCTTTGTTTCGTCAAGGTCGTCAGGATTTAAGAGTAATGGATTTTATCCAGCAATTATCGGTATAATAAGCGACCGGTGGCCGAGTGGTTTCGGCATCGGCTTCTTATGCGAGAGGTCCCAGGTGCGAATCCGGTTTGACGTGTACGAATGAGTTTTTTCTGACAAAAGAATTTAAATGCATACCTACACCCGCTGCTTCACCGTTCGGAACCGGTGTAAAACTGTAGGTCCATTCCCGTGCCCCTTACTAGGTGGCAGGCTCAAATTGTAGCCGACTGGGTTGGTACCACCGTACTGGATGTAAGATGGCCGCATAGCAGCCTCGGTTGTGTTCTCATCTAGTCCAGTATAGCCAGCAATCCAGGGAAGTCTCCGGTATGGCACCTACCTTCTCGGAGGTGATATTGGCTGGTCGGAGCATGTGCCTTGGCCCCACCGACTACGCCTGCCACACCGGATTACATAAAGAAAAATAATATAATGGTAAATATTGATTGGTGGTATACATAAGTATATAATATCTTCAATCATGAACATTCTAATCCTCCTAATAAATAAAACTACTCGTGCGTCGTCGTTATTCTATGCTCGCATAAATATAAGTCGAGAACTACTTAACACTTTCGCCGCCACAATACAATACATTTTTCAATGACTCAAACTACAGCAGATCTCTATACAATTTAACCATGTAACAGCATATGTTACACGGAAGTTTAGTGAATGCGACGATACACATACACTGCTATGCAACAGCATATGTCACCTAGAAGCAATAGTTTTTTAAAAATATTTAAGCGAAAAAACATCAAATCTTTGAAGTGGTAACTTACTAATAGTCCACAGACGCTAATAGATAGATTTTTGAGGATTTTAAGACATTTTGGCCAGTGTCATCTAAGTGAGGATACGAGGAAAAAAAATCTAATTGAACACAGATTCTTGACAACACACAAAAACATATACATATACATATCTGGGATATTTCAGGACCGGGATATCATAATTAGTTCATATAATTGGGTTTGAAGTTAGTCAAATTATATTTTTTTTGCCATATGCATTATGCATGGTATTGCCAGTACAATCAAACTAATACATTTTTAAATTTAGACGGCATTCCCCTACACCACCATACAATATTAAAATCGTTCCTGTGCACCAATAGCAAAATTTGGCAATATAAAGTCTAAGAAGTCGTGTAACAACAGGTGCTACGCGTAGTCGTGTCTAGTAGGTAGTGTCCTGGAAAAATTATCGCGCAACATATTTTATGCTGTTACGCGTAGCGGCGAAAGTGTTAAACAATTCACGTGGGGTTTTCACTGACGAGCTTTTTATTATATTTCATAGAACGCGTATCAAATCTGAGCATGCGGTCATATAAGTACGTATAACTTCCTTATTTAAAAACATCCTGAAAATAAAAAAATATTATAAAATGTATATCTCCAATACTTTTTGTTTTATAATTTTTTTTAAATAAGGAAATTCCCGCGCCCCAACATTTACCTTCTTCAAAAAAGACTGAGGGTGTTATTTTTTGTTTGTTAGTTTCTGCCTCCCGATTGGCTCATAATTATTTTCAGAACTATTTATAACCCAGAAGGTTAGTTTTACCTAAAGAAAATACTTATAAGTCCATCATCCCACGAAACACAAGTCAAAAGCTATAAAGTTCAATTTTGAAATGGTTCTCTCCAAATACTCATCTCACATAACATATTTTTCCTCATATTCCACTCAGTACACACACACACCTACGTAGCAATTGTGCGAATTAGTGAAAATACAAAAGTATCCATTCGTCATATTTTCATATCTCGGCTAGGAAATCTGCATGAAATGTTTTCATAATTTCATTGTAATGGTAGCCAGACAGCAGGCAGGCGGAGGCGGCGCGCGGCGGCGACGTATGAAGCCCTACCGACGAAGATTTATTATTTTTAGGTTCTGCGAACTGTACGTACCCGCTTCTGTTGCAGACGAATGTCCTAAATTTATGGAGTCTACTTTGTATGTACACATGTTAATTTGACATTAGATGTTTATTTTTAAGTAAAAGTTTTATTATGTAAATTGTGTTGAGAAATTATTTATATTTTAAGGCGGGCTACAAGCGGCGGGTGGCCGAGTGGTTTGGGCATCGGCTTCTCATGCGAGAGGTCCGCGGTTCGAATCCGGTCGGCTTGTACCAATGAGTTTCTTCTGACGAAAAAATTTACGTGCATACCTACACCTGCTGCTTCACCGTTCGGAACCGGTGTAAAACTGTAGGTCCCTTCCCTTGCCCCTTACTAGGTGGTAGGCTCAAATTGTAGCCGACTGGGTTGGTACCACCTTACTGGATGTAAGATGGCCGCATAGCAGCCTCGGTTGTGTTCTCCTCTAGTCCAATATAGCCAGCAATCCAGGGAAGTCTCCGGTATGGCACCTACCTTCTCGGAGGTGATATTGGCTGGTCGGAGCATGCGCTTTGGCCCCTCCGACTCAGCCACCCATACCGGATAAAATAAAAAAAAAGAGGTTTATAATTTTAGCAGTCTAGTATGTAATTTTCGCTTTCCTTTGAATATTTACACTTGAACTAATACTTAATTGAAAATATTAAATTAATCCAAAATTAAGAATTTATTTACTGACTTTAACTTAAAGCTTGGTTAATGGGTATTGGATGTGTTACAAATTATATTATGATGTGCAGGATCTGAATAAGGGATTAATTCTGACGTCTGTGTGTGTAATCAGCAATTACATATTATGGAGCATTATTAACACATACGATTATAGAGCGTACGACTAAAATCGCTACCTTGTGTATTACCAGCTGTTCCCGCGATTCCGCGTTTCAGTGGCACCTTTGGCACGACACCATTGCTATCCTTGAATGTGCCAGAAAATGTAGTGAAAACCCCATGCGAGGTTAATTTAGTAATTCTTGAGTTATAAGCTACTCGTAACATATAATCGACGACTGCGCGTCGGACCTTTCATATATTTTAATTTATTAGCTAGGATTAGGTTAGCATTGATGGCACACATGTGAATCCGAGCCAACCTTATGGTTTCTAACGACACCTATGGATGACATGATCGCATGCGGGGGTTATGAATGCCATGCCGGTCTGATAGGTGACAAATTTACGGAATAAGGAGGAAACCTCTCGAAGAACCACATTCTGTACTTGGGAGAAAATCATCTAAATAACTAAATGTACCTACAATTCTATCTTAAAAATAAATAAATAAATTACTTACCTTAAACTATAATAAAACGAATCTAGTAAATAAATATCGTCTAAGCGCTTTGACCTCGGGATAGTCCCGGGTTAGGTTAGTAGAATATATATCAGTGATGCCCAAACGGTCGATCACGATCGACCGGTCGATCGCAAGAGGCTTTTAGGTCGATCGCTGAAAACATGTAGAGCAAGAAGAATTCATAATATATGATGTGACAAACATTTTCCGGGTGGTGTCGTCTAACACAAGGACCGCAATATTAACCAATATAAAGGATGTAATGAACATAGCTTTCAATTCAAACAAAAATTACTAAAAATTATTGGACAACGAAAACTTTTGGTACAAATGTCGATCTCACAACCTTGAATTTTTGTAGGTAGATCGTCATAGAAAAAAGTATGGGCACCACTGATATATATCCACCAAATTTTAGTTCACACTATAAGCCACATAGATAATATATGTAGACGACATATTACTCGCACATACCATTACCACAATACAATGATTGAAGGTTTCGTGTGTAGATTGTCAACAGCGATTAAACAAGCTTAATAGGCTTAAGCATGTGGTAATTTTCTAAGATGATTTACGCTTCTTACAGAGTTATGAGTGTAATGAATGAGGTAACGCACACCTTGTCATTATAACAAGTACCCATCCCCTGGTTCATAAATGCACATTCTGTATTGTACATTCCTTCAGTGTCGTTCAGTCAGAGTCGTTTAGACAACGTTATTCTCCTCGCATATCAAAATTTTGCAATAAATGTTAAGGCCGTAAATAATTTCTTATTAGAAATGTATATACATATTGTAAGATTTATTTTGTTTGTAGGAATGTGTCTTATGGAAACGGCTCACTCGCTTGGATTACGTAAGTACACTTATCTTTCACTTTGAAAATGCAATGCAACCCTTACTCAAGCATTAATCATCCCTTATTAATTTTTTTTTATTTTTATTTTTTTTATTGATGCTGACACGGTTGGCTTCATCACCTACAACATCCGTGATGTCAGCCCATAACACCGGATGAACTTGGTGCCACGTCAGTGATTCCCTTCGGTCGTGCCGGTTACACTGAACTGGACGGAAAACACAAACTATTTACATAGCCGTTTCGACCGACCTTTCATTCAGTGCGGTGGTACCAACCCGGGCGGGTTGAACCCTACCACCTAGTAATATAAGAAGGGAGTCATATCCCTTAGTCGCCTTTTACGACATACACGGGGAGAGATGCAGTGGGGCTATTCTTTTAAAGTACCGGCCCCACACGGTACGGTACGGTATTTATCAGTTTCTTTGTTTATTTGTTTTGCTTTTGTCAGTAGATTTCAAAAAATATATTCTTTTACATAAAATTTTATAATAGTAAACATTTCCAAAGTAAATAAAATCTTGCTTTCTGGCACTTTTTTACTCTCCTTAAAAATTGCAGCTGACTACATGCCAGTATGCTCCCGCAGTGATCCGAAGCTAGACGTGTGTGCGCTGGAAGCGGCGAAAGCTTCCATCGAGAAATTCTCAAGGGGAGACGAGGAAAGAGGCTGGCAGCGACTTGATCCGCTGTTTGTGAAGGAACTCGTCGCGTACTTAGGCCCTAAGCAGGAAGGGCTCAAAATTGTTTTCAAGGATAACATTTTTACAGGATTGTCTCAACTGCAATTGACTAATATAAAGTGAGCAGTTGTTATCGTATTATGGTATTTATTACACTTTTGTGTTATTCAAAAGAGGAATTTATTGCAGAACGTAATGTCTTCTAGTCAATCTTGTATGCAGCGTTGGCGTTGTTAGTGTAGGTATAGTTTTTCTCACGTTGTTTTAGTTACAAAAAATCTTCGAAAATTCGACCTCCGAATTAGCGAATTAAGTAGCGGGCAATCCCTAAGGGGAAGTAAAGTAAAAGTAGCGACTTTTAAGTACACTGATGCAGGCTGACACATGCTATTTATGGCAGAACATAATTTTCGAAATGACGATTAAGCAGTTTAATTTATAATTTTTTTTTCACTATTATACCTTTTTTTCATACTTAATATTCTTATCCGCATTTATCATCCTCATTTATTTTTATGGAAACCCTATTGAAAAAAATATTAAAGTGCAAGTAAAGTGCAAACTATATGCAGAATGAATTAGTTACCATGCCGGATATTTCAGAGGGTTACTCTGTATCGTATTTGTATTTGGTAAAAATACCTATAATATATTTTTTTAAATGTATGGAGAATTAATTTTTGTCGTACCTACACACAAACTGAAGTAAATTATACGCGTATTAATTAAAACAAAGAGGGTAGAAGTATTTTAACTGCCCTAGTGGGAACACTTTAAAGGGACCGTTGGCAATAAAGAAAAAGCTATTGCAAAACAAATTAATTTAAAAATAGATGGACTTCAAAATCATCTTCAAGCAAGACACATTTTGCGAGCACGTATGACTTGTAGCCTTTAATAGCGTTAGCGGTAGCGTTTTCTTTGTACGAAGTTCCTACTACAATAAAATTAATCTAAAGCTCTACGGTCGAGTACATAAGACTATTAGCAAATATGGAACAGTGTCACAATAATCTACTTCTGAAGTAGAAAATGATCAAAGGGACTCACTATCATGGCAAATAGTTCCGACAGAGAGGGGTTGGCACCACCGCACCGGTGCAGGTGGCAGATGTTGCCATACTATGTGTCTGTTCTATAAACAAGTAGGCAGTCAGTCAGCGTGTGTATGCGTCCATGCTGAAAATACGCCTCTCAAATTTTCCTCCATTCCTCCCGGCGGCATTCAGCGGTACGGAACCACTACTTTACGCCGACGTACTTGAAGCCGTCGTCCCACCTGGTGGATGGTCTTTCCACACTCAGTTCTCCTGTCCACGGCCGGAAGTGCACGGGACACGGTTAATCCAACGGTCGTCGTCTCTTCGGCTGACGTGTCCAGCCCACTGCCACTTGAGCTTATAAGAAAATAAGTAGGTATTTTGTAAACTCGGCCGTAGAACTTATGCCATTATATCTATCAAAAGGAATGTAAAAGCCTTTCGGGCGACGATAGACCGAGAGTGAAATGTGGACCGACCACCGCTGTTGATGTTGGGCGGGCGGCGTTTGACGAAGCACGGCCGCCCTAGATATATCCATTACTCGTAATGAACGCTTTGGTCGCTAATTGACCGTGAAGAGGCGGATCGTTAGGTCGCTGCAAACAAAACCGACAGCATGGCGTACACCAGTAATTATTCTTAAAGTACACTCAGAAACCGACATAAGCAACATGTGCCTATTCTCATACATCATATATATCTAAAGTAAACGGTATAAGTCACTACACTACACTAACACTGTTGTTACTAACAAATTTTGTAAAACACATCGTGGTAGCCAGTACACTAACATATTGTTGCTACTAACAAATTGCGTAAGACACACCGAGGAAGCCAGTACACAACATTGTTGCTACTAACAAATTGTGTAAAACACACCGAGGAGGCCAGTACACTAACATGATTGCTATTAATGAATTATGTAAAAAACACCAAAAAGGCCAGTACACTAACATTGATGATAATAACAAATTTTGTAAAACACACAGAGGACGCCAGTACACTAACATTGTTGCTGCTAACAAATTTTGTAAAACACATCGTGGTAGCCAGTACACTAACATATTGTTGCTACTAACAAATTGCGTAAGACACACCGAGGAAGCCAGTACACAACATTGTTGCTACTAACAAATTGTGTAAAACACACAGAGGAAGCCAGTACACTAACATTGTTGCTGCTAACAAATTGTGTAAAACACACAGAGGAAGCCAGTACACTAACATTGTTGCTGCTAACAAATTTTGTAAAACACACAGAGGAAGCCAGTACACTAACATTGTTGCTGCTAACAAATTGTGTAAAACACACAGAGGAAGCCAGTACACTAACATTGTTGCTGCTAACAAATTTTGTAAAACACACAGAGGAAGCCAGTACACTAACATTGTTGCTGCTAACAAATTGTGTAAAACACACAGAGGAAGCCAGTACACTAACATTGTTGCTGCTAACAAATTTTGTAAAACACACAGAGGAAGCCAGTACACTAACATTGTTGCTGCTAACAAATTTTGTAAAACACACAGAGGAAGCCAGTACACTAACATTGTTGCTGCTAACAAATTTTGTAAAACACACAGAGGAAGCCAGTACACTAACATTGTTGCTGCTAACAAATTGTGTAAAACACACAGAGGAAGCCAGTACACTAACATTGTTGCTGCTAACAAATTGTGTAAAACACACAGAGGAAGCCAGTACACTAACATTGTTGCTGCTAACAAATTTTGTAAAACACACAGAGGAAGCCAGTACACTAACATTGTTGCTGCTAACAAATTGTGTAAAACACACAGAGGAAGCCAGTACACTAACATTGTTGCTGCTAACAAATTTTGTAAAACACACAGAGGAAGCCAGTACACTAACATTGTTGCTGCTAACAAATTTTGTAAAACACACAGAGGAAGCCAGTACACTAACATTGTTGCTGCTAACAAATTTTGTAAAACACACAGAGGAAGCCAGTACACTAACATTGTTGCTGCTAACAAATTTTGTAAAACACACAGAGGACGCCAGTACACTAACATTGTTGCTGCTAACAAATTGTGTAAAACACACAGAGGACGCCAGTACACTAACATTGTTGCTGCTAACAAATTTTGTAAAACACACAGAGGAAGCCAGTACACTAACATTGTTGCTGCTAACAAATTTTGTAAAACACACAGAGGAAGCCAGTACACTAACATTGTTGCTGCTAACAAATTGTGTAAAACACACAGAGGAAGCCAGTACACTAACATTGTTGCTGCTAACAAATTTTGTAAAACACACAGAGGAAGCCAGTACACTAACATTGTTGCTGCTAACAAATTTTGTAAAACACACAGAGGAAGCCAGTACACTAACATTGTTGCTGCTAACAAATTTTGTAAAACACACAGAGGAAGCCAGTACACTAACATTGTTGCTGCTAACAAATTTTGTAAAACACACAGAGGACGCCAGTACACTAACATTGTTGCTGCTAACAAATTTTGTAAAACACACAGAGGAAGCCAGTACACTAACATTGTTGCTGCTAACAAATTTTGTAAAACACACAGAGGAAGCCAGTACACTAACATTGTTGCTGCTAACAAATTTTGTAAAACACACAGAGGAAGCCAGTACACTAACATTGTTGCTGCTAACAAATTTTGTAAAACACACAGAGGAAGCCAGTACACTAACATTGTTGCTGCTAACAAATTTTGTAAAACACACAGAGGAAGCCAGTACACTAAAATGGTAGCTACTAACAAATTGTGTAAAACACACAGAGGAAGCCAGTACACTAACATTGTTGCTGCTAACAAATTTTGTAAAACACACAGAGGAAGCCAGTACACTAACATTGTTGCTGCTAACAAATTTTGTAAAACACACAGAGGAAGCCAGTACACTAACATTGTTGCTGCTAACAAATTTTGTAAAACACACAGAGGAAGCCAGTACACTAACATTGTTGCTGCTAACAAATTTTGTAAAACACACAGAGGAAGCCAGTACACTAACATTGTTGCTGCTAACAAATTTTGTAAAACACACAGAGGAAGCCAGTACACTAACATTGTTGCTGCTAACAAATTTTGTAAAACACACAGAGGAAGCCAGTACACTAACATTGTTGCTGCTAACAAATTTTGTAAAACACACAGAGGAAGCCATACACTAACATTGTTGCTGCTAACAAATTTTGTAAAACACACAGAGGAAGCCAGTACACTAACATTGTTGCTGCTAACAAATTTTGTAAAACACACAGAGGAAGCCAGTACACTAACATTGTTGCTGCTAACAAATTTTGTAAAACACACAGAGGAAGCCAGTACACTAACATTGTTGCTGCTAACAAATTTTGTAAAACACACAGAGGAAGCCAGTACACTAACATTGTTGCTGCTAACAAATTTTGTAAAACACACAGAGGAAGCCAGTACACTAACATTGTTGCTGCTAACAAATTTTGTAAAACACACAGAGGAAGCCAGTACACTAACATTGTTGCTGCTAACAAATTTTGTAAAACACACAGAGGAAGCCAGTACACTAACATTGTTGCTGCTAACAAATTTTGTAAAACACACAGAGGAAGCCAGTACACTAACATTGTTGCTGCTAACAAATTTTGTAAAACACACAGAGGAAGCCAGTACACTAACATTGTTGCTGCTAACAAATTTTGTAAAACACACAGAGGAAGCCAGTACACTAACATTGTTGCTGCTAACAAATTTTGTAAAACACACAGAGGAAGCCAGTACACTAACATTGTTGCTGCTAACAAATTGTGTAAAACACACAGAGGAAGCCAGTACACTAACATTGTTGCTGCTAACAAATTGTGTAAAACACACAGAGGAAGCCAGTACACTAACATTGTTGCTGCTAACAAATTGTGTAAAACACACAGAGGAAGCCAGTACACTAACATTGTTGCTACTAACAAATTGTATAAAAGTTAGACAAATAGATAGAAAATACTCTATTGCCCGAATATATATATAACAGAAACACGTACAATATAATATTTACATGAGATGCAAATGCGGTTAATTCCTTACAGATATTTTTTTCAATGAACATTTGAATGTAGTAGCATAAGTCTTGAATGTGATAATTGAAAAGACAATTACCTATTAATATTAATTTTAATTTTAAAATTAAATTTAAGTAAAAGTATGTATACTATTAACATAAGTTACAAAATAGACAAAATACAATATCCAAAAAAACGTATACAAAAACGTTTTATTTAGGTTTCCAATTTACCTTATTAGCTGGTAGACCAAAACCGAAGAAGGTCCGCTGAAAAACCAACAACAAATTACATCTAAATAATACTTTCTCAATATATGTTTTTTTTCTTTGTCTCCTCTTCCTTTGCAAATATTTTATAATTATTTTAGGACAAGTCTCTATTACTTTCATTTAGGATTTTACCTGTATATTCCTTGGATGTAGTAATAAGAATACTTGTTTGATCTATGTATGTACAATTATATGTTACCAGGCTCTCCATCTACCGTTCATCGTAATTGACCACACTACAGCATGAATCTCCACTGTACATACATTTTTTTTTTGTGTAATCCGGTATGGGTGTCTGAGTTAGAGGCAAAGCCAAAGCTCGGTACAAGTGCTTTGGCTTTGCCTCTAACTCAGACACTCAGTCAATATCACCTCCGACAAGGAAGGTCCATACCCGAGACTTCCCTTTGGATTGCTGGCTTTACTGGACTAGAGGAGAACACAGCCGAGGCTGCAGTACGGCCATCTTACATCCAGTACGGTGGTATCAACTCAGCCGGCTACAATTTGAGCTGACCATCTAATAAGGGGCAAGGCAAGGGACTGGCAAGAGTGTCTCAGTCGAGGCAGTTGCCATCAAGCGGAAGGAAAGTAGAATACCTTCCTCATACGCTCTCTTCTGAAAATAAACTCATATTATGTACCAAGAGCCATAAATAACACATCCCTCTCCTTATAATTTATAAGTCGAATCTGTATAGGCTGAGTGTACCACGGTCTCAATTAGAACAGCCATTAGGCCCACGTTGTCTCATTCTAAACATCTTTATGAGGCTGAAATATTAAATTAAATTTACAATGAACTAAGGTTCGAGCTTCAAAGAAAACAGGCGACGAAATTTCGATCTTTTGCTGAATATTCTGTACCCTTTCTGGTGTAATAGCAGGTCTAAAAGAAATTGTCAAGGCGTTTTGATGAACCTTTTATAAGTATCTGAATTTAATTTTTTCTTATATTCCAAAAATAGTCACAAGTCTTCAACTCTCTTTAATTCTCCCCACTACTGTGTGTACGTAAACTTTGTAGGGGTTCATAAGTTTTGCCTGCAGTTTCGTTGGGTGAAATGTTTAACCTCACTAAGTTGGAACGTCCAACATCTCCATAATTTCAAGGGCTTAAGAGTAGCGGACAACGAGACAACAAGGGATTGAGTTTTATAATAGCCTAGTAAGGTTAAGGGACCTACAGTATTACGTGGAATCCGAACCACGGTCAGCCTCAACGGTTGAACGGTCACGCATTCAAGTTCTGACCGCACCCAGGTGCGCTGAAATATATACTTTTATTTAGAAAAAACGTCTTGCTCGTTTTAAGTTATTTCTAAGTATAGTTAAAATTTAGTTGTAGTATAATCTCGCAGAATATGTCATGAAAAAATGTGCACAATGATTCAGGTTCGACTTCGAGAAGAAGACGATCTTGAGTGAAGGCATCCTTAACCTGAACGTGAAATCGCAGTATGACTTGAGCGGCAGAATTCTCTTCATTCCCATCACCGGAAATGGAGATGCCTCCATCAAACTCAGTGAGTTCTTTCTTGGTGTTTCATGTTTGAGAAAAAAAAATCACAAAGATAAAACAAACATACAAAGGAAGCATACAATACAAAAACAAATATAAATAATGATCTTCAACGTCTAAAATATGCAAACCCCAATAATTGTATTGCATAATTTTACAATTCCCGTAAATAATATTTGTCTCCATAAAGACGATCGCTACTCGTTTTGCATTATCCCGTAATTCCTGATAGTTTATTATAATAACATATTTTAACATTAATGAATAAAAACCTGTTACAAAAAGAAGGAGAGAACTCCACCGATGAAAATGGTGAGTAAGTAAGGTCAACTAATATGCATACCAGTAATTTCATCATTATTCATAGGTACCTTCATTATCATGTGTTTACTTCTAAAACCGTTTACACTTAAATAAAATTCTGCATAATTTTGAGCCCGTGGCTCTGCTCATGTTAATAATTACCAGTATGTAAACGAATGTTTTTAGGGTTCCGTATCCGTCGTACTATTACTAAGCCTACTCCGTCTGTCTGTCTGTTCGTCTGCCCGAGGGCTGTATCTCTTGAACCGTAATAGGTAGCCCATTGAAATTTTCACAGAATATGTGTTGGGCCGATATAACAAATAAGAAAAATAAGAAAAAGTTAAAAATTTACGGGGGTCCCCATACAAGAAACTAAAAAGTGTATGCGCGCCATCTACCGAAAAGAGTATGGAGCATATTTTAACTAATACATAGATGGCGTGAGTGGCGCTGACCATAACATGGCGGTACGGAACCCTCGGTGGGCGAGTTCGACTCGCACTTGGCCGGTTTTTTTGTAACCTTGCGGAGTATTGTCCGATTGCATTGGTGAAAACTGCATGTAAATCGCCTCAGCTGATTTCGTGTTAATAAGCGAAAATACATACCTACATGTAAAAATACATACAACGTTTAATAATCTTTTTTTTTTGTAGAAAACACGTCAATGCACATCCGGTACTGGTACGAACACGTGACGCAGCCGGACGGGAAGCTGCACTGGAACATCATCAAGAACGAACTGAAGTACGAGGTCGGCAGAGCTGTCTTCAAACTGGAGAACATCATGGGCGCTGAGAAACGTATCAGTTCGTGTCTTTTTGTACTTTACAATGAACTTAAGGATTATTTAATACAGGATGTTTTAACGGCCACTACATTAAATTTAGGAAATTATTATTGGGATCAAGAGTCAAATAACTTTTGAGACAAAAAAGTCAAATAATTTTTTTCTGAATTCCCTATAAATAAAAAGTTACAGTTTTCATACAAACTAATTGATTTATTTAGTGTAAAAGGATCTAATGTTCCGCACGAACGTGGGAATGAAAGACGCGCGGTGAGTGAGCGAGCAGGGACGAGTGCGCGGAGAGAGGAGATGTGCGGAGGCGGCGCAGTGTGAGTTTTTCGCCCCTAACCGTTCCCGCACCAGCACCTTCCCCCCTCACGCGTTTAATTACACTAGACGAAAACATAAATTTCCAAAATTAATATCTCCAAAACTACACACTTTAGGGAAAAACTTTATTTACTTTTTTTCTTCTTCTCGGAAAAACATGAGGATTGCGCTGGCGAAATTAATGTACTCACCGTTACAACACCCTGTAGAAGCGTTCCGATTCTTATCTGGTCACCTCTCTTGGGTAGGATTTTATAAACACCAAAATATCCATAATTTTCAAGGATTCCTCCTGAATGTATCTTGTAACAATTCGAGCTGAGCCAAAATCTTCGGACAAAATCTATTGCACTATCTTGAAAAATAACTATTCCTTTTGATTAGATATTTTATTATACATATATAGTTATTATTTGGTTAAAATTGTGCTTATCTAAACCTTACCTGACCAAAGGCCAACCGAAACGGTCAAAGGTTAATTTCGTGCATATATCAAAATAAATCGATACATAGGTAGACTGTTCTCAGGTAATTACAATATTTTTACATCACATAAAACAAACAAAAAATGTATCGACTAATTATCTTATTTATTACTACGTTAATATGATTATGGAATCTACATAATGTTTTTTTTTCAGGTGACCAAATTAACCGGCTTCTAAACGAGATATGGCGCGAAGTGGTAGCGGACGTGGGACCAACCATAGCGAAGGCTCTCGCGGGCCCCGTCGTCACCAACGTCAAGTCGCTGCTGGAGCAAGTCCCCTTCGATGATTTCATGCCGCCGGAGTAGGCCTAGGCGCCACTTACGCCTGCTTCTAACCACTCGCTCTACCGTGGAGTGATGGATATTCATTTCTGTTTGATGATAATTTTGTATTGTTTATGCATAGGTATACCCGTAAAGTGTGTACATACAAAACATTGAAGGTTAATTGAAAGTCGCATATTCAACATTTACGATATATTTGTATTATTGAACATAATAAAAAAAAAAATCTGTCAAGTGCGAGTTTTACTCGCGCACGGAGGTTTCCGTATCTATCCGCTATCAATAATATCCGCCTATCCGCTCAGGTGGCATGGTCTTCGAATTTTAATTTCGAAGATATGTAGGACGATCGGAGAGAAGCCTCAATGAGGTCGATCGCAATTTACGGCGGGAAAATGACAGCACGTCAATGAGGTCGTTGGGAATTGAGCGGCTATCCTTTGTCTTTCAACAATGCAATGTATAAAAGCCTGTGGCGCCATCTATTATTCAGTTGCGTGATTAATCGATTTTTCATACGTTTGTTGTATGGGAGCCCCCCTTAATTTTTAACATTTCTTTTTTTTATTTGATGTTATATCTGCCATAGTAACACATATTCTGTGAAAGTTTCAATGGGCTACCTATTAAGGTTCAAGAGATACAGCCCTCGGACAGACAGACGTACGGACGGACGGACGACGGACGGACAGACAGACGGCGGATGCTTAGTAATAGCCTTCCGTAGGGGATACGGAAACCTAATAATAAATAAATATATATAGTGGGTTAATATTTAATAGATATCTAAGGCAATTAACATTGAGTAAATAATCTGGTATAACCTGTGCATTAATCCCAAATGGTTTTCACTAAAACAAGATTATTTATACTTTTGTTCCATTTACAAATTTTGCAATTTAAAACGTTTTACTTTATATTCAAAGCTTCACCTCGTGACAAACACAGTAAAATGTTTCCTCTTACGTAGGTATATATTTTTTAAATAATTTATTAATAAAAATCAAGAAACCGGACGAGAATCAACTTACAGTTGACGTCATGACATTGGTGTTGTGCCTCGACCAAAGTGCTATTTTTTTTTGTTCATATGAATAGTTCTGGAAAAGTATAAGAAATGTTCAGATTTTGTAGAAATGAAATCCCTTACTATCGAATGCATAAACAATAATTTAAAATGGCACATCTGCTTCTTCGTCACCATCATCATCACTGCAATAACCATTAAGGATTCAGCTCACATTACTTTGTTTATGTAACAGACATTTTCAAATTTGATTAATAATTGCCGCCCGCAGATTGAAATGTAGTTTTTTTTTTTCAAAATGAATTTATTTATATTTAAAACAAATCAATGTTTCAATGTAAAATCTCCGGAAAATGTGCAAAAATCTTATGGACGCAGCTATTCGAAAGTATACGACGCCATATTTAGAAAACTATGAACGCACAGGGTAATTTATTGAAGATTACAGGAGAAATATTACTTAGTGATAGGTGTTAGTGATCCAAACTCGCATTCTAAGCATTAAATTGTCACTTTGAATGCATAACAGATCAATAGAAAGCAAATTTCACAGGTTTTCCTGACATTTGTGGGTTTCCATAGAACACATTTTTGAAATTAAACCAAAATATGAAATGAGGTCTCGCTATTTCGCGCGTGCGACTTTACCAAATCTTTGTGGAGTTTTCATTTATCATTTGCGGTCTAGAAGAATTAAGAAATTTTACAACATGTGAATTTTTTAGAATAAATGACTTCAGCTTTCGCCTTACTACCTTGTTTGTACCTAAGTCCGAGTCAAACTCGCGTGGATAGGGTTCCTTACCATTCAGTTTTCCTTGAGAACTTTAAGACTTAGGATTTTCGTTTAGGTTTCCTGTAAACTATATTTCAAAATTTTCGACTAAGTAGTTTCGGAGAAGAGCGGGGTTCGTATGATCGATTTTCGTATATTTCTATGAATTTTTTATGAGAAAAAAAAAATTGTATTTTTTAAAACGAGTTTTCTTTACTTTCTGATTTATACCCCAAAAATTTACCCCTAAAATGGAAATTCGTTCATTTACGTCGTACGTCCGTGATTGGGTTATTATACACTATTTATGTACCAAATTTCGTCGAGTAAATTCTAAGAAAACGAGGTGTAACAGACAGAAAGACACGAGAGGAGTGATTCAGTATTATTATTATTTTTTATTTATTTATTTGGTACAGAACCTTAAAAATAAACAAACTGCTTTGAAATCTCATAGTTTCACGATTTTATTTCACCAAGTTCGTTATCAAATTTTAAACCGGATAGTTTTTTTTTCTAAGAATTACAATGTACGTCAACGCTGTTTTTATTTTATTTTCTGTTTATTACTTTAATTGATTTATTTTCTTTTACAAAGATTTGGCGATATGTTTCATAGACCGATTATTATTTTATTTCTTCAGAATTTAGCAAAATATGTGTTTTTATATATTTTTAAACATTATTTTTTAATAAAACTAAGAGCGTAATAATTAGTCCGTATATAATACATTTAATAATCAAGGACAAACTAGAAGAAGTAATGAAAGTTTGACTAGGTTAGTCAAGGTTTATTTGTCATGGATAAACTATGTAACTCTGACAAATAAAAAAAATGCATTATAGGTTTAACATTGCCATAGTTTTAAATTAATAAGATATTTCTGTGTAGACAATAATGGTCTATAAACCAACTAGACACATGACCGAATACTAATGGTATCAGTAATTTTAGACAGGTCTATTAATGATAACTAACTACTATTAATTACAATACTGAGAAACAGTCCCTACCGCCATGACGAGTGCGAGACAAGGTAGTCACTCTGTCATCGAGCTGAAAAAACAGTCAACCGGTTAGTCGCGAACATAAATTTACCTCAAAAGGAAGTGAATATAATATAATCAAAACAGAAAATTTTAAGTATTCGAGCTTGAATCAACGGCGAAGAAGGACGTGATACCACAATGAAGAGTTTAATTATTCTATGCTTCGTGGCGACGGCTGTCCACTCTGCCAGTCTTCGTATGTACTCACATTTTGTGGATAATTCTGTAATTCATATAATTTATATTATTAACCCTTGTGCTCCCAAGTGATGGAGTTCATTCAATGATATGCATAGCTAAGGGTTTCCTTTTTATAATTATGAAGGTTGGCATAAATAGTGATTTATGCCAACCTTCATGATTGCATGAGTGCGTTGTGGTTTATTCATCTTTGCCCACTTCTTCACTTAAAAGTTGCTTTTAAATTTTAAATTCGTGTGCAATATAATAGGGTTTCTATTAAATTATATATTTTTTTAGTGAAACTTTAACACCAAAAACTTGTACATTTTACGTGTCTTGTATTTGAATTCAACAAGGGCCTGGATCGTGTCTAATCAAGTTACAAATTCTATGAATTACTTAATTACATGTTTCAAGTTCTCATTTCACCAATCAAGTTATTAATCTTAGTTTAAATTTAATTCTTCACTGCGACAATTTAATATTTGTTTGTGACTATATTTTGTTTCAGCATCCTTCTTCAACAAATGTACGCGGGCAGATTTCTTCTCCCCGGAAGGCCGCTGCATCCTCCAAGAGGCGAACAGGGTGAAGCCTCTCATCGCCAAGGGAATTCCCGAACTGGGAATCGAAGCGGTGGACCCTCTCCAGGTCGACCAGCTGGTGCTGAGATCCGGTCCTCTGACCATCACCCAGAACAATGTTCTCTTCAAGGGCCTCGCCAAGTGCGAGGTCAAGGAATTGAGGTGGGTACATTAAAACATTGTTTTAACAAAACATTGGATAAAATGCTAACTACAAAATTACAGAGATATAGTCAAACTTCCCAAACTTACGCAGAAACTTCTCTTGATTCGGTAAAGTTGAAATCGTGAAATTGGTGCACACTTTATTTGGAGACTAGAAATCTGAAGAGTGAGAGTGAGAGAGGAAATATTCACATTATATTATATTTATAAAATACAAAATAAAGCAAAATGGGTTGAAACTAGTTAAGAAATCAGCATTACCAATATAAAAAAATACCATGTCACATTATTTAAGGTCCTATGCAACTCTATGCCCCTTTTCGCCTTTTTTCTTGGAGACCTTTATCATTATACACACCGAAACCCCTTTTCCGTATACCATGCGATTTCTTCCAACACAATGGAATATGCCTCCGGCTATTAGGTAAATATTATATTCTATTCTATTGTTAAGGCGGACGAAGTTCCGGGCACAATCTTACAATAATAACCTTCCTAGAGCATATTAAATTACTCTATGTTGATGTCCTTGCCTTATCATCGATATTTGGACGAGCCATCTCGTTCACCAGTTCGCCGTGTTGTTTCACCTTGGAATGTTTTAATTGTTACCTACTTTTATTAAGTAATACATAGTTTCTAGATCTTAGAGATGCAATTGACACTTGATGTGTTTTGATACGCTAGTTTCAATTGACCGCACTTAAGGTTTGTGCAATTATACAATATTAGTTCTCTTTTTTTAGATGTTGCACTGAAGCTCCGAAACTCCGAAAAAATAAAGTTATTTTAGTCAGTTTGTTACAGTTCAAGATTTTGCATTACTCGCACCTTGCGTTTACTTGAACTTGACTTTTTAACGACGCATTTCACGAGGACTTCCTCCTTCTTTTCTTTTTGACCGCACATAAACTACAAATACCTATATTGACCCTCAACCGGTAGCAGGATTTTAAAATTTCGTATTAAACTATATAATGTCCATACTAATATTATAAATTCGCAAAAAAGTAATTCTGTCTGTCGGTGTTTTACCTTTCACGCCTAAACCACTGAACAGATTTCAATAAAATTTGGCAAGAAATTAGATTGCATCCAGAGGAAGGACATAGGCTAACTTTTATCTAAAAAAACTAAGGGGGTGAAATAGGGGATGAAAGTTTGTATTGGGAACTCATTATTTTATATTGTACGAGGAAGTAAAAATGGAGGGGCAGGGATGGAGAGAGAAAGGTTCTTCTATGCGTTCGTAAACCGTTCGTCCGATTACGATGAAACTTTGGTGGGTTGTTGTGCGCACACCCGCGAAGTTTATTCACAAAAAAAGTGGTCGAAATTAATTTAAGGGATGATTTTCGTTCCCCTTCCTATCATCGGTATCTCCATTTTCATTTGATAACTGGCGGTAAATACTGGCATTTTTTAATAAAACATGCATTCGAAATTTAAAAATAAGTAGGTCCAACGTAAATATCAGTTTTTTTTTTATTTTAAATAAATTGGCCTCATGTCTTGCCACTGTCAGCGTCGAGTATTGAAACATCCGCGGGATAGTCTTTCTTTCTACTTCACACTATGTGTGAAAACAAATAATTGTGCGAAAGTATTTTTGAGAAAGTTGCATTGAAATCTTATCGAAATAGCTGTATATTAACTAACGTAAACGATATTCTTCTCGATAATAGTAGTCACAAAGGGGAGGCCAAAGGCCGAGCTTCGCTCTGGTAAACGATAAACCTTCTCGAAGATAGTAAATAATAACTATGGGCGAGGCCAAAGGCCGAGCTGAATTCAGGAAGACTATAAACCTCCTCGAAGAAAGTGAGCAACTAAAGGCAAGGCCGAAGGCCGAGTTCAGGTAAACAATATTATTTCTCATTGAATGTAAGTAACTAAGGGCGAGGTAGTAACTAAACGATAAACCTTCTTCCGCCCTCGAGCGTCGCCTTATTTATTTCGATATAAAATAATATCGTTTACGCGAACGAAGCTCGACCTGAATGCAGAGAAAGTATATGGTTTAGCTATACGATGCTCCGCCTTCGGCGTCGCCATTAGATAAATAGTTTCTTCGCACGCAGAACGCAGCTTGGCCTCCGGCCTCGCCGTTAGTTTACTTACTTTCTTCTTTTGAAACAACGAATTTCACGCGAGTGTAGTCGCGGGAAATATCTAGTTCCAAATAAACCAGAAATTACGTCACTTAGAATTCAAATGAGATTAAAATCATGTAGTTTCGTTTAACATAACCACAACCGGTCGAAGCTGTTTCAAGTTCAGTTCTACGACTGACTATGCCTAGGTATATTTATTAACTGTTACCTCATACGAAAACTGAATTTTGAAACCTACGTACACACCAACCTTCTAAACAGGAAAAATCATTGCAAATTATAATATTACCTATATATTTTTTTTATATTGTAATATAATCTAGTGCTGATTTGTAGGTCACGAAATCTGTATTGAATTCAAAATTTCACTAAACTTTTACAATGCCGTTTACAGCATTGACGAGAAGAAACACACTGGCATGATCCATCTCTACGGAAACTTCACCCTGAAGTCCGACTACGAGATGTCCGGAAGACTCATTCTTCTAGACCTGTCCAGCAAGGGCAAGAGCGTGATCAAGATGGGTAAGTATTCCTTGTTCCAGTTTTAATATTTTGTATCCACCCATTCTACGAGTGTGACCACGCTGGGAAACAACGGATATGACAAGTCGCCCGCTCCATTTGACGAGGACTATTCTGTTTCTAATGTTTTTTTCTGAAAACAAGTAAACTTTCTATTATTTTAATTCAACACCTCCAAGTCCTTACTGGTTTCCTTCTCACCCGACTGCGAACGCAAAGGTGGGTAATGTATTTCACTTTATAATTCGCATGCACGGAGCAGACATCGCATGCTTTATTCCAAAGGTTGACTGGTAAAAGTCACTCGTAACCGCTTTTGTACACTTTTTTCTTTCCGTGTATTATAAACTATATATGTATACTTATATACATAGTGTATAGTATATAGTATAAAACATATTTTCACGATATTTCACTGATTGTTTCACAATGATTGTTCAAAATATCCTAATAAAGTGTGTGTTCTTTCTTTTGAATCAGACAACACCGATATGGTTCTGAAGTTCAAATGGGAGCTGAAGAAGGGCGCCGATGGGTATGAATACTTCCAGGCCAACATCTACAAGCATCAGCTTACCTTCGGAAACGTCCGCATGAAGATGGACAAACTTCTCGGAGACGACAAACTGCTTTGTATGTATTTACATTACTTATTATTATTTTTATTTGCTTTGCATTCAAAATATGATAATGGACTACTAATTTTCAAATACAAAAATTGTCAGAACCAAGTAAAGAAATTAACCGCGCGCGACAATCGAATGCTTCCATTTTTGTTGCTATAAAGGATAGTATATATTTTTGGAACAGCATCTATAATTGGGTTGAAGGTTGACTGGAAGAAATGATAAGTTCGCTTACTTAACTTACTAAACTTTACTTACGCTTACATAACTTGCAGTGATAAGTCCGCCTTTGCGCACTCTTGTATTTCTTGTTTCTAGTCGTGTACTGTTCTTGTTTCCATTGTGTGCAATAAAGAGTTGCTATTATATTTTATTCTATATTTACCAGTACTTTAGGGTTAGTGCAGGTTTGATAGTAAATTGCTGGTAGTTATATCCTGTAGTGTAGGATGTTATAAGATATATACATGTTAGGATGTTACAAGAACAGTACACGAGAATATAGAAGAATATAAGTGAAAGAATTAGCCCGAGGAGATCAATACTTTTAGAGAAAAAAAAATTTAAAATTTTAACAGGTCACTGGTCAGTCATGGTTACTTTGCGGATAAACTAAATTCAACGCCTGACATAACCTGTTAGTATGGCTATTCCCTAGAGTGTTTTTATAAGCCGGAGGCGCAGAGGGAGTGCAGCCCCCGTCAGCTGTAAAAAAGCGCAGGCGCCCGTGTGAGCCGTAGCGGTATGAGGCTGGTCGAAAAAATCGAAAAAGCCGAAGCTGCGGAGGCGAGCATAGGTGCCTGCGCTTTGTTACGCAAGGACGGAGGGGCTGCACTTCCCGCAGCGCCGGAGAACAGGCAATCGTGCCTCTTAAATTTTAATGACATTGCCTCGCCAGCGCGATTGCTACCGCACCAAATTATGTTATTTTTAGTTGTAAACATTTCAGTTATAGATACCATTGCTCCTGCCAATAAATAAAATAAATTCTTAGCATAGCTCATTATAATATATTTTATTACACAGCTGTCAAATAAAGGTACTGAACTCAAACGCTCACGCAATTAAAATTGTTCGTTTATCCCTGACAGCCGACACCATCAATCAGCTCCTGAACGAGAACTGGCGTGAGCTGATGAAGGACTTCGGACCGCCCGCTGTTGACGGCATCTCGGCCAAAGTGGACGCCATTCTGAACAAGTTCTATGGACAGATTCCTTTCAATGATGAGAACTTGTTGAAAAAAGAATAGATGTTAAGTATTAAGATGGTTGTACTCAATATTATGTAAATAAATATATTTCTGCTTTTACGTTACGAATGCTTTTTATTACGGTACCGTAGCCAGAACCCTTATAAAATCGGCCAGCTGTCCGTGCGTCCGTCCGTCTGTCTGTCAAAAGCGCTGTCCGGGGTGATAACTCCGGAACACAAAGCTTAATAAATCTAAAGTACAAATTATAAAGTACCTGGTTTATTTAGTTGTAAGTAATGTAATTTAAGTCCTAAACCAAATTTATTTTTTGTAAATATTTTATCGACAAAGAACCAAGGATTGTACCAGACTTTGTTAAGAAAATTAGCAATTTGAAGCCGCAGTGGACTGGGCGCAACTGCCGCAGATCCGACAACCGCTGAAGTAGACGGGTGCTCGAACGGAGGCCACGTACAAGCAAACGTAGACGGGACGCCCCCAGCTAGAGTGGACAGACGACCTAAAAAAGTTAGCCGGAAGTTAACTGATTAAAGTAGATATATCTGATTAAAAAACTATCTATACATATAATAAAATCGTAGAGGTAAGAAAGTCTGTACATTGAATGTATTCGGAAAAAAACTAAACAGGGTGGCTTAAAATGAGATACTGAACATGTTAGAACAGTTTTTCAAATTTTTGTTTGTTTGTTTGTTTGTTTGTTTGTTTGTTTGTCTGTACGCGCATCACGCAAAAACCACTGAACGGAATTAGACGAAACTTTGTATAGTGGCAGTTTATATGCCGGGTTAACATAATACGTAAAAAAAAATAACAAAAATAAAAAAAAATTTACAATTATAAACATTATTGCGCGTTTAAAATCACGTAGTCCAAAGTACATAATTATATCTTGAGAACTGGCAGCAAATACAATTTGAATAAAATATTCATTCGAAATTTAAAAATAAGTAGATACAACGAAAATGACATTTCTTCTTTTTTATAACTTGAACACATAGTCTATACATATCTATTCTTTCTATACATATCATAAAATCGTAAATGCAAAAATGTCTATTTGTACGCGCATCTCGCAAAAACCACTGAACGGAATTTGACGAAACTTTTTATAGTGACAGCGTATATCCCGGATGAACATAATAATTAAAAAATATAATAAAAATCACGTAATCCAAAGTAAAGGTAAAAAACAATTATGTCATGTTGACAACGGAGAACTGTCATCTCGACGTGAGCTGGCCGGTGACAAATTGTTTGATAAATAAAAATAATAATTGAAAGTCGAAGTTATGTCGCTGTCATTGGTGTAATAAAATTTATATATCTGTTGCCCGCGGCTTCGCTCGCGTGAAATTCGTATTAAAAAAAAAGAAAGTATGCAAAATACTACTTGAGCGAGGCCAGTATTCCTACCGTCATGATAAAGTCCTCCAAATCATCAGAGAGGCCATCAACCTGTCAATTGCACGGACCAGGAAAGGGCAAACCAGTAGCGGCTTCCAGAAGGTCAACTTTGTGAAACCTGGAGCCAATAAGCTGCCCAAAGATAGGACTAAACCTTCTTCAATTTTGGGAGCAGCAAAGGATTGGGAATTGTTGATGGACACACATGAGAAGCATTACCAAATGCCTTCGGAAATCTGTACCACAGCATTAAGGCCGGATATACTCATATTCTCAAAAGCGACAAAGCATGTAGTACTTGTTGAACTTACAGTTCCATGGGAAAGTAACATACCGAAGGACCACAACATCAAGCTTAACAAGTACTGCAACTTAGTAGACCGGATTGTGAGAAACGGATTCCAGACTGATCTCTTCGCTGTGGAAGTCGGAGCAAGAGGACTACCAGCGAAGTCGCTCTACAGTCTCTTCAAGAATCTAGGGCTCCCAAGATCGACGCTAAGCTCATATATGGAGAGAGCTTCGAAAACGTCACTGGAAGCATCCTACAGAATATGGATAGGTAGAGAGAGGGAGGTCGAGAGCGGGACTGGTGGTTTCCCCGCGTCCTAGTCAACGCAGACTAGCTGACGAGGGCTTGATGCGAGCCGAAACGTGAAGCATGAGCGGGAAATTTAGAGTGGCCACTCGCTAGTCCCGGCCTCGATTGATACCCTCCTCTACTGTCGATGGGCCCGGATATGTTCGGTGAAGCCATCGTAAGCTTAGATCCACACCTTCAACTAAAGGCGGGCCCGAAGGCGGATCTGCGCTCACGTAAACGATATTCTTTCTCGATGAAAGTAACTAAGGGCGAGGCGGAAGGCGGAGCTGAGTTCAGGAAGAAGAAAAACATTCTTGAAGAAAGTAAGTAACTAAGGGCGAGGCCGAAGGCCGAGCTCTATTCTGGAAGACCATAAACCTTCTCGACGAAAGTAAGTAACTATGGGCGAGGCCGCAGGCCGAGCTGCGTTCAGGAAGAAGCTAAACCATCTTGAAGAAAGTAAGCAACTAAGGCGAGGCCGAAGGCCGAGCTACGTTCTGACAAATGATAAACCATCTCGAAGAAAGCAAGTAACTAAGGGCGAGGCTGAAGGCCGAGCTGCGTTCAGGAAGAAGCTAAACCATCTCGAATAAAGTTAATTAATATTAAGATTGAGTTAATTTAATTTAAATTTTATTATAAAGTCCACGCTTCTAACGGCAAATATACCGTGCATCCTAGAACCTCGCGGTTATTCCCGGCTGGATGGCAAGAGGCCCGATGCTATCACCTTAGTGCCATGGACTAAGGGTAGTTCTTTGATGTGGGACACTTTTGTTCTCACATTGGCTCCAAGAAACGTTAGGACATCTTCAAGAGCGGCTGGCGCGGCCGAGGCTGGGGCGGAGAGCCTCAAACGCAGCAAATATAGAAATATAATTCAAGATTTCGAATTTGTTGCGTTTGCGGTTGAAACCCTCGGTCCGTGGAGCAGTGAAGCCAAAAGAGGCTTGAGCTGGTTGACGCAACTGGTGTCCCGCCATCAAGGGCTTATGTACTTCATTCAAAGGGTAAGCCTTGCCATCCAGCGGGGTAATGCCGCAAGTGCTCTAAGAACATTTGAAAATGCCCGTTTTGATAGTTATTTTAATGTTTGTTAGGTAGGTTTAATTCTTTAGTTATTAATATTACTTTTTAATTTTTATGAAATAAATAGATTGAGTAAACGATATTATATTCTATCGAAGAAAGGAAGTCTTTAAGGGCGAGGCCCGAAGGCGGAAGAGGGTTATTGGTTTACCTGAACGCAGCTCGGCCTTCGGCCTCGCACTTAGTTCCTTCCTTTCTTCCAGAAGGTTTATCGTCTTCCTGAACGTAGCTCGGCCTTCGGCCTCGCCCTTACTTACTTCCTTTATTTGAGAAAGGTTTATCGTTTACCTGAAAGCAGCTCGGCCTTCGGTTTCGCCCTTAGTTAGTTACTTTCTTTAAGAAGGTTTATCGATTACTTGAACGCAGCTCGGCCTTCGGCCTCGCCCTTAGTTACTTACATTCTTCTTTGGAATACGAATTTCACGCGAGCGGAGCCGCGGGCTCAGCTAGTTCTATAATAATTTTAATATCTAATTCCATGCCTTACCAAATAGCAAGATGAAGCAAAATAATATAGTAGCACAAGCATTAAATACAATAACAAGTGCATTACGTAGTAATAGTTGAGGTACGTAGTAATAGTTGACCGTTGGAGGCTGACCGTGGTTCGGATTCCACGTAAAACTGTAGGTCCCTTCCCTTCTTACCTTACTAGGTGGTAGGGTTCAACCCGCCCGGGTTGGTACCACTGAATGAAACGTCGGTCGAAACGGCTATGTAAATAGTTTGTGTTTTCCGTCCAGTTCAGTGTAGCCGGCACGACCGAAGGGAAGCACTGACATGGCACCTAGTTAACCCGTGTTTTGGGCTGACATCACGGATGTTGTAGGGATGTAGCCAACCGTGTCAGTTTCCATAAAAAAAAAATCACCGTCCGACATTCCACTTTCCTTCCGGCCGGGGCTGATACAGATGCCAATAAGCGGCGTAAATACGATTGCGTTGTCGATACCTATAGGTATGTAAAAAAAAAAATATTCATGGCCTTCGCCCTCGAGACCCTCGGTGCATGGGCACCAGGATCAAGTTCAAATAAGAAGAGTTCGTCGACAATTTGGGCGATATGTTTGTCGACAAGTCTGGTGGCCTGACTCGTGCTGGTGGCCCACGTGCCAAGGCTATCTCGTACGGCGAATCAGCCTCCAGATTCAGAGGGGCAAAGAAGCATGCTGGGCGCCGCAGGGGCGTCGTCTCGGTCGAACTGGACGACATATTTTTCCTATGAGATTATTATTATAGTTTTAATTTGTATTAGTTACATGCATACATACCACACACGCTGTATCCCGACAATCAGGGTAAGCAGAGTAATCGGTGTTGTGCTGCAACAACTCTGAATTGCAAACACAACATCGACCACCACGTTTATCAAAGTATTCGGACAAGATAACTATCGAGCAGCAAGTAAGGCACAAAGACCCACCTGCTGCACGACTCGGTGGAAGGACCGTGCCAAGGTGAGAGTAACCCTTTAGCACGGAATCTCGTCCTTATCCGTTAGTCTCCTTTTACGACATGCACGGGAGAGACACAGTGGGGCTATTCTTTTTAAGTACCGGCCTCACACAGTACTATAGTTAACAGTTAAGTACTGTATTAGTTAATATGTTATATTTATTGAGTATTGGGTAGGTTTGTAATTTAATTTTTTGATGTTTAAATTTTGTATTCTAATAAAGATTAATTACTTACATAATATGTCTATTCGTGAACCTAAAAATGGAGAATTCCGATTATAAAGGTAAATATTGTGCTGCAAAAAAATAACATTATATTGTTTGATTTTATTTAATTTTCTATTCTGATTACATAATATGTGGAACGTGCGTAGAACATGAAATACTATTCCAATGTTTTATATTAATAAGGTACTGTTAATATAAAATTATTCACAATATAAATAATACTTATTGTACCAACTTAAAATATATTAAAACGAACAAACCCTTGAAAGATATATATAGTGTCTACTTCTTTAAACTTAATTTCATTCATATCATATTTCTAAATACTTGAAGTCCGGCGGGAGGTGACAACATAATTTAAGAATCACAATGCCAACTTGAAGACGCTACCTAAATAATATGTGAACCATTTGTTTAATTTATCGCCAAAGCCGCCATCTGCTAGACTAGTTTAAAATTATATCAAATTTAGAGGACTTAATCGCCAAGCGTATAACTTAGTTCAAGAGTTTCATTAATAGATGGCGCTTTTAGTGGATTTCTATGCCCTAAACTGTAAATTAAATCAAGAAAATATTATGATTAGAATGTTAAAATTAAGTAACCATTATTAAATCTACGGAAAAAAATAATTTTCAAAATTACGAGAACGAAAGAAGCCGGTATTGCAACTCAATACAGTCAGTCAGCGCCATCTTTTTTTGAGTAACAGAGATACGTTGAAGATGAGCTTCTTTGCCAGGCTATCTGCTCATTCGAAAAGAACGTGCCGAGAAAGGGTTACGTACGATACGAGGGCGCCGTCACTATCTCCGCAGTGATATTACCCATAAAATGCTATCTCTCTCCCCACAATGCTAGAAATAAATTTGAAACACTGCAAACTCCTACTAGGTGTCATCTATTGTACTCCTACAATAAATTATTTTTCTAAGTTGGAAGCCTCTCTCGAAGATATAGTTACTCCCACTCGGTGACCATAGGTGACTTTAACACATGTATCTTGAAGAATGATAACCGCTCTCAAAATTTTCTTTCTATTACCAAATTAGTCAATGTTAATTTTCTTCCTCTTAACCCAACTCACCACATGAAAATTTCTCACACACTTCTAGACCTTATGCTGACCACGCACTGACCTTATTTCATCACATGGCCAATTTTCTGTACCAGGTTTTTCCCACCATGATGTAATATTTCTTTCTTATATACTGAAAATAACTCCAAAATATCTCTTCGAACGTAGTTTTGCAAGAATTGATCTGGCTGCCTTGAGAAAAGATGAGATTTCATTGACTGGGAACCTGTTTATGATTCAGAGGATCTTAATGACAAGGACAACCATTTCTCTAGAAGCGTCATTCAACTGTTGATGAACATGCTCCTATTCGAGCCATCAAAGTAAAGCACCCGGCCGGCTCCATGGCTTATTGATGACATCAGGCAGCTGATGACCAGACGAGACCGAGCGTTCTCGAGACAAAAACGCAGGCCCTCTGATGAGGCATGTAGCATGTACAGGATTATGAGGAATCGCTGCAATCAGATGATTAGGAAGTCAAAACGCCGTCATAGCCATAATGACTGTTCAAATGACCTGCTTCTTGAAAGTTTCTCAGGCCTCTCGGAGTGGACAAATCAAAACTAGCTACACCTTCAACAATCGAAGCATTAAGTCGGCATTCTCCAAATTTCAAAATTTTTCTTTCAAATTTCTTCTCCACAAATAAAATTTTAAAGTCAGGATGTCGTCCTGCTCATAGCACAACCACTGCTCTTCTTAAGGTTACAGAGGATATCGACCTAAATATGGAAAATAAAAAACTCCATTCTCACATTACTTCATTTCAGTAATGCATTCAATGCAGTGGATTCCGATGTTCTCCTGGCAATGCTCTCTCTTTTTAATATCTCATCTTCGGCACTAGGTTGGTTTAACTCATATCTTTGGGGTCGCCAACAGTTGGTTCGACTGGACAGTAATTGTTGAAGTTGGATTAAACTGAACACTGATGTACCACAGGACGGCCCTGTAACTCCTCTACTATTCCCAGTGTTTATACTTTTATTACTCTAAATTTATCTTCCACCTATCATCTGTATACGGACGACCTTCAGCTGTGCACTAGCTCAGAATTCATTTTTAGGGGTGTAGCTTCGCGAAATTACGACCTCGTGACAATTAGAGCATGGAGCGAGTCAATCTGCTCACGTCTCAGGCCATCATCATTAGGAGCTCGCGCTAATCTGCAAATATCGACACCGATGATATACCTAAGGTTATTTTTAATGGTACAGTTATATCTAAACTGTAAAAAAACCCTAGTATATTATTCGACCAAACTTAGAAAAGTTGTGGTTTTCTTGTGAAGTGCCTGCATATTTATATATGAAGATTATATAAATTAGGTAGGTGCAGGCGCCTTTCATATTTTGGTAATAGAGTAACAATTTAATTGAGTGAAAGTGATTGATGTTAGAAATATTGGACAGCCACAGACACCACCAATTTCAGTGACGATGATGTTCCTATACTGTTTGTAAAGGGACTAGTATTTCCGGAAACATTTACATAATCAAGATTTAATGTCAACTTTGATCGTAGGAATAGAGAAGACGTTCGTTGGACGTTCGAAGACGTTCTTTGCAGTGCGACACAAAACGATTTAGAAGTAAAAATCTTAGAACTTGTGCTTCGACTTTAAACTTTGGGGTTCTATGAGAGTATGGAACGTTTGACGAGTACATGCAAGGCCCTTCCTTGCATGTACTAATGTAATATGAAAGGGATAAGGAAAGTGAGTTTCTCAGAGCAAGCAATCATATTGGAAACGAAACGATAAAACAACATCAATGATTCACCAATAAGTCAACGAATATGCTTCAGCGATTCAGTATATTTCGTGAGCGCAGTAGCAGCTGCCAATGAGACGTTTGTCACTTTTTGTTGAATATAATACAAGACAAAGAGGGTACTTCCCAAAGACGACTACAATTTTCCACGCGCTTATTCAATAGTAAATTTATTAAAGAACTGTAATGTTCACCTTGTGCATACTCGTAGTTTATCTAGTCACGGCCTCTACAAATACTGCGGACAATGCTTCAAAAGTATTCTCATTACATTTAAACTATGAAATGACCCTGAAGCGGCTCGGAAGCATACAAGACATCGCCTGCGGTGTCAAGTCCAAAACTCAGTAGATAAGTCAACATTGTTTTAAAACAATGCTTCTCTTACCATTTACATGCTTCCGCTGCTCTGGCGAATGAAAGTACTTACGGTAAGCCCACACAGCCTGTACATAACAAGGTCACCATGCAATTACGAGATATCGTGGCGTTGGCTGATGACGAAGAAAAGGGGTCCATATTTAGATTTACCTATATCTACGGTAAGAAAGTGAAATTTTGTGCTAAGGGTATAATTTAATAACATTATAGTATTAATACTTAGGCTTTATTAAATAATGGAAAAATTTTACTCGCATTTTTAATCACTGACATTTTATTTCGTGTTCGTTTCGAACGGTGTGTGAATAACTTCTTCAAATGGCACAGTTACAAAGAATTTGTTAATAGTAGAGTCTGCTAGTTTCAAGAAATATTCAACAATAGGCTTGCCGAATTCACCGACGACCACTCGCCAGTTATCGTTCAGGAATTGAACGACGGTGTGACCTGAAAAATTAGATTGTCTGATGTTAGATTAATTTTATTATTTCTCTTAAGAAGGGAAAGAATGTCTTTGAACTGAAGGAATTTTCATGAAATTGTTTGTAGGAATCGAATGGAGTCGAAAGGAGTCCAACTGAGCTTGAGGCTGTTGATTCAGGCTCAGCCAATTTTACCACCAAAAGGTGCTAATGCATATACCTTAATGACGCGGAAAGTGAGAAATAGAAATATCGATACAGTTTTTAAAGTAAATAAAACACTGCTAAACCTGGAATGGAAAGTTTCTTTTCTTCCTCTATGTTTATCTCAACTGGTCAACTGGGATATGTTAGTAATCAGGAACACAGTACTGCACTTACTAAGTTCTGGATTTCCCTTAAACAGGTTGGTAAGCTGGAATTTAACGCCGCCCTGGTACTCAATCTCGTAAGTGTAGCTATCGGACGCGATGTGGTGGATTCCCTGCTCATCTGTGAACCGCCTCGTCTTGGTGTGTAGCTTCATGTGTAGGTTTACTGTAAGGTAAGGAAGACAGGTATATTGATAAAGGTATAGCAAATACACCTGAAGATCCTACAAATAATCATGAAGTTAGTTAGACCGTTTAGAAAATCATCAATACCGATTCAGAGTGAGAAAAATAATACTTTATTTACAAAAATAAAAATTACACACTAAACAAAAATGTAATTAGATTTTGGATGATTCGTCAAATAACGCTAAGTTCGATTTTCGGATTTATATTTTCCGCATTCCAATTACGCTCCTTGCTCTTGGCTCCTGCAAATTTTCTCTTGTTGTTCTCTCTCTCAATGTTGCTTTTGGCACCTTGACTCATTGGACCATGTAGTTTATATATAGCTATATAGTAATCGTAATGTGTTAGTTTATATTTTATTTTACTATTATCCATTTATTTACAAAATTTTTTTTATATTAATTTTACATATTTACAAACCTAAAATGTAAAATTAATACAAAAACAAATGGAGTTTCCACCACTTATTATTTTGATTATTAAGTGTATCTATATTAATTACATGTTACTTCTTACCTATTTTAATTTTGGCGTCTCCATCTCCATCGATTTGAAATAGTAGGATTCTGCCTTTAGCCTTGTACTTTCCCTTCACTGTTAGGTTACAGTTGAAATCGAGTTCTTGATAAACGCCTACTTCGGCTCTGTAACATTAAAAATAATCGTGTTAATTTTTAGGAGAATTATGGATGATTTTTTACCTTAACATGTACGAGTATGATTAAATAATAATATTTTAATTTGTTCGTTTATAGCACGTCTTCATTGATTTTATACAGGGGTATACAATCAATGACGTCTTAGTCTATTTAAAAAAAGGGTAGACGGACAGAAAATGCCATATGCATAAGGTATTTACCCTTTGTTTGCATGATTTATTTGCAATAATCGTTTTTTTATTTGATTTGAGTATGTAGCTTACATGCTCTATAACTTACGTAACATTGTTTACTACACAATTTCTAAGTCCCGTTGCCTTTCCATCGTAGTACGTGAAGGACAAGTCACCAGGCAGGTTCATGTTCAACTCCTTGATAAAGAAGGGGTCCAGAGGAGGAATTCCCAGTTCGGGAATACCCTTCACGAATCCTGGGATCGCATCTCGCGTGGCTTGTGTCAGACACTGCCAGCTAGATGAATTGCATGGATGAATGAAGTCGGCTGTGGAATAATGGGTAAAGTTGAAGAAGAAAAAAAACTTCATAATGTCTCATACCACGTTCTTCATTATAGGTTGCATCCCTGAACCGAACATATAATGGCGATGACAAAAAATCAACTGAAACTGATGCTAAATCTTCACTGGTCGTCTCACTCAACATCCATACACGTAAATACCTATTTTTATCTGTTTTATAAATATTTATAAAATATCAAATGAGAATCAACAGCCAAGGTTAGGAAACAATTGACCAACCCTGGTGCAGGTTTGATAGAAATAGTAAATGTTTTACATAAACTTAAAATTAATTTTTATTACAGGTGCTTCAAAGTAACTAATGCATAATAACAATATACATAAGACATTATGGAGGATATACCGGCACACGTGACATTGAGGATACACCGGGTCGTGCGTGCGTGACATTTCTTATCAGAGAGTAATAAATAGATCGTATCTTTGTTAGATGAGAAACATCCGAGGAACAGAGGTACTTCATATACTCCGTCCGAGGTAAGATATTGAAGGGCTTCTACGAGTCAACGAGACCCTTTTGCGGAATATATTGTAAAGAATTTATAGAATCTGTTAACATATCCTAAGCATTTAAGAACTGTGTGTGTGTGTGTATTTATGTGACAAAAACTGAGTCACGCAAAATGGGTCATAAAATATCTACATATTTCAGGCAAGTTGTTCCAATGATAATTTAAATTCTGACCTTGGTGATGCATAGACATGGTAAAAAAAAACACTCGGTAAGAGATTCAAAATTGTATTTATAGAATTTTATTCGGCTTTTGCGTGTACGAATAGTTTTATTTTGCCATATACTTATTAAAATAGAATATAAATTCTTTATTGCGCACCAATAATAAAGTAATTAATATAAGAAGAAAACATACAGATAGAAAAGTAGAAATAAATACAGAGGGAATCAAAAATAAAAAAAAACAGGCAAGGGTGGACTAATCTCTTATAATTAGGTAGTGATTTTTTCTAGTGACGTAATGATGGATGAGAAGTGAAAAATAATACAAGCATTTATGTAGATAGATATCGGATTTAGTGGTACTTACGGGCTAATTTGGCACTCGTTGGAACTGGAGTAAATATTGAAATTAAAAAAATAAACAGATAATATACAACCGCCATTTTGCTAGGCTGTCTAGTAACTGGCGCGAGTTTTCAAGTCTACCATAAAGCTTTACATATGTTAATGGGCGCGCTGTTTTTTCCTTCCGCGA
The DNA here is from genome assembly GCA_946902875.1 of Nematopogon swammerdamellus. Lineage (NCBI taxonomy): Eukaryota > Metazoa > Arthropoda > Insecta > Lepidoptera > Adelidae > Nematopogon > Nematopogon swammerdamellus. Next base: position 11,656,166 of record OX336345.1, read on the forward strand.
TCTATAATGTACCTACCGGTTCTGTTCAGTCCTTGTGTTATTCTCGATCTATACTCGCACTACATTCATTTTCATGTGTATAAATAGCACAAGCTTTTGATAATAGATGGATTGGGGTATTCCCTATCATGTAGGGTTCCGTGTCAAAAATGGCACAAACGACACGTTAGGTACATATAACTTAATCAATTTGAGCGCAGCTACATTTATATTGACACTCCGTTGAGCACGTCTACGCGTACATTGGGGTTAATTTGGCTATGTCTGATGGACTATTTGGCACAACCAACCGTGGCAGGTTTGTCAAAGTCTGTTAATAAATTGTTGGATTACAAAATTGTCCGGTGCAATTAATCGTGAAAAATGTAAAACCTCGGAACCCATTCACACACTATTAGTGTGTGAATTTTTGTACGTTTTTTGAGGTTTCGCAACTCCAAAGGAAAAAAAACGGAAGCCTTATAAGATCACTTTGTTGTCCGTCTGTCACGACCCTTTTTATCAGGAACGGGTAGAGGTATCAAGTTGAAATTAATATCAAATACTATCTGTAATCTACGATCCATTGGAGGTGTAAAAAAAATTAAAGCTTCTACGCCAACGCAATCAAACGAGACGGTGATTTATGTCATATTGTGATACCTACTCGCAAACTCACTCAAATCAAATCAAAACCTATAGGATACTTCCCGTTGTCCTAGAATGATGAAATTTGGCCAAAAGCAAGGTCTCACGGCACAAGAAAAGGAAAAAATTCGAAAATCGTAAAGTTATAGTTATATGACATAATTATTATTTTTTCGGTCAAGACCCATTATCTAAAGAAGGGGTAGAGGTATCAAGTTCAAATTTGGTGTGATTATACTCTCAAGTAAAACAACAAATATTCAATTACGTGGTGCGCGAGCCCAACTCGCACTTGACCGCATTTTTTTCTTATTGTGTTCTAAATTTATGAACTTAGAAGTTTGCATCGACACATTGTCGTCAGTTATTAATTATTCAAACAAATAATTCTCAATTATTGAATTAATCTATATTAGGGAACTCGTATGAGTATGAACTCAACAAAATATCAGATATGGAGCGTAGATACGTAAATACCTATCATGAGTTTTACATTATTTAAGAGTTTTACATTATCGCCCGAATGCACCAGTAATAGCCGATTTTGTCAATGCCTAGAAATAGTCAATACTTTGAGGGAAATTTTGATAATTTTAATTTCTGAGAGAAGTCGCACAATTTATAGTTGCGTCGAGGATTAAGTATTGATTAATACTTTAAAATAACGAATTATATTGTAGGTATTTATTATTATGAATAGTTTATTAAGACAGTATAATTATGTAACATTTCATGCTTTTTTGTAGCCCTTGTCCGAATTTAGCCGCATACTTCGAAACCAAAAGGAACGCCATCTAGTTTGATGCATATGAAGCTGTGCCTCATGTACCCTCCTAAGTGTGCGTGCATCTGACTGTATCTAACTAAACGCTGCCCTTGATGCCCTTCTATCTACGAATAATTTTCATATTATGATTTGGTTCCATGTGGCCTCGGAAGAACCAAATGACGCGCGCGGCGCGCCGCGCATATGTGGTCCACGAAAGGTGTGTGGCTTGCCTTGACTGTCAGCTTCTGCCACTTGTATCTAGATGGCGTTGCAGGTATGTACTTAAAGTTATTTTTATCCCCCGCCCGACGCGACGCAAAAGAAAGGTGTTATAATAAGTTTAACGTGTGTATAAGGGTGTGTCTGTCTGTGGCATAGTAGTAAGGTATTATTCAGCTAGGTCGACCGATACTCACACCAAATAAATAAAAAAAAAATTTAAACATTAAGGTAAATTATAGGTAAATGTATTAACACAAACGCCATTGTTTTCAAATAAATTAGTTTATTTCTGCAATGAGATTATTAAAAGTTATGATTATAATTCAAAAACATAGGTACAAAAATATCACACAGACATTTATCAAATGCATAGCCCATATACACGAGTTTAATAAGTCCTTGCTTATTTGCGATTCTTATAAATGGTCCATTCGGATGTAGGTACAAACTTTTTTAATCAGAGATAGTATCTATTACTATTTTCCTCTAAATAGCTAAATCGTTTCTTAAATGTTGAGCTAATAATGTATGCTTAGATCTAATAAAAGAGCTAAAGCAATAGAATAAAGTTGCACTAGTAGAGCGAGAACCGGGAAGTCCACTTTTCTCATACACCAGAGGAAGTCTCTTTCCAACCCGTAAATCTTGCATTACCATTTTAAATGTGTTGTGTGTAAAAGATATTATCAATAATATCAATATCTATGTCCCTGTGTTGTCCTTTTTTCGTTATTTCATTTTAAATAAAATATATTTGATTATTAAAATGTGAAAATATAGCCATTTTTAGGCCTAACTTTCATATTATTTTATAAGGAAAACTATAAAAAAAAAATTAAGACATAGGAACATTCAGTAGGCTTTTGTTGATAGCAAACAAATATATCACTTAAATTGATGAACAATAAAGACATGAAAAAAGCTTCGCCTGAATGATGGATGATTCACAAATATTTTGTAGGCCGTTTGCTTCTGAGCTTAGGGTTGTCCTTTTCACGTGCGTAGACAGCGGCGCGGCGCGGCGGGGCCCACAGCGACAGCAATACGATGAAGAAATTCGAAATTCGAAATTCGAAATGAAAACGGTTAGCAGTACACGAGGCTCTTAAGTATACATTTTGCACACTTATATTTAAATTTCAAATTCGGATTTTTTTCTTCTTAAAAAAAACTATTGGCAGAGATTAAGTAAACTGAATACTGTGGCAAGGATTTATTGAGCAGTAACACCAAATGGTACGTTAATTACTTCTTCATACGGCACGGCCAAAAAGAAGCCGTTTATCGTAGAGTCGGCCACATCCAGGAAGTACTTCTCAATAGGCTTCCCGAATTCAGTCACCACCAATCTCCAGTTATCGTTGAGGAACGTGACGATTATCTGACCTGGAAATTCAAATAGTTACCTTACATTACATACATAATTAATTTTTAAAGAATTAAATGAATATTTTACTATAAGAAATCACTTGCAGTGATACGGACTTATCGACTTTGTGCACTCTTAGAAATACTCACACCGTACTTCTTGTTTATTTTCGTGTACTTACTGTTCTATTTTCGTGCGCGATAAAGAATAGAATAGAAAACTTTATTGCACACAAAAACACTAACAAAGATAACACACAGAAGAGCAATAAGTAGAAATTGACAATACTTCACAGAGAAACAAGAGTATAGTAGCGTGCAAAGGCGGACTTATCACTTTAAGTGATTTCTTCCAGTCAGTTTGTACCGTGTAGGGACGGCACTTTAAAAGACCCACTGCATCTCTCCCCGTGTATTGTGTAAAAGGCGACTAAGGGATATGTATGACTCCCCTCTTATAATTACTAGGTGGTAGGGTTTAACCCGCCCGGGTCGATACCACCGCACTGAATGAAAGGTCGGTCGAAACGGCTATGTAAATAGTTTTCCGTCCAGTTCAGTTTAGCCGGCACGACCTAAGGGAAGCACTGACGTGGCACCTAGTTCACCTAGGTGTTATGGGCTGACATCACGGATGTTGTAGGTGATGTAACCAACCGTGTCAGTTTACATATTATCAGTAGATAATTACGATTATACAATAAAAAATAACATAGGCTTATATTTTATATTTTTTATATTAATTACCTCAATTTAAAATTCATTATTTTCTAGAGAATAGATTTTGGCCGCGCCTTGGGTCGCGGTAGATATTTCTATTCTTATATTCTAGTCTTATTATATTCTATTCTTCTCGAATTAGAGCTAATCTCGACCCGAATCAGATATCGGCTCCTTATACTCGATTCAGCGTCGAGCTGAACGCCTCGTTAACGACCCCGAGGTATCTCGGAGTTTAGCTATCTTACAACTCCGCAGGGCCGTTGGATCTTTGTGTGTGTTCTATCGCCTGTACCACGGAGAGTGTTCCAAGGAGCTGCACGATGCAATCTCTTCTCTCCATACCCATTCTACCATCGTTCCACACGCAACAGGTTGGGTGGGAATGCATCCACACGCTGTCGATATCCCCCACTTAGGACAAATCGATCCTGTAATCCTTTGTTTGCAGGGTTTCCAACATGTGGAATGCACTCCCACGTGCATCCTTTCCTCTAATTTACTTTAATGTAGTCTAGGATCCTTCAAACATAATGTAAAGGTGCACCTAGCCGGCCGACATGGTATTCGCAGCCCCCGTAAAAATCCGAATGCCCGTGGGCGCCGTCGGACTACACCTCTGCGTTAGTCTGGCGCGCGACATATGTCGTGCTTCCCACTCCGACTTTGACCACTTTCAACCCAACTCCTCAGCCCATATTAAAAATAACGTTATGGTAACCAAAAAGATAATCCGTACTGATGGCCGCAGCCTCGGCTGTGTTCTCCTCTAGTCCAGTATAGCCAGCAATCCAAAGGGAAGTCTCCGGTATGGCACCTTCTCGGAGGTGATAATGGCTGGTCGGAGCATGTGCTCTCGCCTCTCTGACCCAGTCACCAATATCGGATTACATAAAATTTTTTAGTTAATTTGCAACGAAGACGAGACGAGTTATAAGCAGAGACTATCGCTGGCATAAACACAATGATGGATCAAAATGAAATTTGTCAAATGGATCAATATTCTAGAATAGGTACCTACTTAGACAATAAATATTCAAGAAAAGTATAAACAAAATTGGGGACGAATTTAGATAACCCTCTAATCCTCTGTGTGTGTAGTATCCTTTTAAATTCAATCATTGCAAGTTGATGGCAGGTATACTTACTGAGTTCTGGATTTCCCTTGAAGAGATTGGTCAGTTGGAACTTGACACGGCCCTTGTAGTCAAACTTGTAGGTGTAGCCATCAGATACTATGTGGTGGACTCCCTTATCATCCGTGGTCAGCTTGGTCTTATGTCGCAAATTTATGTGCAAGTTTGCTGTAAAACAAGGTGAATCGATTTTTCTTATAGTGTTTCCTCTAGTCCTTTCTTATAGTACTTTTTTTTATAAAAAACATGATTTTTTTTTGGGCAATCAATCGTTAGAAAGATGAGATAATCAGAAATAATTAATACTAGGTACTGTGAAATTAGTCAAAAACCTTCGGAATAGTAAAATAGTATGCCTGGCTGGTAACTTCACGTAGGCCTCCAATGCGCTATCAAGAAAACCGAGAATTTAATACATTACTTCCTATATCAAGAAATCGCAATGAAGTATTGCATTTATTCGTAATATTGTACTAGATTCTCGATTCAGTTGCTAGTAAATTAACATCCATAAAACCCGACTACGAAAAACATAGAAAATAACAAGGAAAGTTGATCAAGAGCAGTAGAAAGTGTTGTACTCGGGCTAGTGTCAATTCGAATGATTCTGCACGCCCGACTACAGAAATTTCTTCTGCTCTTGATGAAATTTCCTTGTTACTTTCTTCGATATTCGTAGGTTTTATAGGGTTTTATAAATTTTTTATTTTATTCTTTATTTAATTCCTTTTAGTTCTAAACCATCAAGTGTGGTACATTGTTGAAATCGCCTTTTGGCCTACGACGCGGATTAGGGATAATAAAAATAGTGGAGCCCCGGGACCCACTAAGTTTCACATAAAAGTTTCTGCTTACTTATTTTAACTTTGGCGTCTCCTTCACCGTCGATGTCAAAGAGTAAAATCCTGCCAATAGCCGTGTACTTTCCCTTCGCAGTGATGTTGCAGTTGAAGTCGAGCTCCTGATAGACACCGACTTCGGCTCTGTAACATTAAACAATCAAATAAACTAATGCCCATTTTGCCACTTCCGGTTAAGTCTCTCTCATGTACATTTAACGGTAGTTAAACAACCGACAGCAATTTTTCAGGCCGTAAGCCAGACAGCTGAACGAGGAATCACGTCCTTTATACAAACTTCAGTTGCAAAAAACTTTAATTTGTCTTCTTCTTTTTTTAAATAGTGGCAACCAAACGAATACAAAATTCGTTTATTACTGAACTTTAATTTGTCGTCCGCTCTCTAAATTGACATTTACAATCATGACAAGTAGAGTATATGTAGAATCATTGTGGTAAAATTATGTGTGTTAACGTATGCACCAAAGGAACATTTAATATTGTTAATATTGTTTGGTTCAAAGTTATAAATATTCTGACTGATGTTATTAAGATATTGAGTACCTAAGGAACTATTTCACCACTTTCGCCTAAAATGTAGCTGCCGCCTGTTAACTCATGTCTGTATATAAAAAGGCCAATTTACTCATTAGGTAACTCTTAGACGGTAGTGAAATAGGCCATAAGATATTTTATAAATGTGAGACGGTATGTGTGCGGGTGTCTGTGCGTGCGTGCGTGCGTGTGTATGTTATGTCTCTTTATCTATTTATTTGTACTTATTTATATTTATGTATTTATATTAATGTATCTATTTATACAGGCACGTAGCACTCATACTCACGTAACATTATTGACAACGCAATTCCTAAGTCCGGTAGCTGCCCCATCGTAGAATCTGAATTTCAGGTCACCAGGCAGAGCCATCGTCAAGTCATTGATGATGAAGGGGTCCAGGGAAGGAATCCCTAACTCGGGAATACCCTTCACGAACCCGGGTACGGCGGCCCGCGTGGCTTGGGTCAGACATTCCCAATTAGTCGTGTTGCAGGGATGGATGAAGTCGGCTGTGGAGCAATAATTAAAGCAGAAAAATCTTAAACCTTCCTTTTGGCTTCGACATAATCTGAAACATTATTTCCCGGTTTTTCCAAAAAGGTTGCATCGCATAATGGGGAAATGAACGAACTACTTCGCTTCCATTGTTAAAGTTAAGACTCTGGTTTTTTTTTTGCCAATCAAATAAAATTTTAATCATCTTGAATAAATTTTATTCCTAATTTTGGCCTCATAGGGAATGATTTGTATGACACGTGGTATACCGTTGGAAAAGGCGTAAAGTAGCAAACTTTTTAAAATAAAACGAAGCTCTCAATTGTCAGTTTTTTTTAAATGAATTAAGAAATTAAAATTCTGTCGTATTTTTACTCGTCGGAACTTTGGGAGGTCATAAGTCCTTTTCATGGAGTTAAATTTATCAAATGATATTTTTTCTAAAACAGGAATACATCGTGAAATCCAATAAATTTTATTTTAGATACATTCATATACAAAAAAGTTACAAGGGTTCAAAGCTGGGATTTTGGTAATTTTCAAAAATTAAGGGTCTACCTCCCTAAAATGTGCCTCTCACTCTAACAATGCGCGTTTTATTTTATTATGAAGAAATTATACAACTTATAAAAAAATCCTCTGGGAGAATCATGCCTGATAAAATTATTAATGTTTTTCAATAAAAATATTTGGTACTCCACATATAATAATAAAAAAAAAAGTAAAGCTTTAATGTATAAAGCGGCCGATATCGGCCGCTCCGTCGGAAAAGGGTAATAAACTTTTAGTAATTTTTTTCAATTATTTTATGTGGAGTACCAAATTTTTTTATTGAAAAACATTAATAATTTTATCATACATGTTTCTCCCAGAAGATTTTTTTATAAGTTGTAAAATTTCTTCATAATAAAATAAAATGTATGAAATACGCGCACTTTTTTGCTTTCTTCTCTGGGAACCCCCGTGAATTTTTTACTTTTTCTTATTTTTATTGTGTTGTTATATCGGCCATAATAACACATATTCTGTGAAAATTTCAACGGGCTACCTATTACGGTTCAAGAGATACAGCCCTCGGATAGACAGACTGACGGACGGACAGACAGACAGACGGCGTAGGCTTCGTAATAGGGTCCCGTACCGGACACGGAACCCTAAAAAGGTTGCTGTTTGTGAAATGCCTTTATTTAAATGTAAACGGTACTTACGGGCTAGTTTTGCACTCGATGGAATTGAAAAAAACAGAGAAATTATAACGAAGCATAGAAATGGTACAACCGCCATTTTGCTAGAATGTACGTCATGCACGTGGCAGGCAAATTTAGCGCGATATTATTTTTTCTTATATAAACTCGTTTTGTTGGTTCACTTTATGAAACTCTATACTGCACTCGCATTCAATTCGACAGAACCTCTCTATTAATAATCTTAATGTTTGTCCTTGACTCGGCTTGCGCGGTGGGTGGGAGGGAGGAACTCGCTCGGAAGGGGAGCTCGGGCGGTCTGTGTCTGTGCTAATATAATTAATGTTAATTTAACATTTTTTTCAATCACGAAGTGTTCTTTTTATGTAATGACTAGCTTTGGCCCGCGGTTAGCGGTATAGTAGACTCGGTTTAATGAATAGCAAATCCAATTTAAACGCAAATAAGATAATAAACGATCTCCCTTGCTCCCCCCTCCCTTCCCCTTCCTCCCTCCCCTCTTTCCATCCCCCCAAGCCCATTCCCTCCCCTCCGTCCTTCTCTCACCTTTCCATCCCTCTCTCCCGCTCCCTACTCTCTTCCTCTCATCTCCCTTCTCCTTCACGATCTATCCCCTCCCTCCACCTCCCTCCACTCTGCTCTTCCTCCCTTCCTACCCTCTCCCGCTCCCTCCCTTCCTCACCTCTCCCTTACAGTCCCTACCTTCCCCCCACCCGTCCTTCCCATCCGCTCATTTCCCTCCTCCCTCGCCCTCCCTCCCTCACCTCTCCTTCCCCCTCATATCTAGGGAGAATAAAAAAGATATTTCTAGAAATAACTTTGCATCAAATATTGTAGGTATTTGTACGCTAACACAATAATACTAGACCATGCGACTGTACCGCGCGGCTACCTATCTCTTAGTTAGACTAGGGTGTACTGTACGTGTCCGCGTCTTATTTATTTTTTGCAAAAACACGATCGTAAAACCTAAACTACTCATCCAAACATGTGTAAAAGGACGTTTTTATCTACATAAAATTTCCCTGACGAAAAGCAAATTTATTTTGATAAGAATTTAATATCACTTTAAGTACTTAAATTTACCCTCGACAGATTAAAATTAATTTTAAATATGTCTTTAAGTCATAATATTTGATCAATTTGTGAATTAATCTTAGCATATTTATTATATACTAGCTGAGCCCGCGGCTCCGCTCGCGTGAAATTCGTATTCCAAAGAAGAATGTAAGTAACTTAGGGCGAGGCCGAAGGCCGAGCTGCGTTCAGGTAATCGATAAACCTTCTTAAAGAAAGTAACTAACTAAGAGCGAGGGCGAAGGCCGAGCTGCTTTCAGGTAAACGATTAACCTTTCTCAAATAAAGGAAGTAAGTAAGGGCGAGGCCGAAGGCCGAGCTGCGTTCAGGAAGACGACAAACCTTCTGGAAGAAAGGAAGGAACTAAGTGCGAGGCCGAAGGCCGAGCTGCGTTCAGGTAAACCAAAAACCCTCTTCCGCCTTCGGGCCTCGCCCTTAAATTCTATTTATTTCATATAAATAAAAAAGTAATATTAATAACTAAAGAATTAAACCTACCTAACAAACATTAAAATAACTATCAAAACGGGCATTTTCAAATGTTCTTAGAGCACTTGCGGCATTACCCCGCTGGATGGCAAGGCTTACCCTTTGAATGAAGTACATAAGCCCTTGATGACGGGACACCAGTTGCGTCAACCAGCTCAAGCCTCTTTTGGCTTCACTGCTCCAGGGACCGAGGGTTTCAACCGCAAACGCAACAAATTCGAAATCTTGAATTATATTTCTATATTTGCTGCGTTGGAGGCTCTCCGCCCCAGCATCGGCCGCGCCAGCCGCTCTTGAAGATGTCCTAACGTGACTTGGAGCCAATGTGAGAACAAAAGTGGCGTCCCACATCAAAGAACTACCCTTAGTCCATGGCACTAAGGTCTCTAGCATCGGGCCTCTTGCCATCCAGCCGGGAATAACCGCGAGGTTCTAGGATGCACGGTATATTTGCCGTTAGAAGCGTGGACTTTATAATAAAATTTAAATTAAATTAACTCAATCTTAATATTAATTAATTTTATTCGAGATGGTTTAGCTTCTTCCTGAACGCAGCTCGGCCTTCGGCCTCGCCCTTAGTTACTTGCTTTCTTCGAGATGGTTTATCATTTGTCAGAACGTAGCTCGGCCTTCGGCCTCGCCTTAGTTGCTTACTTTCTTCAAGATGGTTTAGCTTCTTCCTGAACGCAGCTCGGCCTTCGGCCTCGCCCTTAGTTACTTGCTTTCTTCGAGATGGTTTTTCAATTATCCGAACGTAGCTCGGCCTTCGGCCTCGCCTTAGTTACTTACTTTCTTCAAGATGGTTTAGCTTCTTCCTGAACGCAGCTCGGCCTGCGGCCTCGCCCATAGTTACTTACTTTCTTCGAGAAGGTTTATGGTCTTCCAGAATAGATTTCTTCAAGAATGTTTTTCTTCTTCCTGAAATCAGCTCCGCCTTTCGCCTCGCCCTTAGTTACTTTCATCGAGAAAGAATATCGTTTACGTGAGCGCAGATCCGCCTTCGGGCCCGTCTTTAGTTACTTACTTTCTTTTTTTTAAATACGAATTTCACGCGAGCGAAGCCGCGGGCAACAGATATATAAATTTTATTGCACCAATGACAGCGACATAACTTCGACTTTCAATTATTATTTTTATTTATCAAACAATTTGTCACCGGCCAGCTCACGTCGAGATGACAGTTCTCCGTTGTCAACATGACATTTAAAATTGTTTTTACCTTTACTTTGGACTACGTGATTTTAAACGCGCAATAATGTTTATAATTGTTAATTTTTTTTTATTTTTGTTAATTTTTTTACGTATTATGTTAACCCGGCATATAAACTGCCACTATACAAAGTTTCGTCTAATTCCGTTCAGTGGTTTTTGCGTGATGCGCGTACAGACAAACAAACAAACAAACAAACAAACAAAAATTTTAAAAACTGTTCTAACATGTTCAGTATCTCATTTTAAGCCACCCTGGTTAGTTTTTTTCCGAATACATTCAATGTACAGACTTTCTTACCTCTACGATTTTATTATATGTATAGATGGTCATGAACTATTTTACATACCCTTTTAAGCTCTACAATTTTCTATAGAAATCATTCATTTTGGTATTTGTGAAAGATTTTTTGAAATCGGATCAGTAGTTTTCGCAGATTACCTCCTACATCCAAACTTACAAACTTCACCTCTTTATAATATTAGTTCAGATAAATATTTTCATTACCATTTTCATTTCATTTCATTTTGTGTGTAGCTGGTTGAAATGTTCACAGAATATGTGTTATTCTGTGAACATTTCAACCGGCTACCTATTACGGTTTACCGGATACAGCACTCGGACGGACTTACAGAGAAACAGACAGACAGACAGACGGACAGACAGTCGACGTTGGCTTAGTAATGGGCTTCCGTATGTAGACGGAATCCTAAAAATCTATGTCCTACTTTATGAGCTAAGGGTGATTGTGCTTTTCAAAATTATACTTAATAGCTTTATAATTTTACCAGTATTTTAAATGTTTTACCGCCTATGTTATGATATGACTGCCTTCTTATATTAATAGGTGGTAGGGTTTAACCCGCCCGGGTTGGTACCACCGCACTGAATGAAAGGTCGGTCGAGACGGCTATGTAAATAGTGTGTGTTTTCCGTCCAGTTCAGTGGAGCCGGCACGACCTAAGGGAGGCACTGACGTGGAATCAAGTTCACCCGGTGTTATAGGCTACATCACGGATGTTGTAGGTGACGTACCCAACCGTTTCAGTTTACATATAAAAAAAATGTTACCCACGCAGAAAAGGCGAATCGCACGCAAACAGGAGCTAGGAGAGACATAGGATTACATACATAGTCTGCCACAATCACAACCCTTCGTTTTGGCTTCGGCGTAGTCGGATAAAAAAAGTAATATTGTTATTGCACATTGTATGTACAAAATATGAATAGCCTTGCTTTAATAAAGGCCATATTCCAAAAATTAATATGATGCAAAATATTCAATGCCAAGTGCAAATGGATAAACAGAAACGAAATAAATTGTCGTCATTAGATTAGAACGCAGGCATGATAAGCACACTAGATCATTCTAAGTAAGTCTAAACTTCTTTACATACGTATTTTATCATTTTATGATATGTATAGTAGATTAGTCGGTATTATTATCGTCAGTCTCGGTAGCTCAGTGGTGCGGTCCGTCGATTTTTGTTAAGCATCGCTGAGCGCGGTCAGTACTTGAATGGGTGACCGCTCCACCGTTGGAGGAGTGGTTCGGATTCCACGTTAAACTGTAGGTCCCTTCCCTTCTTACCTTACTAGGTGGTAGGGTTTATCCCGGTCGGGTTGGTACCACCGCACTGAGCGAAACGTCGGTCGAACGACTAAGTAAATAGTTCGTGTTTTACGTCCAGTTCAGTGTAGCCGACATGAAATGAAGGGAAACACTGACATGGCACCTAGTTCACCCGGTTTTATGGGCTGACATCACGGATGTTGTAGGTGATGTAGCCAACCGTGTCAGTATCCATAAAAAAAATTTAATACTTACCTAAATTTTCAATTCATAGGCATGTGTGTTGTATGTACTTATGTTTGTGTGTATGTATGAACAATATTGATATGCCTGAACGTAGCTGTGAGTAGGTTCATGTGTTATTTTTATCTAGTGATATCTGAAATTAAAACAAAACACGAAATATGTTTTTTATATTCGTTGAACATATTAGGTAGTGCCATAAAATGTTTAATTTCAAAATAATATATGTATTTATAATATTTAAGTATTTTTAATAAATTAAGCTTTTAAAATTGAAATGTATTATCGTATTATTGATTGAATGTATTCAACATGTTAAATTGTAAATCAATAAACTTGAGCGATGCATGTAGTTTTTTTTTTACTCTCCATCCGAATTCAAGGGTACGTAGATGAAATATATGAGCGGAAAGTAATCGGAACCGGTCAGTCACCCAACCTTGATGTGGTCTGCCAGCGATCAGTCCTACGCGGTTTGTCTTCCATCCAATGCTCTATCATGATAGTGAGAAATATCTTCTGTTTCATGGTTCGCCACTTCACCTGCTTAGTATACAATCAGCCCATGACATCTAGGTGTTATGCCAGTGCTTGCCTTTCATCGCGCCGGCTACACCAAACTGGACAAAATATACTATAATACAATATAATATAATATTAATGTCCATGGGCATCGTAAGTCGACTAGTTACTCGTAAGTGAAACGAAGCCAAATGTCGCGCTGTCCATAAAAAAAAAATACGGACACAATATTTTCAATAGTTAGACATAGACCATTATAGCAAAGTATGTGTAGTTAGATATCGATAAACAGGGTAGGTACACAATATCGTGTACAATTTCATCTATTTATATATGCTATCGTTATTTTGGGTATGTAGACAATAATTTGGTTTGACTTCTTGACCTTCAAAATTCTCCCTAAATTCTATAAACCAAACAGAATGTTTGTCATGTTTGTTTGTCATCTGTTAAACAAATTAACGTTGAATCGTTGAATGAACGTTGTTTTGTGTCGGATTGAGGATTTTTCTATGTTTATGTGTTAACGAGTCTACGCCCAGTTGTAGGATCTCGTGACTAGTGTTCATAAAAAAGATTTTAAAAAATACTAGTATGGTATTGAATTGATTTCTTACGTCCATAGTTATAATTTAGAGATAGTATAGCGAGCTATTAAAACAAAATAGAGTAATTTTAATAATTGTAATAAAACAAAACGTACATAAAAGTTAAAATAGAAACTTAAAAAAACCGTTTAAAAAACCCCGACATATCGACAACCCACCCTTCGACTCCCAGATGGCACGCACGTGACAGCAAACTCTTAAGACCCTTGGGTCTCAGATGGCACGCGCAAGAGGCACGCGCGTGACACTTACTGTGCGTCACACGTTTTAATTCATTAGCTAAGTCTGGCAATTTTTCTTATTAAAAGGTGCTAGTGGTGGCAATTCTTGGTTAAATAGACTAGCAACTATTAAACATGACAGGGCAGCACGTCACCTTCACAAAGAAAATAATGATTGAAAATGAAAAAAAAAATCACTTTTGACAACTGACACTTCCACTGACACTGGACTATGTTTGGGTTTACCGTAATTCGTGTTACCCGTATTCGATAGTACGTTTCGTTACCTTTATTTTGATGGATGACTTGTATGGGGAAATTATACAGTTTTGGTCAAAAAAATCTAAAAAAAAATGTCGAGTGTGTTTTGTTTTGCGTGGAGTTGAAAAAATCGGTCTGTGCTTCTAAATAAGTGAATCCTCAAGTGTTTGATATGACTGCGGAATTTCAGTAGAAATAAGAGTGAACACAGATTATTATCTAAATTCATTACCTTCCGAAATATTCGAATTTGTGCGGGAACGCGCGCGCCAAAATGGCTGGGACTCAAGGGAGGTAAGCTTATTTAATATGTCGGGAGTCAAAGGGAATAATGAATTTCCGTTTAGTTACTTAAAGGCGTCGGTACACCGCGTTTTGAGCTTTATTTTATTTACCTAGCGATCCCCGACGCCTTTAAGTAAATAAACGGAAATTAATTATTTTTTACTTTTTGGGTTGTTCGTTCAAGTGTCGGGGTTTTTTTATAATTTATAATTTAACTTGTATTTAAACAGACATAATTTGATTATATATACAGGGTGTTGTAACGGCCAGTACATTAATTTTACCAGCGTAATCCTCATGTTTTCCGAAACAAAAAAGCAAATAAAGTTTTTCTATAACGTGTCTAGTTTTCCAGTTATTAATTTTTTAAATGTATGTTTTCGTCAAGTGTAATAGGCGCGCGCGGGGGGAGGGTGCTGGCGCGGGAAAGGTCGGGGTCGAAAAGCTCACTTCGCGCCGCCGCCGCCGCGCATCTCCTCGCTCCGGGCACTCGTCCTTGCTCGCTCACTCACCGCGCGCCTTCCATTTCCACGTTCGTGCGGAACATTAGATCCTTTTTACACTAAATTAATCAATTAGTTTGTATGAAAATTGTTACTTTTTATTTAAAAGGAATTCAGAAAAAATTATATTTGACTTTTTTGTTACTATTGATCCCAATAATCATTTCCTAAATTTAATGTACTGGCCGTTACAACATCCTGTATATAACAGACAGACATAATTTGATTATATAAAGGCGACGAGTGAAACTGTAATACATTTCCATTTTCCAGTTGAGATCCATTCACCAATTAGGAAAAGTGCCGACGATCTTCGAATCGGCTGACCTGATCTTCATCAAACACAGCCAAGTACCATCCCGGTTCAACCAGCTTTCTAATAAAAAACCGCATCCAAATCGGTCCATCCTTTTGGAAGCTAAGATGCCACCGACACACAGACAGACAGACATACAGATGTAGGCATCAAACTTATATATAAAACTCCTTCTATTGCGTCGGGGTTAAAACTGAAACATTACCGCGAGGAAAATGAAGAATAAGTTAGTAGTAGTCTTAATACTTATAATTTATTCATGTATTATGCAAGTAACAATTTATCCAAAGAGTTTGTATTACGTCGCTGCGAATACAAACTCTTTGCAATTAACATAATACTTCTCCTTATAAAGTATTTGTTTTAATAAAAATGGTTTATTCACAAATAATTTAAAAAATATTCAGATACCTAGGTATTAATAATTTTATTATGAAGATAACAAAATGCGACGCAAAAGTTGATTATAAAACACGGGAAAATATTTTTAGGGTATCGTAAGCAAGACCTGGAACCCTTGTAAATTCGTCCAGTTCGTCTGTTTGTCTGTCACAGCCTTTTATCTCCTATGTCTCAGAAATATAACATGAATGTGAGCCTTTATGTGGGGTAGCGTTTATTAAGTCTGTCAAAACGTATGCAGTTCGGTCCTTTGTCTTTTTTAGTGCATAGTCGGTTTGTTGCGTTTCAACATGGTTGCAAGCCTCCTAAGTCTTTAACAGAGTGTGTATGGAACGCTGGAATTGTTCAAGTTATCTATCGCTTTGACTTTGATTTTTGACATTTTCATTCTTATTATTTGTTGTTATATCTGCCATAATAAAACATATTCTGTGAAAATTTCAACGGGCTACCTATTACGGTTCAAGAGATACAGCCCTCGGACACACGACAGACGGACGGACGGACGGACGGACGGACAGACAGACAGGCAGACAGACAGACAGACAGGCAGACAGACAGACGACGTAGGCTTAGTAATAGGGTCCCGTACCGGATACGGAACCTTAATTAAGGGGGACTCATACAAGGAACGTGTTTTTTTAAATTATTTGTTTTTGCTATATGGTAAAAAGGTAGTACATGCAAGCGCGAAACTTGGTGTGTGTAAACTCTAACGTAAAAGAACAAATAATAAAAACCGGCGAATTGAGTGGCGGTACGGAATCCTCGGTGCGCGAGTCCGACTCGCACTTGTCCGGTTTTATGTAATAATCATGTACGCACACGCTGTAATTTAACAAAGTTTTTAATTAGAGACTAACCTACGCAACCATGTTTGATGTACATAGGTACTTTATTCCGCTCAGGTTACAGGAAAAACCGGTTAAAGGAATAATAACAAAAAAAACTAGAATAAAAAAAAACATTCGGAGAACAATATTTAAAGCGAACAAGTTTTAAATTGTTTAGTATTGCATCACATTTATCTGAAGTGGAAACAATAATCAAATGAAAATGGTGATCCGCGCGATCATCATTTTTTCCCTTTCAATAAGTGCTTGTTGGGCTAGAATTCGTGAGTTTTAGAATTTTTATACAAAATAAAATATTAGTATATTATAAGATATTATTATTTTGCTAATTTGAACTTGTTTTCTGCATATATAATTATAGAAACAACGACATTTTTTCCTCGTGAAAAACTAAATATACATTATATAATATTTGAGTTAATACCTTGATATTTTTTCCTTGTTACATCGATATTGTTTTATTTAAATTCGAGAGAGCTTTAGAGATTAATTTTAAATTCTTTATCAAAATATTTTGACATGTTCATTGATTCTTGAACCAGTGAAAATGGAAAATTGTATTTCAAATTTAATACTTATCAAATGTTCAAATAATTTCAGCCGACTTCATCGAACCGTGCGACACTCTCGATCCAAAATGTCTTACTGCGGCTGCGCAGAGGGCGGTACCAGGCTTCGTGCAGGGAATTCCTGAGTACGACATACCGTCTCTCGATCCCTTTATCTCCGAGGAGCCAATCAATATGTCCCTGTCGAGTGTCGTATTCTCTCTTTACAACGGCAAGGCATTGGGCTTGAGGAAATGCCATATTGGTTTGGTCAAGTAAGTAGCTTGATTGATGTTTGATTTGTTTTTAGCGTAACGTAGCCAGCGACCGTGACAGGGCCCTTATAAGATCCGTCAGGTATGTTTAATTTTATAAAAAGTTATAGTAAGAAATATAGCACAATTAGCTGTGTTCGAGCCGTTAATTCAAAAGTAAATGCCTAATTTTAACCAAATAATTAAGTATTCCATTTAGTGCTTACGGCCTTCGATCACAAAAAAATTTTGAACTGGGCAGACCGCTGTGAAATCTGCCGAACATGGAATCAAAGTTATGTAGCTTCAGTGTTGTCGCTCCGCGCACTCGAACCCGTTTGGCTCCTCTCAGAATTGTTCGGTTCTCGTGATTTTAGCTTTAAACTATAGCGATGAGTCTTCTATTTATGACTAAAAGTATTTTGACATATATTTTTGTTATTTGAATGTGTGTGAAAATCTCCCAGATTTTTCAACTTTTCAAAACAGACTCACTGGCGAAATCTGAAAAAAAAACAATGTAAACTTCCATCCATCACATCTTACGATATAATAATAGTTTTATTTAATACACTCACTGCATAACTTGGGCATGCTTCTTCTACATTATGGTATTTTTAAACATACTCCTCGCTATTATATGTACTTTGCGGGATATAGTCATTCTCCCGGGACACGTTTTCGGAACACCCCGCCACTAGCTGGGTAAGACATGTAAATTTAATTCCATGTAAAAATTCCGTCTATGATTATGGCATGAAAACTATTTGATCGCAGTTGTCTGAGCGTAGAAACGTCTGCGCGGCACGCAGGCTGCGCGGGGCGTGCGGGGTGAACGCAAGCAACACAGTACCCTACAGGGTACAGAGCACGAAACAACCGCGCGCGCGCGAATAGCTACGGAATCATCTGCCTGAGAGAGACATTTGGAAAACTTGTTAGGATGAATTAGTTTTGCGATGTGTTGACGGCATTGACGGACAGAGCCTTTCCTCGCTCGTCAGTAAAGTCAAGACAGACTCCAAGTGGTAAGAGTATTAAGCTAGGTTCTATCCGGTAGGTTAGGTTCCATCTGTTTGCAATATTTCAGCTACGAGTATCTGCAATGGTAAATAAGTAAAGTGATTTTCGTCGGACATCGTCATTGTTAACCATAATGTGTAGGCAGTGGATGTCAGAACACTTACTTGATATTATGTTCAATTTCACTCAAAATTTATGAAAATTAACAATTGACTACCCATTTCCATTACCAAACCATTTCAACTCTTGAAAACGACTTGAATCGGATAGAGGACAACAATATAAATGAATTGTATTGTATTTTTCAGAGTTCTTCAGAAAGAAGACAGGCTTATGATCCACTTTAGATGCGACCTAACAATTAAGGGTCAATACAAAGCTAAGGGCCGACTTCTTTTGTTTAATATCGACGGTGAAGGCGATGCTAAAGTGAAAATACGTGAGTAGCAAAAAATGTATGATGGAGTAATAGCATAATGTTTTTTAGGTTTCCGTATCCTTACGGATGCCTATTACTAAGCCTACACCGTCCGTCTGTCCGTCTGTTCGTCTGTACGTCTGTCCTGCCATTAAAGGGCTGTATCTTTTGAACCGTAATAGGTAGCCGTAGCTTTCACAAAATATGTGATATTACGGCGGATATCCTACGAAATAATAAAAACAACAAGAAGTAAAAATTTACCATACAAGATTTTTTTTTATGTAATCCGGTATGGTTGGCTGAGTCGGAGAGGCCAAAGCGCATGCTACGACCATCCAATATCACCTACGAGAAGGTAGGTGCCATACCAGAGACTTCCCTGGATTACTGGCTATACTGGACTAGAGGAGAACACAACCGAGGCTGCTATGCGGCCATCTTACAACCAGTACGGTGGTACCAACCCAGTCGGCTACAATTTGAGCCTACCACCTAGTAAGGGGCAAGGGAAGGTACCTACAGTTTAACACCGGTTCCGAACGGTGAAGCAGCAGGTGTAGGTATGCACGTAAATTTTTTTATAAAAAAAAACTCATTGGTACACGCCGACCGTATTCGAACCGCGGACCTCTCGCATGAGAAGCCGATGCCCCAACCACTCGGCCACCCGCCGCTTGAATGTGTGGTTTTCAACGTTTCTCCTTTTTGCTCCATCGTGAAAACGGCATACAAGTGTCAAACTTGGTGTGATTATAGTGCAAACTCTAAAGTGAAACAACAAATAATAAAAACTGGCAAATAACATGGTACGGAAATCTCGGAGCGCGAGTCCGACTCGCGCTTGGCCGGTTTTTTTTATTTATTAAGAAACTAGCTTTTGCCCGCGGCTTCGCTCGCGTGAAATTCGTATTTCAAAGGAAGGAAGTAAGTAACAAAGACCGATCTGCGTTAAGGTAAACGATAAACCTTCTTGATGAAAGTAAGTAACTGAGGGCGAGGCCGAAGGCGGAGCTGCGTTCAGGAAGACGATAAACTTTTCGAAGAAAGTAAGTAACAGAGAGCGAGGCCGAAGGCCGAGCTGCGTTCAGGAAGACCAAAAACCTTCTCGAAGAAAGTAAGTAACTAAGGGCGAGGCGAAGGCCGAGCTGCGTTCAGGAAGACTATAAACCTTCTTCATGAAAGTAAGTAACTGAGGGCGAGGCCGAAGGTCGAGCTGCGTTCAGGAAGACGATAAACTTTTCGAAGAAAGTAAGTAACAGAGAGCGAGGCCGAAGGCCGAGCTGCGATCAGGAAGACCATGAACCTTCTCGAAGAGAGTAAGTAACTAAGGGCGAGGCCGAAGGCCGAGCTGCGTTCAGGAAGACCATAAACCTTCTCGAAGAAAGTAAGTAACTAAGGGCGAGGCCGACGGCCGAGCTGCGTTCAGGAAGACTATAAACCTTCTTGATGAAAGTAAGTAACTGAGGGCAGGCCGAAGGCCGAGCTGCGTTCAGAAAGACAATAAACTTTTCGAAGAAAGCAAGTAACAGAGAGCGAGGCCGAAGGCCGAGCTGCGTTCAGGAAGACGATAACCTTTTCGAAAAAAGTAAGTAACAGAGGGCGATGCAGAAGGCCGAGCTGCGTTCAGGAAGACCATAAACCTTCTCGAAGAAAGTAAGTAACTGAGGGCGAGGCCGAAGGCCGAGCTGCGTTCAGGAAGACGATAACCTTTTCGAAGAAAGTAAGTAACAGAGGGCGAGGCCGAAGGCCGAGTTGCGTTCAGGAAGACTATAAACCTTCTCGAAGAAAGTAAATAACTAAGGGCGAGGCCGAAGGCCGAGCTGCGTTTAGGAAGACTATAAACCGTCTTGATGTAAGAAAGTAACTGAGGGCTAGGCCGAAGCCGAGCTGCTTCAGGAAGACGATAAACTTTTCGAAGAAAGTAAGTAACCGAGAGCGAGGCCGAAGGCCGAGCTGCGTTCAGGAAGACCATAAACCTTCTCTAAGAAAGTAAGTAACTAAGGGCGAGGCCGAAGGTCGAGCTGCGTTCAGAAAGACTATAAACCATCTTGAAGAAAGTAAGTGACTATCACCCATAGTTACTTACTGTCATCGAGAAGGTTTAGCGTCTTCCAGGATACAGCTCGGCCTTTGGCCGCGCCCTTAGTTACGTACTTTCTTCGAGAAGGATTATAGACTTCCTGAACGCAGCTCGACCTTAGGCCTCGCCCTCAGTTACTTACTTTCTTCGAGAAGGTTGAAGGTCTTCCTGAACGCAGCTCAGCCTTCGGCCTCGCCCTTTGTTATTTACTTTCTTCGAAAAGGTTTATACTCTTCCTGAACGCAGCTCGGCCTTCGGCCTCGCCCTTTAGTATGTTACTTCCTTTCTTTGAGAAGGTTTATTGTTTATCTGAATCCAGTTCACCCTCCGGCCCCGGCCTAAGTTACTTACTTTCTTCTTTTGAAATACGAGTTTTACGCGAGCGAATCCGCGGGAAAATCTATCGATATTAAAATAAGAAACTTCAGTTCAAATAAATCAAATACTTTAGATACCTAACTAAGTAAAACTGAATTTTATTTAACCTATCCTGTGTCTCGTATAGCTAAATGTGCGTGTACTAATTTTAATCGCATTTAGATGATAGGCTTAAATTTTATGGAGGAAATTCATACATATATATTCGCCGCGCCCCGCTGCCCCCCGCCCCGCCCGTACTGTGCGCCGCAGGACGACATGGTATCAAGACATTCTGTCGTAACTTTTAAACTATTTGTCCAAATTACTTAGTGTAAAAGCCAAAGTTTACCTACTTTAAATACCAGAAGCGATAAAAATATGTATTTTGATAAGAATTAATCCAATATTATAAAATGTGCATTGTAAATACAGTATCCAATTTAAATGTATTTATGGTTCACTATTTTGGCTACAGTGGCTTCCACAAAAAGATATATGCTGTCGCGGACTTTTTTTTAGAACTATTTAAGAGAAACAACCTCACCATACATTATCTTCGTCTAACGGTTTATGCACGCCGAGATAGCTCTCAGATGGCAGGATTTTTTCCGACTTACTTTATCGATATACCTATTTGGGCCAATTTACACAATGAATTTATAAATTATAGCCTATTTATGTTATGTTGATGTACTGAATCAGTTCAGTAGTTTTCGCGTGAAAGAGGAATAAAGGTCCATACATCCATCCATTTCTCGTTTATAATACCTATAGCTTTTGCCCGCGGCTTCGCTCGCCGTAGACTCGATTTAACAGCAAATCCTATTTAAACGCAAATATGATAATATAATGTTTCTTCCTCTCCCTCTCCCTCTCCCTCTCCCTCTCCCTCTCCCTCTCCCTCTCCCTCTCCCTCTCCCTCTCCCTCTCCCTCTCCCTCTCCCTCTCCCTCTCCCTCTCCCTCTCCCTCTCCCTCTCCCTCTCCCTCTCCCTCTCCCTCTCCCTCTCCCTCTCCCTCTCCCTCTCCCTCTCCCTCTCCCTCTCCCTCTCCCTCTCCCTCTATCTCTATCTCTCCCTACACCATCCCTCCCTCTTGCCCCACCCACCCCCTCCTCACCCTTCCCTCCTTTTCCTCCCCCCTCCTATCGCTGCTCTTCCTCCCCCAACCTCCTTCCCCTTCCTTCATCTCCCTACCTACGCTCCTCTCCCGACCATTTGACCACTTTCTTTTTAAATTATATTACCATGCGATATACACTTCATTTACAGGAAAACCTAAACGAAAATCCTAAGCCTTCAAGTTTTCACAGAAAACGCAGGATGGTACGGAACCCTCTTTACGCAAGGTCGACTCGAACTTGATCACTTTTTTTGGATATACACTTAATTTACAGGAAAACCTAAACGAAAATCCTAAGCCTTCTAGTTCTCACCGAAAACGGAATGGTACGGAACCCTCTTTACGCGAGCTCGACTCGAACTTGACCACTTTTTTTCAAAATTATGTTACTCCGGGATATACACTACCACTATAAAAAGTTTCGTCAAAATCCGTCCAGCCGTGAAAGAGGAACAAACAAACAAATAAACAAACAAACAAACAAACAAACAAATATACTTTCACATTTATGATATTAGTGAGATGAGATGAGATGAGATGAGAAGTGACAAACATACATATATTATGATTTTTAGATGTTTTGTATGTGTATATTTCCGTTCAAACTTGTTTAAATGTTCAGGTGATCTCGGAATTAAGTTAAACATAAAGTACAAAGTGGAAGAGGATGATAAAGGCGTGGAGCACTTCGTTGTCAAAAATTACAAATACCAGCACGAGTTCGGCGGTAGAATGAGTTTTGATATCCAGAACCTGTTCAAAAATGATCCTCAGCTGAGTAAGTTCATTTTGCCTTTATATTAGAACACAATTTCTAATTACTTTATCATTCCTTTCGGAAGCTTTAGAGATTTTCCCTTTATGGAGATCTCTTGTTGCTTGAAAGTATGTAAGATTTATTAAAGTAAATATAATAGTTATGTATAGATTCCATGGAAAGCTGCACATCAAAAACTATTCATTAAAGAGAAATAGTATACAACATTAGTGCGTCCTTCCATCTGACTCAACAAAGATAATAATTCATTATTTTGTGTGTGCATTCTACTTAGCCTTGGTATTTCAACTTCTATGTAGCTTTGGTATGTCAACTTCTATGTACCGTTGGTATTTAAACTTCTGCTAAGTTTTGGTATTTCAACTTCTATGTAGCCTTAGTATTTCAAATTTTACTTAGCCTCGGTATTGCAACTCCCACTTAGGGATAGGGAAAGTATGTGCATTGTAAGTATATACTTGTATATATTTTCTTTATGTTATGTGTACTTATACGTTGCTTAATTTTCAGGCAAATCCGTTTTGAATATCATGAACGAGAGCTGGAAGTTATTAGCCGATGAGTTCGGAAGGCCTATTCTTGATTACTGCGTTAGCACAGCCATGAAGTATATGACCAAATTCTACGATAATGTGCCAGCAAGAGAACTGTACGGACCTAACATCATCTGGCCGCTCAAGAACAATGAAAAACAATATTGAGATAATGTTATTCTAATGTACATAATCTGTTCGATTACGCATTTTGGAATTAATGTAAAGTATCGTATGAGTAATAGTAGTAATTACTGTTAGTAGTAAAATTAAGATTTTTATAATAAATTAATGTTTCTAAGCGTTAAACTGATGTTTTCTTCCCCATTTGGGTTTGTAGTAAACATAATCTCATTATCGAAGTAGGCTGACTCCAATTGAAGAACTGAAAAAAAATAATTTTTTTTTTTACTTTTCGGATCAATTCGTCATATAATTTATTGTTATAATACTTTGAAATCATATTCAAAACTCGAGGTCAGACAAGATTTCAAAATATTTTGAAGGTCACATTAAAATGTTATCAGGAGACCAATTCACTAGCCCCATTAATTTCAATGATTCTATGAGCAATCACGTGTACTGTTAAGTGTATATGTAGGTAGGTACCTACTTACTTAAAGCAACCGACACTATTGCCAGCATTTTTATAAATTTCGTGTATGTGTGGCTGAGCCAGAGGGGTCAAAGTACATGCTCCGATCAGCCAATATCACCAAGTTGCCATACCGGAGGAGACTTCCCATTGGATTTCTGCGGCTATACAGGAGCAGAGGAGAACGCAGCCGAGGCTGCTATGCGGTCTTCTTACGATCCAACATGGTGGTATCAACCCAGTCAATAATTGACAATCTTTAGCATGATGTCTCCAGTTAAGTACTCCAGAATCATTAAAAAAATTATGGAGGTAGCTGCTTGTTTTGTTTACATAAAATCTGTTCCATTCCGTAAGTTGAATCTATTTTAATTTTAATTTATAACAATACATTTTTGCTTCTTACACAAATACAGCATCGCTAACTGGCCAAGAAAACAATAAAGAAGAACCATATTGATCACCATTTGTGTCCATTTAGGGCGAAAGAAAACTTAGAATTTTTTTCAAATTAGATTTTTTTTTATTTCAGCATTACCTATTACATACGAATTTTTAAAGGAGGCTGTGCGTGCACTAGAAAAATCTGTCTCACAGAGGCAGTTGTTGACAGTATTTGAAGTATGTGCAACATTTAAATATGGAACTAATTAACAATTAAACAATAAATTAAACATTTCATAACACCTACGAAAAGCCACAAAGTTTTGTCAAAATAATACGTATTATTTAAGAGATGTCTTTTTAATTATAGTTCAGAGTAGAGCGGGTAGAAAGAACAGTGGGGCGTGCTTATCCAACTTGAAGTGTGTATTAACATTTTATACGATCTGTATTTGTGCATATTTCTAGTCATATTTTTTATCTAGCACTGATTTTCCTCAATGTTTTGTAATTTTTAGGGTTCCGTACCTTAAAAGGTAAAAACGGAACTCATATAAGATCACCCGTATGTCCGTCCGTCTGTCATAGAGGTTTTTCTCGAAAACAAAGTAACGTAGAAAGTTGAAATTTGGCATAATGATGACGTCTTGATGACGCGCTCATATATCAATAATTAGATAAAAATTGAATTTAGATGAATATGGGGGAGGGGGGGGGGGGGCAGTTTGATAAAAAAAAAGTTTTAATTAACATATTGTGTACTTACATATTAACATATCATTTGAAAGAGCTAACTGTAAGGATTCTAATTTTTTTTTTTCAGTTTAACAATTTTAAGTTCAGTGGTCTTAATGATATAGCTAAAAATGTGCAAAAAATTAACGTCTCTTGCCAGTTTCTTGCCAGTTCTTCTTGGCTGTGATAATCGAACTGGCAAAATATGTTAAATGTTAAAATAAGACAAATCCGAGTGCAGTTACTGTCTATGGATGATGAATAACGAATAAATAATAAATAATATGTTTTTTTAATTTTAACTACAAGAAGCAATGGTTCACCTGTCAGTCAAACCATTGATGTAGTTTTTATTTAGGCGTTTCGTTAGTTTCGAAAACACAATTACTTTGGTAAACACATAACACAAATATATTGTGTGGTGGTACGGAACCCTCGGTGCGCGAGACCGACTCGAACTTGGCGGCTTTTTATATATCTCTTCTAATCTTATGGCTAATCTGTGTATAATACTAAACTTACTACACTATATATAGATTTGCGAAATATAAATAGCGAACTAATAAAACCTATGATGGCGTGAGTATTATTTTAGTATTCACTCGACAGCCGAAAGACACATTTCCTTGTTTGCCACGGGTCTATAGACATCTCCACTCTCAAAACTCTGCATTTATCTGTTTTTAGAAATTAATATCAACGCACATAACATTGAAAATGTACAAGTGTTATATTGTTTCGACGGTGTTGGTTTGCATTTATACTTCGGTATACTCTTCTAGCTTGCGTGAGTATTTAGACATTATGTATGTACATTTGAAATAAATAAGTTTCTTAATAAAAGTACTGTTACATCTCTCTCTCAAACATAATGTTTTAAATAATTATGTAAGTATATTTGTAATTTTATGTTTTCTACTAAATTTATCCGAATATGTCCCTATAGTCAACCAAAACTTTGTGAACGCACACAATGGATTAAGAATTATATTTCGAGCCGATCTCCTCGTAGATTGGTTTTTCAATTTCCGTGATTACATTTTGGTTTCCGTATTTTAGAATTACAGTTTAGTTTCATTTTGTTTTGTTTTGTTTCTTTATGGTTGTTGTTCTTTATGGTTTATGGTTGGCTACATCACCTACTATATCCATGATGTCAGCCCATAACACCTTGGTGAACTAGGTGTCATGTCAGTGCTTCCCTTCGGTCGTGCCGGCCAAACTGAATTGGACGGAAAACAAGAACTATTTACATAGCTGTTTCAAGCGACGTTTCATTCAGTGCGGTGGTACCAATCTTAACCCTACCACCTAGTAAAGTAAGGAGGGAAGGGACCTACTATTTACGTGGAATCCAAACCACAGCCAGCCTCCAACGATCGAGCGGTCACCCATCCAAGTACTGACCGCGCCCAGGTGTGCTTATGATCACGGCCGACAGTCGACCGACCGCACCACTGAGCTACCGAGGCTTTGTAAGGCATTTAATCGGTAATCATTGTAATCGAGAGCATATTTTTGGACTATCGTAATAATCTGAAATTTATCAGGAAAAGGTTTCTTCTGTGGTTATATTTACGTGGGAAACCAACGACTAGTTGCAAATATTGGCCAGTTGGTTGGTTAATATTTCGTTAATATAACGTCAATATGTAACTCGATTGCTTTCGCACTTTGTTTTTTTTTTTTTGCAGCGTCCTTCATAACGCCATGTCGCTCCGACCTAGACAACGAGGCTCTTTCTCAGTGCGTCTTAGCCGAAGTTAGAAGAGTCCAGAAGGAATTTACCAAGGGTATTCCGGAACTGGGTGTGGAGCCCATGGATCCGATGCAGCTTGGTCAAATCAACATCAATGCCGCAAGTCTTATAATTAGACAGAGTAATGGAACGATCAAGGGAGCGAGCAAACTAGAAATAAAAGAATTTAAGTAAGTACGTTCAGCTACTATATCGTTTTTAATTCGTATTTTGCGTCCTGCCCCTGTATCGGTGTTACTCACTCGCCGATGTGAGTATGAGAAACGATCTCACTCAACCAATCAGAAGGCGTCCGGTGAGGCAACCGGCCCGGCTATTGGTTGAAAATGCGAGTATTTCCGCTGTACTGCAAAATGTTAGTTTTTAGGTTTCCGTATCCCGTAACGTAATTCGAATCGATAAAATAAATTTTACATTACTCGAATACACATAATATGCATAACTTAATCTATTAACCAGATCATTTCTTATTTCTGCTTCATCACGAGACCCTGGTTCCTGATCAGAAAATCTATTTAAAATGAGTAAATCGTCAAGCTTCAGCTAACTTTATCTATCACGTATTTAGTAAGGGCAAAAAAATATAGTGACTACGTGACTGATAATTTGAAGAAATGCCAAATCACTTCGTCCTTTACATCGGCAATAAATTGAATGTTTTACGTAGAGTAAACTGAATCACAATATCGTTTAAATATTCAGTAGAGTACACATATTAATACTTACCACGAGTTTTATCAAACACCTCTTTGCAAGGGTGCATAATGTTTCCGAGTAGTTCTCCAATTCCTCTTTAGTTGCAATTATTGCAAATTCTCAATTTGATTCGCTAAACATGAACGAATGAACCTATTATATCATATCAATCAATACTAATTATAAATCTGTAAGAGATGGTCATGGAGTAAGTTACTTCGTTTTTTTTTATGGGAATCACGACAAATGGCGCGCGCCAGACTAACGGAGAGGTGTAGTCCGACTGCGCCCACGCCACGGACATTCGGATATTTGCGGGGGCAGTTTTATGAGATATTGCGCTTGTGCACTCTATGTACTCCTATGATACTAAAACTAAATTGACGATTTTTAGAAGTCTACACTTTTATCTTAGCCAAAAGGCCTAGAAGCGATTTTCTGTACGTATGTATGTGTGTATGTTCATCCATAACTCTTAAACCGATCATCCGAATTTGATGAAACTTAGTAACTAAACTAATTTAACTACACGGGACACAGGATAGGCTAAATACATTTTTTTCCGCTTACGCTAAGATTTGACTCTCATACAAATCGAATTCGAATCGATTCGAATCGAAATCGAAAACCGCGCGCCGAAATAAAGGTACAGAAGCGGGCTTACTTACTTTCTTCTTTTTAAATACGAATTTCACGCGAGCGAAGCCGCGGAAAAAAGCTAGTTTAGATATAAAACAAACATATCAAAACATTGAAACATTACAAATGACATAATATGTAGGTACATAATGTTTTAACATTAAGCTTTTTTTATGGAAAACTCGACGTGTGGCTATGAGCCACCCATAACATGTCTAACGACGCCCATTCGGTCGTATGCGGGGGTTGCGAATGCCATGCCGGTCTGACAAGTGCCTATTCACGCCGCTCTTGAAGGACCCAAGACTGTACTTCGGGGGAAATTATTATATGGGCAGGCAGGGCGTTCCACAGTTTACCGGACGAAAGATCTGCGGAACCGGTTGGTACATAGGTATGCATCTTTTTTCCCTCTCTTTATATAAATTGGGCTTTAGCCGCCTAACAACTATACCAGCCCCATCGTAACTACTAAACAATTCTCCAAACAATCCACGAATGCAATAAATATATTTTTGTGGTAGGTTTTTCCTTTCTTGCCTACAAAAGATTAAATCTGAGTGGAAGCAACTAAATTTGTTTGTTTATGTATTCTTTTTTTAGCACCACATGGTCAATTAATTTTATTAGTATTCGCTGACCTTCATGGATGACGCATGTGGATGTACTAATTCTTTATTGTGTTTTAATGATAATTAATTTTTTTTATTAATAATTACCAAGTGCTTGTTATTAAACAAACCAGCGCAGCAGGCACCACAATTTTTTGTTTTGTTAGCATCTCCATTGTTACATTGGAAGATCAAAAAATTTGTTCTATATCGATCTCCCGGCGAACGTCTGTCCATACTCCTAAATTTGTTCCTCTCTAGATCAACTAGCCCTTATTGGCATCTACTCGAAATGAAATTGGATGGATTGGCCGAGTGGTTTGGGCATCGGCTTCTCATGCGAGAGGTCCGCGGTTCGAATCCCGTCGGCGTGTACCAATGAGTTTTTTCTAACGAAAAAATTTACGTGCATACCCACACCTGCTGCTTCACCGTTCGGAACCGGTGTAAAACTGTAGGTCCCTTCCGTTGCCCCTTACTAGGTGGTAGGCTCAAATTGTAGCCGACTGGGTTGGTACCACCGTACTGGATGTAAGATGGCCGCATAGCAGCCTCGGTTGTGTTCTCCTCTAGTCCAGTATAGCCAGCAATCCAGGGAAGTCTCCGGTATGGCACCTATCTTCTCGGAGGTGATATTGGCTGGTCGGAGCATGCGCCTTAGCCCCTCCAACTCAGCCACCCATACCGGATTACATAAAAAAAACCTGAGAATACAATCTCGAGGTGATTTACTCGATCTGACTCAGAGTGTTCCGTAGCCATTTCTTATAGCGCGCATAGCAAGTGCGATAAGCGGTTGCACCGTGGCCAACGAAATTCTACTTTACGATACTTTTAATTCAGTGACCGTGGCCCGCTGCAGTCCACTAGTAGGATGCTATGTTCTCAATAACGTCATAATACACAAATTACAAAATAGTTTTCATCACGTAACGACTAAATTGACTAATTTATTCGTTTTGTTTTTAAGATTTATTGAGCGTCACGCTCTGGAGTAATCACCTCGAACAGCGCGTGTGACAGACAGATGAACGGACGAGCGGACGCACGAATATTATGTACAGACACCTGACCGATTTTATATAGGTTGCTGTCAGCATCGCTGGCTATGTAACTCAACATACATATCGGTCAAATCGAGACCCCTCCTTTCTGGCTCACTACAAAAGTTACTCCAGTTTTCATTCTCCATTCAAGAACAACTTGTGTGTATATGTATATTTTCAGATTTAAGGGAGCTCGAGGCTCTGGAAAAATCGTGGGATTCGGTAACTTGACCGCTAGCTCTGATTATTTCATGGAAGGTCGGCTCTTGGTTATTCCGCTTTCTGGAAATGGAAAGTTTAAGATCAAAATGGGTGAGCAGTTCTTTTTAAACATTTTCTTTATCTTCTCTGAAACTTTGAAGAGTTAATTATTTAGAGACTTCAGTGAAGATATGTAGTGTTTCCCGCTTTATTTACCAAAAAGGCAACCAAGATATACATTATGTTGTGATAATGATTTAGTGTTTCCAAGAATGCAAGTTTTTTTATGGAATCTGACACGGTTGGCTACGTCACTTACAACATCCGTGATGTCAGCCCATAACACCGGGTGAACTAGGTGCCATGTCAGTGCTTCCCTTCGATCGTGCCGGCTACACGGAACTGGACGGAAAACACAAACTATTTACATAGCCGTTTCGACCGTCGTTTCATTGAGTGCGGTGATACCAATCCGGGTGGGTTGAACCCTACCACCGAGTAAGGTAGGAAGGGAAGGGACCTAGTTTTACGTGGAATCCGAACCACGGTCAGCCTCCAACGATTGAGCAGCGGTCACCCATCCAAGTACTGACCGCGCCCAGCGTTGCTTAACAATCAATAGCAACAGTCGACTGTCTGCACCACTGAGCTATCGAGGCTGACAAAGTGTGTGAAGATTTCGCGTCATAAGGTTTATTGATAGTGATTTAATTGACTCGAGTTTAATATTAATATGAAAACGTTTATTGTTTAACAGAAAACACGGAGATCATAATAAGGTTCGACACTAAACTAGTACGTGGTGCGGACGGGCGCGATCATCTCTTCATCTATGATGCCAAGCCCTCGTATTCGTTCGGTAATGTGCGTATGCGCATGGATGGTCTCTTTGGCAACGATAAGATTTTAGGTAAGGTGCAAATAATTCCCACGAACAGCCATCATATCGTCACGAAGTAAAATGGTTGTAGTTTTTGGGTTTGGGTCATGGTCTTCGTTTTAAAAGACGACATTAAACACTTTTGTTAAATATGTTATCCTTGTTGAATCGCCTGTCTTTATCGAGATGCTTGTAACAAGACATTTTGTGAATTTTGTCCATTTATATATTATGTTGACGACAAAGTAATAAAATTACACAATCGCAGAACCCATACGAGAATTTGCGCCCATTCGTCGACTCTATGATCTTAATTAATCGAATCCGATTATAACACATTGATAAGTGGTCCGGTCATTTTGTCTACATAATTCAGTCCTTAGACTCCAGTTCGTTCGTTTATCCCTTTGAGTATTTTAATTCAATGTTCTGTATGCATGCCACTGATATCTCATTGTAAGCTTGAATCTAAACACAAAATTATGATTCCAATTTTCACGCTCGCTTTTCGGTTCTTTGCACGTCTTTATTTTTTTATTTTTTTTATTTATATATTAGATACATTGTTAGGTACTACAGAGCAAGCCCCAAAATTTAACAATGTAGAATATATTTCAAAGTTAGGTCAACGTATCTCACCGCGTGCTTTTGAAAGACTTTAGTATTGCAGTTGAAGACGTCTAGATCCGGAAACATGACCAACATTCGGTTGAGTGCGGCCAGCGCCCGGTGAATTGGAGTCTGGCCATAGTTCTTGACCATTTCTTGACATAAATCCTTAATACCCTTCGTAAATTAATTTTCATTACAAAACAGTGAGCTGCGAACTAAATCATTATGATTTTCAGATGAAACCCTGAACCGTGTCATAAACGAGAACTGGCGTGAACTGATGAAAGACTTCGGACCGCCAGCTGTGAAGGCCGCGTCTGATAGGACGGTCGACATCATCAACACTTTCTATGCAAAAGTTCCCTATGAGGAGCTGTTCGCGCCTGCGCAATGATCGGCTTCTTCTGTAGATGAATTTTGCGAAATTATTTAGCTTGAAGCAGGTGGCTCTGCTGCTGACAACAGTTACGTTCAGTAATACCTGATATTTACTAGTGAACCTTAAGAAAAATTAGTAATATTATGAATGAGGAGTATTTCTTGTAAGTGAGTAAACATATAACTACTTGGGAAATTTTTAGAGTTCCGTACATTAAAAGGTAAAAACGGAACTTCTATAAGATTCCTGTAACAAGGTTTTTCTCGAAAACTAAATAACGTAGAAACTTTAAATTTGTGCATACTGATAGATGTTGATGACGCGCTTATAACTAGATAAACATTTCTTTTATATTAATACTAGCTGAGCCCGTGGCTCCGCTCGCGTGAAATTCGTATTTCAAAGAAGAAAGTAAGTAACTGAGGGCGAGGCCGAAGGCCGAGCTGCGTCCAGGAAGACTATAAACCTTCTCGAAGAAAGTAAGTAACTAAGGACGAGGCCGAAGGCCGAGCTGCGTTCAGGAAGACTATAAACCTTCTCGAAGAAAGTACGCAACTGAGGGCGAGGCCGAAGGCCGAGCTGCGTTCAGGAAGACTATAAACCTTCTCAAAGAAAGTACGTAACTATGGGCGAAACCGAAGGCCGAGCTGCGTTCAGTAAGACTATAAACCTCCTCGAAGAAATTAAGTAACAAAGGGCTAGGCCGAAGGCCGAGCTGCGTTCATGAAGACTATAAACCTTCTCGAAAAAAGTAAGTAACAAAGGGCGAGGCCGAAGGCCGAGCTGCGTTCAGGAAGACGATAAACTTTCTCGAAGAAAGTAAGTAACAAAGGGCGAGGCCGAAGGCCGAGCTGCGTTCAGGAAGACTATAAACCTTCTCGATGAAAGTAAGTAACAAAGGGCGAGGCCGAAGGCCGAGCTGCGTTCAGGAAGACTATAAACCTTCTCGATGAAAGTAAGTAACAAAGGGCGAGGCCGAAGGCCGAGCTGCGTTCAGGAAGACGATAAACTTTCTCGAAGAAAGTAAGTAACTGAGGGCGAGGCCGAAGGCCGAGCTGCGTTGAGGAAGACTATAAACCTACTCGAAGAAAGTATGTAAGTAGCAAAGGCGAGGCCGAAGGCCGAGCTGCGTTCAGGAAGACGATAAACTTTCTCGAAGAAAGTAAGTAACTGAGGGCGAGGCCGAAGGCCGAGCTGCGTTCAGGAAGACTATAAACCTTCTCGAAGAAAGTAAGTAACAAAGGGCGAGGCCGAAGGCCGAGCTGCGTTTAGGAAGACGATAAACCTTCTCGAAGAAAGTAAGTAACTGAGAGCGAGGCCGAAGGCCGAGCTGCGTTCAGGAAGACTATAAACCTTCTCGGAGAAAGTAAGTAATAAAGGGCGAGGCCGAAGGCCGAGCTGCGTTCAGGAAGACGATAAACCTTCTCGAAGAAAGTAAGTAAGTGAGGGTGAGGCCGAGGGCCGAGCTGCGTTCAGAAAGACTATAAACCTTTTCGAAGAAAGTAAGCAACAGAGGGCGAGGCCGAAGGCCGAGCTGCTTCAGGAAGACGATAAGCTTTTCGAAGAAAGTAAGTAACAGAGGGCGAGGCCGAAGGCCGAGCTGCGTTCAGGAAAAATATAAACCTTCTCGAAGCAATTAAGTAATTGAGGGCGAGGCCGAAGGCCGAGCTGCGTTCAGGAAGACTATAAACCTTCTTGATGAAAGTACGTAACTGAGGGCGAGGCCGAAGGCCGAGCTGCGTTCAGGAAGACTATAAACCTTCTTGATGAAAGTAAGTAACTGAGGGCGAGGCCGAAGGCCGAGCTGCGTTCAGGAAGACGATAAACCTTCTCGTTCAGGAAGACGATAAACCTTCTCGAAGAAATTAAGTAATTGAGGGCGAGGCCGAAGGCCGAGCTGCGTTCAGGAAGACTATAAACCTTCTTGATGAAAGTCCGTAACTGAGGGCGAGGCCGAAGGCCGAGCTGCGTTCAGGAAGACGATGACCTTTTCGAAGAAAGTAAGTAACAGATGGCGAGGCCGAAGGCCGAGCTGCGTTCAGGAAGGCCAATAACCTTCTCGATGAAAGTAAGTAACTAAGGTCGATGCCGACGGCCGAGCTGCGTTCAGGAAAACTATAAACCTTCTCGAAGAAATTAAGTAATTGAGGGCGACGCCGAAGGCCGAGCTGCGTTCAGGAAGACTATAAACCATCTTGAAGAAAGTACTATCGCCCATAGTTACTTACTGTCATCGAGAAGGTTTAGCGTCTTCCAGGATACAGGTCGGCCTTCGGCCATGCCCTTAGTTGCTTACTTTCTTCGAGGAGGATTATAGTCTTCCTGAACGCAGCTCTACCGTAGGCCTCGCCCTCAGCTACTTACTTTCTTCTTTTGAAATACGAATTTCACGCGAGCGAATCCGCGGGAAAAAGCTATCGATATTAAATTAAGAAACTTAAGTTAAAATAATATTCGCCTCGCCTAGTTGCTGCCCCCTCTCCCTCTCCCTCTCCGTCTCCGTCTCCCTCTCCGTCTCCGTCTCCGTCTCCGTCTCCGTCTCCGTCTCCGTCTCCGTCTCCGTCTCCGTCTCCGTCCACCTCTCCCTCTCTCTCTCCCTACCCTCCGCCTTCCCTCCCCCTCCCCATCATTGAATCCTAAAATCTAATTTTGAAATCATCCCCTATTTTAATTTAAGGGTTGATTTAACTAAAACGCTGAAACACGTAATTCTTTATTTCATACCAAAAGCCTAAATATGAATTGTCATATCCCTAACTCGAGAAATGCTAGGTTCCCCATACAAACTTTCATCCCCTATTTCACCCCCTTAAGGGTTGTTTTTTGAGACAAAAGGTAGCCTATGTCCTTCCTCAGGATCCAATTCATCTCCGTGCAATATTTTATCGAAATCTGTCCAGCGGTTTAGGCGTGAAAAGGTAACAGACAGACAGACAGACAGACAGACAGACAGACAACAGAGTTACTTTCGAATTTATAATATTAGTATGGATAGTATGGATGAGGGGTCAGTTTGTACCAATAAAAAAAGTTCAAATTTATATATTGTATGGGGTATCATTTGAAAGAGCTAACTGTAAGGATTCTAAAATTATTTTTACAATTTTAAGTTCAGTGGTCTTAATAATATAGCTCAAAATTTGAAGCCCACCCTCCTTGCCTGGGTTCCTGAAGCTAAGTGTGCGAGTCCAACTCGCACTTAGCGACTTTTTTTCAACTAAAACCTATTTATATCCATAGTCATTCAGTTTTAGCATCGGACGAGAAATATTTGCCTGAAAGGTCTCATAAAATATAATGCGAGATTTATCCAATGACAAAACTTTCGTCTAGGCTCTCGTGAAGGGTATAGTTTACGCTTTCACGTGGTTTTATTGTACTTAAAGGTTGATTGAAAGAGATTAGGTACTTGTAGTGATAAGCTCACCTTTGCGCACTGTCTATTTTCTTGTTTCTTTCATGCACTTATGTTTTTTTTATTTCAATTATATTGGGAGCAATAAAGAAATTATGTTCTAATAGCTTTTGCCCGCGGCTCCGCTCGCGGCATTATATTGTAGGTTATGCTTAATTTGAGTCGGCACAATATATTCTCTCTCTGTCTCTCTTCGTCCCACCCTCCTAACTAATTCCTAGTTTAACCTTCCTGGGGTATGAATTTGAGGGTATGAACCTCCG
This sequence comes from Nematopogon swammerdamellus, assembly GCA_946902875.1. Classification (NCBI taxonomy): domain Eukaryota; kingdom Metazoa; phylum Arthropoda; class Insecta; order Lepidoptera; family Adelidae; genus Nematopogon; species Nematopogon swammerdamellus. The sequence goes on from OX336345.1 coordinate 11,692,001, forward strand.
CTGTATAAGGAAAGTCTATGCAAAATTTCATGCTTCTAGAGCCACCAGTTTAGGCTGTGCATTGTCAGTCAAGTCAGTCAGTGTTAAGAATTTTATTAAGTAGATTCTATGCTTATATCTTGTACTGCGCATTTGTCACATTTACTCGTAAGTTTGATGCAGTGGAACTTGTTTTATTTGATTGTTTCTGGAATAAAATTATTTGTTAACTCATTCCTTGCATTATTATGACTTATAAGATTTTATTCTAAGCGACTTCTGTTGTTATAGATAAATAAATAAAGAACAAAAGAAAATGTGTTTTTTTAATTCAATCAACTTACACAGTAGGTAGTTCAAATTAAAGAATAACAATTTTAAAAATATACATGCTACGTCGACAAGAAAAAGATGTGGCACAGCATCCGACTTCTTATAGCTGACAAAGAGTTACACGAAGAAGAAAAAAACAATTCAAAGAAAAATTAATTTGCCCTTATAACTTATTTATCACTCAGAAAGTTTTGCGAAAAAAAGTTTTTTGTATGAGAAACTGCCCAGTTATAATTTATTTTGAAAACACGATTATTTACAAATAAAAATACGAGCGTTCCAATTTAAAATTTCTCTCCGCATTTTTTACCAGCTAAATTAGGTACTATTGTGTCTCATTGAAAAAGGGATCTGCATTTGTCTGCATCGGGAACATTTTCACGCGATGATTTTTTAGGATTTGAAATGTTGCCTAAAACTGGACTAATCGTTTCATAGACTTCAAATGGCATTTATGAATAAAGACCCTTCTAATTCAACCGTGTACCGCTGGTATAAAGAATTTAAGCGCGGTCAACTAACTTTCACGGAGAAGAAATAAGTGGTCGCTCTTTGACGGCTGTTACGGAAGGAGACATACTATTTATACATACGACCGATTTCTTATACAATACGACCGAAGGGAAGCACTGACGTGGCACCAATTTCACCCGGTGTTATGGGCAGACATCACGGATGTTGTAGGTGATGTAGCCAACCAAGGAGTAGCCAACCGTGTCAGTATCCATAAAAAAATACATATTAGCAGTGAAAAATTGTATTGAAAATAATCGGCTAATTAAGTGAGTGTAAGAGATTCAGCACATTTGTAGATTGGGTCGGGAACCGTTCACGAGATTCTACATGAGCACCTTTGCTTGAGGAGGATAGTTTCGCGCACAACTTCACCGATGCTCAGAAGCAGGCCCGCGTAGAATGGTGCCGTGAGATGATTGCTAAATTTGAAGCAGACTCGTCTCGGCATTTTTGCGACATTATTACAGGCAATGATATTATTATTATTTTTTTTTTATTGACAGCGCGACATATGGCGCGAACCACCCATAAGGTGTCTAACGACGCCCATGGACATTGGGTCGTATGCGGGGGTTGCGAATGCCATGCCGGCCTGACAGGTGCCCATTCACGCCCCTCTTGAAGGACCCGAGACTGTACTTGGGGGGAAATATATGGGCAGGGAGAGCGTTCCAGAGTTTACCGGTTCTGTAGAGGAAAGATCTGCAGAATCGATTGGTACGCATCCGCGATAAGTCCAGCGTGTAGGGATGCAATCCCTGCCCAGTGTGCATGGTGCGAAGGTGGAAAGAGGACGGCGGGATCGCGTTTTAAACAGCTCCTCCGAGCACTCCCCATGGAATAAGCGATAGAACACACTTAGGGAGCCGACATCCCTACGGTGTTGCAGTGATTCTAGATCGCAGGACACTTCGGGGTCACCCACTAGTCGCACGGCTCGACGCTGGATTGAGTCCAGAGATTTGGCAGAGCCATCCCACAGGTGCGAGCAGTACTCCAAGCAGGACCTGATCTGCGATTTATACAGAAGCAGCTTTTGGTCCGGCGTGAAGTACCGTCGCACCTTATTGAGTACGCCCAGCTTTTTAGAAGCCAGCTTGGCCTTCCCCTCGATATGGCGACGAAAGTTCAGGTCGTGCGACAGTTCGACTTCGAGGACCCCGAGGTGTTCGCTTAATTTAAGCGACGTGCCTTGGAATGAAGGAGCCGGTGTGAACGCCTCTCTCTTCGCACTGAACGCGCAAACTTGTGTCTTGGAAGCGTTGAACTCGACCAAATTACTACGAGTGTGTGTTCGAGCTCAGACACAAGTCTTCGCCTCTTCTCATCCACAATATCCCGACTGGCTGAAGGGTGACTGGTGTAGGATCCGTGTGCCGTACTGTCATCTGCATAACAATGTATGTTGCCCAGAGACAGCATATCATTGATATGCAGAAGAAACAGCGTGGGTGACAATACAGATCCTTGTGGTACGCCGACGTTCACTGACATGGCGTCCGACGAGCAACCGTCCACTAGGACCTGAATGTTACGCCCATGTAGGAAGTCGGCGACCCAGTCACAGAGGCCAGAAGGAAGTCCGTAAGCCGGCAATTTAATATTATAAGTTAAAAGGAGGTAGATAGGTTATCTGAGCTCCCAAGCGGCACATTAATACTAGACGTCTGAAGTTAGTCGCCCACCAACTAGGTACGCACGCGTTCGGACCGCTAACCACGAGCCGCTAAGACATCGAAAATGCTGTCGTGTGTAATGATATTCTGCGCTAATTCTAATAATTGGAATAAGACTATTCGAATCGGCGCATCACTTTATAGTTCTTCCTCTCAACTTTTCAAGGACGTGCCATGTGTGAGCACTGAATGTCATATAGATAACCTATCTTTCCTAAAATATCATTGATTCCAGGTGATGAATCTTGGTTTTATCAATACAATCCAGAAACGAAGCGCTAGTCGACGGTTTGGCAGTTTCAAAACGAACCAACAACGCCTGGATGTAAGATGGCCGCATAGCAGCCTCGGTTGTGTTCTCCTCTAGTCCAGTAGTATAACCAGCAATCCAGGAAAGTCCCCGGTATCACCTACCTTCTCGGAGGTGATATTAGCTGGTCGGAGCATGCGCTTTGGCCCCTCCGACTCAGCCACCCGTACCGGAATACATAAAAAAACGCCTACCAAATTGATACCTTCTACTGTCTAACAAATGAAACATAGACACATCTCTAGCATCTGCTAGAACTTGTGCACCTGCACCAGTGATGAAGTGGGAAATATTTCGTCTCAACTGACCACCAGTGGCGAGATTTAGTGGTCAGATGGTCCGGAGCCTGAAAATCAATTATGGTACCCGCTCACCTTTTTACCTGACATGCAAAATTAATATTAAAAGATTTTGATGTACCGGATGAGAGAACCTGTTTCCCATACTTATAGCTCAGGGAATCATATTTTGGAAGGCGGGGATTATTTCAAGTACATTATAACAACGACTGTTAAGTTTAGTCCATATTCATTTTCTCTTTTACTTTTTTTTCTTATACTCTTTGTTTAAGATAAGATAAGATAAGATAATTCTTTATTTCTTAAAATGTAAGTAGGTACAAATATTAATAATAACTTAATGTACAAAGCATCTTAAGAAAACGGTCTAGCTAGACGCAGCGTCTGACAACTAGCTTGCGCCAGTTGTCGCTGAATTTAAGCCTAGCCGGTTCACATAGTTGATTCAAAACGACAAGTGGATAAAACTGACCATACAAAACCAAACCAATACAACAATAAGGCAACTAAAATAATACAACTAATACAAAATTAAACTAGCACAATTTCAAATTCATTAACTTAATCATAAGAACTACAGAGCTACTATTAAAGAACACTTTTATAAACCAGGCTATACTGCGATTACTGTAAAATAAAATAAAAATAAAAATAGAGATATATATATAATAGTGTAGATAAGATATAAGGAGTATGATATAGTATAATAAATATAGTAATTTATATAATTTATATATTAAGAGAAATTATTGGGGGGATTAGTATGTATGTTAAATGTTTAGGTATATTATGTACAGTTACCATTAATGAACATCAATAAAGATATTTGTTTGCTCATGTAAATTATGTACTTATACTATACTTAGCTTGTTTCTGTAAAATGTTTTTGGAGCAATATACATACATAGTACCTATTTCTATCTATGTATTTATCTAACATTTCAAGCACATATCAAGTTATATATAATACATACGTACTTCGGTAATAAATTACAGCTTAAAAGTCATAAAAATATAGCAAAATACAAAAGATAACGAAGAAGCAAATGTTAATTCATGAATTAGCCAATGCAACATTATCAAGGTTAACTACTTATACGTATGAATCCGGTACAAATAATCGAACGTTTTTGTTCCTTACAGGAAAATAATAAAAACAGTCCGTGAATTGCACAAACATAGGGCTGTGTATCTTTCAAGGTCACCTTATGAGACCGGGTGCTCCAGCGTGGTGAAGGATATTGCCGCTAGGTATGCGAAAAAGTAAAAAATATGTCCGAGCTAGAGTATCGATATATTCTAAATTTATATTTCTACTATACGCACTGTACGAGTACTGCTCGCACTTGTGGGATGGCTCAGCCAAATACCAGCTTGCGCCTTTGGACTCGATCCAGCGTCGAGCCGTGCGACTAGTGGATGACCCCAACGTGTCCCGCGACCACTGCAACTTCGGAGGGATGTCGGCGCCGTAAGTGTGTTCTATCGCTTATTCCACGGGGAGTGCTCGGAGGAGCTGTTTAACGCTATTCCGCCGTCCCCTTTCCACCTCCGTACAACGCGCACTGGGCAAGGATTGCATCCCTATACGCTGGACTTACCGCGGATGCGTACCTATCGGTTCTGTAGATCCTTCCTCCACTGAACCGGTAAACTCTGGAACGCTCTCCCTGCCCACATATTTCCCCCCAAGTATAGTCTCGGGTCCTTCAAGAGAGGCGTGAATGGGCACCTGTCAGGCCGGTATGGCATTCGCAATCCCCGCATGCGACCGAATGTCCATGGGCGTCGCTAGACACCTTATAGGTGGCTCGGCGCCAGATTTCGCGTTTACTATCAATAAAAAAAAAAACTATCGCTCTTGTTATATATATTTTTATAAGATAGTGGTAGCACAGCCACCCGTGCTCAATAGTCCGTCGAAAATGAGACCTAACCATACAGACCGCGCGCGAGCTCCGAAGAAGTTTAAGGAATGTTGACGTAATAACCTAGTGCAGTGATTTAGTCGACATTACGTTATCGATATTAATTTTCTCCATGTTCTCATTGCTCGTGCTCGCAATTTCTTCTTCATCCATATTAAATGTCTATTTGTACACACAAAATGAAGTCCGGTTATAACTTAAATAGTAACGAATTAACACGCGATTGACTAATACGCGTGTATATTACGAATACGGCATCGATAAGCGTGCTATCGCGTCAAGGCCAACACTCGTACTAGGAGCGCGCGGGGTGTGAGGCGACGGTCGGGAGGGGCGCACACCCGCCCGCTTCCCCAGCCCCCGATTCCTCGGAGCTCGCGCGCGGACAGTAAAACAGCAATCGGCGACCCACAGCCAGTTCGTACGCGTCTTCATTACTCTGTTGACTCAGCTAATTACCACACTCAGCGAGGCACCATGCCAGCCAGCAGCTGTAAGGTGGACAAGGGGTCGTTGTCTAATTTTTTTTTAGCATGCCTTTTGGAGAGGCCAGGTTACGACGACATACGCACTCACCGGAAGACCATTCAACATTTTCACCGTACGACACATCGTATCATTAATTTGACGCTGAAAAATCAAGAAATTCGCCGAGCTTTCCCATTGTACCAGCATCGCCTTTCACAATATTCAGAAAGTTTTTTTTTCAGTGGCATTTCTTCAACCGAAACTTTGGATTCTACCATACCACTCAGTCACTATATGATTGATTACTCTATGCTATCTATGAAATAGCGTAATGTTAAAAAACAAGTGCGTGTCGGGCCACGCGCATTGTAGGGTTCTGTAGTTGCGGAACCCTATCAAAATAAATTATTTCATTATTTTGTATAATTTTGTAGGGGAAATAAATGAATGTTAATTTGAAAAAGTTCTTCAACAGTGAAATGATGGCTGTCGTCCGTACATTTTATAATTTGGTCGACTATTACTCGTCAACCTGTACAGCCTACTTAGCTGTGATAGTTTTCCTTTTAATTATCTAATAACAACCGTTTAGCTGGCAGGGGGTGGGGACACTTGACTCTAACAAAATTTGCACTTAAAAGCTTAATAATTCGCAAACGGATCCCTAAATCGAAAAATGACTTTCACAAACCTCAATATTTTCCAAATACATATCCAACGACACCCCACACGATTGGGTAGACGTGAAAAAAAAAATCACCCCACTTTACGTGTAGGGGAGGTTCCCTAAAAAAATTATTTCTGAATTTTTATTTTACCACTTTGTCGGCGATACTAATATGTATAACCATACCAACTTACAACTTTCTAGTACTAAGGGTCTCTGAGCTAAGCCGCGGACAGACAGACGGACAGACGGACGGACATGGCGAAACTATAAGGGTTCCTTGTTGACTACGGAACCCTAAAAATCAACACATGACAGACGATATTGCTCGACAGCAGGTACCTAAATCGGTTGACAATTTTCGAGTAATTCGCACGAAAGCAAATCGAAAAAACTTTTTTTTTTCTATGGAAACTGACACGGTTGGCTACATCACCTACAATATCCATGATGTCAGCCCATAACACCGGGTGAACTAGGTGCCATGTCAGTGCTTCCCTTCGATCGTGCCGGCTACACGGAACTGGACGGAAAACACAAACTATGTACATAGCCGTTTCGACCGACGTTTCATTCAGTGCGGTGGTACCAATCCGGGTGGGTTGAACCCTACCACCGAGTAAGGTAGGAAGGGAAGGGACCTAATAGTTTTACGTGGAATCCGAACCACGATCAGCCTCCAACGGTCGAGCAGCGGTCACCCATCCAAGAACTGACCGCGCCCATCGTTGCTTAACAATCAATAGCAACAGTCGACTGTTAGGCCGGTCAAAATCGACAATAAATTAACAAAACATGATGTATCTCTGATTTTTTAGTATGTTGTTCGGACCCATTAGGGCTATGTATACCGAAGTTTGCAATTCCCAAAAAGTTGTGGAAAATTTTTTACACACCAAGAACCGCGAAATTTTTCGCCTGCCCCCGATGAGCTCCTAAAACTCCTCTCTTGTAAATGCAAGAAGGGGTGCAGAGGTGGCTGCACTTGCCTGAAAGCAGGGCTCAGATGTTCTGTAATGCTGCCTGCTCTGGGAAAACGTGCCAGAACGCTGCCCTTATCATCATTGAAGAGGACGACGATGACGAGCCTCAAGACAACCCTGACGATCCACCAATACTGGGGTACCTACCTATAGGGGACGAAGACGGCGACCCACCAATAGTGGAAGACCAAGGAAGTCCAAAGAAGGTCTAAAACTAACATTTTGAATTTTTGGTAAAAATTGCATATTTTCAAAGTGCCGTAATTCGATAACCAATTGACGTACAGAGCTCGGGTTGGGCTTAATTTGTCACAAATTTAATGTTCTAATTTCTAAGTTCTAAAAACGTATAAAGTGGCTTTCGACGCAAAATGCATGGATTAGGAGATATAGAGCAGAATCTGAAACAATGCCAAAAATTTCGCGGTTTTTGGTGTGTTAAAATGTTTCCACAACTTTTTGAGAATTGCAAACTTGGGTATACATAGCCCTAATGGGTCCAAACAACATACTAAAAAATCAGAGATACATCATGCTTTGCGAATTTAGCCATTTTTTGTGTCGATTTTGACCGGCCTATGTCTGCACCACTGAGCTATCGAGGCTGACAAAGTGTGTGAAGATTTCGCGTCATATGGTTTATTGATAGTAATGTGCTGAGTGCACAAACATACAAACAGACTTCGATTTGATTCAACTTGTCATCTCGACCTACAATATCCTTTGATTTTACACATAGAAAAAAGAAAAGAAAACATAATCAATCAAGAGAACAGTGATCGGCGACCGTAATAGGGTTGTTATTACCGCACGAAGCCTATATTCTGCATTATAAGCACAACAGCGCCATCTTTTGACTACGCACACAATCTGGTGGTCATTTCAATGACGAGCTTCAAACAGCCGCTTCGTCAAGAAGTCATCCACGACGATGCAAGATACACAAAAAGTCTTAGTCTGTAAATACAGATGACGCTTTTAATGTTATCTTAAAGATTGTGGCAAAGGAAATGTTGAATAAGGGCAAAAAATCCGTAATATCGAAGTTTGTATTTTGAGTGATTTTAACTCCTCAATGAATTCACATTGGATATTTTGCCCCCACAGCATATTTTTGAACAGCCAGTCGATACGATAATACAAAGGTTGTTAGCTGAAAACTTTGGTCCGCTGACCGATAAATTAGAAATTTAAAATTTTAATTTTTGATAGTTAATTTTATTCTTGAACGATTCTTATGTTTATTAAAGAATTGTTCGTTTAGGCGGCATAACGAAGTTACCTACATTATTCGACGTTTCATCCACCACATTTTATTATAGTTACCGTCTAACCGAAAAATTATTTAAAATAAGTCGAATTGCGGTAAAAAGTCTTAACAAATGGATTATTATGTTAATTACTAACTTTTAAACAAATAATTCTACAATGTCAGCAGTAATATTTTATTTTTACGATTAAGTTTTTTTTTTGTGTTTATAACATTACATACCTATTCGTATTTTAAAATGTTATTTCAAAATACATTATTCACATCGTGCACCCTATGACTTTTGCATAATATTTAGAAAAAAAAAATTACAGATCTCATGCATTACATGTCCTTCTGGTACATTGAAAATGCTTTTAGGGCGTATTCAAATATAAGCCTAAAGCTAGTCGCCGACTGTGAGTGTGAAAATATCCTGGTGTGGCTGAAGCACGAGCCTGACTCGTGGGCTGAAGCGACGAACTCAACGAGCGAACGCACTCCAGATTCTAACAGCGCGCACCTTTTCACTACATAATTACTTCTACTCCTCAAAATACTAACATTTATTCATATTTAAAAATGTGATTATAATTTACTTGCTTTTTCATACTGAAATATGTCAATTGTGAAAAGTAGAGAAAAATAGTCAACAATAAAAAAAAATAAAAATTTAATTCTTAATTTTCAAGTATATGCATACACGGAAAAAAAATTCTCGGAACGAAATAAAAAAAAAAATCATAACCCCCTTTTTTCAAATAATAAAAAAAACCATCCCCAGATATTGAGTCAATCTAGAAAATGGAAACTTTTTTTGTTTGATTTTTCTTGCTAAGCATGCAAGTCGCTTACTGAATCTTAATCAGAAAAATGCGGACAACAAATAAAGAAAAATCGTCCGAGCCGGGTAGCGAAGTTGGTATCGCATTGGCAGCTACAGCCAAGGGTCCCGGGTTCGAGTCCCGGCTCGGACGATTTTTCTTTATTTGTTGTCCGCATTTTTCTGATTAAGATTCAATCTAGAAAAATCTAAAAAAATAGAAAAGTTAAAATTTATATACATATAGAAATATGTTTAACAGTTACCTTTTTAAACCCCCTAAAAACGGCTATTTTAAGCGTTTTTATACGATTTTCTCAAAAACTCTCAAACTTTTTAAATTTGTTTTCCACAATCTTGTGCCCTCTTCGATACGCGTCATTTGACACCCTAAATAATTACGTAGCCAAAACTCACGACAACAGGACGAATTCGCACTCTCGCTGGAAATCGGGGACTATACTGAAGCGATCGAAAAGACATTTTCAATGTCAAAAAATACTTACAAACTATAACTACACCGAAGGTCACAGTGTCTCATTAGTATTTGCCTTAGTCTTTAGTATTCGTCCACACAGACTCTAGCACAAAAACCTTTTAGTTGTGCAAAACCAGATATTTCCCCCCATTTTTTGCAATAATTAATTTGTGAGTGCCAAGAGTTAAGCTTCAAGAACTGGATTTAAATTTAATGCTTTCATTTTTAATCAAATATTTATTAATCAAGCAGCATTGACTTTCCACGTTTCCAAATAGTTTTTTTGGTCATTTTAGGCGTTTTTACTATCGTTTGACCACCACTTCAATGAGGAAATTTTATTGAGTTTGTATGGGCATGTCCTTACTTTAGTAAGATTAAGTTAATATCCAACACTTACATTCAAAGTTAATATCCAACACTTACATTCTTCCAAAGATAGTTCTAGCATCCTCGCGCAACTTGCATTTGTATGTTCCATCTCGTTCGCATTCAGTCTGCGAACTGATCCAATTTGTATGAATTATTGCTGGCCCTTAAGTACATAAGCAGGTGATCGTATTCCTTTAATCACTAATTACTTTATTTCTTACATTTGTACGTAGGTACCGTACTTTACACGGTCATGACTTTGCTAATGACAGATTTTTTGGTTCTACCGAAATTTAATCTGAATCTTGTCTGAATCACATATTTTTCTACACTAGAATGTACATACCTACCTACAGCCTACATTTAAATAATAATGAAAATACAAACAAACGTACATACCGTCATGCTGCAACCCGACAATCGGAGTAAGCAGAGTAATCGGTGTTGCGCTGCAGGAACTCGGGTAAATTACAGCACAATACCGAGTACGACGCTTAGCATATAAATACTAAAGTACGAAGTCACTTACACCTATGTATCTATGTATGTCAATGTAAGGACCTAACGAAGGTGAGAGGTGGCTAGCCTGTGTTGTCCTTTAGCACGACACGTGTCCTTCCTTATCCCTTAGCCGCCTTTTATGACAGGCACAGTGAGAGATTCAGTAGGCCTGCCGAGCCACAAACGATACCGTGTGTAGATTATAATAGAAATAGAATATAAATGTTTTATTGCACACACAAACACTAACAGAAGACATACAGAAGAGCAATAGAAATTAACAATACTGTGTGTAATGTTTATTACAAACTTAAGTTGTTGGGGCAAACTGTGTTTAGTTTAAGAGACAGCAACTGTAATAGAAATGTAAAGTTTATTGAAATAAATAAATTAAAAAAATGTGTACACTGTATACATGTTTGCAACATTGACCTTTGAAATCCGCATAAAAACATTGTTAGCATTTCTTGCATAACCATGTGCCTAAATCAACATTCTTCCAGTTTGATCGAATCTACGTCGATTCGACTATGGAGGGGACAAGAAACATTCACTCCACTACTCTCATCGTATCGCAGTAGACCGAGAAACTACGGCGATATGTTTCATGTCATGACTTGTTATCAGAATGCATGGCTACAACATGTTCAGACTGTAATAGCTTCGTCCTAGTCGGGTATAAAAGCTATTGATTTCCCAAAATTGTTTTGGATATTTCAACATTTATTCCGGGATCTGACGAGTTTTCGGCGCTTAGTTATTTTGCGATTTGGTAACAATAACGTAAATAGTGGCACTCTCTACTAATGTTAGTGCGTCTGTTTGTGATGTTTGTTTGTTTGGCTGCAAACTAAGTAAAATTCTGCTCTTTCTAAGAGATATACCGTCAATATTACTAACCTGACATATTCAGTTGTAATATAATGTAAAACCGCATTCCCAGCGAGTTTGAGCCCTTGGGAATCTCAAGGAACGATGGGTACAGGCCGGATGGCATGGAACAGCCTAGACCTTGGACGCGTGGACACCCTCGCCCCCAGTCACATGGTTGGCTCTTGCTGCGAAGGCCCAAACAAATAAACACCAGAAGTACAGGAATTGTACTACTAATTATGAGTTTGTGGCCTTCACGGTAGATACGCTTGGAGCATGAAGCTCGGATGCCGTCAGTTTTTCTAAGCAAATAGGAAAACAGCATATTGAGGCATCCGGGGACCGTCTCGGGCCGGAACGTACTTCAAGCAGCGAATTAGCATTGCCATTCAACGGGGAAACGCAGCAACCATCCAGCACTTTACTCGAAATAAAAAACCTTTAAAGGTGAACCATGTTTACGTGCCGAGTGTCCCATCACTGCATTGCTCTGCCGCACTGAAAGAAGATCGCTCGGAACGGCTATGAAGATTGTTAGTGTTTTTAACCCCCGACGAAAAAAACGGAGGGGTGTTATAAGTTTGACGTGTGTGTGTGTGAGTGTGTGTGTGTGTGTGTGTGTGTGTGTGTGTGTGTGTGTGTGTGTGTCTGTCTGTGGCATCGTAGCTCCCAAACGAATGGACCGATTTGGATGCGGTTTTTTTTATTAGGAAGCCTGTTTAATCGGGATGGTTCTTAGCTATGTTTGTAATCAAGTAATAAAGTAATTAAGTAATAAAAAAAATAATTCTCTTAAAAAGTGGACCGATTTGCATGCGGTTTTTCTAAAAAGCTTGAAATAAAAGTTAAATTACAAATTTAAAAAACCCCCGACTCTTAAAAAGTCAAAAATAATTTCCGTTTACTTACTTAAAGGAGTCGGGGGACCGCTAAGTAAATTAAATATAAAGACTCAAAAGTTGCGCGGGAATTTACTTAGCGGTCTACCGACTCCTTTAAGTAAGTAAACGGAAATTATTTTTGACTTTTTAAGAGTCGGGGGTTTTTTAAATTTGTAATTTAACTTTTCCGTCCAGTTCAATGTGCCCGGCACGCCCAAATGGAAACACTGACATTTCACCTAGCTGTCATTGACTGAATGACTGACGAACAATCACTTCAGCATACACTTACACGTTTGTAGGTACATTTATGCAGGGCGGTTCGAAGACCTCTTCTGTCTGCTACAAAGGTACATGCCAGAAGTAATTTAATAGTTTTATCTCTATGAATATATCGGACTACCGAATTAATATCAGTTGGCGGTTTGGGAGCAAATAAAAATCAGAGGCAAAGATACGAACAGAACAGCAGACTATGTCGCCCGCGAGCCCGCCAGCCGCCAATACAATATCGAACGATGCATATTCTGAGTAGCGAATGGTAATAGCTTCTGCTGGTACAAATGGGAAAAGCTCAACAGATTTGAATGTTGGTTATGGTGTGGACGACTTCCGGCGTCTGATTGTAATATGTCGTACGCGGAAATTTTTGAATCATTTTCCAGTGAGTAGGTGTGTTTTCTAAGCTAATGTGTTTAAAGTTGTTTATTGATGACAAGCAGTACGGTTTCCGTAAACAGCGATCATCAGGAGATATTCTAGCATATGTCACGCATGTGTGGGCTGAGAGATTAGACAACTTTGGAGAGTCGCTGGCAGTTGCCTTAGACATATCTAAGGCTTTCGATCGCGTTTGGTACCGAGGTCTCCTCAGCAAGCTTCCGGCCTACGGTATTCTCTCATCCCTTTGCAATTGGATCGCCAACTTCTTGGGAGACCGATCCATATTTGTAACCATTGACGGTGGTAGATTTCCCAATAAACGCTGGCGTTCCACAGGGCTCGGTGTCGCCTACATTATTCCTGTTATTTATTAACGACCTACTGTGTCTAGATAACATTCACAGTTATGCAGACGGCAGCACCGCTGACGAGGGTTACGCTAAAGACTGGACTGCTAGAGAAGTGCGCATTGATGATGCTCAACGTCAAACAGTAACTGTTTGACGACTCTGTAGTAACTGTTAAGAGTCGACAATGTTCTCATTATGGTAACCCCCTGGGGCCGCGAGAACCTTGTTGATTTCAACGTCAGCAAAACTGAAGCCCCTTCCAAGCTACGTTCCAGGGTACGGCCATATCTAATAATGACAAATTGGACCTCCTGGGCGTAGAATTGAACAAGGATGTGGGTTTTAGTGGTTTCATAGAGTCCAAAGCGATACTTGCCTCTCGGAAATTAGGCGTCCTCTACCGCAGCAGACGGTTCTTCTCACCGTCGCAACTCCTTATGCTATATAAAGCGCAAGTTCGCCCGGTGATGAAGTACTGTAGTCATCTGTATGACGGATGCCCTTTTTACTTATTGGCGTCCTTGGACTCTATCCAGCCCCGCGCTATCCGTCTAATTGGTGATCCCAAGCTTACGGAGGGACTTGAATCATTGGGCCACAGGCAAACAATCTGTTCTCTTACTAGACTACCATAGACATTGCTCAGATGAATTGGCTTGCCTCATCCCTCCGGCCCCCATCCGTCTCACTATACCCGCCGAACTCGCTCGGAACATCCATATGTTGTTGACACCCAACTTCTAAGAAAATATCGTTTTTCGAAATCTTTCCTGTGTCGAACGGCGAAAATATGGAACGGTCTTCCGGTGAGTGTGTTCCCCGCCACCTATAACCGGGTAATCTTCAAAAGGCGTGTCAATAAATTAGACTACAACCTTTTTGTCCGCCTCATAGCCGGCATGGCACCTCTCTGAGCGTGGTTTCGCGAGGAATGGTGTTATTGACTGTGTCTGATCTTCCGTTGAAGTATTGGGCACAGACACCCGCGCCGGCTGTCTATAAAAAAAAATCATAGGCTTTTACAACACCAAATTTTTATTTGCTCTACAAATTTTTGCTCTACAAAATTTGCTCTACAAAATGTTCATGCGATACATCCTACTCCTACCCAAAAAAAGGGCTTATATCGCTATCTTGCTTGCAGCCGTGGTATTCCTAATGAGTTTCTGGACTCTTGGTAAGCACGGTGAAACTCATTAGGATTTTGTCAAAGCCTCTATCTACACATTTGGACAACACGATGTTTGGACGCAGATCGTGTGTTTAATCTTTTCAATAAAGGAAACAAACAAGGTATTCATACATAACATATCGTTCGTTCGTGTTCTTAGCTCTTAGGCTAGTATAGTTTCCATGCTTATAAATTTCACACGTAGCTTGAAATCAGTGTCAGTTTGTTATAATTATTACGCTGATAAGCGCGAAACACCACGAACACCATACACCAAGACCTTAGTTTATATATAACCATAATAATACAATGATAATGTGATCCGTACTAATCAATACAGTTTTCAGTGTTTTTAAAGTAAAAAAAAAACATAATGATTACTCGAAGTGCAGTTATTTTATTTTGTGCTGCATTCTTTATATTTTTACGACATGGAGATGCAAAGTTAGTTCGTAAGTACCCTATTTAATAATTTAATAAGTAATAATAACGTAAAATGTTATTAGTTTGGCATTTATAGATTACATACCTTTCCCATACCTACATTTTTTTATTAAACCTATAAACCATTTTTTTTACGCTACATCACCTGACTCGCTGATGTCAGCCCATTGTCATACCTTGTTCGTGTAGGAGCAAGGTGACATGCCACTGCTTCCCGACGGTTGTGCCGGCTACACTGAACTGTACAGAAAACACGCTAATTGAGATTATCTTAAACAGATCGCCGTGTTTCGAATAATCATAAACGGGACTATAATCAAACTATGGAAGGCACGCAAATGTGTCTAGATTACCTCAAAGTAATATAGTAAACACAATGAATAGATTTGTAGTATATATTTTATTTATTTTCATTGATATAAAATTTATACATTACATTTAATGTATAAGGTACTCATTAATTTGGTAATAGATAAAAAATTCTAATTTTTATACTTATGTACGTCTAAATTAAGAAATATTAAGGTATATAATAATGGAATTCCTTTGATGAACTTTCTATAGGCCGAAATTTCTCCACACAATTATGTAAACATATAACCTCGTTTGTTGATTCAAACGATACATTGTTTATTCGACGATATTTATAAAATTCAAAATTATGCAAATCGATCATGTGTTATGTTATGTAAAGAATGAGCCTTAAACTGGTTTATAAAGAGTTATTTATCATTAAGCTAGGTACTTTAAATTGACTGCGTGACAAAGTAGGTCATTTATTGGAATGTTCAAGGTTATGGCTTCAAAAAATAATTTAATTTATTTGATAACCAACCCATATATGTAAACCGCATGTGCTCCTTGGTTTTAATCACAGAGCATTCGATGCAATGTGGTTTTAATTGTATGTAGGTATGCAGATAGATTATAATATTAGATAGTGTTTGGGAAATAAAGTTGTATTTGCTATAATTAGACGGTTATTGGTTTGATATTAGGATTTTTTTTTTGCCCTAAAGGCAAAAAATAAAAAAGGTAAATCAATGACATTCAGATCCAACAAGAAATCTGTTAAAAGATCTTATCTACAGAGGGTTCCGTAGACATTCCCTTCTCGCGCGAATAGCGAAAACGTGCCACGATCGCGCTGGTTGCCCCGCGCCACACTCCACAATAATGCTATTTTCGCATTTTAGAATAGTTTTTATGGGGTTAGGACTAAATGGACGTCTTTATAATTAATTTTATTAAGCTTTGCTTTCCGAAGTTATCACCTAGAGCGGACGGACGGACATACACCTGGGCGATTTTGTAAGGGTCCTTGTCATCATAACCCTAAAAAGGGGAATGTAACTCTAGGGCTGAATATTCAGGAGATAAGTTCAACTCAACATTACATAGTGTTAGTTACATAACCTGGCCTCGAAAATAATGTTTTTCCTGAGACAATTTCAATAATCATACCTCGGTAATTAACGACCTAGTCCCATGTTGTGCAGCGTGCAGCAATTATTGTTCAGCTAGCAATTCATAATAGCAATTTTTTAAGATAATAATTTTAACTAATATGGACTAATATTAGGGTACTAAGGTCGAACTTGACGATAAAATGTGTCGCATGGTTCAAGTATTTAAGATGTAGTTAGGCGTGCAGTAAAACTAGAAACTTGGAGTGATTGCTTTGGTATTGGTTATAATTGTTAAATTACTTAAACATGGATAAGATTTCCACTTTTTAACCATTTCCACCACCGAAAAAACATACCGAAGTACAACACTTTCGTGCTAGCAATTTGTTCTTGTCAGTGATAGATAACTGATATCTGATGATGAGAGTGATGAGTAATGATGCAAATTTTTATGTCGAAATTAGTTTTTCTGTGTTTGTAGTTTTATTATCTCCTAGTTTTGTGTTTACATTCAGTTTTTCATTTTTATTATTTATTTCGTCATAAATAAAACAATCTTAAAAATATATTATTCTCTTTGTATGGTTCGTCAATACTTTCATCGTCCGAAATTAGAAAAGTAAAATAAAAACCTGTGAAACTTGTAACAAACTTTTGTAATTTTTTTCTCCTCCAACAGCTAACTTCATACACCCATGCAACTCAACGGAGGGAGGATGTTTGGTCAAGTCTACACAAGACGCTATCCCCGACTTCGTGAAGGGCATGCCCGAGCTCAACGTGCCTTCCCTGGACCCTTTCTATATCAAGAAACTTTCCATCACTCTTCCTGGAGGCCTGAAGGTCACATATCTTGACGGAAAAGTCACCGGGTTCCGAAAATGCATCGTTGACAATATTGTGTAAGCTTTTATCACACATTTCAATCAATTGATTGCTTATTGCTGATTGATATTTTATATATTTTTTATATAAGCCTATTTGCTATCTCTATCTAATCTTCTTCTTCTATTTGTTCTTCTCCATATCATCTTTTGTCTCTAGATAATACTAAATGCACATGAATCTGATTTCAGTAGATACGTTAATTTATAACTAGAGACCAGCTCATTATTATAAATAATAATAAACTTATGCAAGGGCTTAATTTTCTATTTAGGGGCGGGACAGGTAATTTTATGGTAAATTTACCACTGCTGCAATATTGTGAAGAGAATTGAACGAATCTCAAAAATGAAAACTCGATTTCGAATCTACCAGTAAAATATGTTTAATTATGAAGAATTTAAAATCATACAAAGCCATGACCACATCATTTTGTACCTGTAGAAGTTCCTAGACTATTTTGTTTTACATTAAATGTTCGTCTGAACTTTTTATGAGGGTTCCGTACCTCAAAGCAGGAAAAAACGGAACCCTTATAGGATCACTTTGTTGTCCGTCTGTCTGTCTGGCTGGCTGGGTGTCTGTCTGTCAAGACCTTTTTTCTCAGGAACGGGTAGAGGTATAAAGTTGAAAACAATATCAAATACTAAGGTCTACGTTTCCTCGGAGGTGTAAAAAAATTAAGCTAATAGGTCCACGCAATCACTAGATACGCCCATTTAAGTCACATATTTTGCTACCGGCAAACCAAATCAAAACCTATAGAGTACTTCCCGTTAACCTAGAATAATGAAATTTGGTAAGAAGCAAGGTCTCATAGCACAAGTAAAGAAAATTGTAAATTTATAGTTATGTGACATTAAAAAAAATTTTTGTTTGTTTTGTATGTCAAGGTCCCTTTTTCTCAGGAACGAATCTAGATAACAAATTGAAATTAATACGAAATACTAAGATCTACGATCTATTTAAGGTGTAGAATATTAAAGCTTCTAAATGAACGCAATCAAAAGATACGGCCATCTATGTCATATTTCATGCTCGCAAACTCACTCCACTCAAATCAAAACCTATAGGGTATTTCCCGTCAACCTAGAATCATAAAATTTGGTAAGAAGCAAGGTCTCATAGCACAAGTAAAGGAAAAAATCCGAAAATGGTAAAATTGTAGTTATTTACATTAAAAAAAATGTTTGTTTTGTATGTCAAGGACCCTTTTTCTCAGGAACGAATCAAGATAAAAAATTTAAATTAATATGAAATACTAAGATCTACGCTCTCTTTAAGGTGTGACAAATGCAAGCTTCTAAATCAACGCAATCAAAAGATACGGCCATCTATGTCAGATTTCATACTCGCAAACTCACTCCACTGAAATCAAAACCTATAGGGTATTTCTCGTCAACCTAGAATCATAAAATTTGGTAAGAAGCAAGGTCTCATAGCACACGTCAAGGAAAAAATCCAAAAATCTTAAACTTGTAGTTATATTATATTTAAAAAAAATTGCTTGTTTTGTGTGTCAAGACCTTTTTTTTTCTCAGTAACGAGTCAAGATATCAAATTGAAATTAATACTAACGTCTGCGATCCCTTCGAGCTATAGAAAATGAAAGCTTCTAAATCAATATAATCAAAAGATACGGCTATTTATTATGGGAAATTTTAATAATTGCAAACTCACTCAAATGAAATCAAAACCTATAGGGTACTTACCGTTGACCTAGCTAGAGTAATGAAATTTGGCAAGAAGCAAGGTCTCACAAGTAAAGATAAAATCCGAAAAGGATAATATGTCGTTATGTCATATAAGAAATATATTTTTGTATATTTCAACTTCACGAATGCCGCACAGTCAAAAACCATTGCTGTAGTGTTTATTTAGGCGGTTCGTGATTTTCCAAAACAATTGTTTTTGTACATACATAATACCTACAAATATATTGAGTGATGCTGATGATACGGAACCCTCGGTGCGCGAGTCCAACTCGCACTTGCCGACTTTTTTCGAAATACACTGCACAATATTCTCAAATGCAAGAAATAACGTCTGAAACGTTAGTCTCAAAAGATTATTTATTATGTCCATCTTCAGAAACATCCTTTTGCCGATGGAGCGGCCGATATCGGCCGCTTTATACATTAAATGTGATATTGTGAAATTGATTTGAAGATAACGGTTAGATTAATTAATTTATCTCAACAAGTGATAAATATTTTGTAATAAGTTCAACTTGAATTAAATTTGACCTGAACAGAAAATAATTTCATAATAGCAATTTTCCCCGACGTCCAGCGCTTTCAAACCTGTTCAGCCTTATTTAAGATAGCATGATGATATAAAAAGAGTGCTTAAAGCCTGTAACCATACGAAAATATCACACACAAGAGTAACGGTGAAAAGAGCATGTGAATCGAATAATAGTCAGTCAGCGTGTAAA
The DNA here is from genome assembly GCA_946902875.1 of Nematopogon swammerdamellus. Taxonomy (NCBI): domain Eukaryota; kingdom Metazoa; phylum Arthropoda; class Insecta; order Lepidoptera; family Adelidae; genus Nematopogon; species Nematopogon swammerdamellus. Next base: position 11,711,696 of record OX336345.1, read on the forward strand.
CGTCCACTTTTGAACATAGCCTCTCCAATTTTCCTCCAGTCCTCCTGGCCTTCAGCGATACGGAACCACTGCAGCACTGTTTTCCGCCGACGTACTTAATGTCGTCGTCCCACCTAGTGGGTGGTCTTCCCACACTCCGTTTTCCTGTCCACGGCCGCCAGTGTAGGACAGGGTACCAAAGGTCATCGTCTCTTCGGCTAACGTGCCCAGCCCACTGCTACTTGAGCTTAGCCACCCGGTGTCCAATATCGACTACTTTGGTGCGTCGTCGGCGGGCGGCGGTTGGAGAAAATTGCATCGAATATTAATGTATGTAGATTATAAAAAAATATTATTGTTATTTTCAGTTCCGAACTGGACAAGCGGCATTTCGTTCTGTCGTTCCATTGCAACATAACCATCCGAGGCCAGTACAAGGCTGCTGGAAGAATATTACTGTTTGAAATCAACGGTGATGGAGATGCCAAAATTAAACTGGGTGTGTGCCTAATTAATTTTACAAAATATGAGTTATTTTATTAAATACTATATAAATCTACATTTAGGCCCCGAAGTGCATTTAAGCCGAATATACGATTAGTAATTTAGGTCGCGTCACTATTTTTCGCTGTTGTATGTTTCTGTCTGTAGGCGGTAGTTCAAGAGCATCATTGTTATCGTATTTTCAATAGGCCTTACCGTATGTATGTATGTAGAAATTACAACTCATCAGAGAAATCAAAACAATCACGCACTTAATAACACTGAAGTGCCCTTCTTAGCTAGACTCCAATAATAAATTTAATCTATGTCCCGTTGAGGGCCTGGCGGTCGGCCGGACTACGAACTTCCGGGAATATTAATTTATACATTATATTATAGCGGTGATGTTGAAATTTTCAACATCACCGCTATAATGTATCCAATCCTGATATCCTATATGGACAGGACAGTCAACTTATTAATAATGTACACATATTATGTAAGGGCGCATTTGTGTATAATTTACCTACTAGGTAAGTATATATACAGATGGTAAGACATTTGATTATTTAGATATTACTAAAATGTTTGCTTTACACGGACACTTGGACAATTGAAGGCTAAGTCACGAAGATGAAGTGTATAGCTATGTACAAACAATTATAAAGTAAGTTATAGCTGAAGAATAGCAACATAATTTTTTTGTTTCGTTTTTTTTTCGATTCTCAGATTTTAGTTCGGCAATTCATCACAATTATTTTCTTGCTACATCCGTTAATGGGATATAATTATTTAATTACTTTTTTTGTTTTTGTTACAGTGAATCTAAGGATGACTGTTGATATAAACACCGACTATACAAAGGACGAGAAAGGACTCTACCACTTTGCCATAAAAAACTACACTTACGAATTCGACTACGGGGATAAAGTCTCGTTTGTCTTAACCAACCTGTTTAGGGGAAATCCGGAGCTGAGTGAGTGTTGTCTTGGTTCGCATAGATCACAGTAGATAGCAGCAGTGTTGCCAATTTCATTCCATTTCCTTGAGAAGACTGATTCTTATAAGTTTGAAAATTCAGGGTGAAACCTTAAGCGCATTTTCAGCATCGGATGCTCGTTGGTGCAATGTCAGCCTTGACTTGACATAGCTTGGGTGGGTGACGGTTCGACCGTTTAGGCGTACCTACGTAAATCTCTAGGTCACTTCTCTTTACCGTACTAGGCACCAATTTGGTAGCGATTAACACACACGACCGGATTGATGCCAACTAAATGAATGAAAGGTCGGTCGAAGAGACTATCTAAATAGTTCGTGTTTTCCGTCGAATTCAGTGTAGCCGGAACGACCACAGGGAAGCACTGCCATGGCACCTAGTCCACCAAGGTGTTGGACTGACTGACACTATCAGGCAATCATGTCAGGTACCATAAAAAAATTGGTAGTATTCAAAAGGCTGGAACTATTGTCACATATTGGAGACTGCTATTTTCGTCCCACAATTTTATTTAGATGGCTCCTATAACACGTGCTGATAAACGTAAGTGAGTCTGCTACTGAATAGATACATTTAATTTTGTAATGTCTTTGTGCACACCATTTGTAATGGTTTGACAAATGGATGCCCGTTCTATCCTCTTGAATTTGTCTGCTACGAATACCAGTATGTGAATATTGTGTCATAGTTATTCTCATACAACGAACCGATCTGCGTACATGAAAAACTAGTTCTTTAGTTAATGTCAATCATCTTAGTTTGTATATGAAAGAAAACGAGTTAAATATTTTTAGAGACAACATATTCGGAACGTCCTAATATTATAATTATTTTTTATGTAATCCAATAAGGGTGGCTTAGTCAGAAGGGCACATGCCCCGACCAGCCAATATCACCTCCGGGAAAGTAGGTGCCATACGTGAGACTTCCCTAAGGATTGCTGGTTATACTGGACTAGATAATAAAGGGCAGTGAATAATTTGTAAAAATAATTTTGCATTTATACATGTTACAACTATACAAAATGTGTTATTTTAATGTTACAGCTGTCGATTCCCTTAGTGATTGTTTCACTTATCATTGCCCTCCCGGAGATATGCACAGTTGATTTTTAGCGGAACATTAGTGAAACAGTGCTCTTTGTCTTGTATATTTTTAACTTTAATAGCACGAGGAATATAAGGTGTAGAGGTTGGATGAATTTATACAGGAATTCCTAAGAAGTCATTGCCTATGAAACCTTTCTAATTAATAAAATTGTACGTTAGTAGATGGGCACTATAATTGCATTTCTTATTGAGCTATGTACAGGGGTCGGAATAGTTAGAGTCAAAACCACCCTTTCGGGAATTCTGGAAAATTCCTGAAAATTCCAGGATTTGAAAAATACTTCCTGTTAGGATTTTTACAATAAGATATTCATATATTATTTCATTCAATTGGCTCTTAAAACTGTATATTATGATATGATACATTAATGTACAAATCACTTCATACCAATAATATTTTTCAAAATATTTTTTGGGTTTTTAAATAAGTTATTCATAATTACAGCACGTTACAAGTGTCAAAAGTTACTAATTATATCACTACCAGTATATTTTTTTCAAATCCCGGAATTCCCGGGAATTTTTTGAGAATTCCCGAAAGATGTGGTTTTACCACTCCATGTTATGTCTTCTCCCAACATTAGGTATTTTCTACCTATTCCGATCCCTGGTTATGTATCCTGATAAATTCCGGCATTTTATTATTATTTTGTTTTATTTCAGGTGACGCTGTCCTGGCTTTCCTAAACGACAACTGGAGATTAGTGGCTGCGGAATTCGGAAAGCCAATAGTTGAATATTCTGTCGATTTAGCCCTCTCAACTATTGGCAGATTCTTCGAAGCTGTGCCGTACGAAGAACTTATCAATGTTCCGTTGCCTTCTCAGTTCATACATTAGAATATAAAATGGTGATATAAATTATTTAAGTAGGATTTGGTATTGTGAAATAAATAAATTTTAAATGTTCGATCTATACTTACTAATAATTTCCCCTGAGATTATTCAGAAACACGAACAAAATACACAATATGATGAGGAAAATATTGTCGTTCTCTTTGATGGGACAATAAACAATTTAAATCTAATCTTCCAACCATGAACATTGCTGTTGCAATAAAGATAAAAATAATTGAGTAAGTTTTCTATTATGATGCTGTTAAATCTTCGTAAAATCCTAGAACGACCATCTTAATGTACGTAGTAAGTACTATCTACATGTACTGTATATTGTAGATACCTGCTCGTGATGCTTGTTTCGTTGATACAATCTGGTGAAGCTATTGTTTGTACCAAAGACATTAGAAGTGTAAACGTTCAAGTTCTGCACTATGGAGGTACCTAGCTAGAAATTTAATTAGACGAATGGCCGATTTCACGATCTTCAGTAAAAATTCAAATGTATCTGAATTTTCACATTAACCGACAAATAACTGTTGCATGACCCGCTCTATATTTCGTATGATTATTCTGTAAAGTCATACAATTTACTTTCTTTGTTGAGATCGGTAGGTCTCTCTCTGTGCTTTACAGTTTTACACGCTGCTTGATAATAATATTATCTTGCCCTAATACTTTGCTTTGACGCAATGGTCGATGTTGTGCGGAAATTTAACCGAGTTCTTGCAGAATAAAATAAATAACTCTGTTCACCCCGATTGTCGGGATAAAGCGTGATGGTATATATAATATCAGCTATGTGTATACATATTCAACGTAAGGCATTTTGCGTTTTTATCGTGTCTGCGCCGACCATTTTCTTGTACATTTTATTTCTACGCGTGTGATCTCAATAATATATTAGTATTTAACACCCATAGAAATATAACCAGTATTGTAGGTACTTCAAACAACTAGTAACCTACGTACTTGTAAGAAACCTAACAAACATTATAGTGGAAAAACTGTTTACAAATTATTTGAATAAAGGAAAATGCAGGCCGCTGTCAAACCAACTTTATTCCCTCAGGCATTGGTTATTTATAATCGGTTAGTTATTAAATGAGAATAAGTCGTTATTTTTTCACTATAGCAATTTTGATGCAAATCGATTATTTGTGGAAAGATCTACGTAATAGTCAAGAAACAGAACAAGTCAGTCCAATGGGTGACCTCAATTTATAGGCGGGTGAATTTTGAGATTTTTCAAAGAAGTCAGTGAATTTTGCCATAATTGCCATATTGAAAAAAAATACTTATTCTCATTCTTAATTAACCGATTCTATTAAGCTTGAGGTGGACGAGGTTCAAAATCAGACAACGTAGTTCACCAATAATTTTGTGATTGAATGAGCATTGTGATTGATTGAGTGAGCACACCTACACCTGCTACTTCACTGTTCGGAACCGGTGCCACACATTCGGTTCGTTGCCTCCCTTGCCCCTTTCTAGGTGGTAGTCTCAAATTGTAGGCAACCGGATTGCTACCGCCATAAAGATGACCACATAGCGGCCTCGGCGGCAACGCTCGGCGGTGTTATCCACTGGTACAGTGTAGCCAGCGATCCAAAGAGAATTCCTGACATGACGTATCCTAGTTCATTCAGTAACAAAAAGCCTGGCAGCACTAGATTAGACGAATATGTCTATTCAAAATCACTAAATATAGGCATACCTATGATTATATCAGTACATGTATTAAAATTATAAAATAGACGTAGGTATCTGTTGACATTTAAGACAATTGCTAAAAAAAAATTGAGAATGAAGGATAATACTTTATGTTTGTGTGTTTGCATGCTTGTTTGTGACTGCATTACGGAATAACTTCTGTTCCAATTCGAACGCAGCTTTCACAAAAATATAGGGATTAATTCAGTGTAACATATAGGCTACATTATATAGCATCACGCCATTATTCATATGAGCTAAGTACTCCGACTGCGCTCACTGCCGAGCCCACGGTCGGCAGTCGGAGAAAAAACATAACTTCGGTATGCATTTATACAATTTACTCGAAAACTACTCAACCTATGTACATAGGGTTCCGGGCAATATGATCTGTAATGTTTTGCAATTATTGACATTTTTGTAACATCACGATATCTCTTACAGCGGATGATTAGTATAATCAAAAGTGAAATAATTTTGAGAAAATAAATTTCACAATTTGTCGTCGGTTATTTAAATAATAATCTAGCCCTTCCATTTTTTTTTTATGTATTCCGGTATGGATGGCTGAGTCGGAGGGGCCAAAGCGCACGCTCCGACCAGCCAATATCACCTCCGAGAAGGTAGGTGCCATACCGGAGACTTCCCTTTGTTAGATCAACAGATACATCACTGTTAGACATATGCCTCCTACTTCACGCTCTTATTCATATGAGCTGAGCTGTAGGGTCGAACGGAAGGGTATTGTCAAAAAAGAAAACCAGACGAGCGGAGCCGCGGGCTCAGATAGTCCGAAATATATCTCGCAAACAGGAAACTTCGTCAGTTTGATCAATATCGTGTTACTTAGAAATTTTGTACTAAGGTACTGGTACAAATATTGTACGTAAATCCATACATTAACGTTAATTAGCATCATTAGAGAATTGCAAATAAACTGATGACAATACCTTGACAATGATGGAAAAACAAACCTTTTAAATACCTTTACACGTGAGTCAACATTCAACATAATAAGTAAATGTACGTACAGTCAGCTTTGAAAGTGTATGTATATATTTATAAGTATGGATATATTCTTTATTAAACACCAATATATACAATTATGATCAATAGGCGTGCTTAATGCCGTGAGGTATACTATTTTAACTAACGTTTGGGATGTGGGAGAAGTATAAGCAGACGAACGCATAAACAACATTACAAACATAAGTATTTCTATGTCATATTTGAACATTTACGTAATTTCTGTGCTTAACCAATCTAAAGTCTCAGAGAAATTAAAAAAAAATCGACAAAGTGCGAGTCGGATTCGCGCACCTAGGTTACCGTTCCACCACGTAACTATCTAAGCGTATATTATGTGTTGTTTACCTTTAATCACACCCAAGTTTGAGGCTTGTATATATTATTATCTTTTTAACTATACAGGGTGTTCGGCACATCGACCGACAAATTTTTTTTGTAGATAAGTGGGGTCATTTGCAACATTTTGACCCATGATACCTTTTGTCAGATGCCACGTGGTATCGAGATACGATTTTTTTTCTTTATTTTTGAAAATTACCAAAATCCCAGCTATAAACCCTTGTAACTTTTTTGTTTATGATTGTATCAGCACGAAATAATATTTATTGAATTTTACGATGTATCCTTGTTCTAGAAAATATATTATTTGATGAAGTTAATACCATGAAAAGGTTTCATGAACGTTCGTTTTCGGAACGCACCTCAGATGGTGACAACATCACTAAACCTACCTGTTTCTAAACTTAATAATTTACGGCGAAAAGTCGCGCTAGTGCTTGTGTTTGTGTTTCAAACTATACTATACATTTGTTGTTTCATACTCTGAGACATATTTTCCCGGTAAAACTGATTACTTAGTGGAAATCTACAAAATAACTTGCAGCACACAACGTCAATAATCGCAACTACCCACAGTAATCACGCAATTTTACGCACGGATTTGTTGAAGTTTCTGTTGTCAGTGGTTCACTGTCAAATTACACAGATCAGCTGGTGTTCGACTGACAGTTGTTTGTTGACAAACACCACCTCGACGTCTGTTACTTTAAAAGTACTGCAAGTTGCGAAGCTGAAATGATTTGCAGTAGTTGTGGAGCGAATGCTGGTGATGGAGCTACGTGCACTGGATGCTCGAAGACGTACGACTTTCCGTGTGCTGGCATCTCCGAGCAGGGCTGGCGCAAACTAGGGAGAGATCGTCAGTCGGCATGGCGGTGTGCGAGCTGCAAGTCTGCTGCTTCATCCCCTGTTCCCGACTCCGCGGTGACACTAGCACAAGTCATGCAGAAAATCCACGAAATGCATACAGATGTGAGCTTCGTGAAGGCTTCCGTACACAACTTTGCTGAGGAACTGAAATCGCTGAAGAAATCCCAAGAAGAGACATCTCAAAGAGTCAACAAGTTAGGAGAGGATCTCGCTGATGTAAACACAAAGCTTAAAACAATTGATGCGCTGACGAACGAGCTCGAGACTACCAAACTGCAAATACAATCATTGCAAAACGAATCTGATTCAAGAGACCAATGGCTGAGAGCCCAGAACGTGGAGATCAGGGGCATACCACAAAGAAAGGACGAAAATCTTTTCGACATCATCTTTAATATTGCCGCCAAACTCGAAGTTCCCGTCGAAAAAAAGGATATAAGTTACATCACTCGAGTTGCTAGTCGAGACGCCGAGAAAAAAAATGCAAAACCGATTGTCGTCCGATTCATGAGAAGATACCAGAAGGACGATTTCATCACCGCCGCCCGACTTCGCAAGGGATTGACCACCAGCGAAATATGTTTCGCCGGTGAACCCAAACGTATTTATATCAACGACCACCTGACACCACGCAACAAACACCTCTTAGCAGAAGCCAAACGAATTTCAAAGGAAGAAGGATACCGTTATTGCTGGGTTAGGAACTGTCAAATACGTGTGCGTCGGAACGAAACCGACAAAAAAGTATTTTTTATATCATCAGCCTTGGATCTTCAAACCTTACGTCAAAAATAACTTGTATAAATGCTTCGCTAAAGGTCAAAGGTCATCTATATTATTTGTTCACTGAATTGAATGTTTACAAATTATTGTTGTTGTTTTTATTCTGTTTTGCTCGTATAGATCTAGTTATGTCAAACATACAATGTAACGACCGTAGTCCGTCACTGAATAATCCACTTTTTATTCCAAAACAATCAAACACTACAGTACCTATTATAATGCTTTCTACCAACCTAATGTTTGTTACGGTTAGACTATCCATTATGGCTCAGTGGTACGCTCCTCTAACGTGTACCATACGCCGCGCGCACTGTATAGCTGTCCTTATCCCGCACTATCACGTCTACTCTAACAGTAACCGAAACAAACCTTCTTGTTTTGTTCTAGTCAAATTAAATGCCAAAGTAAATATAACCTTAAATGCTTCGATGCGCTCTGCGACTGCAATAATGTTTGTGTTTGCAGATAAATTGTTTCATCTTATATTATTACTAAGTAGTGACTGTATTGATCATACTGTATTCTCAAGTTCCTGCACGCCATGTTCTCTATACCTATCTCAGTACAACTTTATGCCTATTGTCACACTCCACAAATTTCAAATAAAGCTAATTAATGTAATTTATACCTATTTAACTATAATTAACCTAAACGAATTAACTCTAATTAAATATTTATTACTCTCGTCAATAAAATACCTATCACACTACTACTTGTTCTTCTGCTATAACTATTCCTCTTCACTAAGGAGACCTTAATTTTTTATTACCAAAACGTAAGAGGATTACGCACTAAGACGAGAGAACTTTTACAATCTGTGACAAACAACACTTATGATTTCCTGGCTTTGACTGAGACTTGGCTCTTAGATGGTATTTTCAATGAGGAACTTGTAGATAGTCGGTACCAGGTATGGAGGCGGGACCGGAATTACTCTCAAACACATCAGAAACTGGGTGGAGGGGTAATGATAGCCGCACGTTCGGAACTGCCATTATTTGCACGGCCCGAATGGCAGACCGAACATGGAGAGGACCTGTGGCTTACTCTGAAGGGAGGCATTGGATCCCCAGGTAACCTTAACATATGCTGCATCTACTTGCCGCAGGGTGCCTCTTATGTAACCCAGGTTTCTGGTTTTATCGATAAATTAACATCAATAACCAATAGTTATCCAGATGACAAATTCTTGATATTGGGAGACTTTAACCTAAGTGAAGTGCAGTGGTTTCGTGTAGATTCTGATTGCATATTACAACCACGCAACGCATCAACTGCTATTGTAACGGAACTACTTGACACTTTTACTCTTACAGGGCTCGACCAATACAATTATGTGTCTAACACTAATGATCGAATATTGGATCTGATTTTATGTAACCTCAAAGTCACAGTCATTGCAGCCGATGAACCCTTAATTAAGGAAGATCCCCACCATAGATCCTTGTCGATAGAACTTACCTTCTCTATGCCACCCTCCCTACGACAAGATGCTAAACGGAAGTATTTATTTGATAAAGGTAATTATGTTGGAATCTGCAAACATCTTGACAACATATTATGGAATGAATTTCTGTTAGAAGATGATATTGATTCCACCGTAAATAAATTCAACAGCGAACTTTTACAATGTATGGACATATATATTCCACAAAAGACTGTACGTGAGAGCAAATATGCACCGTGGTTTACATCTGACTTGATAAAACTCAACAAACAAAAATTAAAAATTTTCAAAAAATACAAAACCTATGGTAATCAGAGTGACTATAGCATATTTTCTTTACTTCGTTCGAAATTTAAAAAATTAAACCATCACTTATATACAGAATTTATGGAAAGAACCGAGCTTAGTATACAGGATAACCCTAAGCACTTCTTTAGCTACTGCAAATCACTCAAAAAGTCTCAAACATTACCTTTGAACATGAACTTTAATGATGTCCAACTTAATACTGGCCCAGAAATAGCTGATGGTTTTTCTAGTTTCTTCCATTCTGCTTATGACCAAGCTACTTCCACTTACTCTGTAACTCCACACAACTCTCCTAACAAAACTCCTGGAGATATCGGCTGCATCGAGATAAACAAATTGGTATTGCTCAAATTGTTAAAAGATATAGACCTATCTAAATCTGGCGGTCCCGACAATATACCACCTAAGTTTATAAAAGAATGTGCCGACTCCCTGTTAGAACCTTTGTCACTGATCTTTTCTCGCTCCATCAAGGAAGGGGCCATACCCAATGTCTGGAAATCCGCATATATAACGCCGGTCCACAAAAAAGGTTCTAAAAACGACATTAGTAATTACAGGCCTATTTCAAAATTATGCCTTTTCAGTAAAATTTTTGAAAAAATTGTTTATGATCAGGTTTACCCTGCCTTGAAAAATGCTCTTATTCCTCAACAGCACGGCTTTCTCCGGGGTAGATCCACTGTTACAAATCTCGTTTTGTTCACCGACCTTTTGACTAGACGCATGGAAGATCATGTTCAAATGGACGTAATTTATACTGACTATAGCAAAGCCTTCGATAAAATTGACCACAATATACTTCTATCGAAGCTTAGGGCAATAAATATACATGGTGACTTACTCAGGTGGTTTAAATCTTACATATCAAATAGATCTCAAGCGGTGGTACTATGTGGTTATGTGTCCAAATGGATGCATATTCCTTCTGGTGTTCCCCAAGGTTCTCTTTTAGGTCCTCTTCTTTTTATAATTTATGTAAACGACATCCTCGCTTGTTTGCGTTATTGTAAAATCTTCATTTTTGCTGACGACATGAAAATAGTACTTGAAATTAAATCAACCAATGATGCAATCAGACTTCAAGAAGACCTAGCAAGACTCGAAGCCTATTGGATAGATAATAAACTAGATGTCAATGTTTCAAAGTGCTTTAAGTTGACGTTTACAAGAAATGTCAATGTCATACCTACATCGTACGTACTTGGAGGTAGAACTCTCCAAGATGTACAATCTGTCAGGGACCTTGGGGTGCACCTAGATTCTAAACTCATATTTGATAAACACATTGAGGTTATAGCTACCAAAGCATCAAAAATGTTAGGCTTTATTCTTCGGCTGTCCAAAAACTTCAAAAATGATTCCACTATTAAAACTCTCTATTTTACATATGTTCGGAGCAACTTAGAATATGCATCACAAGTTTGGAATCCACAATATTTAATTTACAAAAATAGATTAGAGAAGATCCAAAACAAATTCCTCAAATACCTTAATTATCGTAATTACTTAGCCTTCGATAGTCCTACCGAATGCCTTAAACATCACAAAATACTACCTCTGGAAATAAGAAGGGAAATTGCTGATATTTCCCTTCTAATGAAAATAGTAAGTCGTAGCCAACTCGTGGACTGTCCCGAGCTGCTAAGCCTTTTGCCTATTAGAGTACCAAACCGACCCAACCAAACCAGGAATACATCCTTGTTTCATGTACCACTCTGCCTAACAAGGTATCGGCAAAACTCATTTTTAATAAGAGCTACTAAAACATTCAATAATGATTACAGTGAAGTGGATTTTTTCAGTGATGGATTGTGCAGGGTTAAGAGACTGGCATCAGTAAAATTTTTTGGTACGAGTACTTAATTATATGCACTAGGTACCTGTCAACCATGCCATAGTACTTCTTGGTCCATAGTTCTTCGTAGTAACTTTTATATTGGCTTGCGTATCAAATTCACATGTTTTATTGTAATTTCTTCTTCGGTGATTTTTTGCTTATTTCAGTTATTTTTGTTTTCACTCATATTCATTCATGGTTACATTTTTACTTTAATCATTAGTTTATTATTTAGTTTTTAATCTATTACATCACATTCTAAGTTATCTACATGGTTTGTAGTCATCCATCTGTTTTATGTTTTTTTTTTCTTATCTGTATCAACCTTCACCGGTGTATGTGTTTAATCATAAGTATTACTGTAATGTAATTAATTTTACTGTTGGTTGGTCTTAATAAATAAATAAATAAATAAATAAATAAATGACCTCCCAAAGTCCCGAGAACGAGTAAAAATGTGACAGAATCTTAATTTCTTAATTCATTAAAAAAAACCAACAGCAATTGAGGCTTCATTTTCTTTTAAAAAGTTCGCTAGTTTATGCGCTTTCCAACGGTATACCACATGTCATACAAATAATTCACTATGTGGTCAAAATTAGGCAGAGAGACGGCGGCACAGATCAGAGAAGTATTAACTTAGGATTTCTGTGGACGGCGGCGTAGGCCGTCTGTCTGACTAAAATATGTCATCTTTACTATGCAAAGAAAACGAATAGAAAGTCAGTGAGTCAGCTGCATGTGAGCGTGTATACGTCCGCCTCTTCAATTGTCTTCCAGCCCTACCGGCTTTCGGCGGCACGGAACCACTCCTTTACTCCACCTCCACCAGGTGGTCTTCCTACAGTCCATGCTCCTGCCTGCCCGACAGTCACCAATGTTGCACACGGTTACTCCAACATTCATCGTCTCGTCGGCTGACGTGCTCAGCTTACTGCCACTTGAGCATAGCCACCCGGTGTCCAATATCGACTAGGTACTTTGGAACATTAATTTTTTTTACTGTAATCCGGTATGGGTGGCTGAGTTGGAGGGGCTAAAGCGCATGCTCCGTCCAGCCAATATCACCTCCGAGAAGGTAGGTGCCAAACCGGAGACTTCCCTGGATTGCTGATTATACTGGACTAGAGGAGAACACAACCGAGGCTGCTATGCGGCCATCTTACATCCAGTACCTACTCTACTAGGTTGGTACCACACCGACCTAGTCGGCTACAATTTGAGCCTACCACCTAGTAAGGGGCAAGGGAAGGGACCTACAGTTTTACACCGGTTCCGAACGGTGAAGCAGCAGGTGTAGGTATGCACGTAAATTTTTTCGTCAGAAAAAACTCATTGGTTCACGCCGACGGGATTCGAACTGCGGACCTCTCGCATGAGAAGCCGATGCCCAAACGACTCGGCCACCCGCCGCTTATTAAACCCCCCGCCCATTTAACCGATTTAAAAAAAGGGGGTTATAAGTTCGACTGAACGAAGCAAAAATACTATATTTTTTATACATTTTTATCTACAACTCCGTCATCATAATTCAGCACACACGATAGGTCAATGTCGTGTAATCCAACTTTATGATTATTACATAGTTGCGGCATGGCACCTACTGCACGATACGACACCACCGTGTAAATATAGCTCATAATATCAGTACTTACGTACATCTTAATAAATAAAGAGAAACATCTGTAGCGACCGACCGATGCACCGTCGTCAATTCTGTCTTCGCTTGTTTAACTTGTACACATACACACACACACATGTTACACATACACACACACACATGTACACATGTTTTCAAATGGGGTAGGTATACCGCGCGGCACGTAACTTGGCCTCTGTGCGAGAGGGACGACGTTATACGCATGCGATCGTTGGTATAACAGTACTCTTTTCTATTCTGTGGTATAACGCTGTCCCGCTCGCACAGCGGCCAAGTTACGTGCCGGGCACTCTACAGACAACGGATCTTCACGTACGACAGTCTTGATGTGACACATCTCAAACGTTTTTGGATGTGCTTCTGTTGGAGAGGCAATTTTAACAATATTTGTTTTATGTAAGTAGGTACTTAATCCAGTTTGTATGCCTGAGTCAGAGGGAGCGGATGGTCAGCGCGATATTGACTTAAACTCTTGATCTCATGGTCCAAGGTTCGTATCCGGCCGACATGCAACAGTGAGTTTTTTCTGCCGGAAAAATTTACGTTCTACACCTACTGCTTCACGGTTCAGAACCGGCACTGGTAATAGGAGCTAGTAGCCGACTGGATTGGTACCATCGTACTGGGCGTAAGATGTTCGCATAGCAGCCTCGAGTGTGTTCTCCTCTAGTCCACTATAGCCGGCAATCCAAAAGGGAAGTCTCCGGTGTGGCACCACATATTGGTATTGCCCGGTCTGACCATTATAAATTTTGCATTAAGTGTACTAATATAAAATGTAAATGGCTGTGGAAAATTAAATTTTTTCTTATCTCTGGCCCCTCTGACTCAGCCACCCATACCGAATAACATAGAAAAAAATGCTCCGACATTTAATTAAAATTAGCACTTACGTTTTCATTAAAAATAATTAATACGTAAAACGTTAAAAAAATCTCAAAACTCATTATTAATATTGGTCTTTACCTATGAAATTGGAGATTTGTATGAAAATTTTAAAGTATAAAAATTTTGGTTATTTTTTTATTTTAGCTAATCAAAGTACTGGCCTAAATTATCTATGCAATTTTGCCATTTTGATGGCAGTTTGGTTATCCCTTTACTGTAGAAGTCTGCTGGACGAGAGGCGATGAAGTCAGCGAAAGAGTGTTGTACTGCCTCTCGGGTGTTGAATTTTTTCGCACTTAAATTTTTTTCTAAATTTTGAAAAAAAGTAGAAATCTGTTGGGGCATGGTCCGGTGAGTACGGTGGGTGACCGAGAGCTTCCAGCTGTAACTCTTCTAGCTTTGCGATAGTCTGTCGTGAAGTGTGAGCTCGCGCGCTGTCTTGGAGAAGCAATGGGGAAGAGCGATTGACCAGTATTGGTTGTTGAATTGCGGGCTTCTCCATCATTGTTTGCAATTCTTGGCAATAGACATCTGCCGTCACTGTTGTGCCATTTGGTAAGAAGCTGTGATGTACAAGTGCGGCACTGGTCCACCAGACAGTCACCATCATCTTCCTATGGGTAGTCTTTTTTTAGCGCACTGATTATGTGCTGTACCCGGGTCCACCCACTGCGACAAACGCTTACGGTGGTCGTATAGGATCCACTTTTCGTCGCAGGTAAAAATTCGATTTAGAATTCCCTCGTTTCTATGCCGATTCAGTAGTGCTAAGCATGCTTCGACGCGTAAGTCTCGCTGATGGTCACTTAGTTCGTGTGGCACCCACTTATCTAGCTTTTTTATCTTAACGATTTGACACATGTGCTTCAATGTGGGTTTGACACTAACTCCAAAGCCCGCAGCAAGCTCAGCCGTAGATTGAGTTGGATCCACTTCCACTATCGCCTTCAATTCGTCGTTGTCGACAATAGTTACCGGCCGACCGCGAGGCTCGTTCTTAAACTCGAAATTTCCAGATCTAAAACGATGGAACCAATAATGGACCGTGTTTATGCAAGCAGTGTTAGGCCCGTACACGTCGTTAATGTTTCGTGTTGTTTGCGCAGCGGTATTTCCACGTAGGAACTCATATTCGAAAATTGTACGAATTTTCAGTTTATCCATGGCGCCAAAAACTACCACAATTTCACGAAAACAAAACGCAATCTAAAAACAAATGACTGAATTTGAAATTAGAATAACATGGCTTGTAAATAAAATTTATTTGATTTTCGAATTGCGCGCCAATCAATAGATGCTGGTTTTGAAAATGATTCTTGATTGATTCTGAAAATGCTGGTTTTAAATCTCCAATTTGGTAAAGACCTATTATAAAATTACCATAGTCTGTGAAATATAATATAATTATTCATAGGTAGGTAGTTATTCGTAGTAATTTATATAACAACAATGTGTGCGCTGATCGTGGTACGTTTTACGATTACTTGAGTATCTTCTATTTATACTTAAGTATTCACTCAGCGTAGTAACGTAGCTAACCTGCCTTGACATTGACACTTTGTTTGTATGACTAATGCCTACATCGAAGGCGGTTTACATAACTACCTACTCACCATTTAACGCTAATCGTCATAAAATAATGCCTGCTACAATGATAATTTCATGTACAAATAAGAATATATTGTATACTAGTTATTGATTTATTATTATATAGATCGATTCAGAAAATGTCATGATTCACGGCATTAGTCATATACGGACAGGTATTATGTGGCCACCATCAAAATATTGTACTAAATGAAATTGTTTAGAATTGTGCGATTTTGTGTTACTGTTTTGTATTTAAGTTTAAATTATTGACCTTCTGTTGTTATTTTGTCTAATGTAATTATAGTCGAATGGCAATCAAGAATACACATATCTGGTTGCGTTGTTTAGACTATTTTAACAAGGATATATTACATTTACTTATTTTACATTGATTGTACATTTTAAAATGACATACCGCGAAAGTGACGTTTAAAATAAATAAGACACGGTTTTTGATATAAAAGGCATCAGTCAGTCAGTCAGTCAGTCAGCGTGTGAGCGTCCACTGCTGGACATACGCCTCTCCAATTTTCCTCCAGTCCTCCCGGCCTTCAGCGATACGGAACCACTGATTTCCGCCGGCGTACTTGATGTCGTCGTCCCACCTGGCGGGTGGTCTTCCCACACTCCGTTTTCCTGTCCACGGCCGCCAGTGTAGGACACGGTTACTCCAACGGTCATCGTCTCTTCGGCTAACGTGCCCAGCCCACTGCCATTTGAGCTTAGCCACCCGGTGTCCAATATCGACTACTTTGGTGCGTCGGCGGATTGCCTCGTTACGCACCATATCACGTAGCGATATTCCCAGCATGGCTCGCTCCATTGCTCGCTGGGCAACTTTCAACCTTTGGACAACAGCGACCGTCAGAGTCCACGTTTCACACCCGTACGTCATAACCGGGAGGACACACTGGTCATATATACGGGTCTTTAAATTCTGCGGAAGGTCAGACTTCAGGACGAATTTTAGTTTTCCAAAGGCAGCCCAACCCAGTTGAATTCGTCTCTCCACCTCCTTAAGCAGACCTTGTCTACCAAGCCGCAGAATTTGACCGAGGTATACGTACTCTTCAACCTGTTCGATCACTTCTCCGCCAATAACAATTTGTCCTCCCGTCATAACCTCGGTCGCCATGACCTTGGTTTTGTCCCGGTTCATCTTCAGACCAACCTTCATCGACGCTGTATAAAGGTCTTCCAGCATGATCTGAAGCTGATCTCGGGAATTTGACAGAAGAACAATGTCATCGGCGAAACGCAGATGACTGAGAAGATCTCCATTCACGTTTATACCCATGTTGTCCCACTCAAGCATCTTGAACACATCTTCCAATGCGTTTGTGAAGAGCTTGGGTGAGATCACATCCCCCTGCATAAAAGGCATACTTTGATGAAATAAGTGTCCTTAATATTTCGAGGGGTCACAAATAAATTGGTCACTTTTTCTCTAAAGATTTAAAGGCATACAATGTTTGTTTTTTTTTATTTAGTAGGTAAGGTACATATCTCTTTACTTTTAGTTCCATGATATTTTTAACACACCTTAATTATTTGTTTTTTTTATTCAACTTTTATTTATTTTGTTTATGATATTTATCAAGGCGCTGGAGTTAGCAGGAAAACTGTGCATTAAGGTGTAAATATGCCTTTTGTTTCATATCTTGTATTATTAAAATTTTGTGAACAAATTAACCTGTTCTATTAACAACTTAACCTGTTCCGGTTGATGTTTGAGAGAATAGGAGCTTAGAGCTGTACAACTATAGTTTTAGTTTTATTTAGAGTTTATATTTTTACAATTTAAATCTTTTTTCGTTCTTGAAACTTGGTCATTGATATTATAACCCTAGTCCCGCCTACTAGGGTCATACATATATATTATCTAAACCTAAGTTCATTACATATTTCTAGAATATATTTAAATAGTTTAATTATTTTCTACTTTTTCTTTTTGTTTCGTTCACTCGGTGTGTTTTCGAATTTGCTTTTAAAAATATCTCGCCCATATCCGGAGTTTGTAGGAACAATCAAATAGGGCATGTATCTCAGACAGGAACACGGAAGGTTCATGTGTGATAAAACACTTTTGGAGGTCGCCTGGTATTTATTTATTTTTCCAAACGAGTTCTTATCGTCCTTAAAACTTCCGTTAAAATGTTATACGTAGGCATTTCGAAGACTAGTTGCTTCAGATAGGTCACAGGGCCGTTATTAAAAATATTTAGTTATATATTATAGTAAAACTGAACAGCCCACGGTCTGTGCACTACGATATTGGCGCATTTTTTCTATTTGATATCTCGTGGTCTATGAATAAATGTCAAAAGATTCCGCTTTAAAAATTCAGCTTCTATAAAGGTATCGTTGTGCTATAAACTGTGCCATTGCAAATAAGTACCTATACCAGTATTGACCTAGAGAGAGTCGTCTACTTTAATTGGAAACATCGTTTGCGGTCAAAATGACGAGATTTCATTGTATTCTCGTTTTTATTTGTGGCATATTTTCCCAGATTGGACTCAGCGCGAAAGTCCGTAAGTAAATTTTGAGATCATAATAACATCAGCTGGATGCGTGGATTATATAAAGTAGTATGGTATCAATTAAGGATTTACAAATAATTTGTAAAAGCATTAAAATATTGCTGAACTAATAGGTACCTATTATACCTATTAAAAAACTAACATAATATGTTTAATAACTACATATGATAATTGTAATCAATCCAAACCGTTCCCGATCCAAGAATTATAATGAATTAGATAAATTACACTAAATATCCAAAATTTTTAACATAAATATTATTTTCAAAAATATGAAATTAAATTGATAATTTAGTGGCAATATTCCCATTAGGTTCTGTTTGCTTGTTAGTGTTCCGTATCTAAAATTGAAAGAGAAAACGGATCGCTTATGACCTCACGGTGTCCGTGTGTCCGATGTCTGTCCGTCCGTCCGTTCGTCTGTCACAAGATCCCATAGCGAAAAGTACATACTAAAAATACTTGAAATTTGATATAGTTAAAGCTTGTTGTAGCCCAAAGCTGTTGCTTAGTTTTTGTTTATGATACTAATTAAAAACTGCGACCAATTTGCTTCATTTCATTTCATTTCGTTTCATTTAATTTATTTTAATAGTTACTAAATTGACTATTGCTTACGGCATGAACACTATTTTGAAGTTTATCCTAAACGGTTATAGAAAAAATCGATCGAACTTGGCGGGGGCACTGCCGCCCCCCTAGAGTGTTAGATGCGTCTCACTGGCACCAGGTGCGACGTTGGAAAGTACGGGTAGCACACTTGCACACTTAAGAAATGGCTACGGAACCCTCTACGTGTGAACATTTTTCCATAGAATGAATAAATATATATTTCAAAGTTTTTTCCCGATTAAAGTTATCAAGCAAGGTTATTTCTCAAAATGTATTAAGTATTGAAAATTCATAATTACTATTTCATTATGATACGTTTGTAGAAGAAACTAATCGTTGAAGTCTTTTGTTCTGTGGTTTCAACACGTCAGGGAACGCACGTTCTTGATCAAGTTATAATTGGAATATAATGACATTCGTGCCGTAATGTTTTTTTTTTTTTTTTTTTTTTTTTTTTTTTTTTTTTTTTTTTTTTTTTTTTTTTTTTTATGGAACCTGACACGGTTGGCTACATCACCTACAACATCCGTGATGTCAGCCCATAACACAGGGTGAACTAGGTGCCATGCCAGTGCTTCCCTTCATTTCATGTCGGCTACACTAAACTGGACGGAAAACACGAACTATTTACGTAGCCGTTTCGACCGACGTTTCGTTCAGTGCGGTGGTACCAACCCGGCCGGGATAAACCCTACCACCGAGTAAGGTAAGAAGGGAAGGGACCTACAGTTTAACGTGTATGTAATGTATCGTGCGTTCTATAACTAATAGTTTTTTATTATAATAAAATGGACTTATTACGAAACATTTTATATAATATATTTTTATACTTTATATTTATATATATATACATAAACTTTGGTAACGGAACATATTGCATTTTTTATATAAATCGGTGATGCGTGACGGGTGTGAAACGTGGACTCTGACGGTCGCTGTCATGCAAAAGCTAAAAGCTGGCCACCGGGAAATAAAGTGAGCCACGCTGGGGAATATCGCTACTCAATAGAGCACTCCGCCCCGACGCATCAAAGCAGTCGATATTGGATACTGGGTGGCTAATCTAAAATGGCAATGAGTTGGGCATGTCAGACGACAGCTACTAAAGTGAACGGGTTCTACACTGGCGGCCGTGGAAACGGAGTGTGGGGATACCACCCACCAGGCGGGACGCTGACATAAAGTACGTCGGAGGTAATCAGTGGTTCCGCACCGCTGAAGGCCGGGAGAACTGGAGAAACATTGGAAACATGCAGTGGACACATCTATGGGACACATACACGCTGACTAACTGACTGACTGGCTGACTGACTGACTGACTGTAACGCGTGACGCTGTAGTAAAGGCTTGACGCTCGTGTTTAACCGTGCTTACAAAACCGTCTACTTCACAAAAATATTTGCCACTAATTTGTCAACATTTTTACAATGCCTAAACAAGCATTTTCTATCAACTATCATCTCTAAATTACCCCTTTACTCATCCATCATCCAAAGACGGCTCATTTCACAATTCATGAGAGATGCCGTTCACGAGCATCACACCGGGGCCAGCCATCGCTTCCATTTCTGCAGTTCGACATATAATTTTTTCTACATCTGGTCGAAAACTGAATCCAAAACTTTCTGTCATCCACAGCTTCATACATTCATCCCTGCAGCGAGCCCAGCGAAGCCTGCATCACGAAGGCTGTACGAGATGCTGTATATGATTTCACTAAGGGCTCACCAGAGCTGGGAGTTCCTCCCCTGGACCCCTTCCAGGTCAACGAGATAACGATGGTCCTTCCCGGCGGCTTGAAGATGTCTCTGAAAGGTGGAGTCTTCACCGGGATGAGAAAATGCGCCATCGAAAAGGCGACGTAAGTTTTGTGTACTATATGAACGGTGGTACGTGTTCATAGATATACTTGTGAAATACATTCCGATTAATTTCCTGCGTCTCAAATTATTATTCCCAAATAGTTGGATAAGCAAGAAAGAAAAAAAAAAGAAAATCTAATTACATGTGATAAATGAAATTCGATGTTATTTGCAGTCTGATTGGTACTACATTCGACATGGACACCCGATGCAACATCACGGTCAAGGGCAAATACCAGGCAAACGGCAGAATCCTACTATTTCCCATCAACGGTAACGGAGACGCCAAAATCAAAGTTGGTAAGCACTCTCTGCTCAAGATTGTCAATTTTATTTAGTTTATTGTTATTTATAGTTTATAGCTTTTGGCCGCGGCTTCGTTCGCGTGAAATTCGTATTTAAAAAAATAAAGTAACTAAGAAAGAAGGCCGAGCTGCATGCAGGTAAACAATAAACCTTCTCGATGAAAGTAAGTAACTAAGCGGGAGGCCCGCTAACCTTTATTTCGGCGCGCGCAACAATTCGGTTTGTATGAGAGCCACATCTTTGCGTAAACTGAACTGAATTTTATTTAGCTAATCCTGTGTCATCTGTACTTATATGTGCTTGTACTAAGTTTAATCGAATTCGGATGATAATAGTTATGGAGCATACATACAGAAAGATTTCTGAAAATCTCCAATTTACTTTTAGTACCTACCAATCATACCTACATAGAGTCTACAAACGCAATATCTCATAAAACAAAGCAACTTACTCCATGACCATCCCTTACACTGTAAGGCTTACAGATTTATTATTAGTATTGATTGAGCATTCCAAAGATAGTTTGCTGTACTCTCGAACTTGACACAATTTGTTTTTTATATCCGGTTCGATTACACCCACGAAGAAAGGAGGAAAATTGATGAGCAGCCGGGGCTTATTCTCTATTACCAATTCATCGCTACTAGCAATTTCTCATGATCCATCTCACTCGCTCCAACGGGCTTCTCAATGCGTCTATATTCAATACTATTAGTAAAATTAAAGCATCCTAGCAAGACTTCTAGCCATAAATCATTCCTACCAGTTTCCTTCGAAGACAATGGGACTCAGCCATAAAACTATAGTTGTCCGTTGCAGTGGCGTTTTTTGCGGCAAAGGACAGAAATGAATAATTTTAGTATAGTATTGAGACAGAGCTGCGGCAACGCAATTTTTCCGATATTCGCTAATAGAGAATAGGCAAGCGGGAAGTACAGAGTAAATATTAAAGAAAACTGGCGAGGAAGTCCCAGAACAGTTCATCTACAGCTTAGTTAAGCACTTAACTTTACAGTTAACATGAAGTTCCACGTGAAGATGTTCACGAAGAACGAGAAGGCTTCAGATGGCAAGTACCACGTGGTATTCAAGGACTACAAGACGTCGCACGAGTGGGGCGATAAGGTCTCCTTCCAACTGACAAATCTGTTCGAGGGAAATCCAGAGATCAGTAAGTTTAATCTATTATTTTCCTATTCAAGTTTTATTAGTTGTTTTTATGATCGTGAATTGGTTATCCTTATAATAATAAACACTTTACAAATCTTTGCAAAAGCGCTGCATTCTTCAACTGTGATTTCATCACTACGTTAAGTTACAATACGACGAAAAACGTTTATCCATTTACTGTGTTTTATTTGTTGTTTTATTCTGTGTTAAGTATGTCAGACATAAGTGTAGCCCCAAAACTTGACTCGTGCCTACCAAGTGCCGAAGCGTCGTCGTCGAGCCAAAATTTGTAGCTCACTGACCATAATTGTTAAAGGTTATAAGGACAAACCTTCACTGTGACACGGCCATGAAATTTACTGATTTCAGATACGTCATTATACTAATTAATTGGTACCTGGAAATGTGTACGGTTCCTTATTTGGCACTTACCTTGTTACCAAAAGTTCAACTCGGAATTCCAATTATTTCACTTGCATTTTCATGATTTTTGCCCTAACGAACGCACCTATTCTTAAAGTATAGACATACCAAATCAACCAAATCCATATGGTTTATTGGTTGTCTATGGTTGTATAATGTTATGTCATTGAATATACAAAACACATTCAGTGTTTTGTATATTCAATGACATAACATTATTGTGCTCATAAATTATTTGTTTTGTTTTGTACGTAGTTCGGTATGGGTAGCTCAGTCAAAGTGGCGGCACATGCTCCAACCAGCCAATACCACCTCCGAGAGACTTCCCTTTTATACTGCTGATTTTACTGGACTATAAGAAAATATAGCCGGAGCTGCTATATTGTTATCTTTCGGCCAACAGGGTGGTATCAACCCAGTCGGCTACAATTTGAAGCTTTCACCAAGTAAGAGGCTAGGGATGCTATCTATTTTTACACCTGTACCGAACGGTGAAGCAGCAGGTGTACGTATGAACTTAAAATAATGTTTCCATCAGAAAAACCTCATTTCTGGATTTAGGTGGACCGGATTCGCACTCCAGACCTATTAAGAGTTCGAGCTAAAACCGAGCCGATCACCCCCCGCTCAAAATATGATCAATAGTAGTGAAAATAAGCAGCCAAAACTGCAAAAACTGCGGGAAAAGTCACTTTTAAATATATTTTGTCCATTATGTGAAGATAAGTACAAACTATTATTAATTTTTACATAACATATTTATTTTTCAGGTCAAACTGTGTTGCAGTTCCTCAACGACAACTGGCGTCAAGTAGCTGACGAGTTCGGAGCTCCTCTTGTAGACGTTGCAGTAGAGAGAGTGGTTAACAACATCAAGAAATTTTTCGCAGCCGTCCCTTACGACGAACTCATTCATTACCCAGTTATCTTAGATTAAATATTACGCTACCTACCAACTTACTAAATAAAGACTAATTTTACAACTTAACTCAATTTGCTTGCAAGTTATTGGGCCATCTTGTTTTTAGGGTTCTGTATCCGTACGGCAGCCTATTACTAAGCCTCGGCCGTCGGCTTATCTGTCTGTCCGTCTGTCCGAGAGCTGTATCTTTTGAACCGTAATAAGTAGCCAGTTGAAATTTTCATCCTCAAAAGTACTACAACTAATAATAAAAACCGGCCAAGTGCCAGTCGGACTCGCGCACCGAGGTTTCCGCACCACAAAAAAAATCAATGAAAAAAAACACGTTTCTTGTATGGGACCCCCCTTAATTTTTTACTTTTTCTATTTTTTATTATTTGTTGTTACATCCGCCATAATAAAACATATTCTGTGAAATTTTCAACCGGCTACCTATTACGGTTCCAAAGATACAGCAGTACAACAAACAGACAGACAGACGGCGTAGGCTTAGTAATAGGCCGTACGGGCCTAAAAACCGGCCAATTACATGGTGGTACTAAACCTTCGGTGCGCGAGTCCGACTCGCACTTGGCCGGTTTTTTTAGTAATGCCGAAATGTGTTCGTGGTAGCAATGAATGGGCCAAAGCCATAATATGCGAATATTATGTGTTCCATGTTGGCAATTTATGAAATAAACAGAGGATATAACATTGATGCTTATCTAAAAGAGTACGTTGCCTTGTTGAAATAATGACGGTCATTCGTACAACGACCGTTGCTCAAAAAATTATTCGCGCTCTGATTAGTTACAGCCTCGATTAAGATTCATAGAGAGGAGATCCAAAAATAAACTTAGGGGTATCTATGTTCGGTCTTTATAATGCCGTATATAAGGTGTTTCTTTATTAGCTGCAAATATTTTGGGAGTATTACATACTCGCAATAAATTATTTTTTTGCATTACTTTTCGAGAAATTTAATGAAACATATCTATGTTCTACCTACACAATAAAAACATGCCACTAGACACCTAATCAGCTGATTATTTGAGAAAGGTTAAGTCGTCTGTGATTTGAGGTCATTGACTTTCCTGGCCGGGGAGCCTTCTACGAGCGGGGTGCGGAGGGGGCGGCGGTGCGGGCTCCGGATTAATATTATTATTAGACCGGATCTTAGATCATATGAAAAAGTATAGGTATTCAGGAATCTCCTCTCATACTACAGCGTCATGTTGCTTTGTCTCAGCAGCGGCACGTAATCTCGTACGACGGAACTACACGTTCGAAGGTGCGCGGAGGCTGCATAAAGATAGAATAGAATATAAAATGCTTTATTGCTCCAAGAAAAATTCAACTGTAACAATCACATTTTAACATTTAGATGAGGTGAAAAGATGGACTTATCCCTTACAGAGATTACTTACAGTCAACATTTGAATGTTTGATATTCTATTAATAGAGTGGAATGTGAGTAGGTTGTAGCAAAAGAGTTGAACGTGACAATCTATCTATACATCTATACATATAATAAAATCGTAGAGGTAAGAAAGTCTGTACATTGAATGTATTCGGAAAAAAACTAACCAGGGTGGCTTAAAATGAGATACTGAACATGTTAGAACAGTTTTTAAAATTTTTGTTTGTTTGTTTGTCTGTACGCGCATCACGCAAAAACCACTGAACGGAATTAGACGAAACTTTGTATAGTGACAGTTTATATGCCGGGTTAACATAATACGTAAAAAAAAAAAAAAAAAACAATTATAAACATTATTGCGCGTTTAAAATCACGTAGTCCAAAGTACATAATTATATCTTGAGAACTGGCAGCAAATACAATTTGAATAAAATATTCATTCGAAATTTGAAAATAAGTAGATACAACGAAGATGACAGTTCTTCTTTTTTATAACTTGAACACAATAGTCTATACATATCTATTCTTTCTAAACATATCATAAAATCGTAAATGCAAAAATGTCTATTTGTACGCGCATCTCGCAAAAACCACTGAACGGAATTTGACGAAACTTTTTATAGTGACAGTGTATATCCCGGATGAACATAATAATTAAAAAACATAATAAAAATCACGTATTCCAAAGTAAAGGTAAAAAACAATTTTAAATGTCATGTTGACAACGGAGAACTGTCATCTCGACGTGAGCTGGCCGGTGACAAATTGTTTGATAAATAAAAATAATAATTGAAAGTCGAAGATAAGTCGCTGTCATTGGTGCAATAAAATTTATATATCTGTTGCCCGCGGCTTCGCTCGCGTGAAATTCGTATTAAAAAAAAAGAAAGTAAGTAACTAAAGGCGGGCCCGAAGGCGGATCTGCGCTCACGTAAACGATATTCTTTCTCGATGAAAGTAACTAAGGGCGAGGCGGAAGGCGGAGCTGAGTTCAGGAAGAAGAAAAACATTCTTGAAGAAAGTAAGTAACTAAGGGCGAGGCCGAAGGCCGAGCTCTATTCTGGAAGACCATAAACCTTCTCGAAGAAAGTAAGTAACTATGGGCGAGGCCGCAGGCCGAGCTGCGTTCAGGAAGAAGCTAAACCATCTTGAAGAAAGTAAGTAACTAAGGCGAGGCCGAAGGCCGAGCTACGTTCGGATAATTGAAAAACCATCTCTAAGAAAGCAAGTAACTAAGGGCGAGGCCGAAGGCCGAGCTGCGTTCAGGAAGAAGCTAAACCATCTTGAAGAAAGTAAGCAACTAAGGCGAGGCCGAAGGCCGAGCTACGTTCTGACAAATGATAAACCATCTCGAAGAAAGCAAGTAACTAAGGGAGAGGCCGAAGGCCGAGCTGCGTTCAGGAAGAAGCTAAACCATCTCGATTAAAGTTAATTAATATTAAGATTGAGTTAATTTAATTTAAATTTTATTATAAAGTCCACGCTTCTAACGGCAAATATACCGTGCATCCTAGAACCTCGCGGTTATTCCCGGCTGGATGGCAAGAGGCCCGATGCTATCACCTTAGTGCCATGGACTAAGGGTAGTTCTTTGATGTGGGACGCCACTTTTGTTCTCACATTAGCTCCAAGTCACGTTAGGACATCTTCAAGAGCGGCTGGCGCGGCCGAGGCTGGGGCGGAGAGCCTCAAACGCAGCAAATATAGAAATATAATTCAAGATTTCGAATTAGTTGCGTTTGCGGTTGAAACCCTCGGTCCGTGGAGCAGTGAAGCCAAAAGAGGCTTGAGCTGGTTGACGCAACTGGTGTCCCGCCATCAAGGGCTTATGTACTTCATTCAAAGGGTAAGCCTTGCCATCCAGCGGGGTAATGTTTGTTAGGTAGGTTTAATTCTTTATTTATTAATATTACTTTTTTATTTTTATGAAATAAATAGATTGAGTAAACGATATTATATTCTATCGAAGAAAGGAAGTCTTTAAGGGCGAGGCCCGAAGGCGGAAGAGGGTTTTTGGTTTACCTGAACGCAGCTCGGCCTTCGGCCTCGCACTTAGTTCCTTCCTTTCTTCCAGAAGGTTTATCGTCTTCCTGAACGCAGCTCGGCCTTCGGCCTCGCTCTTAGTTACTTACATTCTTCTTTGGAATACGAATTTCACGCAAGCGGAGCCGCGGGCTCAGCTAGTTTAATATAAAATAATAAAAAGAATACTTATTAATAATGTACGTAAGTAAATGCCACTTAAATATAAAGCCGTACTTGGATTAATACATATACATAAAGATGACTTGGATGCCGTCATAAAACTGGAGCGATAAAATTTGCACACATGTATGGCTCGCCCGCCTTTATGAGCTAAAACCTCTGTATTATAACTGTGTTGCTCTGTGGCTGTGCAGATTACATTTTTCTGTGGTGCATGAGGCGGACTTATGCAGAATGCAATTTATTTCAAACAACCTTTTCACAGCAACGCATTAACATTGCTATTGTAGGTATAGGTACACGTTTCCTCACGGTGTTTGCTTTACCGGAGTTACTGGTAAAATGTCATGAATTTTGCAAAAAAAATCACCACCTTCAACTAAAATGTACTTACTGACCGGTTAACTGCTATCAACAGCAGCAGCAGCGATAGGCGCCGACTCCGTGGGTGCTCGGTCGGGGGCTCATCACCCACGAGCGGTGAGTGGTGGGTGCGGAGCACCCACGACGATCGGTATAAAAATTTATCAGTAATCGGATTTGAGCTACGATAAAAGTGCCTTCTTTGAGCGGATTCGCATTTACTCATTCGCACGATTGGCGCGGCGAATAGCGAACGTTATAGTACTCCTATATTATTCTGTACCACGCAATAGAATACAGGAGCAATACATGCGTAGGTAGGTACATTGGTGCGAATGTGTAAGGGTCGTTCCGCCATTTCGTTCAAATTGCATTCCCGCGCAATAAAAGCGTGTGAAAATTTATGTTTTTTAAAATAATTTTATTGGAATATATAGGTTTAGATGAAAGGAAAAAGTAGTATTTAACGAATCAGACATTTGTCCATTCAATTAAATAAAAAAATATAAAAACCTTCAAAATTCTCATTCCTATCCTCTTCCAAACGAAGGATCAGTATTTAGTATAATTTTTTTTTTTAGTTTCTTCAAGTAAAGTGATTATATTAATAAACCCACCTATAGTGTAACTAATAACGCATGTTTCTTTGGGATTCATTTATTGTTAGAGCCATTATATCATAAAAAGAATTAATATTTCATTTTTGTCCGTGGAAATACGTCATTACCTTCCGCAGAAGTGGTATTACAAATTAGGCAGAGTGTGACCCGACTTTAGCCTTCGCTCTACGCTCCGCACGTCGAACGCCCCTCATTGTGTCCCTGGATCTAGACAGGAGAGGACGAGCATCGCTGGGGAAGAAAATACTCACGATCTTCGTGCTCATCAACTACTTTGTCACCGTCCAGGCATCATTACCTTCCGGCTTTTTTTAACATAAGTACACGATATAAAAATTTCATTTAAATCTTAATGCATCAGATTTTAGTCAGAATATTCGTTAATTAATATAATAAATTTTTAATATCAGTAATAAGGGAGCAATTGAAGAAAAACATCAAAATTTCATTACCCTCCTTTTCATTACCCTCCTTTACCCTCAAAATGTTTGCCGGACGGTAATGAAGGGGTTCGGATGGTAATGAAATGTTTACTTGATTTTCCTTCCCTCCTACCTAACTGGGTGGTAGGTTATATCCCGCCCGTGATGGTACCACCGCAGCACTGAATGAAACGTTGGTCCAAACGGCTATGTAAACGTCCGAATGTCCATGGTCATCGTTGGACACCTTATGGATGGCTTGGCGCCTTATGTCGGGCTTTAAATAAAGCAAAATATTTCGTGTTTTCACTCGAGTTCAGTGTAGCCGACACGATGAAAGTAAAGTACTATCAGGGCACCTAGTTCACCAAGGTGTTATGGGCTGACATCACGGATGTTGTAGGTGATGTAAACATGTCAGTGTTCACAAAAAAAATTGTGTGCACGTAGTAAGTAGTACATAAATAATAAAAATCCAATAAAACTGGACTTTTAATTCTATTTGGCACGTAAAGTATCTACATAACGTATACTGGAGTACGGGGTTTAACCCGACCGGTTCGGCACCAACGCACTGACTGAAGTTCGGTCGAAATGCTATAAAATTATTCATGTTTTTGACCAGTTAAGTGTAGCCGGTTCAATTCCGTGATATGTAAGAGTATAGTTGTATCCACTCAGTGCATAGTGTGTGTGTTCACTAAGTTACTGTATTTTAATTGCGTAGCAACGGTTAGACTTCAATAAAGCGCCGAGTCTAGTGAAATATTCACTAGATTCAGCATAGTTTGTGACCAGTCCTATTTTTTTCTTCTTCTCTTATTAACTGACGAAAGCAAAAAGGAGTAGGTTCTCAATTCGAAGCTCATATATTTTTTTATATGTATATGACCAATAATATTTTTATTGGATAGGGTATACGTCAAAGTTAGTCCCATTTTTATTTGAAAAAAATAAATAAGTAAAAGCTTTAACAAAAAATTTTACCGACGAAAAACTGAAAAGCGAAAAATCCAATTTTGACGGGTAATAAACCTTCCTAGTCTTACTAACAGTCTCAAAATTAGTCACTTGCGTAGCTATTAAGACTAAAAGGGTTTATTACCCGCCGAAATTATATTTTTCGTTTTTCAGTTTTTTGCCGGTTGAATTTTTTGTTAAAAAGTTTTTTACAATGTATTTTTGTTTTGTTGCTGGTTGTAATGAAGGAACCGGAACCCTCTTGAAGGACCCGAGACTGTACTTGGGGGGGAAATATATGGGCAGGGAGAGCGTTCCAGAGTTTACCGGTTCTGTAGAGGAATGATCTGCAGAATCGATTGGTACGCATCCGCGGTAAGTCCAGCGCGTAGGGATGCAATCCCTGCCCAGTGTGCGTGGTGCGAAGGTGGAAAGGGGATTTGTTATTTCAGTTAAAACTTTTTACACTATGAATTATAAATTACTTAGCTAAAATTTTGATGTTAATAGTGTCGAACTTTTGATAATCGTTAACATTATTACTACCATCAGCTAAATAATGATATCTTTATCATTATCATAATAATAATAATATAATAAAGCAAATTTCATTAAGACATACTGGCATGCTTCATTACCATCCAACCGCATAAATTACCATCCAGGTGTTTTTCATTACCATCCACACCTTCATTACCTTCCATCAATTTTCTCCAAAACTAAAAGTTGTACATAGATGCCTCTCTTATGTTACTACATCTAATAAGTACAGGAACACATATATATATAAATATATTTCAGAAAATAAAAAAATAAAAATTCCGCCGAAACATGCAAATTTGAACGAAATGGCGGAACGACCCGTAAATGCGGCGTGGAATGCAAAACTGCTGCCATGGAGAATTAGGGAAACATTTGAGAAGTAAATTAAATATTTTATTAGTAAATTTGAGCGTATGTCCAGCTGTGGACGGCAACACCCATGATGATGATTATTGTTTAATCTAGGATTTTATACTTATCTTCTTTTCTTCTCTTCTATATAATTTAAAGCCAGTGGCTAAAGTAAAAAAAAAATTGCATGAGCACCCACGAGGATTTCTAAAAGTCGGCGCCCCTGGCAGCAGCAGTAGTAAATGCGACGGGCCCCGCGTCTCCGGGCTTTGTATCGAAGCTGTAAAAAAATTAGGTTATAATTTCCAATAAGAAAAACATAAGGTACCGGGCGTTATATTGTAGTATAGGAAAAAAGTAATGTTTTTCCTATCGGAAATGCTTAATTCCTTTTTACAGCATAGATACAAAAAACATTAACCGCCTTTTTGCTTCGCGCAATCGGGTAAGCATTAACAACATTTCGAAACAAGAAATCTTCCTGTCCTGTAATAATCTACCGTTGAAAAGGATTAGGTAATTAAAAAACTGATTTAAAATAATGCACTGAAGATCTCTTTAAATCTTCTTCATTAAATATAAGGATACACTAGCGAACGAGATAAACTACTTTATTAAGAATCAATGCAGACCCCCTTTTCAAGCTTAAAGCTGTTATTGCTTCTTCATTTTAAGGCCCAGTACTGAAGCCCAGACTTGTGAATTGTAAATTTAATAAAAAACTTTGTACACGTTTGTACTTCTTATTTGGTAATAATGTCATTTGGTAATTTTTTCTAAGCTTTATAATAATATTTCATCGGTACATTAAGTCCAAATATTCTAAAGTTATTGACAAGGTTCTGTAGGACTGTTGTCGTTATTTCTTTAGCGAAATTCTCCAGAGTCGAAGGCCTGTTCTCTAAGGAATTTCTCAAGAGAGGTTCGTCCTTATCTGAAACAAGAAACAAAATGTTAGCATACTTAGTTTCACTTACAATGACAACACGGCCGCCCCAAAACAAAACAAAGTATGTGCCACTTTTACCTAAACACGTTTTTTTGCACCATTGTACTTACTTTTTTATGCTCTATCTGGAAAAAATATGAAAAAAATTCTATCTCCAATATTTCCCAAGATAAGTAAGCGTAAAAAGCAAGTATCGTCCACTTTTTGGGTAAATATTAAATTTAATTTTAAGTTCCCATTTCTTAACATAGTATGTGACAAATCCCCACTCCAAAAGCAAGTATGTTCCAGTAGATACTTGGTTATTATTTGGTAACTCGTCTCATACTTGCTTTTGTTATGGTGTGAAAAATGTGATACTTGGTTTTAATAAGGAATATTACAGTTTTGCACTGGCAATACCCAAAATGTCACCTGTCTAATTTGACGTTACGTGTCAGTTGCAATTCAAATAAACGTCAATCAAATACACATTATGCGGTTGTTTGTCAGCACTTGGTTAGCGAAGGGTGTGTGTCGTCCGTGTCGTGTGATTTTATTATAAAAAAAACATGGTTAATAATTAGCAAATACCTACGTAGTAGAAAGTGAACTACGAGTACTTCTTTGAACAAATTTCTATTGTAGACTTTCTACAAAAGAAGTTTGACGTGACAAAAATTAAGGAGCGAAATGTAGTACTTCGAGGAATACAAACAAAAAAAAAAAATGGAAAAACTTCTTCCTCTAAGCCTTAAAATAGAAGAATGTTTTGGCAAAATTTACCCGATTCCGACAATCTTCAAGATTTAGTTTCCCAAGGACAATGTGTTGATGAATAAATTATTTCATGTTTTTTATTTCACATTTTTAAAATACATTTATATTAATTTTACATATATTATAATTTATAACTTATTACATAAATTATTTCATTATTATTAAGTTTAAAAATGAGAATTTCTAATAATAATATGTTTTTTTATATTGATTTAGTTTTGTAAGGACAATGTGTTGATTAATAATAATTTCATTATAAAGAAGAATTTCTAATATTAATACCGAATTATGTTTTAATTATATTTTGGTTTTCGTTTCATACAATTTCTGAAACCACTTAAGCATAAACTAAATCAAAACCAATCATTTCCTCCCTTACTTGGTTTTGATGTGATCGGAAAATTAAACTCTCTATAAATACCCAAAAATATACCAAGTAAGTGGTCATACATGTTTTTGATGTGGGAATTGGGTGTATATTTTAATGAATTTAATTTCAAAGCCAAGTATCTGATATTAAAAACGTTTTATTATGAAAACGGATGACCATATTAATTCACCGTAATCAAGAATAGGTATATGGCATTTTTAAGTTTCTGCTAAAACAAATTTTCGTTTATATTTTCTTTCAGAAAAGTTGCTATGATTTTTTTTCGTTTTTTGGCTCTCCTGTAAAATTTGTCATTTGGTAGATACTTGCTTTTGGTTTGATGCGGCCGAACATTGTATGTACGTAAAACTATGCTCTATAGTCTATTACATTGTTATCTACTTAAAATACAGCAATTATGTTTTATGCTTAGTGAATCTTTTAATGTGTGTATTTAACGTTCGAAACAAATTTTATTGAAGGTCAAAGCAATGCAATTTGTTTGTAGGCAATAAAATTTTATTCCTATAGTATTCTTATTCAAATTGTTTTTAAATAATGAAAATTCATATCCCTCTATTAAATAAAATAATAAAAAAATAGCTAAGTTTTTGCCTGCTGAGCAGTTGATTATTTTTACTGTCAACGCCTGTATATGAGGCACTTCTTTGTCGATCTATATGAAAAATAGAAGGACGTGTCCACGATAGCTACGATAGGTCGCTGAAAGGATGTATACCGGTCGTTTACAGACGTATCTTTATTGTACCGTCAGACCTCTCACCAGGGTCAAGAAGCAGGGTATACCACTGGGTAATTTTTTTTCACTCAAAAGTAAAAAATACTCACAAAATTGTTAATTACATACAATATAGAAAACCCAGACAAAATAATATCGCGACAAGTATTGGGTTTATAAACAATTAAATATATTTTCTTCTCCAAATAGAATAGGCTCGGGAACATCCTGACGAAAGGTTTTCGGTATATACGTCTTTTTACAATATGCCTTTTGTATTGCCTTGCCCCTTACTAGGTGGTAGGCTCAAATTGTAACCCACTAGTTTGGCACCACCGTACTGGATATAAGTAAGGTGGCCGCATAGCAGCTGCGGATGTGTTCCCCTCTAGTCCAGTATAGCCGCCAATGCAAAGGGAAGTCTCCAATATGGCACCTACTCGGTGGTGATACTGGCTGGTCGGATCATGTGCTCTGGTCCCTCCGATTCAGCCACCCATACCGGATTAAATAAAAACATATATAAGTAGGAAGTAATAATAGTAGAGTACACAAAAAAGATGGTATATGATAATAATGAAGCAAGCAATCATGTATCATAGAACCATGTAATAGATATGACTCCCTTCTTATTTTACTAGGTGGTAGGGTTTAACCCGCCCGGGTTGATACCACCGCACTGAATGGGAGGTCGGTCGAAACGGCTATGTATATAGTTTGTGTTTTCCGTCCAGTTCAGTGTAGCCGTCGCGATCGAAGGGAAACACTGACGTGGCCCCAAGTTCGCCCGGTGTTATGGGCTGATATCACGGATGTTGTAGGTGATGTAGCCAACCGTGTCATTATCCATAATGTGCTGTAATATACCTACCAAAGTTCTTGCAGCACAACACCGATTACTCTGCTTACCCCGATTGTCGGGATTCAGCGTGTGTGATTTGTATTTGCACTTACTGCTTTCCAAAAAGAAGGTGATTCGTCTTGGTTTGCTAACTGTTATTTCTTCCTCACTAATACTGACGAATGAATCTCCGAGCACATTTTTCCACATCTGCCAGGGATACGTGATGTTCGACTGCACTTCGCCTGAAATGGAGAGACGATGTATGTAGGTTTTGAGAAAGGAATAAGTCTCGAGATCGTCTTCGTGAGATGGCAACACTGCAAAAAGCAATATGCAGAGTGTTTCAGTTCCAACAATGGTACCGTGGGGGGCCGGTACTTTAAAAGAATAGCCCCACTGCATCTCTCCCCGTATATGTCGTAAAAGGCGACTAAGGGATATGACTCCCTTCTTGTGTTACTAGGTGGTAGGGTTTAACCCGCCCGGGTTGATACCACCGCACTGAATGAAAAGTCGGTCGAAATGGCTATGTAAATAGTTTGTGTTTTCCGTCCAGTTCAGTGTAGCCACGACAGAAGGGAAGCACTGACGTGGCACCAAGTTCACCCGGTGTTATGGATGTTGTAGGTGATGTAGCCAACCGTGTCAGTTTCCATAAAAAAAAATATAATAATAAATAAAACGATTGTGTTAAAATGTACATCCAGTGGCTTCTTTGCTGTTATTAACTTTGATGGTAGATAATTATGGTCTTCGTCGAAAAATCATTGTTGAATTATTATTTTTCCCTAATACCATGCTATACTTACG
Organism: Nematopogon swammerdamellus; assembly: GCA_946902875.1. NCBI lineage: Eukaryota > Metazoa > Arthropoda > Insecta > Lepidoptera > Adelidae > Nematopogon > Nematopogon swammerdamellus. The sequence goes on from OX336345.1 coordinate 11,746,740, forward strand.
AATATCAATGACGATGCGTGTGTAGTAGGGTTCTGGGCGAACAGGAAGGTTGATCAGCAATCTGGCAGAAATGTGGAAGTCGTTGGAAAACATCGCAATATTGGTTGAGTCGACTGGATCATTGATTCTGAAATCGCCAATAGACTTAAGTAAGAGGAAACAACATTGGCATTGGTCTGTCAAAGCCTGTAGCTCCTAAACCATGGGCAATAATACTACTGCTGAATAATAATAGTATTATTGTCCATGTCCTAAACAGTAAAGTTGGAGCTACCTTCTTGAAACTTGAAAATTTAATTGATTCCCGGGAATTGACGACATTTCCGGTGTAAACAATTTCAGGAGTTCACAACTATAATTAATAGGTGCGCAAAAACTAAGTTAAAAATAAACACATTTTAGTAACATCGATTAAAAAGTATTTCACACCCTCATATTACCTACAATAATTTGTTTTTACCATACCTGTCAAAAAACCATATCCGTCTATCTTTTCCGTCCGTCGTCGTCGTTCTGTCATCTACGATGCTAGCTTCCTATGGCGCTATCTATGATTTATAGTAGTAGCGTGAATATGTACTAAATGATTCTTAGCACGTTTCTTGTATGGGAACCCCCTTGTTTGTTCACTTTTTGCTTTTTTATTATTTGTTGGCATATCCGCCATAATAACACATACATAGTTTGTGAAAATTTCAACAGACGACTTATTAAGGTTCAAAAGATACGGCCCTAGGACGGACGGACAGACAGACGGACAGACAGACAGACGGCTTAAGCGTATGGATATGGAACCCTAAAAATTGCATACTTAGCTGTTTCGACCGACCTTCACTTAGTGCGGTGGTACTAATTCGGACGGACATACAAGCTTATACAGGCATATAACCCAACACTCTAGGCGGTAAGGGTATTGAAACGGATTTATTCTGGTTCATTCAAATTCGAAATAGAAAAAAAAAACGCCCACCTCCTATCCACAATTTCCGTCCATTTAGCGCCGGTGATGTTCAGGTTTCTCATTATGTACCTCAGACCTATGTCAGGGTATGCGAGTGAAACGCTGCTCAGGTACATCGGGTCTATAGTTGCCATGCCATAGTGTTGCTGCTCGTTCATCAAGAAGAGGAAGGTGCGGAATCCTCGTCTCAGACACTTGAGGTCGGATGCTCTGCACGGAGGAAATGGGAGAGGCGAAGCTGAAATCATAGCCACGGCGTAGATATAAGTAATTCCGCTGACCAGTGAGCCTAGGAACCACACATCAGCGCGCCTCTCGTCTAAGTGGTTTTATGCGCTCGGAGAGCTTATAACAACTTAACCATGGCACACCGACACATGCCACCGCTGAGTGACGCGTCCGAATGGCCGTTGCCCGGATCGATCGTCGATCGACCTCCCCAACTGTACCCACCGTGTACCCACTTGTTTGTGCACACCCTCGATTTTTGGCACGCTCGGTTTCAATATTTAAGATAATTTATTGCGCAGTGGTGTATTTTCACAGTAGCTTTGTTCGGGTGAAGACTTTTTTGAAATTTTAATGGCGTTCATTTCTCCGTACAAACATAAATATTTGTATGGAGGAAAGATGCAGCGCCTCTAGCGGGCCAGCTGGTACTATTGCCATACAAATATTTACTTGTACGCAACAAAATGTCAAAAATAGTATCTTACAAATAATCTACCCATACTATGGCGCACAAGAACATTATTCCTATGCGTAACAACGACGACGAGCGAAGAAGAGGGTAGGTGTTTGTTGCAGTACAAAAATATAATTATGAGAAAAAAAAAACAAAAAAAAAATTATACGGAATCATCGATCTCCCAAGCAAAATTTGCGCAAAGTCAAATTTGCGTCTATTTGCATATTCTTTTTTTTTACAAAAATCGATAGCTCAGTGGTGCAGACAGTCGACTGTTGCTATTGATTGTTAAGCAACACTGGGCGCGGTCAGTACTTGGATGGGTGACCGCTCGACCGTTGGAAGCTGACCGTAGTTCGGATTCCACGTAAAACTGTAGGTCCCTTCCCTTCCTACCTTACTCGGTGGTAGGGTTCAACCCGCCCGGGTTGGTACCACCGCACTGAATGAAACGTCGGTCGAAACGGCTATGTAAATAGTTTGTGTTTTCCGTCCAGTTCAGTGTAGCCGGCACGATCGAAGGGAAGCACTGACATGGTACCTAGTTCACCCGGTGTTATTGGCTGACATCACGGAAGTTGTAGGTGATGTAGCCAATCGTTTCAATTTCCATAAAAAAAAATAATAATAGGTAAATATAAAAGATTAGTCTTGTTCTAGACAACCAGACAAACCGGTTAGTCTAGAAAACTAGAAAAGTAACACATTACCTACCTGGCTGAGCTATTCCATTAGCACCTGTTTGCGCAAAATGCAACACTGCACACAGAATCACTGCCAAATACATCCTCCTTGACAATCGGCCGCGAACTTGAGGACGTTCACCTGTGGCGCGACTTTTTATATACTTGGCGATTTTTTTTATCTTCACTTCAAGCAAAAAAACACATTTCAAATTTCGTATCCTGGGTTCCGGTTTTGAAGCGCGATCTTTCGAATGAATCAGATATGAGTTAGGATTTTGTTTTTATTACCCGACTACGGAGAAGTCAACAGGAAGGGTTATGAGTTTAGCATGTATGTATGTATGTGCCCTAGACGGACTTGCTTGTGCCATAAGGCATTCATTTTTTTTTAATTCGAAATGACGGGCTTTTGCTCCATATTGTGAAACTTTTAAAAGTATCTATACGTATCTTTATTTGCCTGATTGATTATTAAACACTTTTTTTTTATTTGATTTGATTTGATTTGATATTTTCATCAAACCAAGCAGTCATTGTCAAGAGCTTGAAAATGGGTTTAAAAAAATATCATACTTAGTGAAAAAAGTTTACCACAATTTAGAAAAAAGGAATTAAATAAAAAATATAATAAAAATTTTAGAAACCCCGACAAGGAAGAACGAAGGAAAGTGATCGAAAATACTGTAGTCGGGCGTGTAGACATATTTGAATAGACCGACTATACAGCTTTTTTGATCAACTTTCCTTGTTATTTCCTTCGTTTTTCGTAGTCGGGTTTTTTGAATCTTTTTGCGGGCAAGTACGTTACAATCACCTGTGAAAGTGGATATATACCTCTAAAACCCTATCACATTAATTTGCGGCAATCCGAACGGGTTAAAAGGACGTGAGTTATTGTAAGGTGAGAAGACGTAATTATGACAAGGGCCTATAACCGTATCTGCTCTTTTAGAGTCAGTTAACCATGTTTATTGTAATGCCGACATGCGAATTCATAATTCACACATCCTTAAAGGAGTCCGTAATAATATATTGAGGTAGTGATTCATTTATTAAGATACAGATTCAATAAATTCAACATTCAATAATGTGTTCTGCACATAGACGTATATACCCCGGATATTATTTCTCTATGGTTCTGCAGTATCTAAATACCTATCAATCATCATCATCATCAATCAACACATACATTTTTTTTTATGAAAACTGACACGGTTGGATACATCACCTACAACATCCGTGATGTCAGCCCATAACACCGGGTGAACTTGGTGCCACGTCAGTGCTTCCCTTCGGTCGTGCCGGCTACACTGAACTGGACGGAAAACACAAACATAGCCGTTTCGACCGACCCTTCATTCAGTGCGGTGGTACCATCCCGGGCGGGTTAAACCCTACCACCTAGTAATATAAGAAGGGAGTCATATCCCTTAGTCATCAACATACACGGGGATAGATGCATTGGGGCTATTCTTTTAAAGTACCGGCCCCACACGGTACCTACGTGCCTACATAATTTAAAATTCAAATCGGAGCGCGAACACGACTAATTTGATTAAAAAAAATAGGATGCTAAAACCAAAGGAATTTCATGCGGGCAAAAGCTAGTAATTACATACTTTCGTAAATGCATTGATCTCCCGAGATAAGTATAGGTGCCCATTAATTTTGGCAGCGATGTATAAATATAACCGGTCCCTGGTGGTATCTACTCGTACATACATATTACAATTAAGAGGCAATATAAAAAGGTCGAAACTTTCCACGACATGGCACCGTCTAGGAGGTGATATTGGCTGGTCGGAGCATGTACTCTGGTCCCTCCGATTCAAATAGGCATAGGTGCGTAGCGCCGCCCGTAGCGATGATATTTTTGGTACTTATTTTCGTATTTTTAAACATTTCATGAATTATTTATTAGGTAATTTATTGATATTCGAATAATCATACGACGACTTAAAATGTTAGGGCGACAACGGAACCCTCGGTTAGCAATCATCACTTTAGTTTGGCATCACTTGACCCATGTTACAAAAACTTAAGTACCTACCTACCTACGTCCTATCTAGAGATTCCATAGCGTTGTCGATATTCTTTGTTCCAGTGGTTTTCCGCCTAACGGTAGTAAGTATGCAACCATTGAAACTTGACAAGAGTCGTTTTGTGGTTACGAAACACCTTACCCGCCAAACAGGTACTCTAAGCTAAGACGCGACTAGCAGGTATTCGCGAGCCGCGACTCCCTTCGCTCATACTCTTAACCAGTAAATAATAAGGCATCGATTTTTTCCAACTACAAATAATAAGTAAGTCTTTATTTATTACCTTCTCGAAAACCGCATCATATTTTTCACCGATTCTAGATTTACATGTGTGTACCTATCTAGACGTAGACGTAATTTTTAGGGTTCCGTATCCGGTACGGGACCCTATTACTAAGCCTACGCCGTCTGTCTGTCTGTCCGTCCGTCCGTCTGTCCGCCCGTCCGTCTGTCTGTCCGAGGGCTGTATCTCTTGAACCGTAATAGATACAGGTCAGTTAACGAAAACTGGCGCGTGCACAGTACTCACACCAATGCAATTGTACAAGTGCGAGTGAGACAGATCGGGGCATACGCATCACGAAAACCCGATCTGTCTCACTCGCACTTGCACAATTGCATGGGTGTGAGTACTATGTACGCGCCCGCTTTGGTTAACAGACCTGTAGCCCGTTGACATTTTCACAGATTAGGTGTTATTATGGCCGATGTAAAAACAAATAATAAAAATAAGAAAAAGTAAAAAATTCACGGGGGTTCCCTTAAAAGAAACCAAAAAGTGTATGCGCGCGCGCCATCTACCGAATAGATTATGAAGCAAAAATAATCATGACATCAATAATAATATGAAGCATTTCATAACACGCCATCAAGATGTCATGAGTGGCGCTAGCCATGACATGGCGATATGGAACCCTTGGTGTACGAGTTCGACTCGCACTTGGCCGGTTTTTTTTATTTTTCAGAAAAAAAGACACCACACCTGGAGAAGAAAAGCTAGCGATAATATGATTTTATTTGTACATTGTTGTACGTTCGTTCGTTCGTAGTGATAATTTGTATTCTATCCATCCGATCCAGAAAACTTTGGGAGCCCCTGCCATAGACTATTTTAAATCTTAACAATGCTTAAAAAAATAAATTAAAAACAATTAATATTTGCCTAAGGGGGACTCGAACCAACGACCATAAAATAAAAAAAAATAACCCTTTGATAACAATCAATGAGCGTTTTGGCTTATATTATGTGCCATTTTGTTAGAATAATTTTCGAAACCAAATACTCTTTTCAATCGGATTTTTTTTTCTTTTCAATAAAAATATATGAATTATTTATAACATGCTTAGTGATTTATTTCTTCCTTATCCTTCCTTCCTTCCTTACCTTTATTAAAATCCAACGTCTGCTTTCTGTCTGAGTGTCTGAGTGTCTGTCTGTCCGCTTATAACTCGAGAACCATTGAACCGATTTTAATAAAAAAACATTCTACGGATAGCTTGATTCTTCCCATCACGTATAGGCTACTTACTATCACGCTAAATAGCTTATGAGGTTAGCAGTGAAGTGAAATATGAGAGCGGGCGGAGCCGCGGGCACAGCTTGTATATGTATATAACATGTAACTTTAAAAAAAAAACGACAGAGGACCATTAATTACGTTTTTTAGAAGAAATTAAAGAAAATCAAGACACCTATATAGAAAACATTCTGGAAAATTCTCTGAAATAAATTTTTGAAAATTGCAAATCTCGTTTAATTCTAAAATTTGCATATCGCAGCCTTACACTCTACCCTACTCTACCACTACGCCAGAAGAGCATGTTGATGACCAAACGAATATTATCTCAGTTCAGTTCAGACAGAAAATATAACATTGTCAGATCGCTGCTACCCTGAGCCAACATTGAAGTGCTCGTAAACCAAGCGCTTGAAGAGTCAGAGAATATGGCTGCTGAGCGTTTGTATTTGGCTCGCCTCTAATCAACATGTTTTTGCGTTTCTCGCGATTACGAGAAGAATTTACAACAGACGGGAAAAAATACAACAGAAAAGGCTGTATGGTTGATATGACCTTTGCCTATCCCGAAAAGAGAAAAATTTAACAACAACAACAAGCAAGCGCTTCTTCTGCTCAAAGTCACGCACGTCACTCAAATGTCAATCATAGGGGTTTGGTTATTTGGTGGCAAAGAAAAATAGGTAGAAATGCTAATTTTTGTTGGCGGTGCGGTGGGTCGGTGGTGCGTGCGGTGTTGATTGGATGATTGCAAGGAGCAAGAAGTCTACCTCTATGGTTGATTGATTGGCAGGAAATGTATTACTGAAAATAGGTACTTCCCCTTAAGTATTTTCACGTGAGATATTCTGCGAGAGCAATGGCTGAGAATAGCGGTTTTGTCGGTGGTGCGAACAAGACCATGTCTTCAGTAATGATGGATTATGAGTTCAAAATGAAGACACAGAACGAACGAGCTCGAGTGGAAGACCTTTTTGATTACGAGGGCTGTAAGGTAAGTGCCATAACCGTAAAGATTTGGTATCATATGTAAGGCTATTAGGAGAACATGCATGTGGTCCCGCAGTCTTTTCAATTAACCCTCAATATATAGCTTCACCAGCGTGTAGAGCTGCACAATTTTGTCTATCCCTAATGCAGGTGACGAATGCTTCACCGAATACATCCTGGCCAATTGCTAGTTTCAATGAAGTATGAAACCAGCAATGGGCCAATCTTGCTCTCTTACAGTACGCTAGACGTTTCGGCTCGCTTCACTCCCTTGTCGGCTAGTATGCGTTGACTAGGAAGTGCAATTTTTTTTTTTTTTTTTTTATGGAAACTGACAGGGTTGGCTACATCACCTACAACATCCGTGATGTCAACCCATAACACCGGGTGAACTTGGTGCCACGTCAGTGCTTCCCTTCGGTCGTGCCGGCTACACTGAACTGGACAGAAAACACAAACTATTTACACAGCCGTTTCGACCGACCTTTCATTCAGTGCGGTGGTACCGTCCCGGGCGGGTTAACCCTACCACCTAGTAGTATAAGAAGGGAGTAATATCCCATAGTTGCCTTTTACGATAATGATTTATATGTTAGAAAGGAGGTAGAACCTAGGTAAGATTATACGAGCTCCCAAAGTGGCACATTAATACCAAGACAATTGTCGTTCTAGAAACCAGTCTCCCACTAACGACACGCGTGTTCAAACGTGCGTCATCCTTCCTAAGTAGTTATCAGTTATATACCAACCGCCACATAACTTAAATTCCCTCCCTTAATAATTGGAATAAGACTATTCGAGTCGGCGCATCACTTTATAGTTCTTTCTGTCAACTTTTCAAGTTCGTGGCCACGTGTGAGCACCGAATGTCGTATAGACAACGTATCTTTCTTAAAATATCATTGAGGACATGGAACAGAACTTAGGTTAGCTTTATTCACCCTTGGTGTACCTTCTCGACCGCGGGGTCGAGCCATCTCTTACTTGCTCTGAGTAGCAGTACAGACCCAGCGGACGCATCTAAGCAGCTACAACTACATCTCGATAATATACATAAATGGTTAAACAAATGGAAGATAAAAGCTAGCGCTGCGAAATCTCTACACATAACATTCACTCTACGCCAAGGAAACTGCCCAGAGGTGAAGCTCGGCAATGAAACACTACCACATGTGGAGACAGTAAAATACCTAGGAATGCACCTTGACAGAAAGCAGACATGGAAGCACCATAGTCAACAGAAGAGAAACAAATTATAATTTTATTTGTGAATACCTACCTGCGTTCATTACGATAAAACTTATGCATAATCAATGATAACCCTTTCGGCGCCAGGACTGCTAGGACCCAGTCATGCGCCCAGCTCAAGGCTTTACGAAACTTCCACCGTACTCCTACTACAATTAAACCTATTTATATGAAAGCACTTTTCTAAATCACATATGTGTGCGCCTGACCTCACAAAATGACTATAGGCGCACACAAATATGTGCGACTGGCGCCGAAAAGGTTAAGTATTGTCGTGTAAGCAATTTACTTGAAGGCCCCTTTTTTGCACCAAACAGAAGTGCAAATACACATTACAGAACAAACTTTAGTATTTCCATCTTGCAAGTTTGTGTTAAAGATGCCCATAGATGCTCTGGATGATGGTTGCAGGTGGGACGAGGGACGTACGGTCACGTGTACAAGGCGCGCAGGAAGGACGGCTCCGACACTCGCAACTACGCACTCAAACAGATTGAGGGCACCGGCCTGTCCATGTCTGCATGCAGGGAGATCGCTGTGAGTATTAATTTATTTATTAATTATTTTTTTTATGGAAACTGACACGGTTGGCTACATCACCTACAACATCCGTGATGTCAGCCCATAACACCGGGAGAACTTGGTGCCACGTCAGTGCTTCCCTTCGGTCGTGCCGGCTACACTGAACTGGATGGAAAACACAAACTATTCACAAAGCCGTTTCGACCGACATATCATTCAGTGCGGTGGTACCAACCCGGGCGGGTTAAACCCTACCACCTAGTAATATAAGAAGGGAGTCATATCCCTTAGTCGCCTTTTACGACATACACGGGGAGAGATGCAGTGGGGCTATTCTTTTAAAATACCGGCCCCACACGGTACAAATCGAGTGTATGAAGATTTATATACTTTGCTAAAAGTGGTGTTGTTCTGTAATTTACAAGAGTACCTGTAGCACAACTCCGATTACTCTGCTTACCCTGATTGTCGGGATACAGTGTGTGGTATGTTTGTTTTTCTTTATAAAGACGTAATGTGGACCTTTCACTGGGTAATTCACCAGGTAATTCGGAGCAAAAGTCTATATAGCCCGGTTTTCTCAACCGTCACTTCGAAAGAATGCGGGGCGCACCCTCCGCTCTCCGCCTCCACCGTACTGACGGGCAATTGCGGTGGCGGCGGAGAGCGGAGGGTGCGCGCCGCATTCTTTCGAAGTGAACGGTTGAGAAAACCGCGCTATATCACATTTTTCTATAAGATTACATTTTAAAAATAGTTTTATATATGGTAGGTAGGTACTAAAAAACATTGTGATTTGCGAAGTTTGTTTGTCAGTTCTTCTTTGCATTGAAAATAGAACGGGCAGAATTTTCGACATATCCAAGAGTAAGTTACCTACCTATGGATGAAATTATACAATATACAATAAACAATATACAAAAGTCAAAACTATCTGCCTAGAAAATATGTAATTTTTCATGCAAAATAAAGTCACAAAAATATCTCCATAGGTAGGATTATAAAAAAAACATTAATATGTTGGTTGCCAAATAAGCTGGTGACCATATTGGTGAAAGGTCTGCAGTATATTTCTATACATCCTGTATGTCATTCATGACGTTCACTGTAACATGATATAGCAGGTAGGGGCTAGAGAGAGTAAATAGTGATATATTGTTTACTTTTGATGTTAAGATTGTTGAGGTGGACCGTGGTTCCCATTCCACGTAAAACTGTGGTTTCCTTATTAGTAGGAGGTAAGGTTTAAACTGTCAGTGTTGAGACGACTGTCCTCAATGAGGGTCGGCAAAAGCATGAATGTTTTCTGTTCAGTTAACTATAGCCGGAACAACCATAGGAAAGACTGACATATGGCAAATAGTTAACCGAGGTGTGTTGGGCGGACAGCATGGGTGTAGTAGTAGGTGATGTAGGTAGCCGATCATGCCAATAAAAAAAAAGCAAACAAAACAATAAGAATGGCAATACATGTTTGTTTTCTCTAGTATTGTTAATTTGCAATGTGATAATATTCAATTATGCTAAACTGGATTTTTTGCGGCTTTAAGCAGCAAAATATTTCTAACATTTGAAATTGGTAACAATGTGTTGATGCTGTTTTATGGCTTTTCTCTGGGTTTAGGTGGCGAATACTACACTATCATATCATGAAATCAAAAAGAGAAAATATTGGTTGGAAACTTATAAAGGAAAATTATACTTCACTTTGAAAGCTGTTGATCTGACTTTCGACATATTATATTTCTATTCCGTTAAAGCTCACACAGTAATTTACTTTTTCAGCTTCTCCGCGAGCTGAAACATCCAAACGTAATCAATCTCATCCGAGTATTTTTATCCCACAACGATCGCAAGGTCTGGCTACTCATAGACTACGCAGAGCATGATCTATGGCATATCATCAAGTTCCACAGAGCGGCCAAGGCTAATAAAAAACCAGTGATGGTACCTAAAGGAATGGTGAAGAGTTTACTCTATCAGATCTTGGATGGTATACATTATTTGCATTGCAACTGGATTCTTCATAGAGACCTAGTAAGTGGCTATTTTCTAGCAAGCTAATAAAAGTATGTTACACGCAGGATGAGGAAAGATGGGTCTTGAAGGTGTTGAACTAAGCTTGCGATGGCTTCACCGAACATCTGGCCCATTGGCAGTAGAGGAGGGTGGAATCGAGGTCAGGACTAGCAAGTGCCCACTCTGTTTTTCTCCAGCATGCGTTACCTTTCACCCAGTCTGTGATGGATGACTAGGACACGAAGAACAACCAGTCCCGTCTTTGTCCCGACCTCCGTCTTTCTATTCATATTCTGTAGGATGCCTCCAGTGACACTTTCAAAGCTCTCTCCATATAAGAGCTTAGCGTCGATCTTGGCAGGCCTAGATTCTTGAAGACACTGTAGAATGACTTCGCTGGTAGTCCTCTTGCTCCAACTACTACAATGTCTGAATATCTGATCAGCCTTGAATCCGTTTATATATCGTCTACTAAATTGCAATACTTGTTTACTTTAAAGTTGTGGTCCTTCGGTATGTTACTTTCCCATGAAACTGTAATCAAAAAGTACTTACTACATGTTTTGTCTCTTTTGAGAATATGAGCATGTCCAGTTTGAATGCTGTGGACAGTGAGGCAAATTTCTGAGGACATTTGGTAATGCTTCTCTTGTGTGTCCATCAACACTTGCCAGTCCTTTGCTGCTCCCAAAATTTAGGAAGGTTTAGTCCTATATTTGAGCAGCTACATGCTACACTGAAGGCTCCACAATAAACACAACAAAACCAGCGGGAGCAGGGATCGGGTTTTCGGATCTAAGTCATCTAGATTCTACACAAAAGATATATTTGGGAAGATGCTTAAGTGTTTTGCAATCAGGGATTGCATCCCTACACGCTGGACTGACCGCGGATGGGTACCAATCGATTCTGCAGATCTTTCCTGTACAGAACCGGTAAACTCTGGAATACTCTCCCTGCTCTGGAATGCTCATATATTTCCCTCCAAATACAATCTCGGGTGAAGAATGAAGAGGGGTGTGAATTGGTACCTGTCAGGCCGGCATGGCATTCGGAACCCCCGCATACGACCGAATGTCTATGGGCGCCGTTAAGACACCTTATGGGTGCCATGGCGCCACATGTCGCGCATTCAATAAAAAAAAAAAAAAAAAAAAAGAGAAGATGACTGTTACGAGACCATTTGGCCATGATCCTGCTTTATTCATGTCATAAAATATCATACAATTTTGTTTCAGAAACCGGCTAACATATTAGTAATGGGCGAGGGGCCTGAACGAGGCAGGGTAAAGATAGCAGACATGGGGTTTGCTCGTTTGTTCAATGCGCCGCTGAAGCCCCTGGCTGACTTGGACCCCGTGGTGGTGACCTTTTGGTATCGCGCTCCGGAACTTCTGCTCGGGGCTCGACATTATACTAAGGCTATAGGTGTGTATTCACCTTTTGTTTATACGCACGGGAATTTCTCGGAACTTATTTCAAAGTTTTGGCGATATGACAGCACATAAACCGAGTATATTAATTATTGTAATCGGATTGGATGGCTGAGTTCGTGGGTGGGACTCTCAGGCACATTCAATATCACATCTGGGGAGACGCCAGTCCGTCTTGTAGGCAAACTAGCCTCTGGGCAGGGCTGTTTATCCGGTTTTGACCATATAACAATAATAATCCCAACAAGAGTCTTGTCTGATCTTCGATTAAAGTTTGAGTCAGATATTTTTTTAATAACTTATTTTGAATGCAAACAATTACCAAAGTTGCCTCTAAATAATGATAAATGATAATTTTTTTTAGTTTCCTGTTATGGCTTAATACCTAAATAAACAGAATGCAAATGAATCTCGCTCCGTTGAGCAAGGTAAATACCATATTCTTTTTGTTAAGTATTTCTTCATTCAAATGAATCATACTCTGGTTCAAAGTAACTATAGGTTTAAGGTCATAGTGTCAGTAGTGCTGTGGTCAATATTGTCGGTAAAAAAAATTAAATACAGGTCTTTGTAACAGGATACTGTAGATGTAACAGATAATTCTAAAATTAAATAAGTTGATTATAGACTGGGACATACAAATACTAAATAGTACCTCAAACTGAGTATGTTGTTTTAAAGCTATTATTATTGTTAATTTCATGAAAATGTTTGCCGTCAGATGACGTGTTGTGTGAATTTTTTGTGAAAATATCATGCCTGACAAAATAACTGAATACTTTAAAATTGTTTAAATACACAATATACATTAGAAAAATTAATAAACAATATAAATTAGAACCAGGTTTTGCTTTGTACTTTTTTTATGGAACTTGACTTGGTTGACGAATCACCTTCTACAACAATCGGCTACGCACACTCACTACCACCACCTACATGACACGCCCTACCTACCACAGGGCACTACAGTAAGGTAGGAAGAATAGGACCTACAGTTTTAACTGTAATCCAAACCATGGTCAGCCTCAATGGTCGAACGGCCATTCATCTAAGTTCTGATCGCGCCCGCGTGTTCTTATGTGTGTCGCTTCCATCGCACAACCAAGCTACCGAGGACAAAGTTTTATTATTTATTTAGTAAAATCAACATGAATAAAGCTTTTGGTAAACATTTGCAGATATCTGGGCGATAGGTTGCATCTTCGCAGAACTACTTACGTCGGAACCAATATTTCACTGTCGGCAAGAAGACATAAAGACCAGCAATCCGTACCACCACGACCAGCTGGACAGGATATTCAACGTGATGGGATTCCCGCTGGAAAAGGACTGGGAGGATATCAAGAAGATGCCGGAACATTCCACTCTAGTTAAAGATTTTAAAAGATCCAAGTGAGCGTTTGTAACTAACAAGTAGATAACTAAGTGTAGACAGAAGCCCCATAGATGTTTTAATATTTTGATAAATCTGCGAGTACCTTGATTTGGTAGCTTTCGGAATAATCTACATGGCTCACCAGTAAAAGCTTTGTCTTGGTTCCGAAAGGTGTTTGTGTCCGTTCATGTTTATCACATCATTTAATTTTAATGATATTTGTATTGCCCATGTACATATTTATGATTAATAATTTCATTTATATTTCTAAACAAACATAATAATAATAATACACTTTATAACACTTAATGTGTGGCAAGGGCGGGCTTATTGCCTTAAGAAATTTCCGCCAGTCAACATAAATTGATTGTTTTATTTACTTAAAATTCTTATTATTAAACCTAATTGTCTTAATGTTTTTAAATCATATTCAAAATTAGCTGAGGACTCTTAGAAGTTGCTAGGCTAGAAATAATAAAAAATAAAAAAATAAAATTATGTTTATTATAACTTTCAGTTACCAGAACTGTTCTCTAAACAAGTACATGGAGCGGCATAAGGTGAAAGCGGATAGCAAAGCATTCCACTTGCTGCAGCGCTTACTTCTCATGGATCCCAACAAACGCATCACGTCGGAGCAAGCGATGCAGGATGCTTACTTCAGCGAAGATCCGCTGCCTACTCAGGTCATTTTTTCACGTTTTTTATCGTAATATAGAGGTGTGAACGAAACATAATAGTGTGACTTGTGCATCCACCTTCTGTCCGTCTGCCACAGGCTCATAACTTCTAAACGGTTGATCACACCAAGTTGAGATTTAGTACGAAATTGGAGAATATTATTTTGCATAAATTCTAGAAGATATTAAATTTTTTTGCAAGCCCTGACATAGTGGCCTGCATCAGCTACTACTCCGGTGATGTCGGCCCATCACACCTTGGTGAACTGGAAGTGCTTCCCTTTGGTTGTACCAGCAACACTGAACCGGACGGAAAACATGAACTATCTTCAAAGCCGTTTCGACAGACCTTAATCAGTGCAGCGTTAACAAACCGAACGGATTATACCCTATCTATCAACTAAGTACTGTGTGGGGTCGGTACTTAATAAGAATAGTCCCACTGCATCTCTCCCCGTGCATGTCGTAAAAGGCGACTAAGGGATAAGCGGCCTGCAGACACCCCTGTCGACTTGTGGCTTCCATGGAAGATATAGGCTGGCTGGGGTAGCTGGAGACTGCGGGGTTTTGCACGAAGATCCCCAACCAAGTGGGATTAGTTTGCAGGCCTAGAGCCAACCCCAAACCAAAACAACAACAACAACAACAACATCTATCAACTAAGTAAGTTGGTAAGAACGGACCTATGGTTTTACCTGGAATCCGAAATATTGCCATCATTATCGGTCGGAAGGCATCCAAGTTCCGCTCCCAGGAGAGCTTCACATGGAGTCTAGTTACCATGTGTATGTGCAGTTGTGAGCATATTCCATAACTTACTGGATGGACACAGTGCTACATTTGAAGTATATTTTTTTTCATGTAAAACAAATAACTTGCACTTATAGTCACACCAAAGTAGTTGATATTAGACACCGGGTGGTTAAGCTCAAGTGGCAGGGGGCTGGGCACGTCAGCCGAAGAAACGACGACTGTTGGCGTAACCGTGGCCTACACTGGCAGCCATGGACAGAAAAAGGAGTGTAGAAAGGCCACCAAGCCTGGTGGGACGAAGAAATCAAGTATGTCGGCGAAAAGCACTGGTTCCATACCGCTAAAGGCCGTGAGGACTGGAGGAAATTTGGAGAGGCGCATGTCCAGCAGTGGATGCATACACGCTGACTGACTGTCAGTTGCATTTGTGGTAGGCAATCATATTAAGTCACACAAGCATTTTCCAAACTCAAAGAGACTTGTTTGGCCGCAGGATGCGTTCGCTGGCTGTCCAATACCTTATCCCAAGAGAGAGTTCCTCACTGATGATGACCAGGATGATAAGAGCGACTCAAAAGCCAGGCAGAACCAGCAGCAGCAGCAGCAGCAAAATGTAAGCATGCACTTTGTAACATACCGGGATCTCGAGGATTTGTCGGAACTGCAGTGAATTGCGATTTAGTAACAGCCACAGTGGCGTGTCACACTTGCGAGTGATGGTTATTCATCAACCGCGGCTCATTTTTTAAATTTTAAGTATGATGAGGTGAATATGTTTTAGGCTTCCGTGTGTAAACTAAGCCTACGCCGTCTTTTGTCCGTCTGAAGGATCTTTTGAACCGTGATAGGTGATCGGCTGAAATTTTCACAGAATATGCGTTATTTATTTATTATAGTGGATATAATAAAAAAAAAACAAAAAGTAAAAAATTAAGGGGTCTCCATGCAATTATTATACTTTGTGGAGGAGCCAGCGCCATCTACCGAATGGTCATTTAACTAACATTTTAACTACAAAAGTATGAATCAAATGGTATGAAAATGGTCACCGATAGATAAATTATTTTACCCTATGGGAAATATAGTGGTGTAATAATTATAGTGCAAACGACAAAGTAAAACAACAAAATAAAAACCGGCCACTTCCGTGGTGGTACAGAACCCTCGGTGCGCGAGACCGACTTGCACCTGGCCTTTTTTTTTTTTTTGTTTACGTATTTACTAACAGTTTGTTTAACTACAGGGTGTCCAGTGGCAGATTTCAAACTTCGAACATTTTAAATTTTCGAACGCGTCAATCTGTCAAAATAAATATGGCGCCATTCGACGCAGCAAAGTTGCGGATTTTTTCGATGCTATGGAACAGTGGACTGGAGAGCATCGCGCTTTTGCCGTCAAGGCTTACTTATTAAGTGGTTTTTCGCTAACTGAAGTTCGCCGTCGATTTAACAATCGATACCGTATCTGTCGATTATGTGATGGACCGTCGCTTAATGTTATCCATTTTTGGATAGCCAAGTTTAGAGCTACAGGATCAACAATGAATAAACCCAGACCAGGACCTTCACTAACTATAGCCGTGTGGTGTGCAATGTCGGCATCCACCTTAATAGGACCGTATTTCTTCGAAAACCAGCGCGGCCAAAATGTGACCGTGAATTCAGAGAGATATTCTGAGATGATTAATAATTTTGTTATGCCGGAACTGCAGAACAGTCTATATTTTAACCGAAATACTTGGTTCCAGCAGGATGGGGCTACCGCACATACGGCCAATGTGTCTATGAATGCAGTTCGACAGTTTCTTCCTGAAAAAAAAACATCTCTTGCAACGGCAGCATACCGTTGCCACCTCGGTCACCGGATTTGAGCCCTTGTGACTTTTTTTATGGGGATATCTAAAATCTATCGTATACAAATCAAATCCAGGCAATGTGACAGAATTAAAAGAAAATATCCGATCTGAAATCGGCAACATTTCACAGGCGCTCTGCAAACGCGTATTCAAAAACATGCGAGCTAGACTCGAAGAGTGTGTGCGGCTCAACAGTCGACATTTAGAAAACGTTGTTTTAAAAAATTTTATCCGCATTTATTATCTTGCATTTTCATTAAAAATATTTGCAACACTGTAAGTAGTTTTTTTTATATAAATTTTTAAAGTATGAAATCTGCCGCTGGACACCCGTTACTTCTTGGAAATAAAGATTGTATGAATGCAATTTCTTTCTTTATTGTACACACAATTTTATTTTCGCAGGAATCCTCGCAGTGTGTGTGTGTGTTTTTTTCCGCCCCGGGTGACCTTTTCCGTTTCAGTAATAATGTTCAGATGTTATTGGCATTTGGTTAAAACAAAATGTATGTGTACTTACAGGCACAACAGCAAGCCCAAGCGCAGGCCAACAATCATGACCACACTGGGAATAACGCAAAACGTATGAGGATGTCAGGTAATAAACAATTCTACAAAGAAAACTTTTAATCTACATTTTGAATTATCAATGTCATTCAAATCAATTCAATTATTTTCATCATCAGAACCAAATTTTGTGTACAGAAAAACTACTATCTCTCAAACATGTATACAGTGTAGTAATATGGTATTCAGACCACTGGCGGCTGGCCCTTAAGTGCGATCGTGCGCCGCACAACCACAAAACATAGCGGCTTCACCCGAAAGAAATAAATAAATTGATGTATTAAAAATTCTACTGATTCTGACCGACCGCAACTCGATTTAAAGGAAAAATATCAAACTGAATTGTGTGCGGATTTCAAAACGCACGCGAGTCTCATAGTGATACTATAAAAAACTGTCAAACACCCCTGGCGCGTGAAACAAAACACTCTTCATACAATTTGTATGGGCCAAGGTTGCTTTCCGCTTACGGCGCACGAATGGGAAACAAGGACGCTATATTGTGCCTAGACACGCGTGCAACACTTAGCGACCGTTTCACGAAACACAACACAAATGCTATCGAATGTGAATGTCACGTGGTCTGTCAGTCGGTCGAAGCCGTGAAGTTTGTTGTTGTTGTTTACTGCCCAGCCTCTTGGGAAGGCGGGTGGGCCATTCTCCGCACTGAGACCTCAAGACGGTCCGTCTGTGCTGTACAAGCGTTGAAGCTAAATGCAGCGCGCTGTTGCACGCACGCGTAGTAAAAACAATAGCGAGCATCTATTAACGCTGCAGCGCTGTTAGCGCATTGCATAATTACGAACGCGACTTAGTTCGTGTAATGGACTCGCCCGAGACGGTGCACCGGGCAATTCCATTAATCAGCGCCCGCCATTATTCATTGTATTGAAGCTATTATCGGCGCAAGTCGGTTTTTAGCAGTCTGTACGACTTTTCGTCAATTAACAGTTAGGTATCGCGGTATCCATTAGATTCACGTTTGGCTTTAGCGCTTAAGTACCTAGTGCATGCACACCCAGTCCCATAGGTCACCAGCCGCCACTGATTCAGACTGATAATCCATTAAAGCGCAATGCAAATTCCAGAAAAGTCCTCAAAGCTAATGGACCCCGAGAATCGAGTCTCAGATCAGGCTGCACGTTACTCTACAGATTTATCCATTCGTGCAGTTGCATTAATTGCATATACCAATCGACACAAACAATACTTGCAGGTCCATCGCAAGGCAACAACCAGCAATCCAGCGGGCAGCAGGACTTCCACCAGCAGCAGCAAATGATGTTCAACAGCCAGCAGCAGCAGAACAACTCCAGTCAACAGCAGAACAACTTCCAGCAGAGGTTCTAGACCCGCCGCACGATACACCTAGCTGTGGGTTCTTTTGTCGCCTAGACCAATTAAGTACAAGACCGTGCAAGAACTTCATATAAGCAGCAAGTAAGGCACGAAGACAGTAACCTAATGCATGACTTGGAAGAATGACCTACAAATCAAGTCATGTTTCATTGATGGTCGCAAAAAAAAATCTCTACCAAAATGGGTGATCTCAGTTGCAAAGGATACTGTTTAAGGTGGTTACAGGTTCAAAAGAAAAGTAAAAATAAATAAAAATGTACGAACCTCTTTTTCCATTTGAATTTATTTTTAAACAAATTCGAGCCGACTGTGCCAACACAGTCTATATAGCTCTAAAGACCAATTAACTAACGACAGCTTAAACCTGTACTTGATAAATGAAATCGCAATTTGCACCAAGAAAAAATGATCCATCTTTACCTAAATGGTCATATTGTTTATTGAGAATTCATATGGCAGTAAAACTGCACTCGAACTTGTCACAATTTGTTCAATTTGTTATGACCTGAGTGTGTTATTTTTCATCAATCTACGCGGCAGCATTCCATCACAATCAATGAGCATATTTAGTGTCATCTCTATCTTACAACGTTAAAAGACAGAGATGGCACTACATGATGTGTAACAAAGGAAGGTGTGGAACTCATCCTGCGATGGCTTCACCGAACATATCCGGGCCCATCGGCAGTAGAGGAGGGTGTTAATCGAGGTCGGGACTGGCGAGTGGCCACTCTAAATTTCCCGCGCATGCTTCACGTTTCGCATCAAGCCCTCGTCAGCTAGTCTGCGTTGACTAGGACGCGGGGAAACACCAGTCCCGCTCTCGACCGGGAGGTCGGAGCGGGAGTGGATAGGTAGAGAGGGATCTCTACCTATCCATATTCTGTAGGATGCTTGCAGTGACGTTTTCTATGTGGTTCTATTTTCGAATGTGCTGAAAACGTCGAAAATAATCAGACACAAACATGCAAAAATAATCCTCTGTACTGTGGAGCTAACATCTATTGACAGTTCGGGCGGTGAACCTCAGTGTCGCCACCTAGTGAGCGTTTGAACGTAATGCCTCATCGGCTATAAATTTGTCTAAAATATTGACTCAACATAGCGAATTTCTGAATTTACATTACAATATAGCGCCATCTATGGTATAATGTACGAAACGTGTAATGCTGCTTTCGACAACAGCTTAAATTTTACATTAGCAGCGTGGAAGCAAGATATCGCATTATTTTCACCGACAAAGCTGACGCGGTCGGCTAGTAGATTCTACGAATACTTTCTACTTTTAGAGCAGAGCGTGCATTGAACCTGTACCTTTGTATGAAGTGTGATCACTATTCTTTCCTATGTATGTTTTGTCCTGTGAACTACGTAGTTGTAAGTAACTGAGATAGTTATTTACAGACTGAATAATCGATTTATTTATTAAAGTATTATTTTATATCTACTTGTTTAATTAAAAAAAAAACTCTAATGAGACAAACATAAATTTACAGATCTTGGCGGTGCTACCAAAAACTATAAACTGGATTAAAATAATTACCAAAATAAAGTAATATTAAAAATTTCATAAAAAGTTAACTTTATTTCATAGAAAACTTACCATGTAGACTATAGAGGAGTATAACCAATTTTGTTCATAATTAAAGTTAGACAATAAATAAGTAACTTTAAAGTATTAAAGTAAAGTAAATAAGTAACAGAGCGCTAACAGAACATTAACTATTTTAGCTAACTGAGCTAGCCTGAAGTTAATGCTTTAGTGCATTTTTACATTTTTTTTTCAAAGTCCCTGGACTGAGTCGGCCTAAAATATAACAGTACAATATTTCAAAGTCTGAAAACTCCTTTGCCATAATTCTTACATGTTATGAAATTTATCATCTGTCTTCTGTTTGATTCGATGTAGAAAGTATATATGACTTGAACGCAGCTCAGTCTTCGGCCTCGCTCTTAGCAACTTTTATTTGATATTAGAATTTCATGCGAGCGAAGCCGCGGGCAATAACTAGTTCACTTGTAACTCGAGAACGGTAAAACTGTGTCTACGCAATCAGACATATCCCCGCAAAGTTATACCTACTATACTACTAATATAACCTCAAATTATCTTCTATAAGTAGGTACTGAAAATTCAGTATAGTCAGATATGCAATAACGTGAAGATAAATTTAAAAAGTTTGACTTAAACGCGATGCTGTCAGAACTAGTCTAAAATAAATTCGAAAAGACAAAGAGAGGCTCCTCAGTAGAGTCCACCTGGTACTGATTTTTGTTGAGTTCGGTCCTGTTGAGCTTCTTTTTCGAACCGAGCGGTCGTATTCTATCCTTCAGCCTACCACATCGGCCGTCTGCTACTTTCTCGTACCCTGGAATATAAAAATATTAAGTATACCTACTTATGACAAATTCTTTGATAATTCGAAAATCTTACTGCCGCAGATTTCCTGCCCTACAATTCCGTAAAGCAAATATTTACCAAATCATAAGACCTGTCACACAATAAATCTGTTTATCTATGTTTATGTATGTCTATCGAATGTGCTTGTTTAAATGTTTAAAAATTTACAAATACTATTGTGCCCTAATGAGATTGGATCACCGTCTCTACACAACATGCTAAAATTATTGTATTATTACATAGTTATCTAAACAGTTTGCGAATTGTGCCCGCAAATGATATCTAATAGTAATATAAGTACTGTCTATGTATTATATGATTTTTACCAAGTTTTTAACAGACGAAAGCAAAACTAGGAGGTTCTCAAGTTGACGTGTACTTATATTTTATTATTATTTTTAATGTATGACGCATAACGTTTTACAGAGTAATCCGATTTTGATGATTCTTTTTTTTATTGGATAGGGTATACCGCGAAGTTGGTCCCATTTGAATTTGAAAAAAAAAATCTCCCCCCATAAGAGGCAAAAAAAAATAGGGAATTATTGATTGTTCGCCTGTGAACCGATTGATTTTTCACCTGTGAACCGATTCTATTGAAACTTGCCACACATCATGAAGCTGCGACATCGGCAGGTTATTTGAAAATTGGTCTTGTGTCGTTACATTGGCAGTTATATGGTCGGAGCAAACAACTATCAGTTGCAGCATTGCATAATGCAAAATTCATTAGGTATATAATGCAATGATATTATATGTTTAAAAAGGGGCGATCGACCTCGAGCGTCACAATATTACAAGAGGAAGTAGGACGGCATGTCTGATAAAAAAAGAGACAAGTATATGCTCAGGCTGGGCATTTGCCCTGGTTTTAAAGTGACACTTGCACAGCTCGAACAACACATCTACCAATTTTATTAAACATATCATATACCTACCAATTGTAATATCATTGACTCAATGAGAAACATTTACATCTCATGAACAAAATATCTGCGTGTAAATGTGATGCAAGGAATTTTGACTAAAATAATAATTTTTTTTTGGTATTTCTCAAGTTAACTTTACCTATGTTGAAATAATGTAACTAAGTACCTACATTATAAGTATTGAACCTGAAAAAATTCCATTGCATGCAGGACTATATCCTACCTAGGGTAGGAACCTAGCTGACTCAACCATGAAACAACTTGGCAAATTGTAGCACACTTCAATCAGATTTAGACAGATAAATTATAGATACAGTTGTATGTACTGCGGTAACATAAAGCAAACCAGTCGGTGACCAATATTATGGAACTGCCAAGACTGGTTTCCTTGCGTGCTGTATGCATTCAGACCATAACGTTTTCTTTATTGTGGAAGGAGCACTATGTGTTACTTATCTTCTAATTGAATATGTAACTAATATAATAACGTATTTATGTTAATGTTTTTTTTATCACACTACAATAATGAGTATAGTCAGGTTGTGGATTTAATAAATATGTAACCGTCAGGTGTAAAAGTAGAAATCTGAAAGTCTGAATAAACACCACCTTATGGTGGCTTCTATCTAATTGCATTTAGTTTTAAGAAGATTGTATGTAGGTACTAAAATTACTTGCAAGTTATAGTTTTATCGCTTTTTAATAGAAACTGCCTATTGGCTACATCCTTTATATTACTTTGCCCACGTTCCTTTTGGAACTAGGTCCCATGCTAGCGCTTCCCTTTGGTCGTGCCAGCCAAACTGAACGGAATTTTGCAAATCTAACTATAATTTATAAAATGTAAACTCACGGATCTTCCTGCAATTATTGAAGCAGTCCATATGACATATTGATGGAAATCCTCTCAGTTTGTCAGCGTCGTCATCAGAACCCACTGGTTTCGTGCAAATTGGCTTGTTCTTGGAACATGTATTAGTGCATACGTCGCAGGAATTCTTGGGAACATTCTGTTCTCTGTTGCTTGGGGCCAGTCCTCGGAACGGCTTATTGGTAGATCGTCTTTTGCTTGGACGTTCTCGGTTGCCTATGAAGATAGTTGGTTCCTCTACAGTGCTTTGTCTTTGTCTACTTCCAGATGTATCTAGAATTATATCTCTTACCGAAGCAGGAGTTTTTGGTGTAGGTGGCGGAGAGGAAATGGAAGATGTTGAACTACATGTGACAATGACTACTGAAGATTTTGGAGGAACAGTTGAACTTGGTGATGATTTGTCTTGAGAGTTGGAAGTGGAAGTGGAAATTGATATTGGTAAAGAATTACCAGTGGAAGTGGACGTTGGTAATGAAGAACTAGGTGTTGATTTACCTTGAATAGAATTAGATATTGCAGAAAGTGGCGTATCTTGTGAAATAACACTAGAAGTAGAAGGTGATAATGAAGTACTAGGTGATGAAACGTCAACTGACAATCCAACTCTAGGCTTTGTTTCTGGAAGAGAAGGCTTTGTGGACGATGAAGGTATTACTGTAAGTGCAGAAGCGTGTGATGCATCGAAAGGTAAATAAGGGGAAAATGTGACGGGTGAGGGTTTCCCATCAGTTTTGTTTGGAGCAATCGTTATATCGTCTGTCAGGAACCATGTTTGCGGATCTGATATGTCAACTGGTGTGCCGATTCCCCATGTAGAAAATACTGAAACAAAGAAAATGTAAATAGTCATATCAATGTGCTGGTTTGTAGAATTCTTACAGAAGTTTGTAGAAGGCTTACATTCACTTAGGGAACAGTGCAAGTTTCATCATAATTGGTTCAGTAGTTTTCAAGATAATGGACTGTTAGGGTGTCAAATGGGCGAAAATTATACCTACGACAATCGATTTCTGTGACTCTTTTTATGTGATATTACTAAAAAGAGTGAAATAAAAAAAAGTGTTTTGAAAAACATTGAACCGACTTCAATAAAAAACAATTACTTAGAACTAAAAATTATTAAATTATTGAGTTGAAGGCGGTACAAAAGCACAAAAGGGCTTCATCTATTAATTTTCTGGTGTGATTTTGTACTAGTTAGGTACTTATACGTAGGTACACACATGTTTTGTCTTTGTGGCTGAGCTCTTCCACATACTTATATTATACCAGCAGAGTCACATATTGAGAAGATATTAAACACCGCAACTAACTAAATGGCAACATAACGAGTATACCTAGGTACTTATCTATCGACGTAGGTATATTATTATCGCAGTAACTAGAGCGTTCAATGTGTAGGCAGGTTGTAGGTACGCAATAATATGCGATTTGACCATATCCACTGTGGAATGAAATACCATTCCTAGAACTAGAATGCGATTGCATTTAGGTATGGTTTGGCGCGCGGTAGGTGTAGGTAGGTAGTTAGTGGGTGGAGTTTGACTTGAGTCTGCATATCTAAAACGTACCTATGCTAATATTTAATCGTAGTGAGCTGCCGTTACTGCAGTCTGGTGACATTTTTACCCGACTGCGCGACGCAAAGGAGGGTAATGTGTTTATCAGCCTATGTATGTATGTATGTATGTTTGTTCCTTTGTGGCACACTAGAGACCAAACGCGTGGGCCGATTTTGATGATTCTTACGCCAATCGATTTGTCTTAATCTTCCGAGTGTCACTGAAGACATGACAGTAATCAAAATTCAATATGGCGACAACTAGGTGCCATATTGTGAAAAAGAAAAAAATGAAAGTTGACTAACTATGTTAAGTGGGGTATCGTTGAATAGGTATTTGAAAATGATATTTAGGTTTGTCTTATCATTTTTCATTTCGAATGACCATTTAGGATCTATAACGATTTAAAGTTGGTTAGCAACCATTCTCACTCTTATAATAATAGAGCTGTGATAAAGTTCTTATTATACAGGGTGTTCGGCACATCGACCGACAATTTTTTTTTGTAGATAAGTGGGGTCATTTGCAACGTTTTGACCCAACATACCTTTTGTCAGGTGTCACGTGGTATCAAGATACGATTTTTTTTCTTTATTTTTGAAAATTACCAAAATCCCAGCTTTAAACCCTTGTAACTTCTTTGTTCATGGTTGTATCAGCACGAAATAAAATTTATTGAATTTTAAGATGTATCCTTGCTTTAGAAAAAAAATTACTTGATGAAGTTAATACCATGAAAAGGACTTATGACTTCCCAAAGTCCCGAGAACGAGTAAAAAGATGACAGAATCCTAATTTCTTAATTCATAAAAAAAAAAAACAATTGAGAGCGTCGTTTTCTTTTAAAAAGTTTGCTAGTTTACGCCCTTTCCAAAGGTATACCACATTTTATACAAATCATTCACTATGTGAACAAAATTAGAGATAATTTGCAAGAGTCTAAACATTAGTATTGGAGAATTGAACAAAGTGCCCGCGCGACCGGTACATGTTCTAAATTTGAAAATGCTCCGGAAAACGCTCTCAGTACGGGAAGCGACCACCGATAAGTAAGTGGCCCTGTTACAAAGTGCTCGTGTTGTCGTTCTATTCTGGTCTATGTCCCTAATTTTGACCACATAGTGAATTATTTGTATGACATTTGGTATACCGTTGGAAAGGGCGTAAATTAGTGAACTTTTTAAAAGAAAATGAAGGGGGCAGCGGGGCGAGGCGAATATGTATGTATGAATTTCCTCCATAAAATTTAAGCCGATCATCTAAATTCGATTAAAATTAGTACACACACATTTAGCTATACGAGACACAGGATAGGCTAAATAAAATTCAGTTCCGGTTACGCTAATAGGTGGAATATTTTACTTAGTTAGGTAGTATTTGATTTATAACTGAAGTTTCTTATTTTAATATCGATAGCTTTTTCCCGCGGATTCGCTCGCGTGAAATTCGTATTTCAAAAGAAGAAAGTAAGTAACTTAGGCCAGGACCGGAGGGTGAACTGGATTCAGATAAACAATAAATTAAGTAACATACTAAAGGCGAGGCCGAAGGCCGAGCTGCGTTCAGGAAGAGTATAAAGCTTTTCGAAGAAAGTAAGTAACAAAGGGCGCGGCCGAAGGCCGAGCTGCATTTAGGAAGACTATAAACCTTCTCGAAGAAATTAAGTAATTGAGGGCGAGGCTGAAGGCCGAGCTGCGTTCAGGAAGACTATAAACCTTCTCGATGAAAGTAAGTAACAGAGGGCGAGGCCGAAGGCCGAGCTGCGTTCAGGAAGACCATAAACCTTCTCGAAGGGAAGCACTGACGTGGCACCAAGTTCATCCGGTGTTATGGGCTGACATCACGGATGTTGTGGGTGATGTAGCCAACCGTGTCAGTTTCCAAAAAAAAAGTAAGTGAGTAAGGGCGTCGCCGAAGGCCGAGCTGTATCCTGGAAGACGCTGACAGTAAGTAACTATGGGCGATAGTTACATACTTTCTTCAAGACGGTTTATAGTATTCCTGTACGCAGCTCGGCCTTCGGCCTCGCCCTCAATTACTTGATTTCTTCGAAAAGGTTTATAGTCTTAATGAACGAAGCTCGGCCTTCGGCCTCGCCCTTAGTTACTTACTACTTGCTTCGAGAAGGTTTATGGTCTTCCTGAACGCAGCTCGGCCTTCGGCCTCGCCCTCTGTTACTTACTTTCTTCGAAAAAGTTATCGTCTTCCTGAACGCAGCTCGGCCTTCGGCCTCGCCCTAAGTTACTTACTTTCTTCGAGAAGTTTTATTGTCTTCCAGAATGCAGCTCAGTCTGAAGCCTCGCCGTTAGTTACTTACTTTAGTTGAGAAGGTTTATTGTTTACCTAAACGCAGAACGGCCTTAGTTACTTACTTTCTTCTTTTGAAATAGGAATTTCACGCGAGCGAAGCCGCGGGCAAAAGCTAGTAATCAATAAAATTATCAGTAGTTTACACCACCGCTAGCTACTTAATAATCCCCACGATATTAACTTTCTCAATGAAATGACAAGATTACAAAATTTACGGTCTTATAATCCTAACTAAAAAGTGTAAAATAAAAAAAGTTTATTTTACAAAATAAACTTTGAAATTCCATTATACCTGAATAAACTGAATAAACCCATTGAAATTTTCCCAATAATGGGTCCCGACTGTTAAAGTCGCTATTTTCCGCATTATAGTTTATTATTTGTTTTATTATATGTGTGTATCGATAATGACACTATTTCAATGGTGTAGTTATTCAATATTACTTAACAGATTTCTAGACTACTGGACTTGTTTTTTTCTTTTCAGTTTTTATTTAAAGTTAATTTTTTACGCAGTCGGGTTTTTTTATTTTGTAAAATAAACTTTTTTTTACGATTTAGAATGATGAGCACACTGTGAATGATAGCATCCCCACTAAGCAGACGACGAAATAAGGAGTGGCTGCAAGGGTCATGAAACGGCGGCCGTACAATAGAGATTTCAGTTTGTACAGAAGCCACGGTGACCATTTTGCTTAAGAAGGAAGTACTTAGTAGTTGTAGAGTACACAAAAAACATGGTATGTGATAATGATGAAGCAAGCAATCATGTATCATAGAACCATTTAATAGATATGACTCCCTTCTTATATTACTAAGTAGTAGGGTTTAACCCGCCCGGGTTGGTACCACCGCACTGAATGAGAGGTCGGTCGAAACGGCTATGTATATAGTTTGTGTTTTCCGTCCAGTTCAGTGTAGCCGGCATGATCGAAGGGAAGCACTGACATGGCTCCTAGCTCACCCGCTGCGTTATGGGCTAGCATCACGGATGTTGTAGGTGATGAAGCCAACCTGTCAGTTGCCATAAAAAAAATCGCTGACCACCACGCCACCTTTTCCCCTCTAACCAACTCAAATGCAAAATGCGATGAAGACTTAGCTGTGACATATTTTATCATCATAAACAGTTGCACACATAAGGATTAGATACTTATCTATGTTTTAAATTGTTACCTAAGGCTCAATTGGGGGAAAGAGGATTACCGGTCTGATCCCGGTAATCTAGGATTATCTCGCGGGAATGTATAATCTCATCTTCTGCATCTGTGAGATACTTAATCCAAGATTAGTGGAAACATAGACAATCATAGGATAATCCTTCTTCCCTAAGGCGATGCAATTGTGTACTGAAAGTACTTACAGTTGTAAAAGTCTAACGGTTAAACTAATTTTAATACCAAACTATAATTAGTACGACAAAGTTTTTCAGATCGGCTGCCCCATTTCAAAACGTTCATTTCCCAAAAAAATTGTTTTTGCTCATTTTTATAGCGCATTTTTAGACATCTGTCCTATGTATATATATTGCGTTTTGAACAGGGACAATCGAGGTGTAATAGAATAGTCCGATATTTCCGGCAGTGTAGCCGACACGACCAATAGGAAGCACTAACATGTGGGGCCGGTACTTTAAAAGAATAGCCCTACTGCATCTCTCCCCGTGTATGTCGTAAAAGGCGACCAAGGGATAATGTATGACCCCTTATATTACTAGGTGGTAGGGTTTTACCCGCCCGGGTTGGTTTCACCGCACTGAATGAAAGGTCGGTCGAAACAGCTACCTATGTAAATAGTTTGTGTTTTCCGTCCAGTTCAGTGTAGCCGGCACGACCGAAGGGAAGTACTGACGTGGCACCAAGTTCACCCGATGTTATGGGCTGACATCAGGGATGTTGTAGGTGATGTAGCCAACCGTGTCAGTTTCCATAAAAAAGAATATGTTATCGCACCGAGTTCTAGAAGCGGCGAGATGTATTGGACTCACACTACGGGTGTAGGCAACCATATTAGAACAAGATCCATTTCTGAAAAGCCTTCAAATAACGGTTTCCGTGGGACATAGCTCGGCCATACCGACAACTGGTATGTACGTGTTCGGGCTGTTCTCCTGAAAACCATAAGTGCGGTAGTCACTTTCTAAAATAGTGGAGGGGATAGTTATGACGTCATAAAGATGGCGGCCGGGCCTGTCATTCTAGGCGGTATATCTCGATAGTTACTCGACCGATTTCCTTCATTAAGGTGTCAAAAAAAAGCTAATAGAATGTGGGTTATTCGATCTCTTACAATAGTTTATGTTAAACTAATACGAAACTAAATATTTACAAAAAACTGACAATTCGAAAAAAAATATTTTTTTATTTTTTAAATAGCTCGGTAACCATCAGGATTTTGGAAATTTAGGTTATAATAAAGCGCATAGCTGTATTCAAGAGGATCATAGTGAACTTTAAATCATAACGATAGAGTAATAAACAACGGAGCTACAGTCATTTAAGTGAGCATTGGTAGCGTCAAGCTCGGCGCGGTAACGTAAGTACCTACTGTTGACGACTCGGCCGACCGCAAATATACCAATACCGAAGATCACCATCCATTGAGATTTTCATATAATTTTTTTGTTTCTGAATTAGGACATATCTTTAAATATGTTAAGATACCTAGGTATGTAAGTTTTGAGTACCTAATGTATGTAAAGACTTTCTGTACTAAATTTTATAATTTTTTTCGACAATTCTGTCTTTTTACCCGACAGCGACGTTAGGAGGAGTGTAATGTGTTAAGGTCTAAAGTGTGAATCTGTGTTTCTGTACATACATATATTACAGTTCGGAACTCTGCCCCAATTACTTCATAATGACTGGAAACGTGGCCATGTCTGTGCTATACTACATTGGTCGCGGTCCGGTCCCGCTCGCCGTCGCACTATTGGCCAAAGTGCCACTTTTCGGTCATAAATCTGTATCTTCTAAACTAGAATACCTTCCTTGACAATTTTTTTTATGGTATTACTTGAATAGTTAATCTTCAAAAAACAGTAACATTTGATTGCAAATAATATTTATTATTAATAAAAAAAAATCCTAAAATATAAAATAATGTATTTCTAAACTATGAAAATAAGATAAACAATTATTATGTTTATTTACCAATAAAGTATCAACTTTTATATAATATTCACTAATAAAAACATTTTCGTACCTATAATTGTGATAAATAAAAAATTAAACATTAAATATTAAACGCATTAAATGCGCTTACAGGATAGCACCTGTTTTTTGCTTCCTGAATTTTATTATAAGAAGGGAAGACGATGGAGTACCTTTCCAATAAACAGCTTCACAAATATTTTTATTGCACTTTAGTCAGATCTAAATCTATGAAGACACTAAAGCTTCATCGTCGTTGAATTGAAAAAAATTTGGAGAATTTCCTTTGATAATTTCATTGCAGTTTTTCTTGTTTTATTGAGTTGCGTACGACACGTATTATTTTAACATTGGAGGCTTCATCTTTTTCGCCAATTGAATTCACTCCTTTAATGTACTCGTATGAATGATAGACGTTGTCCAAACCCGATTCCCCAAAAAGTTTCACAGCTTTACGATTTTGTATACTCTCTGATGAAATTGCGTAGTCCTTGCAAGGTCGATCGGACAAAATGTAATGCTCCTTTATATATTTTTTGGCACTTGAGATAATATGGTTCCATTTTTCAAGAAACACAGTGGATAGCTCACCTTTAGAATACTTGAAAGACGCCATATAGTTTCAGAAACACTACACTGCACTCATCTGGCACGAATATTCAGGCAGTACAGTGTGTAAATGTACCACCCCTCACAGAATGGCTTATATTCGTACGAAAAAAATGTGGCGTGTGTAATATCTCCTTACACTCTGTGGTTCAGAAATGGTGTGCAAAACATAAATAACACAAAACACACCTGGTGTAAGTACATATATAATCATAGCATAGTTTTAACCGCAATTGTTTCCGTTACGAAGTAGCTATACCTACCGTGAGAATGCTGAGGTTGTAGTGTATTTTCTTTGCATAATTTATACATTCAGTCTCTTAAATCAGTACTCTTATGTTAACTTTTCAAATAAAATCATTTAAATTCAGCCTGGGTAGCTCAGTGGTGCGGTCGGTGTTAAGACGAGACGGAAGTTACCTTTCTCCATACTCCATACAAAATCGTCTTTCGGCATTTATGTTATCTCGCCCCCTAAACCTTATCCGATTATTAAATTTTTTTTATTAGGTAGGGCTTATCCCGTCCGAGTTGGTACCACCGCACTGAATGAAACGTCGGTCGAAACCGCTATGTAAATAGTTCGTGTTTTCCGTCCAGTTCAGTGTAGCCGACATGAAATGAAGGGAAGAATTGACATGGCACCTAGTTCACACGGTGTTATGGGCTGACATCACGGATGTTGTAGGAGGTGTAGCCAACCGTGTCAGTTTCCATAAAAAATTTATAAAATAAAATTTAAAAAAATTCATTCACGCGAACGCTCCGAGCGTGCGAACAGCACGCATATTTTTTTAATTTTCGTGCCAATTTGCAAAGTTTTGCAGAAAGTTGTTTATTGATTCTAAATAAACAGTGTACTGGCTATATAAAACCATTATAATATTCACCCGGACAGACCCTGATACCATTTGAAAGCTTAGATGAAAATTGTAGTTTTAGATAAATTTCGCGTTTTCGTTAGTGCTTTAAATAAGGAATGATATCTTTAAAAAACCCAACACAGTTACCATTACCTAAAATGCTTTTCGAATATGTATGGGTTTCTATATGTTTACCTAAGTATTTTTGAGAAAAATATACATAAAATATATGCGCTCCCTTAATATGCGGATGTTTGCGCAAAGAATTTGTTGAACTTTCAAGCGTCATATAACTGAGGAAAGTCAACTAAAATCTAAAATATGTACGTATTAAACAAGTACATTTCATGGCCTATCGAACCAACTCATTACCCCAGGTGGTATGTTGCCAAAACCATTTTTGCCAGTTGCTTATATGGGGGCTGTCCATAGTGCGTCGCCGCGCGCCCGACCGCTACAGCCAGCTTGACGCTACCAACGATCACTTAAATGACTGTAGCTCCGTTGTTTATAACTCAATCGTTATGATTTAAAGATCATTATAATCGTCTTGAATATAGCTATGCGTTTTATTATAACCAAAATTTCCAAAATCCTGATGGTTACCGAGCTATTTTAAAAATAAAAAAAATATTTTTTCCGAAATGTCGGATTTTTGGAAATATTTAGTTTCGTATTAGATTAACATAAACTATTGTAAGAGATCGAATAATTCTCATTCTATTAGCTTTTTTTTGACACCTTAATGAAAGAAATCGGTCAAGTAACAATCGAGATATACCGCCTAGAATGACAGGCCCGGCCGCCATCTTTATGACGTCATAACTATCCCCTCCACTATTTTAGAAAGTGACTACCGCACTTATGGTGTTCAGGAGAACACCCCGAACACGTACATACCAGTAGTTGGTATGGCCGAGGTATGTCCCACGGAAATTACCTAAATTTCACTTGGATCCCGCTCTATATAAGGTTTCATAAAAACTAATTTAAATATAACAGTAACATTGCATCCCTACGCGCTGGACCAATCGGTCCTGCAGATCTTTACTGGACGTCGTTCGTTAGACACCTTATGGTTGGCTCGGCGCTACATATCGTGGTTAAAAAAAAAAACGGGCAAACTCACGTAAAAACACGGATTCTGCGGAGATCTCTCAGAGACTCGCAACAAAACAACGCGAACCACACGTCGTCGCCGAGAGATGCCTGAGAGAAACCTGATCGCTCAGTGAGCTGGTTTTTGTTACGGGACGTATAATAACTCGCTGAGTGAGTACTACACAAGCAAAGCATGCAAAAGCACGGAACAGCTATCGTCATACATTGCGTGCCTACAATTCATTTCGTTACACACAACACAATCTAAAATATGACAACGATCTCACCCAAAACCGTAAATGTATCGACTTCCCTACTCGGCATGAAACGCCAGCATACGCCCTCCTCTTGCGCGCCGCAACGCTCTTACGACCCGCTCCTACTGTCAGTTGACACTTGTCATGTGAGTCCTGCCTGACCCTTTTGGCGCTTTTTCGTTGCAGATCATAAACCCAACTACCTAGTTGGGTTTATGAAATTAAAGTAAGCTAAGGAAGCCGATTGTGTGAGGGAAGGTGGTTTTGAATTGTTTTAAACTTATCATGGTGAGTAGGTATTATTGGAATTGTATATTTATGACTTCTTCTGCTCAAGGAGTTGATGCACTGTCTATAATTTTGAACTGTTTGAATCCCTGACACAAGCAAAGCCGTGAGGCGGAAGGTCAAACACCTCGCAGCGACAACTCTGCCGCGGTATACGGTGTACCGTATACTGGGTGAAGTTTCGTTCACAAATATAACTTTGTTGGACAACCAGCCCCAAGTTACTTATTACTTACTAGCTTTTGCCTGCGGCTTCGCTCGCGTGAAATTCGTATTTAAAAAGAAGAAAGTAAGTAAGCCCGCTACCCTACCTTTATTTCGGCGCGCGGAACAAATCGGTTTGTATGAGAGCCACATCTTAGCGTAAACGAAACTGAATTTTATTTAGCCTATCCTGTGTCCCGCATAGTTAAATGTGCTTTTACTTAAGTTTCATAGAGTTCGGATGATCGGTTTAAGAGTTATGGAGGAACATACATACATACATACTACAGAAAATATTTCTAAAAATAAAAAAATAATTACCTACTTACAAATAGTCAAGCATTTCTGTGAAATACTTTAAAGTTTTGTGTGTAAAGTAGAATCACGCTGTGTATAGATTTAATCATTGCCATCAGAGCAAGCCACCCTATACAAGACAATGGCGCGGCGCCTCCATTGATGCCATTGAATACGTAATGGCTAATAAAGCCGACAGTTGAAACTTGGAATGAGAGAGAAAGGACATAAAATCTCTATAAAACTGGCACGTTTGTATAGAAACTGAAAACTCTCTATCAACAGCGAAGGTTGAACAGAGCAGATCACACACTGTTGCACATAAGTAGGTAAAATATTTTAAAACATGTAGGTAGGTACGTACTACCTATTTACTTAGACTTTGAATTTATATTTGTTATAATCAGTTATTTAATACACATCATTGGTTACACATAAACATAAAGTATTCGTAGGTTTCTATCGATTTCAAGCGATTTGTTTTTTATTTTTACTTCAATGATAAATGAAAACGCAGTAATTATTATGGTAAAACTCTGCTTATCTATCCACCGACATAAATTTAGAAAGAAACCTACATATACAATATAACAGGAAATTTGGAAAATGTAAGTAGGTGTTTCAAATTCTTTATTTTTCATACGCATAAATAAACAAACGGTAAAAGTTACTGAAGGTTTCACTGTTATATTCTGTCACTTCTCAAGATGGTTTTTTAGATTATAAATTTTAAACGCTGCTGCCCGGCTGTGTGCAAACGCGAAGCGAATTCGCGGGGAAACACTAGTAGTAACATGATATTAGATAACTACACTTATATCTATAACATTTTTTTTTTTATGGAAACTGACACAGTTGGCTAATTGCTGATGGATTGAAGATTGAATGCTCAGAATCGGTAGGTAAACTATATAATGTAGGTATACTTCTCGCCAACCGCTGCGACATACGACCAACAGTTTCCTCCTACCCAGAGGCTCGATCAGGGGTTTTTTTACATTTCGTTGCCTACAAGTAACGTGTTCAAGGAAATATCTGTTAGTAAAAAAGATCCAGCGCCTCTAGCGAACCAGCTGGTACTAAAATTGCCATACAAATTATTTACTTGAGCACATACTTGTACGAAATGAAATGTAAAAAAATGTCATAATTTTACGTTAAGCGCCGACTGGGACGGTTGCTATAGATGGAAAGTTTCCTAGGAACGTACGTCGTTTCTAGTTTCAGGGTCATACTCAGATCAGTGCCACTTCCTTCGTCTGTTGTGAGAGCGTGACCGATTTTTTGTAAACATACGGAGTATTGTCCATAATTTGCCGGATACTCTTAATACACTAACACGCTTCGCACTGCAATTTGTAGGAGTAGTGCCCCTAGGCATTACATAAAGTTTGACACTCTCTCTTCACATGGGCAAAATTGTTTCAGGGTCTTTCAAATAAGAATATCACTACAATTACAACCCGTCCCATTCACGGATTGCCGCTGACGCCGCTGTGAAATCACTCAAGCGGAAGCATCAAATTGTATTCCACGGAGCGGCAAACTTGAATGAGACGGGTTGCACTTAACACAACACGAGAGAGATAAAAATCAATTTGACAAGGCAAAGAGTAAGGTACGAACAGAGTAACGGTACTCACGCGCTATGCAAAGAAACAAGCGTACGAACACGAGCGTCATGGCGCGTTGTTAAACACTGAGTGATGTTGTTACTTGACTGACTGACTGACGTTGGGTCTTGCTTGGGTTACGTTACGTTATAAACATTACGTTATACACGCAGCGCACTGAGTCGGTATCTCGATAACCACATACACCTCACTGTATACGGCACTGCAAGTCGCTTCCGTTATTCAAAAAACACTTAAAGTTGTACTATCTCCGTCAGTGTGAAGTCAAAAGCTAAAAAATCCTTTAATTCTGAATGGACAAGTATGTATGTATATATTTAGGTATTATGTATTATATAAATTGTAATTCATATGTATTTAATTTAATCTATAAATAGTAATTTATACGTATAATTAACTAGTATGTACTTATATGTAGTGTATATTATAGTATATTATAGTTATTTTCCTTATATTATATTTTACATTCCCACACTCAAGTCTTTTGCTACTACCTACTTATATCTCGCAACATACGACTCTCAAACATCCAAAGGTTGACTGGGAGAAATCCCTGTAAGGGATAAGTCCGCCTTTGCCCCTCATGTAAATTTCTTATTGTGTGTTTATGTTAAATGTTTTTTGGAGCAATAAAGTATTTCTATCTATCTATCTACACTTAAATAATGGTACCTATCGTGGGCGCAGTTATCACTAATTTTAAAATTAAAAAATATGCAACAACATGAAATAATAAATCTAATAAGTAATAACAGCTAATAAAATCATCCATCTATTGCCCGTTATGGATGCCGCTGGATGGCGACAAAGTACCTACTCGTATTTTTTTATTGAAGAATTTTGTCATAATTTAGCGACGTATATTATTGTAACAATAGTAGAATAATATACGTACGATGTATCTGTTATGAGATAAAATACACTACCTCCTGTCCACGGTACGTGTACGAGATTTTAAGAAATGTAGGTATTCCCACCTGCAAATATTTATTTTAAATTCGCAATCTTCAAACTATATGAATTAACTCAGTGTATTTTGCGTGCTTTCTAACTGCAAATTGAATGTTGCTAGACTGCAAGCTGCAACTGCAAAATCTTGTTAAAATTTCGGACACACAAGCCCCATCAATCTGCCTGGAGCGTACATACGTTCAACGGGGGCGAACGATATATTGGTCGAATTGTTTGGTTGGCTGGTTTCATATTGTTCCATCGCTTCTGAATATCAAGCCAGCCAGCCGAATCAATCAGCTGACAGGCAGGTGAAGAGTAGATCGTACCGTAAAGTTATTTATACATAGGTACAGGACGTCCCAGATCGACCGCACGTCCCAGATCGACCGCACGAATTACCACAACGCGATTCCTTAGCAAGCTACAAGTATTTTTATTTGTATGCGGCAAGGTGGGTGAATTTTGAAAATTGCCGTCTCAAATTCTTCACAAAATATCTCACTCGATGTAGTTTGAAGAATAAAAATTTTTCAAAGTTTGACAATGCGGCGCGGCGCCTGGCGCCTGGAATTTAGATCTCATAAAAAATCTAGCTTATGTATGACACTGATACATATCGTGGGCACAAATTATCACTAATTTTAAAATTATCGAGACGAATTCAACAATGTCTCAAAACATGTTGAAATCGGTTACGTAGTTTAGTTAACTCAGTGTATGTAACATACATATACGCCTCCTTTCGGCTTCGCCGTAGTCGGGTAAATAGTATAGGTGAGAACGATGATGCCTGCCGCACAACTGCTCTGTTTATTTTGTACTTTTTCATCTAACATTCCTAGAAGGTTAAAAGTTTCCCGACATCCGGTAATTTTACTTACTTACTTGTTAGTGAGATCGCGACTGGCCACTATGTGTGCGTTCCACTCGATGAGAACCTTCTGTGCATTCCTGCGTGCGGCGCGTACCTCAGCGTTGGTATTCTTTGTTTGCAGAATGAAAACAAAAGTTCTATATAATACCGTTTGACTCATGCTGTGATATTTTGTGACTAATATAGTCAATATCGGTCCACTGCTGGACATAGACCTCTCTCAAGGCACGCCACCACACGCGGTCTTCCGCTCTTCTCATTCATCCACTCCCGGCTACAGGCTGATGATGATGATGATGATAGTCAATAGTTGTATATGGTTGGACTGTCGGTTGAAGTGATTGACCGATTGAAAATTTATACTTACAAATATTCTACATTTTCACAACGCAGATCAACGTACCTATATATATTTTTTTGGACTTGCAAGAAACTCATTGTCATCTAAAATGTCAACTTGTGTTACATAAAAGCATCCTCTGCCCAATGAAAATATATATATAATATATGTTTTGCTCGTGTTAATTCTAATTGGACTGGACACCCAAGCTCAAGTGGCAGTGGGCTGGGCACGGCAGACGACGACCGTTGGAGTAACCGTATCTGGCGGCGGCCGTTGACAGGAAAACGGAGTGTAGGGAGACCGCCCGCCAGGTGGACGACGACATCAATTACGTCGACGGAAACCAGTTGTTCCGTACCGCTGAAGTCCTGAAGAACTCGAGGAAAATTGCATAGGCGTATGTCCAGCAGCGAGCGATTACACAATAATTTTGTTCAAAAAACTTTCCAGATAAATACCTATCAGTATTGCATTGCGCTGAAAGCGAACTATATGTTGCAATATATTTCAACGAACCTTGTATATCTACAAAAAACAATACTTTGCTAATTGTCCTTATTGTTTTCCTCACGCAAATAAATTCTTCGACAGTCAAAATCTCATTGGTCTCAGACGGATCGCGTTCGTGCCTGGGGCGCGGCGTGGTGAGTGGTGTGGAGTGGCTTAGCCACTCACTACACGCTACCCGTCACAATAAAACATAATTTTACTTTTCACGTTTCTTTCGAACGCATACCTAATCTGTGAGTATCCAAATAGCGCAATAAAAAACCGTTTAAAAACAGCTGATCAATCCCGCCGTCTCGGTTCGTGGTGAAGTTGCATAGGCGTTAGGCGTTACGTTGCGTTACGTGGCCAGAGAACTACGGTACGAAAACTAAATGGTGGACAGCATGAAGGAACTGGGAAACAAATACAAAAAAAAAACAAACATTTACTAGTTTTTAAGTAGGTACGCAACGTAACGCAGATGGATAAGTTTCCCTAGGTATTTTATTTTCGGGTATGTGCGCTCCGGCATGTAACTGTACCTCATTCTCCGAAATCGGAAGTCATAGAGCTCAGCATCAACAGTGTACTTTCTAAGCACATAATATTAAGTGGGCTGCACCGTATAAAGCGCGAAAAAATTAGTTTTTCAGTAAAAATACTTAACGCCTCCAAATTTGTATATGCAAAACATTGAACGAAAATCTATTGCTTAATGAATGACATAGGTACAATAAAATTATTAAGGCGCTTCAAGGATGTAATAGTTTCTTGAGGTTTCAAGAAATCATACGTGTTTTTCTTGAAGGAAATGCGCGGCGCTCGTTTTTAGGTTTAATTTTTACAATATAAATATAATATTTATATATGAAAGTCAATTATTATTTTCAAATACTTATTTTAATGAAAGTAAATAATAATAATCTGGAAGTTGATATTAAGAGATTATTAAATAATTAGATTTAATTTTTATTTTTATTTTTTTATTTATATATTATATTTTTCTTATATTTGTAATATGAGATTCATTTGTGGAATTATCTACCAGTACAACCAGTGCAAGTTCCAAGATGTTTTATTGTGTCTTTTCTAAAGTTGCCCTTCCCGCCCCCGCCCCGGTGCGTCTCGCTATCCTCGCTACAAGTATACAAGCAACAAGAACTCACTAGAGGCCGCCAGGTCCTAGTTCAGTATTGTACCCGAACACGCCCTTACAACATCCAATACTCTACCAATGTTCTTGACTCTACCTAAGCGGTTGCGTGTGTTTTATTTTCGAAGCGACAATTTCAAGGACCTTTTGTGGCCCGCAGGCCAACTAAACACATTTTTTTACAATTTCAACTTGTGAATACGGGTTAAAATTTACATAGCAAGTGAATACTTTTGTCATAAATGATTCCGTAGAAAATGAAATAGGAAACAAGAGGAACCGAGAAATCATCACAATGTTTTATCAGTTACATTTTAATTTTTAAATTCTACTGAGTTTGCTCTAACCTACTCGTATCTACGTGAGTAGTTAAATAAAAAAACCACACATAGCTACATACATACATATTACACGCTGTATCCCGACAATCGGGGTAAGCAGAGTAATCGATGCTGTGCTGCAATCCTCGTGTAAATTACAGCACAACACCCACCACTACGTTTAGCAAAGGGTTAATTAGGACAAGATAATTACCATCAAGTAGCAAGTAAGGCACTACATGCTGCATGACTCGCTGGATGGACATTGCCAAGGTGAGAGGTGGCTACCCTGTCACCTTTTAGCACAGAATCTTGTCCTTATCCCTTAGTTGCCACTTACGAAATGCACGGGGAGAGATGCGGTGGGCTATTCTTTTTAAATACCGGCCCCACACCACGGTACCACAGATAGAGAAGTACTTATTATAAAATAAATAATTGAAGTAAGTATAAATAGCCCCCGACAACTAATAATATAATAGTATTTATTTTCTTTATTTCACATTTTCAAAATTTTCTATTGATTTTACATATATTATACAAGTATTAAAAATACAAAGTAATAAAAATACACAAAATTAATAAAAAAATTAAAAACGGTAATACCGCCGGCGGCGGGAGGCAGGCCTCCAAGCACACCGGCGGGTGCAGGCCGTGGCTACGGAGCTCTCCGAGACGACGCGAGGCAAGCTACGAGCGATAGGTGGTGGTACTAGACACGTAGGCCACCACCACCCCCATCTCGGAGAGCTCCGTATCCGCCGGACTGCACGGCGACATCGTCGCGCAGCTCTTTGAAGTCTTAATCTTCGCGCGCGCGTCGCCTCGTGGTGGCACGCACCACCGGTAGCGGGGGCACTAGACGGGACGTGAAGTCCCGATGACCCCAAGCTGGCCGATGGTGGACGTCGCCCTCGCCGTAGGTGTTGTGGCTCGGCCGACGTCAACGCTCCATCTTCGCCGTCGTTGAAATGCACCGGCGGCTTGGAGCTGGGTGGTAGGGTGTGCGTTTGGTGTCCAAGAAGAACGGCGGCTCTCGTGATGGACGACCCGGGCGCGGCGAGGCCGGGCGACGCGTTGGGTGGAGGCAGTGCTGCTGCGGGCGAGCGGTGGCGGCGGCGGCGGCGTCGAAGTCGAGCGCGGCGGCGGCGGCCGGCCGTCGCTGCAGAGCCCGCTCTCCATCACGCAGGTCGCGTCCCGGGTGGTCTGCAGCCGCTACTATCACCAGGCATGTCGAGTTGGGTGGAGTCGTGGTGGAGTAGTTCCAGAGGCGCCGAGCGGCGGCGGTGGTGATGCCGGCACGGTAACTCCAACCGTGCGGGTCGTTGCGCCGCTGGAGAAAGGCCCACGCGTGGCGGGGGCTTGGTTGTTGCGCCCCAAGAAAAAAATTTTAGTAATTTTTTTCCCCAGAGAAATTTTGTTCGACATGTCAGTTTGACGGCTCTTCTTCTTATAATAGTTACCATTCGTTTCAGAAATATGTTACCTATTTATTTATTTTATTACCGCATTTGACTGAATAACAGAGAATTAATAGCTATGTTAATAGTACATGTCACTTACTATAACCTACATGTCAAACATATTAAAACATATTTAAATAAAATGTATGGTTAACTATCTAGGGAATTGTGGCAGAAATACAAACAGACCTACGTACGAGTACATTGCAACGTAATACGGTTCCCGATTACGGAATCCTAAAAACATAATGCCCTCCATACTTATGTGTATACATAAATATCGAGTCAAGTGAATACACGATACGTCATTGGTCAAGTGACGAAAAGCCTTTACTTCAAGATGCAGCCGACAGAAGTAACATATTCGGCGACAGAGCAGCCTCAACGTAAAGGCGAATTGTATCGTGATAGCGACCAACTAATGGGGAGATTATTATCAGTGGACGATGGCGGTAATAAGAACAGAGTTACATTACAAGAATTGATGTTCCTTTACGCACACGTGGCGACGTTCTATGCAATCTATATCTGTTTTACTTCGGCCAAGGGGGAAACCATTATTTTCGGTAAGTAAATACACACATAAACAGTTATACTTTAGTTTATGTTAATTTTTAGGTTTCCGTATCCCGTACGGAAGCCTAATACTAAGCCTACGCCGTCTGTCTGTCTGTCCGTCTGTCCGTGGGCTTTATCTCTTGAACCGTACGTAGCCCGTTGACATTTTCACAGAATATGTATTGTGTTATTATGGCCGATATAACAACAAATAATAAAAATAAGAAAAAGTAAAAATTCACATAGAAGAAACTAAAAAAATGTATCCGCGCGCGCCATCTATCGAAAAGAGTATGAAGCATTTTAAGTAATCATGAATTTGAACTAATATGAAGCATTTCATAAACACGCCATAGATGGGGTCAGTGGCGCTAACCATGACATGGCGATACGCAACCCTCGGTGCGCGAGTTCGACTCGCACTTGGCCGGTTTTTTTTAAATTAGCGCCCAGCAAGCAATGGAGCGAGCCATGCTGGGAATATCGCTACGTAATATGGTGCGTAACGAGGCAATCCCCCGACGCACCAAAGTAGTCGATATTGAACACCGGGTGGCTAAGCACAAGTGGCAGTGGGCTGGGCACGTTAGCCGAAGAGACGACGACCGTCGGAGTAACTGCGTCCTAGACTGGCGGCCGTGGACAGAAAAACGCAGTGTGGGAGAAGACCACCCGCTAGGTGGGACGACGACATCAAGCACGTCGGCGGAAAGCAGTGATTCGGTACCGCTGAAGGCCGGGAGGACTAGAGGAAAAATGGAGAGGCGTATGTCCAGCAGTGGACGCATATACACGCTGACTGGCTGAGTTTTAAATTAGTCCAACGATCTCAAGTTAGTGAGGTCGTGCGTGATACATGCGAGGTACATAATACTGTGATCTTTTGAAAATATTCACATTTAAAGTCTCTAATTATGGCCATCACTCTATTATACAGGTATCTATAATAACATAAATAAGACCAATGAGGTCGCATTTGATGAAAATCAAAGAAGATCGGATTAAATAATCTTTATTATCTCAAAGTACGTGTGAGCATACGCTTGCAGAGATTATTATAAGTTGTTACAAAACAAATAGTACTTAAATTAAATCTAAAACTGAACATAATGTAATGTAATGTGAAACAAATTTATGTACTAGACGTATGATTGGTAAAGCGAATTAATCAAGCAAAAACATTCAGTAAACAGACGGACAGACCAACAAACAGACAGACAGACACACAGAATTGAAATATTTATAAGATGCGTTTACGAACCTTCGTAAATAAATGTTCTATGTATAGAAAACTATGTTCTATGTATAAAACCCTATGTATAGAACTTTTATTAGAATAGAATAGAATATGCTTTATTGCTTTCCAATACAACTATTTTACAAAAGGCGGACTTATTACCTAAGGCAATCTCTGCCAGTCAACCTGACTTTTATGAAAACTTATTATAAGGGTAGCAAAACAGAGAAGAAGAATGACACAAACATGTAAGTAAAATACTAGAATTTATTACATAAACATAGGATATATTTATCATACTAAATAAGAATACATAAAAGCATACTTATATATGTACTATCAATAAATACTTGACACACACATTACATAAAC
This sequence comes from Nematopogon swammerdamellus, assembly GCA_946902875.1. Lineage (NCBI taxonomy): Eukaryota > Metazoa > Arthropoda > Insecta > Lepidoptera > Adelidae > Nematopogon > Nematopogon swammerdamellus. The sequence goes on from OX336345.1 coordinate 11,789,679, forward strand.
TACTTCAATCTGTAAATAATAAAGTAAATCACCTCTATTCCTTGGAGAGATACTTTTATTCATTTAGGAATATTTTTTTACACGAGATCTGAGTGATATGTTGTTAAGTCCAACTTTAACGCGAGTGGTGCCACGGACACAGTTCTAAATAAAACTTCATAGGAATATTCAAGTCTACAGTCGAGAATAAAATTTTCAATATTTCCAGCTTTCCTCCTAGGCTGTCTCGCAACATTTGGCGTAAAAGTCAGCTCACGCCAATCTGATGGCACCAATCTGGCGTACAAATTGGGACTGCTGATCCTGAACGCACTGGCTTGCCAACAGATAGCTATGGATTGGTTGCGGGACGACGGTTCACCCTTAAAGGGTACACCTGACCAACTAAAAAGTTCAACTAAACAAGAAACAGTAATGTCGAATGCACGAGCACCATCTAAAATTGCACTCCTGTTGAACCTTCCAAAAATGTAAGTCTGTCACAAAATACACTACAACCTCGAATGTTATCCCATTACACCATGTTCTTGTTTTTTTTTATGGAAACTGACACAGTTGGCTACATCACCTACAACATCCGCGATGTCAGCCAATAACACCGGGTGAACTTGGTGCCACGTCAGTGCTTCCCTTCGGTCGTGCCGGCTACAGTGAACTGGACGAAAAACACAAACTATTTACATAGCTGTTTCGACCGGCCTTTCATTCAGTTCGGTGGTACCAACCCGGGCGGGTTAAACAGGCGTTCCGCGCCCAACCCAACCCTACCACCTAGTAACGTAAGAAGGGAGCCATATCCCTTAGTCGCCTTTTACGACATACACGGGGAGAGATGCAGTGGGGCTATTCTTTAAAAGTACCGGCCCCACACGGTGATCTATATTGTCGAAACCAGGTGCCATGGCGATGAATGCTTCTCTTTTACCGTGCCGTCAAAGAGGTTACAGATGTTTTAGGGCACCGTAGCCAGCGACGACGCTGGTAGGGATCTTTATAAACTCGGTCAGGTCTCGTCAGCTCGTCCGTCTGTTCATCTGTCTGTCACATTCTTTAGCTCCTAAACTGTTCGAGCTATATCCTTGAAACTTGAAACGCTTTTAGACATCCAGGAATCAATACAATTTAAGGGATAAGCAAAGTCCGTTGTGCTCAATTATAATAAAAAAATAAATGCTGCCAAAATAAACTTGAAAATAAAAACAGTTTTTCTAATATCGTGCCTTATATAGTTGAAAAGGTCTTAAAGAAATTGTCAATTGTATAAAAGATTATAGGTCGAAAAATAACCTATTTGCTCTATCCGAGACGATAATTCCAAAAGAAAAATCTCAATAAATCTGAAAAATATATTGAAATATTAATCTGAAATATACTTAGTGCTTAAGGCTTGAAAATAGAGAAAATAACATTGTTCTGAGCGTAAAAATGTCTCACTGGCGGCTCGAGAGCGCTTTTACTGCCTTAAGAACGCTTAATAAACAATAAATAACAACAATAATCAACAAACAAACCGGGTGGCTTTAATTTTAACACATAACATGGCAAACGGTAAGCATGGCAAGTAATGGAAAGACAGGAAATTCTAACCATGGACTTCACCATAAGTCTTTCATTCTGTACCAGTGTTCCTAAAATTTTTACCAAAATTATGTGGCCCACATATGAAAAAAAAATTCATTTGAGGATCCCTAGAAGATTTTTTTTATGAATTTATTTAGAAAAAAACAGAAAATTTAATAAAAGACCGGCATTACATTACATAGGTAATATATTTATTAGCGGTGCATACTAAATAACATAAAAAAAAATTACATGGACATCGCAGTCAGTTCACTAACTACCCCATGATTACAGTATTTTTATTTACAGTATATATATATGAATATTGAAAAATATACAATTTTTATTTTTTATATCTCAGTGTCTGCGGACCCCCCGGGAATGATCTGGGGACCCCAGTGGGTCTTCTATACATAGGTATATAATTGTAACTTTCTCTCTTACAGTTGTGCGGTTTCACTCATCGGTCTGATGTGCTTCGTTATTCCGGCCACATTACCAATGTACTGCTGGAACGAGAGCTTCAACAACTCGTGGCACGTGGTTGTGGTGCTGCGCTACATTTTCAGTTGGAATAGCACTTTCCTGCTGTTATAAAAAATTGTATAAATTAATGGAAATTTAATTAAAAATGGCAACACCATATATATTACAATAGTGCGTGTCAGTATTATTAATTAAATATTTTATTTTAAAATTAATATTATTTATTATTTTGAGTTTACAGTCTCAACCAATCATCAATCATCAGTTTGCGAACGTGTGTTCTAGGCGATTAAGTAGCTATAGGTATACCAGAATTTCATGGCACAAAAAAAAATTGTGATTTCATTTGGTATGTCAAACTGTTATCCGTCAACCAACCGGTAAGTAGGACTGACCAGTTTTAATACTTTATCTGCCTACTGATATTTTTCTTATGTACCAATGACTTGTTTATAGGCTGTTTTTAGAGGCTTGGGCCTCTGCTAGTGGAAGAAACTGGCGGCGTCCCGCAATCAAAGGCCTACTTCATTCAATAAATTGAGACTTTTAACAGACTAATATAAAAACGTGGGGCGCATGTTATTACGTATATTATACGCCCCACGTTTTTATATTAGTCTGTTAAAAGTCTCAATTTATTACTTATTCCGCTGACGCAGTGACACAAAGTGCCCTTTGGCATCCGACATGAGAAGACAGCACGCTAGTATTGACGATTTCTTACCCAGACGTAAAATCTTAAGAAGGCCCAGGTTTGTGTCCTTATTATTTTCTAGTTTTTGTATAGCTGATTTTTTTTTTCTAATTTTTTGTACAGCTGTTTTTTTTTTAATAAAACCGTTTAACTTAAAAGTTTTTTTACATATTTTTTTATTTACATGTTTTTAGTTTGATTTTTTTTATAATTTTTTTCTTTCATGTTGTTCCCACGAGTATTAGACCAATAACAGACAACCCCCTCCCTGAGGTCCATGTAGTGGCGCAAGGCTCTCATACAACAAGATGTGGCCAGACTTGAAGTTGAAACGCTAACGACGTATAAATTGTATCCTCCCTAATGCCACACAGTCCTCGGCACGTTTCAAACGTTGACTTGGGTGGTGTATCGCTAACAACGTATCATTTTTAGCCACCCTAATGCCACACAGTTCTCGGGACAATACAGAAACCTTAACTTGGGTGGATTCAAACAAATATCCTGATCCTTATTTTTGTTTTATTTAAGTTCAACAGTCCACCTCCTGCCTCCATAATCAGATCCTCGTCACCAAGTGTATTGGTAGAAGTATGGGACACTCGTCCAAACCAACCAAATGAGCCCAAATTCGAGGGGGTTACTAGTAACAGTTGAAGAGTTCCACTGTCCACCTCCTGAATCCGTCATTAGACCCTCGCCACCAAGTGTATTGGTAGAAGTATGGGACACTCGTCCAAACCAAACATATGAGCCCAAACTCGAGGGGGTTACTAGTAACGGTTGAAGAGTTCCACTGTACACCTCCTGACTCCATCATCAGACCCTCATCACCAAGTGTATTGGGAGAAGTATGGGACACTCGTCCAAACCAACTAAATGAGCCCAAACTCGAGGGGGTTACTAGTAACGGTTGAAGAGTTCTACTGTACACCTCCTGACCCCATCATCAGACCCTCGTCACCAAGTGTATTGGTAGAAGTATGGGATACTCGTCCAAACCAAACATATGAGCCCAAACTCGAGGGGGTTACTAGTAACGGTTGAAGAGTTCCACTGTACACCTCCTGACTCCATCATCAGACCCTCGTCACCAAGTGTATTGGTAGAAGTATGGGACACTCGTCCAAACCAACCAAATGAGCCCAAACTCGATAGGGTTACTAGTAACGGTTGAAGAGTTCCACTGTCCACCTCCTGACTCCATCATCAGACCCTCGTTACCAAGTTGAAATTATCATAATATTGTATTGTCACGAGAACTCAATGTGTGTGCAAAGTTTCATAAAAATCGGTTCAGTAGAAGTAGTTGAAAAAGTTGTCGCAAGATTTGAAACAAAGATAGAAACAAATATACGAAGTCAAGCTAAATAAAACCGTTTTTAATCCAATTACTCCACGTGTTGCTTACTCTAGAAATGTCATTTCCCCTTTTGTCATCACATTCTCGTATACCTATAATGTAAATGGTTTCCGAAGGGGTAAATAATAGCAACATCTCAGAGGAAATATTATAAAAGCCTGTACAAATATATATTAAATTCAGTTGAAAATATATAAAGAAAAGAACATTTAAGAAATGGCAGAAGGACCTGGCATCCAAGCCAAAAATTAATTAAAAAAAAAAGTTCAATTTGATGGGCAATTAACAAAGAGTAAAGTACAGTGCGACAAGGCTTGAAATGAACGTGGATGACGTTTGTGGGAGGGCGCTGTTGCAGCATTAATGTTGTCAATTTTGAAAATTTCCTTACACTAGGGGAAAATATCCTTGCAAAAGAAAATGTATGTATAGTAGTACCTATAAGGTAAGTAGGTACTTACTTATTTTTTATTTTATGTATTGAATTTTAGGAAGACTTGCTCTCTAATAAAATAACAGATAATCTTTGGTGTTGTTAGCAGAAATCGAAGTCTAAGAAGTGATACTAACGTACGCGTGGAAATTATTATATAGCAGGCAATATATTATCTTATAAATTTACATCAGTTATAACGTTGGAAATATTCCACCTTGCCTGCTGTTTGCTATAATGCTGTTTTGCTATTTATACTCGTACGTACCGCCATCTAGTTGATATAATAAAAAATATTTGTAGTGTAGCCTGTAGGTATGTGAAGCTCTCGCTCGATAGAGGGCAGTGTTAGTAGTATTTTGTAACTTAACCCTTAATACAATGACTAAAGGTTACATTTTAAATAATTAAATAAAACCGCAGACTAGCACATTACAAATATTATAATATAATTAGACTGCTGTTTATTAGAAACTGCAACAGCAACAATAAAACAGCAGTAGGTATAGCAGTGCGCGCTCGTTGCTTGCTATGAGCAGACTTAAACAGCAGCAGCATACAGCAGTTTATATAGCAACTTAACGTGTCTAGCAATTATTGTGTCTAGCTACTGTCTACTAGATATATTTTAATAGGAATAAAAACATGGCTTATATAATATAGTGATTAAACCATACGATTAGCAATATTTGTGAAAATGCCGCCGAGCTGAAGATTACAATGACAAGTTGTGCAATCTTAAAATTACTGATTTATTAACCGAATAAAAATATTATAAAACCCTTTACAAATACATATATAAATACAGTCGAAAATATTATATAAATTTTAAAGAAATGGCAAAAGGACCCGGCATCCAAGCCAATAATAAAAAAAAAATTGACCACAGACAGATTAATTATCTGTCTGCCTGCTGTATTCCCGCGATTGTTATAACACTAATATTTATCTCTTATTTCAATTATGCTAGTTATTCCAACAGCGTTAGGTTCAAATTCCAACATTAGCACCAAAAACAGCAATATAGCTATATAGCACTTTGAAACAGCAGCTATATAAAAACAGCACATCATTCTAACATGCTGTTGAAAAACAGCCGTTATTCCCACGACTACGCGTGAATGGGGGAAACGCGAGACGGTCATCTGGCAGCACTGTGGCGGCGTTAGTTCAGCTGTCACCCACGTTCATTTGAAGCCTTGTCGCACTGTAATATAGGGGGCAATTAAGTGAAAAACGTCAATACGCACGCACGATGTATTGTAGGAATACGTACAATATTGTAGGTAAAAACAAACGTAAACTCGTGCGTAAACAAACAAATAATTTTCTCTTGACAGTGGTTATATTCCTTATACCAAAGATAAAGAAATAAGTAGGTACCATTATTGTATTCTTTATTTTAGCCATCGTGATTTTAGCCATATGCATTTACTCTTTGTTATATTCTCTTTGCTCTAGACTGAATCATAGAGTACTTTCTCTGTTTGAGGCAAGTGAACAAAGAGGATATAACTGCAAGTGAATATGGCAGATATTTCTACGTTTACTGTTACTTTTCTTGTAGAAATACAGAATGTAGAGGTATGGGAGGACTGTTCAGAAGGATTTTTAGATTTAGACCCGCCCATGCACGGCATGAAGATTACGTACGCACTATATCCTAAGAACAGCTGTGACTTGGATGTTTTGATTTGGCCACATGTTGCTAAGGTAATATCAGTGTCTCTACTCTACCTGCAAAGTATTCTTTTTATGCGACTAGTGACCAAGCGGCATGGTAAAGGATCGTACCCAAAGACATTAATCGTACCTAAGAAGGTTAACCTTCTACTGTTATTAGGATAAGACATAGTTTAACCATAGGTTTAAACAAAGACATTAAACTCACCCTCTTCGGTTTAAAGCATATAATTGTTTTCAAAATTGTATTGCTAAGAGGTATAAAATAGACAAGAAGGGGGTCAAGGCAATCTAGTCGCGATCTATTAGCCCACATGTTATCTATTGGATAAACTGTGTCTTATCCGAATAGCAGATGAGGGATTTTGTTTATGTAATCCACTGGTGACTCAGAGGGGCAGAGAACATGCTCCGACCAGTAAATCTTGTCTCCGAGGTGCGGTACCGGAGACATTCCCTTGGTTTACTGGCTGTACTGTACTAGAGAAATATTTCTGAGGAGATCCTATGATTATTGTGTCTGCAGATATGGTGTCACGGATCAGCTGGATGGTCGCGAACATGGCTTCACCTAGGACGTCGTTGGTTGGCGTTCTCAATACGACACTCTACAAGCTTAAATATTTATGAGATGAGAGACCATACGGTTGTGGCTACACTGAAAGATGGGTTGGCAGCGGTCAGTCAGGAGTAAGTCAAAAATTGTCACGATGCATGGGAAATTCTATATTGTTTGAACCGAACTTTCTGTCAAAATTCTATTAGGAAAGGAATAAATTATCATAAATGATTTAATTTTATTTGGTTATTATTATGCATACCTACATAAATTTTTTGGATGATGTTGGTACGGATCTCCCTCACATGTAAATGAGAACTCGTATAGTCAATGTACATATAATCCGGCCGAACCACATATTACGCACGTACATCAGCAATTCAGATCGCATTTTCATTTACATTACACCACAGAATGAGAGGTGAATTGGAAAAATAAAAATGAGAGTAGAGTTTCGAACACGCTAACAACAAAACATTGAATTGATGAGGTAATGCTTGATCTTATCTGGAATACTTAATGTCTATTTCAGAGCTCGTAATGATAAAACTGCGCAAGTCTACATACCAAAGTTAGATCATGGTGAGAGGCGTCAATTCGCTAAAGTCATCGAGGACTATGAATATTATAGCTGCCTGGAACGGTTTATTCTGCATTTGTTATGGGACCCGGTTGTGCAGCACATACCCAGCTCCTACCTCGATGGAGATGTTGATGTCCCTTTTGAAGTGTCAGGTATATCATTATTATTAGAAATGCAACTGGTACAGGTGTGTTAATCAAAGCTGGCACGTACTAACACTATCGCGTAGTGTCTGTGTGTGTGTAAGCGCACGGGTGACGTCGCACTGCATACGCCCGATCTGTCTCACTCGCACATGCACAATTGCATTGGTGTGAGTACTGTGCACGCGCTAGCTTTGATTAACAGACCTGTAATGTCAAATTCTTTACTAAAATCCTAATATTTCCAGATATTCGTCACCAAGACAAAGTTCTTAGAGCAGTGGATTTAGAGACTTCTCAACGCCCACAATCAATACATGATTCCTCCAAGAGTTTAAATCAACTTAATAGTAAAGCAAAACTTAACAAGAAAGGAAAACTGAGTCAAGACAAAGTCAAAGGCTTAAACAAAACCGCTCAAGGGGAGATCAGGATCACTGGTGATGCGGTTTTGTCAGGTTTCATATTTTTTCATACTCTACCTTAAAGGTAACAAATTATTATCAATCTAACTACTCCATAAGATGAATTTAGTACTTCTTGTTATTTATTGACCAAAACCTTGAAAAACAATAGTTTTTTGTTTGATAGAAAGCGCGACATGTGACGCCGAGCCGCCCATATTGAGTCTAACGACGTCCATGGATATTCGGTTGTACGCGGGGGTTGCGAATGTCATGCCGGCCTGACAGATGCCTTTTCACGGCTCTCTTGAAGGCTTCGAGACTATACTTGGGAGAAAATATGTGGGCAGGGCGAGCGTTCCAGAGTTTACCAGTTCTGTGAAGGAAAGATCTGCAGAATCGATTGGTACGCATACGCGGTAAGTACGTACGCCTATATGCTGGATATAGGCACGCAATCCCTGCCCAGTTCGCGTTGTGCGGAGGTGGAAAGAGAACGGCGGGATCACGCAAAACAGCTCCTCCGAGCATTCCGCTTGGAATAAGCGATAGAACACACTTAGGGGGCCGACATCCCCACAATGTTGCAGTAGTTCTAGATCGCGGGACACGCCGGAGTCACCCTCTAGTCGCACGGCTCGACGCTGAATCGAGTCCAAAAGCGCAAACTGGTATTTAGCTGAGCCATCCCACAAGTGCTTGCACATTGTACGCTCAACTGTGCCAACCGTATACTTCGCGGAAACACGTGAATGTAGTACGCGAACAGTTTGGCACTACCGATGAGCAAAATGGGATGACTTCCGTTCCTTCCTGGGAGCATAACCGTGGCACAACGTTTGCTTCTCTTTTCCAGGATGGCCCAATCGGCCGTCAAGCTTCTTCATCCCTACCTCTACCGTTCCCATCAGCGGCCGCACCTTGGTTTGATCGCTAATGCAGGCTAACATGGACGACATGGGCGCCAATCCCCCCTACCCGCGCCCCCCCCCCCCCCCCCCCCCCTTTACCCCATTGCGGGTTTTTGATAGCAAATATTAGGTTCCACCCCAGAGTCGTCTATAAAACGCAACGTTAGTTGGATATTTCGAATCGTTCTTGTTCCCCACTGCAAAGGTGTGGAACGGACTACCGGGGAATATCGACTGGCACCTTCTCGGGAGTTCAATTGGCTGCGCCTGAGGCTTCGACCTCGGGCACAGCCACCCAGTTCGGAAGCAATCAAAAAATCAAAAAAGTGCGAGCAGTACTCCAAGCAGGACCTAATCTGCAATTTACCGTCGCAACTTATTGAGTACGCTCAGCTTTTTAGAACCCAGCTTGACCTTGCCCTCGATATGGCGCCGAAAGTTTAGTTCGTGCGACAGTTCGACTCCGAGGACCCGAGGCGGTCGCTTAATTTTAGCAACGTGCCTTTGAACGAAGGAGCTGGTGTGAACGCCGTTCTCTTCGCATTGAACGCGCAAACTTGTGTCTTGGAAGCGTTGAACTCGACCAAATTACTACAGCCCCATTCGGAAATAGACTGAAGCGTTTGTTCGAGTTCGGACACAAGTCTTTGCCTCTTCTCATCCACAACATCTGGCTGAAGGGTGACTGGTGTAGGATCCGTGTCAGTTTCTGTTGGACCACATTTTTAACCTTCATTATAATTGGGTGCAGGCGTAGGCTATGTTGTGACTGGTGAATCAACAAACTGCGACACTGAACAAATTCCATTTGTGATGCTTCTGAGCTCGCAAAACCTTCCACCTCCGACACAGCGCCCGATCTTCTTCGTACACATTTACAAGCTCCACGATCTACCGTTAGAAGCTATGAATGATGCTGGGTATGTAAAAACGTTGCACTCCTCCAGTTCTTCTTGTCTTCATAGTTTGTGTTCACAAAAACTAAAACTTTGCTTTATAAATGTTCAATAGGTTCATCCAAGTGTATACTCGCTGGAAGGTATTGGATGAAGAACACTCCTCGCCTTTACATCCAGTTTCTACATCCGTTCTGATGAAAGACCCTCGAGCAGTACCGCTTGAACGAAGTCGAGCGACAGAATTGGTTACGTCCTTTCAGGATAAATTTCTGGAAATCGAGGTGATATTAACGGTTGGCCTGTATCTGAAATCAGTCCCGTGATTTTAATGAGATAATAGTACGTAATAATTCATAAAGTATGAATTATTCATACTTTATGAAACAAGACGACTGTAAATTCTTCAGATTCGTGGATTTGGATATACTTCACCATCCACTACTGCTATTATGGTCGAGAAGCGACCAGGTGATCGTACGGTTGCACACGTAGCTAAATCGCCCCAACCTGAACCTAAAGATGTCGTCATCGCGATATGTCCGGTGGACTTGAAGACTTTGATTGTCGGCAATAAGGCAATTCGTGGAAGCTTTCCCGTCATTCCTCCGAAAAATCAGGAAGGAGAGATATCAACCGCTTCTATCTTAGAAGCGACAACCACCCTAACCTTATCCATCGGGTTCATTGGATGTCGACCAGCACCCATGGCTGATTCGTTTTCTAGGCTGTTATTTTGTTCTCCGACTGATTCGGGAGCAGCTGATGCAATTTTAGAAGAATTATTAAGAGTAAATGAGGAAGTACAGATCGGAGAACATCCTGAAGATCTATTGACTGGTTGGCTTGTTGATTTGGTTGCTTCTTCCGTGATATTTTTGGAAGGACCGAGAGATGGCGGCATATTATTAGTTTGGAGCAAGGCTCTGGAGTACGAAAGTTCTCATACTTCGTTTTCAAGCGATATGCGATATTCTACGAGATTATATTCTGGTGCGTTTTTCACATCTCATATGTATTGATCATAATCATATGTACAAGTATGATTCTATTTAGATCATTACCCTGCTTACCACGACAATCAGGGTAAGCACAGTATAAGGTGTTGTGTTGCAAGAACTGCGGTAAATTACAGCACAACACCTACCACCACGTTTAGCAAAGTATTAGGACAAGATAACTATTAACCAGCCAATTAGGTACGAAAACCCACCTGTTGCATCATACCGGCGAGCATGCATGCTCGCCGGTATGACCGTGCCAAGTACGTTATATATAACATATGATGTGATTTGAAAATTTGGGAATTATAGAACTGAGATCCCCATACCATGTTTCAGAATTTATGGAGATGTCTCCTTCCTTTATGGCGCTGAAGCTACACAAGCCAATAGGCAAACTTTTAATAAGTCCTCAATTATTGAATTCTCAATCTGTATATCCGTTTCCTGCTAGAGATGTAAGTCGAAACGTCGTAGCTCGATTTGTTTTTATTTAGATAGGTATGTTTCTGTAGTGTTTCAGTAGCTAATTTATAATGATACTCGTAGATGCATTCCGGCTAGCATATTACGGCTCGATATTTTCTCAACAGATAATTTTTTTTTTATGTAATCCAGTATCGGTGGCTGAGTCGGAGGGGCCAAAGCGCATGCTCCGACCAGCCAATATAACCTCCGAGAAGGCCTTAGGTGGTAGTTTAAAAATTTTGTTTATTGGTATCCAGGCATCAGAAAAATGCCCCTAAGGTACAGACACGGTCAAGATTTTAACAAACTTTCGTTGGATATTAAACATTTTAATTTTTATTTACAATCCAAAGTACAAACTACAATCCAATATGCAAAGAAATCCAGACGTTATTATTAATGTTCATTCTGCGACAGCAAACTCAAACACAGCGCATTGTTATCGCCGTCCAACAAGGTTATTATATTAAACCGATATTATTATGCATTTTGTAGGTTTAAAAGGTTTTAAATCATTGTTACGCTCTCATCCGTACACTTTCATTAGGGCAGTAGTGCCATTTTCATTCTGCCTACAACATTTAATTTAATTTTCATTTGCCGTCTGAAAGGGGTTACCTTTGTCTTTTCATCCGCACATTTTTAACCCCCGACGCAAAAGGAAGGAGTCTCGTCTGTGTATCTACTGTCTGTGGCATCTTGGCTCCCAAACGGATGGGCAGATTAGGATGCGGTTCTTTTTAATAGAAAGCTGGTTTTCTAATAAAGGCAATGTCATTCTTATTTTATTTTTCTTTCTGCTTAGTTTTTCATTTTCTTTTCATTTACTATTTAACTGCAGATATCGTTGGGGTAGGATTGGTCGATTTAAGTTAGGTAGAGGCCTACATACCTTACGAGGCACTCAGGATTATATCTCTATGCAGTCATGCGATCCATTGATAATACAATGCTAGGTGACTAGTAAAGTGTGTGGTGATCAACATACGTGGGCTGTTCCGAAAATTGTTAGCCACAGAATAAATAAACATTTTTTTCCCTGTAACTATTTTGATTTGACGGCTAATTTAAATACAATTCTCCTTGATGAAAATTATTGGCCACCTATGTGTAGTTCTTTTTTTAAATATTTTTAACGGTTATCCGTCACTCATATTTTATTTGCAACAATGGACGCCTCGAGAGAAGCTTTTCGTGTTATGGTTTTCTATGCTTATAAACTAGGGTTAACCTTCAAGGAATCTCACCAAAATTTGCAAGCTGCTTTTGGGGCGTTTGCTCCTGCGTTAGCAAAAGTTACTTATTGGTTTCGTGAATTTAAACGTGGTCTAGAGAACCTAAACGATGATCCCAGACCCGGCCGACCATCAACTGCAGTCACTCATGAAAACGTCATCAGGTTACAGTGGCTATTGCGGGAGAATAGACACATGACACATCGGGAGATTCAGGCTGAACTGAAGATTGGTATTGCGAAGTTTGTCTGCCTCAAGCTTTCGGGGAGTTGAATAGCGAGCGCCCAAGGAGCGGCGTCCGTAGCATTCTTTTTCACCAAGATAACGCGCCCGCTCACACACCGGTAGAAACATGAACTATTTGATAACTTCGGGAGTACAAAGGTTATCCCATCCTCCGTACAGCCCAGATTTATCTCCATGCGATTTATTTTATTTCCCACGGTAAAAAAAATACTTCGCGGGCGAAAATTCAACACTGCAGACGAGGCCGTCGAAGAATTTCGGCGGTTATTTTTCGACCTCCCGCAAGATACGTTTTTTAAATGTTTTGAAACCTGGTTCACCCGAATGCATAAGTGCATAGGGATTCGAGGGAAATATTTTGAAAAGCTGTAAATAATTTTTTTTCATATTCTAACTATTTTTCATTTCACTAACAATTTTCGGAACAGCTTATGTAGCTCAGATTGCGTGGGACCGGCAAATTAAAAAAAAATTTTAATTGCATTCTGTTGGCAGTATATTGTGATTGTGACTAGGGTTACCATTTATTTTGTGATTATTGTGTATTACATCATGTCCAAGATTCTGGAACGTGGATCCAGAGAGATTATATTTTTAAAATAACCCTAATGCGACTAGCCTGCATATGATGTACCTACGACTTTAAGTCAATGTGTTCGACTAACCGACCTTGCAGAATTACATAAAAATATAATTTTATTTATTGTAAGGCACTGATGAAGCTCGGACGTCTGTCGATCTGCGGAGTGGACGAGATGGCATCGGTTGACAATTTGCCGACTACCCTAGAACTGCTGGAGTTGAAGGAGCATCTGGAGGATATGTTGACCTCCAAAAAGAAGAAGAAGAAAGCGTCAATTATTTCAACATCAAAAGAATCAATTGAATGAGTCTTAGTACTGGGTATCATTGGGGATATGTCAGTTCTTAACCAATTTACGTGATCGTTTTATTTTTTCATTTCGATTCATTATTCGATTTAGTGTGTCTAGTATGTCTAGAAAAAAGATACCATGGGCTGTGTTAGCAGGAGATGTAGGCATCAATGTCAGATAAAAAAAAACAATTTCTATAATATTATTATAATTTTTTTTATATTCTTTAAAAAATAATAAAGGAAACGCCTGCTTCTAATACGCAAGCAATAATGAGTTCTTCCTTTTATTATTCGTGGGACGTCAGATACAAAGCGCAGAATGTTAATGATTTATTTTTGTTCATGACCATCTTCGAGTCTCTACTGTGCGTGAAGAAAAAACCTGCAACGTGAAATGAGATACGTCAGTTTTTCATACTAATTGATTTGAAATTAATGTATATTATGCATAACCGTTTAAACATGCTCAATTCCAGCGTTGATACAGTTTTAACATTTTTAAGTTATTAAAATTCGAAATCTGTCCGGTTTTGCAAAACCATTAATATTATCGAAATTTCACCAGGAAATTAGAAAACGTAAATGGAAAGAATTTTTTTTTCCAAAAACAGTAAATTCCAAACGCGGAAATTGTTTACACCGAAATAAAAAGACACTTAGGTGTGTAGGTATGTGGGAAGAAGAAGCTTAGGTGATATTAGTAGGACCTCTGTTCACCTGCGTTCAATTAATGCACCCAAGTGAACAAAAATAGAATATATATATTTTTAATTAGAAAAATGCAAAGCGAAAATAATTGGAAAAATACATCCCGGCCAGGAGTGTAAATGTTTTTAGAATCAGAATCAAATTCTGATTCTCATTTAAATCAGAATCAGAATTAAATGATTTTCAAAATTATAATATTAATATTCAATATTTTTTTCCAATGATTTTCGCTTTGAATTTTTTTAATTAAAAATATATATAAACCGAGTACGTGCTTAGTACTAACATATTATAAACATAAAATATTATTAAAAATAGAATAAACCAATAAACATTCTGAGCTCTATCCCGCAGAATCATAAACATACACATACACATCTGTCCTGGCTTTTATCAACTTTTGTACTTGAGTCTAGGTAGTGGAGCCTTAAAATGACACATTTTAATTAAGGCATCACCGCGCCGGCTTTTCCCACCTGAATACGTGGAACGTGACTAGAATCTTTTAAAATCTTCCGCTTCACAGTGCGATGACATGCGAGCGAGTTTTAGGGCTTCCTGCATGCAGCTGTGAATATTGAAGAATGAAAGGTAAAGAGCGTTCCACGTAACTTGTCCCTTGAAGTAAGCCATTTCCATCTCTATTGCCGTGAGGGACAAGTTACGTGAAACGAACACTAGTTTTCATAGTTTGATAATATTTTGACGGTACCTACTTATTTGGTATCTTGCAGCAAAACACATTTAATTTAAGCGTTCGATATGATGAATTATTGATAGCAGCTATCAATAATTTTTCACGTCTTTCAAAACGAACGCTTAAATTCAATGTGTTTTTTATTAAAGTCGAAAAGTGACAGCAGCAGGTTGCAATTTTCCAGTCGCGCACTAAGAATGAACGCGATAACCCTACTGGACGAGTGTTGGCGCTGATGAAGGAGCACGTCAGGATTATTTAGATGAACTCTGCTGCACATTCTCTCTCTCTCTTGAGCTCCGCATTACCGTTCTTAAGCTGACTGACACAGAACAATGAATCGTCCAAGACGAAGTTGTGGCACTAGGGAATGTTCATATCTCAGAATCTAAATTTGGCCTTATTAAATTTCTTGCTTGAGAATTAAATTATTATGACATGATTAGGACGAAGTAAAACTTATAGATTTTTTTTTAAACGAGACTGTAAATTATGTTTTAGTATAATTTTAGTAAAGCCTCGATAGCTCAGTGGTGCAGACAGTCAACTGTCGCTATTGAATGTTAAGCAACGCTGGGTGCGGTCAGTACTTGGATGGGTGACCGCTGACCGTTGGAGGCTGACCGAGGTTCGGATTCCTCGTAAAAACTGTAGGTAATCTTGCTTGGTGGTAGGGTTTAACCCGCCCGGGTTGGTACCATCGCACTGAATGAAACGTCGGTCGAAACGGCTATGTAAATAGTTTGTGTTTTCCGACCAGTTCAGTGTAGCCGGCACGATCAAAGGGGGAAGCACTGACATGGCACCTAGTTC
Source organism: Nematopogon swammerdamellus (assembly GCA_946902875.1). Lineage (NCBI taxonomy): Eukaryota > Metazoa > Arthropoda > Insecta > Lepidoptera > Adelidae > Nematopogon > Nematopogon swammerdamellus. Next base: position 11,805,439 of record OX336345.1, read on the forward strand.
ACCCGGTGTTATGGGCTGACATCACGGACGTTGTAGGTGATGTAGCCAACCGTGTCAGTTTCCATAAAAAAAAGTAAAAAAACTTAGGTACTTCTTTGTGGTGTATGTAAACAAGCAGATCGAAAAGAAGAAAGTGATCACGGTTCGTTTCCATTATGCATACAAAATACATGCATTCTTACATACATACATACATACATACATACATACGTACATAAATACATACATATATATATACACACATACTTACCACACGCTGTATTCCGACAATCGGGGTAAGCAGAGTAATCGGTATTGTAGGAACTGCAAGGATTCTGGTAAATTACAGCCCTAAACCGACCACCACGTTTCGCAAAGTATGCGGACAAGACAATATCAAGCAACAAGTAAGGCACGAATTTACTATAAATTTAAATTTAATATAATCTCTATTACTGTGGATGGACCGTGCCAAGGTGAGAGGTGGCTATCCTGGGGCCCTTTAGCCCGGTATCTTATGCATCCGTTAGTCGCCTTTTACGACATACACGGAGAAAGATGCAGTGGGGCTATTATTTTGAAGTACCGGCCCCACACGATTTCCATTGTGATCTATCTACATATTTTTTTAACTCTGTTTACATACAATAATGTATGCTAGCTAAAGCCGCGTCTCCTGCGAATGTTTCTTTCGAAACATTACACAGAAACATCGAAACATTGGGGCGTGGCCATACACATTTGATGAAACAAATATTTTTGTTTCATGTTTCTTGTGTAATGTTTCGAAAAAAAACATGCGCAGGAAACCTGGCTTAAGCTAGTGTATTGAATGAAAGGAAGACCGGCATTCGGACATTTATTTTAATTTCATTTCGCATTTTCCCTAATTTAATAATCTAATTCGTGAAATTTCAGGTATTATAGCTGCCTTTGGACAGCGGCATAACTCATCGGTTTAGCTTTGGTCCTTTGGGCTTAGCTTAGAACCTTGTGATGTTTGTAAAAATAATCTTTCGAGAAAATTTTCAGACGAACAGAGATAAATATCATAATAAAGCAATATTGTGAAAATGTTTTGGAAGAATTAAAATATAAGAATGAAATAGCGTCATGTTTACTTTCGTAACGCCCACTCGTTAAGGCTGCGAGCGGTTCATGTCCAATGAGTTTTTATAAATAACAAAATACTTACCGTTAGGTACCTTTTTCTATGATTTTTAGGGTTCCGTATCCGTCGTACGGGACCCTATTACTAAGCCGTCTGTCTGTCTGTTTGTCCGTCTGTCCGAGGGCTGTATCTCTTGAACCGTAATATGTAGTCCGTTGAATGTTTCACAGAATATGTTTTATTATGGCCGATATAACAACAAATAATAAAAATAAGAAAAGGTCAAAAATTCAAGGGGTCCCCATATAAGAAACTAAAAAGTATATGCGCGCCATCTACCAAAAAGAGTATGAAGCATTTGAACTAATCATGAATTTTAACTAATATGAAGCATTTCATAAAACACGCCATAGATGGCGTCGGTGGCGCTGACCATGACATGGCGATACGGAACCCTCGATGCGCAAGTTCGACTCGCACTTGGCCGGTTTTTTTTGTAAATTATGTTTAGGGCTTTTAAAATTTATTTGTTCATATCAGCCCCACAGTACTCATCTTCTCTATCACTTAGGGCCCAGAGTCCCTATTCCAATGATCCAGATTGAAGTATGAAGCAGGATCCAGATGCCTACTTCACACGACATTTTGAAGACAAACGAATAGTGTAGGAGTCCCACCCCACACCTACTTGCTTCTTACAGCTGATACGAAGGCCACTGAAAAGAAGACAACAAAACCTTTTCTAGGGTTGTGTCTCCCTTTTATGTGTGTATTTTCTCGCCCTCGTCCGATTTTAACATTTCCGAGACCTGGGAGACCTTTTGTTCACTTTGTCCAGTGATTGTTACGTGTCCTAATGTTATTTTTCTAGAGGCTTTTTTATGTTGTTATCTCTCCGCGTTTCCCCTCGCCTACTCCTTCGCTTTTTGTGTGAAAAAAATCTAAAATTGGAACGTTATCCTTAGATTATGTCTGCTACAAGCTAAGCAAGTAGATGAGGAAAATCTGTTATTTTTTTCTTGATCTCATTCATAAAAAAAGGTAAGTAAATTAATTTTTTTTTTTAAAACACCCAACATATCAGCAACCCTTAAAAAGTAAAAAATAATTTCAGCTTAGATAATAAATGCGTCGGAAGACCGAATTTAATTTATTTAACTTATCTGTCCCCCGACGCCTTTAATTAGTTAATCGGAAATTATTGTTTTACTTTGTAAGGGTTTTTTATGTGACGGATGTTTTTTAAATTGGTAATTTAGCTTCGATTTCAAGCTTTTTAAGAGCCGATTTGGCAATAATTTTGTTAGATTGGTTTAAGTTGGGTTAGGTTAGGTAAGGTTATATACTCTGGGATATACACTACCACTGTACGAAGTTTCGTCAAAATCCGTCCAACCGTTCAAGTGTGAAAGAGGAACAAACAAACAAACAAATATACCTACTTTCACATTTACATTAAGTGTACTAGCTGAGCCGCGGGCTCAGCTAGTACTAAATTTTAGTACTAGCTGAGCCCGCGGCTCCGCCCGCTCTCATATTTCACTTGACTGCTAACCTCATAAGCCATTTAGCGTGATAGTAAGTAGCCTATAGTTGATGGAAAGAATCAAGCTATCCGTAGAATTTTGTTTTATTAAAATCGGTTCAGTGGTTCTCGAGTTATAAGCGGACAGACAGACATACACTCAGACACTCACTCAGACAGAAAGCAGACGTTGGATTTTATTATAGGTAAGGATACATTAGTATATTTAGTCTATCTTATGTATATATCTGGTATATAGGTATAGTATTTAACTATTCATATTTAAGTTTATCTATCTTTTGTATTCCCGTACCTGTCTTATATTAAAACTTCTCTTTCCGCCACTCACCTAGCAGTTATCATACCCCAAAGGTATCCTGTTAGAAAATGCCTAGAGGCATTAAGTGTTTCCTTTTTCCCATTATACTATTTGAGTGCAATAAATATATACAATACAATACAATACATTTATGATATTATCTATCTATACATATAATAAAATCGTAGAGGTAAGAAAGTCTGTACATTGAATGTATTCGGAAAAAAACTAACCAGGGTGGCTTAAAATGAGATACTGAACATGTTAGAACAGTTTTTAAAATTTTTGTTTGTTTGTTTGTCTGTACGCGCATCACGCAAAAACCACTGAACGGAATTAGTCCAAACTTTGTATAGTGGCAGTTTATATGCCGGGTTAACATAATACGTAAAAAAAAATAACAAAAATAAAAAAAAATTAACAATTATAAACATTATTGCGCGTTTAAAATCAAGTAGTCCAAAGTACATAATTATATCTTAAGAACTGGCAGCAAATATAACAATTAGCAACACTAGTGATCATCATAGACATGAACCCATCAGCATATTAAGCTGCTAGTTCATTAACAAATAATAATAATAATAAAATACAATTTGAATAAAATATTCATTCGAAATTTAAAAATAAGTAGATACAACGAAAATGACAGTTCTTCTTTTTTATAACTTGAACACAATAGTCTATACATATATCTATTCTTTCTATACATATCATAAAATCGTAAATGCAAAAATGTCTATTTGTACGCGCATCTTGCAAAAACCACTGAACGGAATTTGACGAAACTTTTTATAGTGACGACAGTGTATATCCCGGATGAACATAATAATTAAAAAATATAATAAAAATCAAAGTAAAGGTAAAAAACAATTTTAAATGTCATGTTGACAACGGAGAACTGTCATCTCGACGTGAGCTGGCCGGTGACAAATTGTTTGATAAATAAAAATAATAATTGAAAGTCGAAGTTATGTCGCTGTCATTGGTGCAATAAAATTTATATATCTGTTGCCCGCGGCTTCGCTCGCGTGAAATTCGCATTAAAAAAAAAGAAAGTAAGTAACTAAAGGCGGGCCCGAAGGCGGATCTGCGCTCACGTAAACGATATTCTTTCTCGATGAAAGTAACTAAGGGCGAGGCGGAAGGCGGAGCTGAGTTCAGGAAGAAGAAAAACATTCTTGAAGAAAGTAAGTAACTAAGGGCGAGGCCGAAGGCCGAGCTCTATTCTGGAAGACCATAAACCTTTTCGAAGAAAGTAAGTAAGCCGAGCTGCGTTCAGGAAGAAGCTAAACCATCTTGAAGAAAGTAAGCAACTAAGGCGAGGCCGAAGGCCGAGCTACGTTCTGACAAATGATAAACCATCTCGAAGAAAGCAAGTAACTAAGGGCGAGGCCGAAGGCCGAGCTGCGTTCAGGAAGAAGCTAAACCATCTCGAATAAAGTTAAGTAATATTAAGATTGAGTTAATTTAATTTAAATTTTATTATAAAGTCCACGCTTCTGACGGCAAATATACCGTGCATCCTAGAACCTCGCGGTTATTCCCGGCTGGATGGTAAGAGTCCCGATGCTATCACCTTAGTGCCATGGACTAAGGGTAGTTCTTTGATGTGGGACGCCACTTTTGTTCTCACATTGGCTCCAAGTCACGTTAGGATATCTTCAGGAGCGGCTGGCGCGGCCGAGGCTGGGGCGGAGAGCCTCAAACGCAGCAAATATAGAAATATAATTCAAGATTTCGAATTTGTTGCGTTTGCGGTTGAAACCCTCGGTCCGTGGAGCAGTGAAGCCAAAAGAGGCTTGAGCTGGTTGACGCAACTGGTGTCCCGCCATCAAGGGCTTATGTACTTCATTCAAAGGGTAAGCCTTGCCATCCAGCGGGGTAATGCCGCAAGTGCTCTAAGAACATTTGAAAATGCCCGTTTTGATAGTTATTTTAATGTTTGTTAGGTAGGTTTAATTCTTTAGTTATTAATATTACTTTTTTATTTTTATGAAATAAATAGATTGAGTAAACGATATTATATTCTATCGAAGAAAGGAAGTCTTTAAGGGCGAGGCCCGAAGGCGGAAGAGGGTTTTTGGTTTACCTGAACGCAGCTCGGCCTTCGGCCTCGCACTTAGTTCCTTCCTTTCTTCCAGAAGGTTTATCGTCTTCCTGAACGCAGCTCGGCCTTCGGCCTCGCCTTTACTTTCTTCCTTTATTTGAGAAAGGTTTATCGTTTACCTGAAAGCAGCTCGGCCTTCGGCCTCGCCCTTAGTTAGTTACTTTCTTTAAGAAGGTTTATCGATTACCTGAACGCAGCTCGGCCTTCGGTCTCGCCCTTAGTTACTTACATTCTTCTTTGGAATACGAATTTCACGCGAGCGGAGCCGCGGGCTCAGCTAGTTGAAAATAAAACGTAAAAATTTTACCTATGCATTATTTAAAATAATTTAATTAGTTGTACTAAAATATGTTACTCCGGGATATACACTACCACTGTACGAAGTTTAGTCAAAATACGTCCAACCGTTCAGGCGTGAAAGAGGAACAAACAAACAGACAAAATTAAATATACTCTCGCATTTATGATATTAGTGACATTTATAAAAACCTAAAATTATGGCATACCCAGGTGTAATTTTTGATTTAACAATTATTATTCATACATAAGCTAAATGATTCATAGTGGAAATATTTGACTAAATGATTGACTAGCAAACATTCAGACGGATACAAACAGACATTTTAGTGATTATCATAGGGTTCCAGGTTTTACCCTAAAATTACATTTTTTCTGTCTACGAAAATTACCTATCGCTGTTTCCTATGTCACTGTATGTACCTTTAGCTAACCAAAGAACTCTTTGTAGCTAACATTATTCATGTAATAGGTGCTATATTGCTAGCTGATTATAGGTATATTGATATAGCTGGCTATTTTGCCGTTTAGTTGAGAACCCAATGTGGCGGAAGTGGAAACCGCAAGATGCACCCAGAGCGATCGAATCATACATAATATTGTATCAAGATTGTATCTCTCTCTCTTCGTGTTTCTTGAATATTATGCTTGAAGTTTGCTCTTTGATCCTTATATTTGTGGGCGTTTCGCTAGCTTAGCTTTATTTACTTGGTATATCAAAAAATAGGATTTACATAGAACTGTTTTGAATTGAACATTGAAATTATATGTAAGTTAAGTGGAGAGGAAAAAAGAAATGACCGAAGAAGTTAAGTTATAAATCAATACACTATAGAATGCCCTTATAAAACCCCCCAAAATACAATTCCAATAAATAATTCATACGAACGAATACGTCGAAATTGTCTATGCATTTCGAAAATAAAACAAACATTATTGACAGAGTTTTATTTATTTTTGACTAACGATAATTTTAAATTTAGTATTATATTTTTGACAGAGTCGACTATGATGCTGTTAGTTACAGTTACAGTTACAGGTTAGAAGATGCGTCGCTAAACCTAACCTATATTCCTATGTTCCTATATTCCTATATTCCTATATCCACCGAGCCCAAATATGATGGATTTATCATGTGTAGTTTATGAGTTCCTATGGCTTCCTTCCGGCTCCATCATCAGGACCCTGGAAATAACATATGACTAGAGTACTTGCGAAGACAAATCCAACAAGCCCAAAGACGATGGGCTTATCATATTGTGTAGTTTAGGACTTCCCATGGCTGCCTTCCGGCTCCATCATCAGAACCCAACTAACATTTTCCTTATCCCGACTTTCCCGTGTCGCTCAGCGACAATATTTTTTCGAATTCCGTAGATTCATTTCCAATGTGCTTGATAGTCGCGTGAGGCACGAAATCTGTGAATTTATTTTTTCAAAAAGCCCGATCGTCTTTGTTTTAGGCTCAAATTGTAGCTAACTAAATTGTCCAGAGGAGTTTTTCTCAAAATTTTGATATCATTCTTTCTTTCCAAAATATCGAGAGCCAAAATAAAAAAATCGGAAAAAATTGAATTTTTTTTTCACTATTTCGGCCATAACTTTTTTCGTTTTTTACTTTCTCGAATAATTGTTTTTGCACCTTACAGCTCTCATGAATACGCGTCTTTTGGGTCTTTTTTCTTTTCACAAATCTCCGAGATATAAGGGGATCGCACTTTTTCGTGAAATCGGGGCCTATACTAGAACGACCCAAAAGACATTTTCAATGTCAAAAAATGCAAAACTTAAGGTTGCATGTGAGTCAAGAGGTTGCAGAGTGAGTCAAGAGGTATCTAATGAAGAAATAATCATCACAAATTGTCCGATTGTGATTCACAATCGGACAATCGCAACACCGGCAACGGGGTTCCAAATGTCGGCGCGCGCACTGAAAACGCGCTACACTAGCCGAATATTTACAATTACATTTACAGGGTTCCCTGTAAAACCTGAGAAACGATCTAAGTCGAAAAAAGTTTTTTCGACTTAGCTTCGGTTCGAAAAAAAAGTTTTTCAGACTAAGTATCTGTCTGTTACTATCTAAATGTGCTTACCATCTGTACTACAATAAATTATCCTATTTTGTATAAGTACGCTATTCGTATTCATAATTTGTGCCAACACTATAAAACTCTTATTTTCTTTCAGTTAAAAATTATAAATTTTGGATTTCCAAGTAAAATATCAATGTCTAAACATTATAATTTTAAAAAGCCGTAGACATATTATGAGACAGGCTGTAAACATCTAGAAAACTTTATTAATTAAGCGAAGTTGGTATTAAGAAACTGTGTCAACTGAAAGCGCGGCAAACTTCATCTCCTGAAAGCATAATTAATCGCGTGAGCTGCCAGCGTTTATCTTTCATCAGCGAGATATCGGATAATTTTGTGGTGTGCAGCGCAAAGATTGAGTGTATGTTATCAGGAAGTACACAAATCGGGCATTAGATAACTCAAAATATAAAGTGGCAGCAACTACCTACTTAGCCGAAAATTCACATCACATTATCTAATTAACATTCCTATAATACAAAAGTTATTTATTTATATGTATTTTAATAATTAATTTAATTTTGAAGGGTTTTCTAAAGGCTTCCATACATACATAGCGTCATGCTTGTTTCCCAGTGGGGTAGGCAGGCAGAGACAACTGATCTCCACGTGCCACGATCCTGACAAACCTCTGCCGCCTCTTCCACTCCCATAATGTTCTAAAGGCTTCTGTAGTGTATTTATTTGTAGCTTAACTTACATATTCCAAATTTAAATCATTCTGATCCAAATTGTGGACTTTGTAGTTTGGGGATTGGAAAACGTCAGACGTACATATATACAGAATCGAACCCAGAAAAAAGTTAAAATAAAAAGCTTTTACCATATGTGTTTCTCGTTATACAGACACGAGTACACACATACGTACGAAGACATATACGCTACTGTAAGGGTTAGGAGTGGTCAGACAGGACTATTCGCGTATGATTTCAGCGTAACAGAATTTCAAGCTTTAGTTAATTCAATTTGGAAAGAAAACATCGACGGTTTTGCTTTGATTAGCAAATTGAATAAAATTTCAGTTCAGATATAAAGCCTAAGCTTAATAAAGCTGCCCCTTTCGTCCGGTTTAAAAATATTCGGGAGGATCTTTTGAGACGCTGAAATAAATGAAGACCATAATGTTTTCAGAGTAGCCTATCGCTAGTGGTATGTATCGGTTTCTGTATAATCGTTTTCTCTCCTTTGTGATACGGGCTGTGCAATTTTGTGGAAACTGAAAGGAAAGCATTTTCGCAGGAGAAATGGGAGAGAGCGAAATCGCATAATTTATCGCGAAAGGCAGCAGACGGTGAGCGAAGCATTTAGAGCCGTATTGAAAGCCACTGAAAGAATAGGGAAAACCTTATTCTTTTATGAATATGTTTTTTTTTATTTTAATAAAGCGCAATATTTTTCAGATGCTGATAGTTTTTTATTATTAATTATTGTTGATTTGTATAAAGTCAGAGAATAAGAACGGACTAACCATAATCGAAATTTCCAATGAAATCAAGATGAATTGAAATTTGCGATCATGTAAATTTCAGGTGAAAAGGTGAACCCAATTTTATTCAGTACTAGCTGTTGCCCGCGGCTCCGCTCGCGTGAAATTCGTATTTCAAAGAATAATGTAAGTAACTAAGTACTTTTGAACCGTGTGGGGCCGGTACTTTAAAAGAATAGCCCCACTGCATCTCTCCCCGTGTATGTCGTAAAAGGCGACTAAGGGATATGACTCCCTTCTTATATTACTAGGTGGTAGGGTTTAACCCGCCCGGGTTGATACCACCGCACTGAATGAAAGGTCGGTCGAAACGGCTATGTAAATAGTTTGTGTTTTCCGTCCAGTTCAGTGTAGCCGGCACGACAGAGGGGAGGCACTGACGTGGCACCAAGTTCACCCGGTGTTATGGGCTGACATCATGGATGTTGTAGGTGATGTAAGCCAACCGTGTCAGTTTCCATAAAAAAAAAAAAAAAAAAAAAAACTAAGGGCGAGGCCGAAGGCCGAGCTGGGTTCAGATAAACGAAAAACCTTCTCAAAGAAAGTAAGCAACTAACGGCGAGGCCGAAGGCCCAGCTGCATCCTGGAAGACAATAAACCTTCGCAAAAACAGTAAGTAACTAAGAGCGAGGCCGAAGGTCGAGCTGCGTTAAGGAAGACGATAAACCTTTTCGAAGAAAGTAAGTAATAAAGGGCGAGGCCGAAGGCCGAGCTCCATTCAGGAAGAAGGTAAACCTTCTTGAAGAAAGTAAGTAACTAAGGCGAGGCCGAAGGCCGCGCTAAGTTCTGATAAATTATAAACCATCTCGAAGAAAGCAAGTAACTCAGGGCGAGCTGTATTGTGAAAGACGATAAACCTTCTCGAATAAAGTAAGTAACTATGGGCGAGACCGGAGGCCGATCTGCGTTCAGAAAGAACTTAAACCTTCGGCCTTCGGCCTCGCCTTAGTTACTTACTTTCTTCAAAAAGGTTTACCTTCTTCCTGAACGCAGCCCGGCCTTCGGCCTCGCCCTTAGTAACTTGCTTTATTATTATTTACCTACTTTCTTCAAGATGGTTTAGTTTCTTCCTGAACGCAGCTCGGCCTTCGGCCTCGCCCTTAGTACTTGTTTTCTTCGAGATGGTTTTTCATTTATCAGAACGTAGGTCGGTCTTCGGCCTCGCCTTAGTTACTTAGTTTCTTCAAGATAGTTTAGCTTCTTCCTGAACGCAACTCGGCCTTCGGCCTCGCCCTTAGTTACTTGCTTTCTTTGAGATGGTTTATCATTTATCAGAACGTAGATCGGTCTTCGGCCTCGCCTTAGTTACTTAGTTTCTTCAAGGTAGTTTAGCTTCTTCCTGAACGCAGCTCGGCCTTCGGCCTCGCCCTTAGTTACTTGGTTTCTTCGTGATGGTTTATCATTTATCAGAACATAGCTCGGCCTTCGGCCTCGCCTTAGTTACTTACTTTCTTCAAGAGGGTTTGGCTTCTTCCTGGACGTAGCTCGACCTTCGGCCTCGCCTTAGTTACTTACTTTCTTCAAGATGGTTTAGTCTTTTCCTGAACGCAGCTCGGCCTTCGGCCTCGCCCTTAGTTACTTGCTTTCTTCGAGATGGTTTATTATTTATCAGAACGTACCTCGGCCTTCGGCCTCGCCTTAGTTGCTTACTTTCTTCAAGAAGGTTTATCTTCTTCCTGAACGCAGCTCGGCCTGCGGTCTCGCCCATAGTTACTTACTTTCTTTCTTCGAGAAGATTTATGCACGGTCTTCCAGAATACAGCTCGGCCTACGGCCTCGCCCTTAGTTAGGTACTTACTTTCTTCAAGAATGTTTTTCTTCTTCCTGAACTCAGCTCCGCCTTCCGCCTCGCCCTTAGTTTCCTCCGCCTTACTTTCATCGAGAAAGAATATCGTTTACGTGAGCGCAGATCCTCCTTCGGCCCCGCCTTTAGTTACTTACTTTCTTTTTTGAAATACGAATTTCACGCGAGCGAAGCCGCGGGCATCAGAAATATAAATTGCACCAATGACAGCGATATAACTTCAACTTTTAATTTTTTTTTATTATTAAACAATTCGTCACCGGCCAGCTCACTTCGAGATGACAGTTGTCCGTTGTCAACTTGACTTTTAATGGTTTTGCATTCGATGAATCAAATAGGTAATCAAGAAACCTTTACTTTGGACTACCCGATTTCAAATACGCAATAATATTTTTAATAATTTTGATTTTAATTATATTTTTTTATTTATTATGTTATTCCGGGATGCACACTGTCACTATACAAAGTTTCGTCTAATTTCGTTCAGTGGTTTTTGCGTGATGCGCGTACAGACAAACAAACAAACAAAAATTTTAAAAACTATTCTAACATGTTCAGTATCTCATTTTAAGCCACCCTGGTTAGTTTTTTTCTGAATACATTCAATGTACAGACTTTTTTACCTTTACGATTTTATTTTATTATATATATATATATATATGTATAGATTTTCATGGAATGCATTAGCAAAACAAGAAAAGATTTAAAATTAATAAAAAAAAACACAAATTAAAGGCTTCCACAAAAACATGAAAAATCACAACATTTTGCGTATTCTTGTTAAATTTTATACTTGGTTGGCATGTACCTACATGTGTGTGTTACCCAGCATGATTATTGTATTATAATTATTTTCTAATAGAAACAAGATTTGGGATTGCCGGATAAGATCACTTGTTATGACTTGATTTCAACCGTTCAAAACATTATGGATCGTACACGGGACAGCATTTCCCTATTCGCAAATTTTCCTCCTGTCGTCAAGCTGTTATTGATCCTGCGGTATGTACGATAAAAGTAGGTCGGACAGAGTGCCGGCATTAGTGTTGAAATGCTCCTGAGCTGGCTCCAGTACTGACGTGCCTCTTCCGCCTATCCTACTCCACTGGCCGCGTGCCGGCAACTTGGAAATCAGCTTTCTTTCAGCCTATCCCTAAAAAGGGTGACCGTCCTGACCCCTGACCTGTCAAACTACTGACCTATAACGATAAACTTTGCAACGTGATGGAGCGCGTTACCAATACACAGCCCATCATGTACCTACCTGGTGACGAATAATCTCATCAGCGATCGGCAATACGGCTTCCGACCGAACCGATCAGTTGGTGATCTCCTACCGTAAGTCAATCACCTTTGGGGGCATCGTTTGAAGGATACGGTGAATTCTTGGTAATTGAACTTGATATTGCCAAGGCATTTGACCGGGTTTGGCATAAGGTGCTTTTGGGCAAGCTGCCGGCGCGGCGTACGGAAATCCCTCTGGCCTTAGTGACTATGTCACCAACTTCGACATGGTCGTAGCATTAAAATTTAGGTTCTTGTAGACGGCTGCTCGTTGGACGCCATATCAGTGAATAGCGGTGTACCACAGGGTTCTGTGTTGTCTACCGCGCTGTTTCTACTGCATATCAATGATATGTAGCCACTGAGGCAACATATATTGTTTTGCAGACGACGGTACGGGACACGCACGGGTCCTATACTAGTCACACTTCAGCCAAACGGGGTGTTGTGGACGAGAAGAAACTAAGACTTGTGTCTGAACTCGAACAAACCCTCCGGCCAATTTTCGAATGGGGCCGGAGAAACTTGATCGGATTCAACGCATCGAAGACACAAGTGTGCGCAGCAGTGCGCACTGCAGTGTGAAGAGAGCATTCCACCTTCCCACTACGCGTATTTGGCAGAGAATGCACTCCTGTACAATAGACCACTGATTCTATCCGCACTAACCGGTTCTGTAGGTCATTTATTCACATAACCTGGAAAAATTGCAACGCACGGTTTTCCAAAAAGGGACGTCAGGACGGCATGACATTCGCAATCCCCGTGCCTCACAGAATGTCCATGGGTGCCATTAGACACCTACACGTAGGTGTAAAGACGCCACAATATGCAGTTACATTATATAAACATATATTATGTTGTTAAATAATAATACAATACTCATGCGATATTACTAGCCCTAATATAATAGAGAAGAAGAAATACACAAAAATTGAGCACAGGTTTGCTCAAGTTGAGGACTAAGTGCCCAGGACCACACAATAGAAATAATGTTGCTTTATAGTGGAGCGTGAAATGTGTGATGGCTGTGCGAGACTAGCGCCACCTAAGAGGAATTAAGTGAAAGAAATCTCGCGCCTCCTCGGAATCAGCCCCCCATCAATCACTGTCTTCAGACTTAAAAGGCTCATTGAATCAGTGCTTTAATCTTTTGGGACTTTTTATTTTTATTTTCCCTCGTCCACTTCCGCTAAAGGGAAGTTTAGCCCGAGGTATATAGCGAGTAAATTGTAGAAAATTACCGTGAAAATCCGGGACGACTTTGTAAATTAGCGGAAGGTTGCCCTCTTTATCTTGCGTCTCCCTTTCATGCATAGAAAACTCATTAAACTAATGTTTCTTAGTCGTTGCCGTTTTGAGGCTGCCACAAGTTTGGTATTCAGTTTTTGCGGTGGTGCTACCCATCCAGGTTAGTTTCATGCAATTGTTCGAGGTGTGAAATAATGTGAAATTTAAAGTTATTCAGGATTCTATATTATTATATATTATTATATAAATTATAAGTTACCTAGCGTATAGTTTGAGTTATATTTTTATATTATTCTAGGTATTCTATCTTTTTTAGGTTTCCGTATCCCGTACGAAAACCTATTAGGTACTAATCCTCCGCCGTCTGTCTGTCCGTCCGTCCGTCCGTCCGTCTGTCCGAGAGCTGTATCTCTTGAACCGTAATAGGTAGCCCGTTGAAATTTTCACAGAATGTGTGTTACTATGGCGGATATAACAACAAATAATAAAGAGGTAAATAAGGCTCCCATACAACAAACGTGCGAAAAATCGGTTAGTCACGCTACTGAATAATAGATGACGCCACAGGCTTTTATACATTGCATTGTTGAAAGACAAAAGATAGGCGGATATTATTGATAGCGGATAGATACGGAAACCCCCGAGGTACCATGTCAGTGCTTCCCTTCATTTCATGTCGTTGATATATAACAACACATAATAAAATTGTGGCTTGAGCGAGTATTGTGTTATATTTTCACACACAAAACACGAAGTTCACCCACATAATAATATCATCTACCTACCAATACGTTCACATAAAAATTAATGTACTTATTACTTCGATTTGACCCTCATTTTGTCACGACGACCGGTTGCTTTCATCTTCAGTTTCCCGAGAAAATTTCCAGTTCAGCTCAGCCTTAAAGTCTAGGTTCAGACTTAGAGCATAGATTTCGAAAGTTCCAAGAACTATGTTTGGCGGCAAAGTGGGCGGTCCAGAGATCTGTGGTGGGCGCCAGCAATACTCGTATCTTTCGTCCAAGAGCAATACAATTTTCCCAAGTTGGATTAAGCAAACTGTAGCTAGTCTAAACTTAGGTACCGCCATTTAAAGACAACAAACATGAAAATTAAATACCAAGAATGGTCACCAACTTGACGAGAAGGTGGAAAAAAGTGCACAAACACGAACTCATCATCATCATCATCATTATCAGCCTGTATCGGTCCACAGCTGGACATAGGCCTCTCCCAAGGCACGCCACCACACGCGGTCTTCCGCTCTTCTCATCCATCCAAAAGACGAATTAATTATGTACAAATAAATACATACAAGCACTAGCTGTGCTCGCGGCTCCGCCCGCTCTCATATTTGACTTCTCTGCTAACCTCATAAGCCATTTAACGTGATGAAGTAGCCTATAATTGATGGGAAGAACCAAGCTATCCGTAGAAGCAAACTGTATTAAAATCGGTTCAGTGGTTCTGAAGTTATAAGCGGACAGACAGACATACATACAGAGAGACAGAAAGCAGACGTTGGATTTTATTAAAGGTAAATAAATAAGGAGGATAAGGATGTTTCTGTATATCTGCCACAATTGCCTACAAATGGAGTGCATGGCATGCCGACTAAATACATTAAACGTACGTAAGTTTTCTTTTTTTATGGAAACTGACACGGTTGGCTACATCACCTACAACATCCGTGATGCCACAGCCCATAACACCGGGTGAACTTGGTGCCACGTCAGTGCTTCCCTTCGGTCGTGCCGGCTACGCTGAACTGGACGGAAAACACAAACTATTTACATAGCCGTTTCTACCGACCTTTAATTCAGTGCGGTGGTACCAACCCGGACGGGTTGAACCCTACCACCTAGTAATATAAGATTACGATTTTTTTTTTATGTAAACTGACACGGTTGGCTAAATCACCTACAATATTCGTGATGTCAGCCCATAACACAGGGTGAACTTGGTGCCACGTCAGTGCTTCCCTTCGGTCGTGCCGGCTAGACTGAACTGGACGGAAAATACAAACAATTTACATAGCCGTTTCGACCGACCTTTCATTCAGTGCGGTGGTACCAACCCGGGCGGGTTAAACCTTACCACCTAGTGATATAAGATTACGACAATGACGTTTCTCAGTATTTATGTCTATGTCAACAAACTTACTTATTAACAACAACAAAAATATGATAACTTGCGCAAGTAATAATATTAATATTCGATTTCTCCCGATACGTGGGTATCGAATCTGCTGTAAACAACGCAAAGGTCAATATTAATTTTCAAACATTAAATGCAGGCATAACAAAGTCTATAAGTGGTCGATGTCGTACACACATACATTTTGACCCAAATTGTACGAAAATGTTCCTGATACAATAAAACCAATAAATAGTGACAATGTGTTCCAGAGTCAGCTGAAAATGTTTCTCTTAGACAATCAATTTTATAAGTTTACAAGCTGTGCCCGCGGCTCCGCCCGCTCTCATATTTCACTTCACTGCTGACCTCATAAGCCATTTAGCGTTATAGTAAGTAGCCTATAGTTGATGGGAAGAATCAAGCTATGCGTAGAATTTTGTTTTATTAAAATCGGTTCAGTGGTTCTCGAGTTATAAGCGGACAGACAGACATACACTCAGACACTCAGACACTCAGACACTCAGACAGAAAGCAGACGTTGGATTTTATTATAGGTAAGGAAGTGAATTTTTTTCTTACTGTAAATAAAAATTCTGCTGACTTTGATAATTCAAATTCAAATTGTTCATATGCATAAACTCAAATTTTATTAATAACTTGACTGAACTCTATGTTCTTCGTTTTGTATTTTATTATCATTTTTAATGGGTATAATTATATGACTTATTATTTTTAATTTTTTGCTTAGATATAGTATGTTATATTTAAAATAATGAAAACTTAGTATGTAAGTTATATTTAAATAAAAGCTCTATAAGGTTTCTTACCTGGTTCTTCCTTATAGATTGCACTGCTGAACGGGACATGACAAAAAAAAAATAATAACGATAATGACGAACCATACTAAATATGCATATGTCTCAATGAAATATTGTTATTGTTGTGTGTTCTTTATATCTGAATCATCATACACACAACATTTTACCTAATTATGGACGTGGGCCGTCCACGTTGCCAGTAGCGGCTACAATACAACCGTTTGAGAAGAAGACTTCTCAACTGGAGCCAACACATTGGCAAATATATATAAAATATAATAATATGGGTATATATATGGGTATAAGGCACAACGAACAAAGGTTAGTTGATATTTACCCCAGTTAGATCACAGGTTAATAATACCTTAATAATTAATACCTAAGTAAGATATTATGAATTAGTGATGACATTTTAGCCGATAGAATACTTAACAGATGTCGTGTTACATCTAGTGATTGTCGCTCAACTGTCTCAAGGCACTTCACATTACATTCTGTCCTAAAACTAGATATACATTCTTGAAACTTTGCCATATTTAGTAAGTGTTAAGCGGCGGGTGGCCGAGTGGTTTGGGCATCGGCTTCTCATGCGAGAGGTCCGAGGTTCGAATCCGGACGGCGTGTACCAATGAGTTTTTGCTGACGAAAAAATTTACGTGCATACCTACACCTGCTGCTTCACCGTTCGGAACCGGTGGTGTAAAACTGTAGGTCCCTTCCCTTGCCCCTTACTAGGTGGTAGGCTCAAATTGTAGCCGACTGGGTTGGTACGACCGTACTGGATGTAAGATGGCCGCATAGCAGCCTCGGCTGTGTTCTCCTCTAGTCCAGTATAGCCAGCAATCCAGGGAAGTCTCCGGTATGGCACCTACCTTCTCGGAGGTGATATTGGCTGGTCGGAGCATGCGCTTTGGCCCCTCCGACTCAGCCACCATACCGGATTATATAAAAAATAAAAAAATGTGCTAGAACATTACTTACGAGGAGCCAGGAAGCGAGTTTGCCAAGGTTATAGTTAGAATATAATATCTCAATTTTAAAAGTTGATAGTAAGTATACCTTCTTATGTATGTCCTGAATCCTGATTGATGCGAGGTGTGTCGTGACGGCCGCTACCTACAGAGCTCATCAATCGACGCGGACGCGAGAGGATATTGGGTCGGCGCGGCCCTCTACATTGGCAGGTCATTTGTTTTAGATAGTTTCTTGCTCAACCTTTATCAAGGGGGCGTAAACGCAGGACGTACTTCGTGAAATCGCAGGTCTGACGACTTACTCATACTGGTGAGTGAATGGAAGTGAAATATAGGAGGGGGAAGGAATAAGGGTGGAAAGGAAGAAGGAGACTGATGAAATGAGAGAGGGAGGGAGAGCGAGAAAAATAATGATAGGAAGAGGGAGAAAGAGGGATTAGTGAGAGGGAAATAATGACGGGGAGAGCGAATTAAAAATAGGAAGTGAGGGGGGGGAGAGAGAAAGAAGGTGTGAGATAACGAAGGTTATCTCACACCAACGAAGGTTAGATGTGGATAAGCATACAGAAAGAGGGAAGGAGGCAACTTAGGGGGAGGGATAACAAAGATCATGAATGAGATCGGTCCCTACCTACTCTGCGTAGCATGTTGTCACATATTCCGGAAATCAATCTTACTTTGTAATTCCCTAGAGCCTTCAACTCGAGTGTCTTGTCTGTCTTCGATCTGCCCGTCTGTCGATCTGTCACAGGGATCAACCTCCTGAGTCAATATTGCGCTGACCGCGAGTCCCTTTCCTAAATAGATGTTTTCTCGGATCCATGCGAAGGTAAACACTGTCAGTGTTTTATTTTCTTTCTGAGAATCTCCAATATTTTATTAATAATTCTCAACTATATGAAATATAAATATTACGATATTAACCTAATCTGATTTAACCATGGATATACTACAGACCAGCAGGCTCTTTATAAAGTACCTCAGCAGTGAGAATACATTCGGCCTTGGCGCTTTATACCTCGCCCTCTCGCCTCAGTGGTGCGGTTGGTCGACTGTTTTTAAGCACACCTGGGCCCGCTCAGTACTTGGATGTGTGACCGCTCGTCCGTTGGAGGCTGACCGTGGTTCGGATTCCACATAAAACTGTAGGTACCTTCCCTTCTTACCTTACTAGGTGGCAGAGTTTATCCCGCCCGGGTTGGTACCATCGCACTGAATGAAACGTCGGTCGAAACGAAACGAAACGATGTAAATAGTGTTTTCCGTCCAGTCCAGTGTAGCCGACATCAAATGAAGGGAATCACTAACATGGCACTGGCACCTAGTTCACCCGGAGTTATGAAGTTATGTTGTAGGTGATGTAGCTAACCGTGTCAGTTTCCATATACAAAAATAATCTTGTGTCTGTCTGTCCGTCTATCGGTCCGTCTGTCATAGTTTATTTTCTTATTTTCAGTTTACTACGAACAAGGCACTTTATAAAGTGGCTCAGTAGTGAGAATACTTGGCGGTTTTCGCCTTCTCGCTAGGTTTGTAATGTTTTAGAAAGTATACCGATATCATTTTAGGATTCCGTACTTTAAAAGAAGAAAAAAACGGAACCCTTATAGGACCACTATTGTGTCTGTCTGTCTGTCGGTTCGTCTGTCACAGCTTATTTTCTCCGAGTCTACTAGATGAAAAAAAATAAATCGTAACTTTTCAGTGCATCATGTGACACGTTTTTTTTTAATTTAAAAATGCATTGTTTAAAATATATTAAAGAAAATATAAAAACAATCGGGCATTCCCCCCAACTTATCTCTGAAACTACAAGTCTAAAATTTCGATAAAAAGGGCCTTTCTTATAGTTTACCGGAAAACCTAAACAAAATCCTAAGTCTTAAAATTCTCACGGAAAACGGAATGGTACGAAACCCTCTCCACGCGAATTCGACTCGCACTTGGCCGCTTTTTTTATTATATGCAACTCGGAATTCGTGAAATTGTATTTCAAGCACCATTTCATGCCGGCCCTTGCGGTAGCATTTTTTTTTTGTGCCCGCCCCTATTTGTGGTTACAAAGTGTAATTAATGAGGATTCTGCAAGTCTTTTTAGGTTACACACATCACTTACGGATAACAAAATGTATCTAAATTCTGTGTAACGTATTGTATGTACTTATTTCGTAAGTAATAAGCAGATATGGTGGTACATACTTATGATGTCCAATGTCCATCCATTGCGAAACCCTTGCGCGAAGCACGGAAAAATGAGATTTTTCCGTGCTTCGGATTAATTCACGGTTTTGAATGGTTGATATTGTGACATCATATTATTATTACAGATGCATGAAGAAAATGTAGCAGTTAGTTAATCTTAGTTCTATACAAAATCTCGATTAGTATCGGAATAAATCTAAATCCTAAGTAGGTATATATATAGTGCAAAAACTAGGTATTGTCTACATAAATGTAGAATGTTTACAAGCGCGTCCATGTTTAGTCAGAGCCGGCCCTATCTGTCACGAGTCCTTATATGATTTCAGATTTAGATTTCAGATTTATTTATTCATCTTTGGGCATAAGGTGCCTCTCAGATAAGTCAAACAAACAAACAAAATATGGTATAAATAAGACAAAATACAACAATAAGACAAACCATAAAATTCTTAAAAAACTTACAGATTCAACAAACAAAAATAACATACCATAAAATCAAGTAAATACTTAGTAGCAATGAATCACTTTTTTTTTGAGTAAATTTAAATATTAATATTAATACAAAATTATTTATATCTCATTAAGGAATTCATCTATCGAGTAATGAGAGTTTTTCATCAATAATTCTTTGATTCTGAATTTGAAGCAATTGTCACTATACATTGAAAATGCAAGTGGAAGCTTGTTATTTTATGTACTCTAGCCAATCGCGAGTAGACGGGCCTAATTTGATTTCTATTTCTGGTATTATGGGCATGAAAGTCGCCATTTGATGGAGTGTTATTTATATTATTACGTGCATATAGAAGGTTTTGGCGAATATATTCGTCTGCTAGAGTCAGAATACCGAGTTGGCCAAATACACCTCAGCAGGACTCCCTCGGTTTCATACCCGTTACTGCACGAATAACACGTTTTTGCAGTCTGAATATTCTATGTCTGGCAGCACAACTTCCCCAAAACATTAACCCATATGTTGTGAAAACCCATATGTTGAGAGGAATCACGCTCTCCGCTCTCCGCTCCAACACCCCAGCGCGGTAAGTAGTATTCTATTCTATGCCCCAGCGCATGTAGAGGAGAAAACTTCAACCATTGCTTGCATGGTGGGTGATTGAACTGTCTCTCTCTCAATGTCATGTCACACAGTTGCAGTAGCGACTTAGGATTGTACTCGCCTCCGCACCTTCGGCTTTTTGGTCGCCGGAAGCCGCTCTGGCTCACACGGGTGCGCTTTGTTACAGCGGACGGGGGCTGCACTGCACTCCCTCCGCACCTTCGGCTTATAAAAACGCTTTAGGTGATAGCCATACAAACAGGTTATGTCGGGGCGGTGAATTTACTTTTTCCGTAAAGTATGCTACATTAGACGGGCGCGTAGCCATAGCGTATAGTAAGTAACACCCCTTTTTTTTTATGGAAACTGACACGGTTTGCTACATCACCTACAACGTCCGTTATGTCAGCCCATAACACCGGGTGAACTAGGTGCCATGTCAGTGCTTCCCCCTTTGATCGTGCTGGCTACACTGAACTGGTCGGAAAACACAAACTATTTACATAACCGTTTCAACCGACGTTTCATTCAGTACGGTGGTACCAACCCGGGCGGGTTAAACCCTACCACCAAGTAAGATTAGGAGGGAAGGGACCTACAGTTTTACGAGGAATCCGAACCTCGGTCAGCCTTCAACGGTTAGAGGTCACACATCCAAGTACTGACCGCACCCAGCGTTGCTTAACATTCAATAGCGACAGTTGACTGTCTGCACCACTGAGCTATCGAGGCTGGCATCCCTTCCCTAGTCCAAAGAATATAAATACTCCCTAGTCTGAGAGCTTATTTTCTCCGCTAGATGCGCTGGGGTGTCGGAGCGGAGAGCGTGATTCCTCTCAACATATAAGGACTCGTCTATCTGTCAGCCTTGGTAGCTCAGTGGTGCGGTCGGTCGACTGTTGTCAAGCAACGCTGAGCGCGGTCAGTACTTGGATGGGTGACCGCTCGACCGTTGGAGGCTGACCGTGGTTCGGATTCCATGTTTAACTGTAGGAACCTTCCCTTCTAACCTTACTAGGTGGTTTATCCCGCCCGGGTTGGTACCACCGCACTGAGCGAAACGTCGGTCGAAACGGCTATGTAAATAGTTCGTGTTTTCCGTCCAGTTCAGTGTAGCCGACACGAAATGAAGGGAAGCACTGACATGGCGCCTAGTTCACCCGGTGTTATGGGCTGACATCACGGATGGTGTAGGTGATGTAGCCAACAGTGTTAGTTTCCATAAATAAAAAGAACCTCAAGAACTATGTCAAATGCGCGTTCTCCTTGCACAGTCTTCAAAAGTTGCGCAGCAGGCTAGACAAATGTGACATGGTTCTAAATATAAATTTTAGAGCCGAAAGTACAATGTATGCACAGTATTGTACAGAGTAAAGCGTGGCCTGAAGTTGCGATTACGCCCAACGTCCGTCCGCCGGGCTTCGTGTTGCGGCCGCGGGCTCATTTACAATGGTTAGAGAACGAAATTAGCTGCGGTCATCAACATTACTTAACTACACTCTGAGAGAACGCTAAAGTGACCGGTGGCTAGAGACTGGTGCGGAGAAGCTGGCCCCCAAAACACTGAATGGCTGGACATTTGTACAGGAAAGATCGTCACTTAATAATGCCGAACCACAGAGCTCCATAAAAGTTTAATTACAAATTTAAAAAACCCCCCACCCAAAATAAAAAAATAATTTCCGTTGACTTACTTTTTAAGGGGTAGGGGTTTTTTAAAATTTGTAATTTAACTTTTATTTCAAGCAAACATTAAAATAACTATCAAAAAGGGGCATTTTCAAATGTTCCTAGAACACTTGCTGCATTACCCCGCTAGATGGCAAGGCTTACCCTTTGAATGAAGTAGGCCCTTGATTGCGGGACGCCAGTTGTGTCCACCAGCAGAGGCCCAAGCCTCTTCAAGAAGGTTTTGGCTTCACAGCTCCACGGACCGAGGGTTTCAACCGCAAACGCAACAAATTCGAAATCTTGAATTATATTTGAATATTTGTTGCGTTTGAGGCTTTCCGCTCCGGCCGCGGCCGCGCCAGCCGCTCTTGAAGAGGCCCGAACGTGACTTGGAGCCAATGTGTCGACACAAGTGGCGTCCCACATCAATGACCTACCCTTAGCCCATGGCACTAGGGTGATACCATCGGGCCTCTTGCCATCCAGCCGGGAATAAGCGCAAGGTTCTAGGATGCACGGTATGTTTGCTGTCTGAAGACCATCCCGATTAAACAGGCTTCCTAATAAAAAAACCCGCATCCAAATCGGGCCATCCGTTTCGGAGCTACGATTCCACAGACAGACACACACATACAAAATGAAATTAATATAAAATATTAAACTCTACGGTGCCATGGAGTCAACGCAATCAAAATATACCTACGGTAATTTTATTAAGGTCACATATTTTAATACTCGTAAACTCACTTATCAAAACCTATAGGGCACTTTCCGTCGGCCTTGGCAAGAAGCAATGTCTGACAGCACAAGTAAAGGAATAAATCCTTAAAATCGTTGATCTATCTATAGTTATATCCGAGGTTATGTCACATAATTTTTTTTGTGTTCTATCGTAAAAACTGTAATACATACAAGCGGAAATCTTGGTGTGGTGATTATAGTGCAAACTCTATAAAAAACGATCGGAACGCTCGGTGCGCGAGTCCGACTCGTAATTGACCGCTTTTGTACAATATACTCACTCCATATGGAATTAATTTCCCAAAATATTGATACAACTGACTTTTATTTATAAACAGACGCCCAAACACCAAATTTCTATATTTCTAACTTCAAAATGCCGAACTTCTACGTATACCGTCAGTCTATATTACCTATGTACAGTTAGGGCCGGCTATATATAGCTGACCAAATACAAACAGCGCATTTGTACGTTCCCTTGCTTTCTGTAATTTTTTGCAATGTTCAAATCAGCACAGTAAAATAAGAATGTCATTTTGGGTTACATTAATAGGTAAGTATATGTACATTTTAGATAGGCAGATTTGATATTGTATTTTCAATATTGATTTAAGTTTAATTATGTTTTGTAAACTTTAATAATATATATCTTTCATTATTTGAAATAAAACAGCTTTACTCACGGTCTCACTCCGAGCAATGTGGCTCGACGTTTTGGGCCAGGCGTATGTATAATATCTATCGTATGTATAATGTCTAACAACCACGGTAATTTAAAAACACATTTAAATATATCTTTCGTTTATTTTAGGTAGATTAGAATACTTTTAAAATTTGTTGTTACTGGTTATTATCAATTTTCTGTTTTTGTTTGGAATGGAAGCATGCATAATCAAATAATGTAAGCTAATGAAAAATTATGTGAGTGCCCCCGCGATACCACTCGCGAGCGTCGCTGTTAGTGTCACTGTTAGTGACGTCAATAAGTGTATGTAGGTCTGTATGAATATGTCCTAAACATAATCCATACTATATATTATATATATTATATATATCCATACTAGTCCATACTATCCATACTATCCATACTATCCATACTATCCATACTATCCATACTATCCATACTATCCATACTAATATTATAAATTCGAAAGTAACTCTGTTGTCTGTCTGTTACCTTTTCACGCCTAAACCGCTGAACAGATTTCGATAAAATATTGCACGGAGATGAATTGCATCCTGAGGAAGGGCATAGGCTACCTTTTGTCTCAAAAAACAACCCTTAAGGGGTGAAATAGAAATAGGGGATGAAAGTTTGTATGGGGAACCCAGCATTTCTCAAGTTAGGGATATGACAATTCATATTTCGGCTTTTGGTATGAAATAAAGAATTAAGTACGGGTTTCAGCATGTTTGTTAAATCAACCCAATAGGGGATGATTTCAAAATTTGATTTAGGATTTTAAATGATAATTTAATCTATATCTTCTTTTCTCTATCTCTATCTCTACTTCTTATATGTATGTTTGAGGTAAACTCGGAACCACTTAAGTTATTTATTATTTTATTATTTTATCTTATTTAAATTGTATGGGAGTATCGGTTTTTTTACAGGTAGGAACTTGAAAATCATTATTCTAGCATCTCATCAAAAATCAATAATGCGTGTTTCAGGGTTTTTGAATTTTCACATTTTAAGGGAGGTAAATGTGGGGTGACAGTTTATATGGGAGTGTGGGTTTTTTAAAGGTAGCAACTTGATCATCATAATTATAGCTACTCATAAGAAATAAATGATGACGTGTTTCAGGGTTTTTGGTTTTTCACATTTTAAGGGGGGGGGGGGGGGGGGGGGAGAGAATTTGGTGTGATAGTGTCCTTGCCCTTAGTAACGTTCTTTCTTCGAGAAGGTTTATTGTATTCCAGAATGCACCTTAGCCTGAAGCCTTGCCGTTCGTTACTTACTTTATTTTTATCATTTACCTAAACGCAGCCTGCCCTTCAGCCTCGCCCATAGTTACTTACTTTCATCGAGAAGGTTTATCCTCTTCCTGAACGCAACTCGGCCTTCGGCCTCACCCATAGTTTTTACTTACTTTCACCGAGAAGGTTTATAGTCTTCCTGAACGCACCCTCAGTTTCTTACTTTATTCGAGAAGGTTTATAGTCTTCCTGAACGCAGCTCGGCCTTCGGCCTCGCCCATAGTTACTTACTTTCTTGGGGAAGGTGTATCGTCTTAATGAACGCAGCTCGGCCTTCGGCCTCGCCCTGAGTTACTTACTTTCTTCGAGAAGGTTTATAGTCTTCCTGAACGCAGCTCGGCCTTCGGCCTTGCCCATAGTTACTTACTTTCTTCGAGAAGGTTTATGGTCTTCCTGAACGCAGCCGCCTTCGGCCTCGCCCATAGTTACTTACTTTCTTCGAGAAGGTTTAGTCTTCCTGAACGCAGCTCGGCCTTCGGCCTCGCCCATAGTTACTTACTTTCTTGGAGAAGGTTTATAGTCTTCCTGAGCGCAGCTCGGCCTTCGCCCTCGCCCTGAGTTACTTACTTTCTTGGAGAAGGTTTATTTTCTTTCTAGAATGCAGCTCAGCTTGAAGCCTCCCTCGCCATTAGTTACTTACTTTATTTGAGAAGGTGTAGCGTTTACATTAACGCAGCTTGGTCTTTGGCCTCGCCCTTAATTACTTACTTTCTTAGAGATGGTTTATCGACTTCCTGAACGCAGCTCGGCCTTCGGCCTCACCCATAGTTACTGTCTTCTTTGAAATACGAATTTTACGCGAGCGGAGCCGCGGGCTCAGCTAGTACTTTTATAAAGTTAACCAAGAGGGCATAATATTCTAAATTCGTGCAACCTCTACAAAATTGGAATCCTCGAAAGTACCAGTACAATGTGTATTAACCAGAGGAAGTCTTTTGCATAACAAGAAGAGGCCCAGGGGATGACCCGACAAGCTAAAGTGCTTAGCAAAAATATTCTAATTTACGAGCATTATGACAGCAGGAAAATACTCGCTTAATTCAGAACATAATCAAATGCGAGGGAAAGAGCAATTTCTATTTGACTTTACACGCGCTCTTTGAAATATTATTTACTACAAAATTAATTATCTCCATCGCGAACGTGGACCTAACGAATTAGCTTGTGTCCAATAAGCAACCTAAACGTGTTCGTAATTAGGATCAAAACGTTTATTTACCGAGCGTGATGCGTGCGTGATTTCGAATGCGTATAATAAAGAAATTAAAAAGAACAGAAGCGGCTTCAACATTTCAAGGTGGATAAAGAAAAGTGCACAAATACCAAATTACAAATATTGTTCTACTGACTGATTTGACCACCTCAGGATGGAGATTTTTCTCGTTGACAGGAATTGTTATTCACGATGGTTTAGCAAACCTGGCATGGTAAACATCAGCTTGCTGTCTGTACCAGCTGCTATATCGGTGTATCCCTTTTTTCGTGTGCCGTACCTTCTGTCAACTGCAAATGGAGTATAAAATAAATAAATAAATGATTTCATTTATTTCACACTTTTATTAAATATTTATATTAATTTTTCCATATGATACACTAAAAGTAATAAATTACACAAAACTAAATAAAAACCGGTCAAGTGCAAGTCGGACTCGCGCACCGAGGGTTCCGTGCCACCGCGTAATTAGCCGGTTTTTTATTATTTGTTGTTTTACTTTGAAGTTAGCACTATAATTACATATTTTGTACATAATAAATTTAAAAAACATATATTTTACATAATATTATTACATATAGACTTTAGTCGACGACGACTAAAGTCAAAATATTATGTAAAATATGTGTTTTTTTTTATTTATTATTTACCAAATATATGTTACCTATATAAATACTAAAATCAAATATTGGTATAAATAAAACTATTTAATTCAGTATAATTACACCACGTTTGATGCTTGTACAGATATTCTATCTCACGAAGTCCGTTTGGCTAAGAATGTGTCAGGCGTCCACATGCACATTGTTTTAGTGTGCGTAACCTCGAGAGCGCTCAGTCACAGAAATGAGATACTAGTGGCTCAGTTACGCACGACACGATCGCGACGCGGTCCAGCACACAACACACACAACACACACGTCACTACTACAGCCAGATTTCGCCATCAGTCTGCCATCAGTCTAGTATCAAAATATTTTAAAATCCATCAGTCTGGTCCATCAGTCCAATCCATCCATCCATCAATTTTATATTAAACGGTCAGTCTGGACTGGACCATGGTTTAACCAGACTGATGGACTGAATTGATGCCAAACCTAGCGTGTAACCTCCGTCTATGTATTACTATTTTTACGATAGAGTAAAAACAATTTAGTGAGTTTGCTAGTATCAAAATAATGTTAAATACATAAACGGCCCTATCTTTAGATTGCGTTAATATAGAAGCTTTAATTTTTTACATTTTATGTAAAGTAGAAAGTAAAAAATTCTTGATTCAAAACACACTTACAATGTAGGTACTGTCCCCTGTGCTGCAGGCAGAGGACAACGGGCGGTTAGTGCAGTTTTTTTTATTTTGCGGGTGCAGTTGGAATTGAACATAATGCTTATTTACATCTGTTTTTTTTCATTACACATACAAAAAATTCAAAATACAAAAAAAAGGTAAGCCACATTTAAGAACAAACAAAACAAATACAATTACCTAAGCATAGTGTAATGTTAGTATCTACTTATTTACAACAGTATTTGAGTGAGGATGTGTACATGTACGTGATTGATGAATATTTTTTTTATAGTTAGTTGGTTAATTTACTTTATTATATTCTATTTAACCGACTTCAAAAAAAAAAATAGTTATAAAAAACTAAAACCCGACTACGTAAAAGCTAATTATGAAAATCGTTTAAATAAAAAAAAAATAGTTATAAAAAACTAAAACCCGTCTACGAAAAAGCAAATTATGAAAATAGTTTAACTATAACTAAAAATAACAAAATAATATTTTCCATATAATTTATCAGATACGGCATTTCTCTTTTTATATTGATTTTACCTTAGCACTAACTCTATAAATTTTGATAAATTTATTATTTTTAACGTTCTAAATATAGAGCCGTGGTCGGGCGTTCTTCGTTCAACAAGACAAGTGAGGCCCTCGTCGTGCATTATTAGAGCGCGGAACTTAGGACGGCCATCGCCATTGTGTCATACTGGCATCTTTTTGTAAGATCAGTCAGAGCCAATCTAAAATTATTATAAGTAGATACATAGGTACATACCGAACGTCAACGGCTATAATGCACAACGACGGTCTCACTTGTCTTGTTGAACGAAGAACGCCCGACCACGGCTCTATATTTAGAACGTTAAAAATAATAAATTTATCAAAATTTATAGAGTTAGTGCTAAGGTAAAATCAATGTAAAAAGAGAAATGCTGTATCTGATAAATTATATGGAAAATATTATTTTGTTATTTTTAGTTATAGTTAAACTATTTTCATAATTTGCTTTTTCGTAGACGGGTTTTAGTTTTTTATAACTATTTTTTTTTTATTTAAACGATTTTCATAATTAGCTTTTACGTAGTCGGGTTTTAGTTTTTTATAACAATTTTTTTTATTTTAGGCTTTTTTAAAAACTGTTTGCATACTTTAAATGTTGTATGTAACTCGTATATTGATTTTTTTTATGGAATCTGCCACATCACCTACAGGCTACAACATCCGTGATGTCAGCCCATAACACCGGGTGAACTTGGTGCCACGTCAGTGCTTCCCTTCGGTCGTACCGGCTACACTAAATACATAGCCGTTTCTACCGACCTTTCATTCAGTGCGGTGCGGTGGTACCAACACGGGCGGGTTAAACCCTACCACCGAGTAATATAAGAAGGAAGTCATATCCCTTAGTCGCCTTTTACGACATACACGGGGAGAGATACAGTGGGGCTATTCTTTTATATAAGTACCGGCTTGATACTATCCGTCCGTTTATTTGTCATGATCTCTATTTGAAACTAAAGTTTTCTGCAAATAGCGCATGAGTGAGTACCTACATATATATACAAATTATGTATAGTTGAACGATGTAGTCTTGAAGTAAAATGAAAAGTCAGTCAGAGCAAGACCGAAGACTGAGCTGTGTAAGTACACGATTTTCTTTGTCTATGTAAGTATATATATCTGGCTGGGGTGAAGCAGATTCGGTAAGTAAGTAAACCAATCAGTTCAAGGCCCAAGACCGAGGGAGGTTTCAGGTTGTACATAGTTGAATAATGTACTCACTCGAAGCAGGTAAGCCACTAAGGCGAGGCCAAAGCTACTGATATTATTTTTATAGTAAGCGCGACATGTGGCGCCGAGCCACCCATAAGGTGTCTAGCGATGCCCATGGACATTCGGTAGCATGCGGAGGCTGCGAATGCCATGCCGGCCTGACAGGTGCCCAGGTTGAAGGACCCGAGACTGTACTTGGGGGAAAATATTTCTCTCTGTTTGTATTTCAACAGGCTCTGATTTAGCTATGTATTCCTACGGAGTTGCAGTGGTTTTAGATCGCGGGACATTTGGGAGTCACCTACTATTCGCACGGCTCGACGCTGGATCGAGTCCAGAGGCGCCAGCTGGTATTTGACTGAGCCATCCCATAGGTGCGAGCAGTACCGAATCTGCGATTTATACGGCCTTGCCCTCGATGTCACGCCGGAAGTTTAGATCGTGCGAAAATTCGACTCGGAGGACCCCGAGGTGGTCGCAAAATTTAAGTGACGTGCCTTGGTAGGAAGGAGCTGGTGTGAACGCCGCTCTCTTCGACTGAACGCGCAAACTTGTATCTTGGAGGTATTTAACTTGACCAACTTGCTACGGCCCATTCGGAAATAGAGCCGAGTGTTTGCTCAAGTTCAGACACAAGTTTTCGCCTCTTCTCATCCACATCCCGCCTAGTTGAAGGGTAACTGGTGTAGAACCCGTGTTCCGTACTCTCGTATGTATAACAATGATATGTTGCCCCCTGAATGCTACGCCCACGCCTTCAACGTTAGCAAGGCTCAGTGCTGCGCATTATCTGCGAAGGTCGATTTGAAGGTCCTTTTGCTTTCCAAGCCAGTTTCTAAGTCAGCGTCATACCTGTCTGGAAGCACCTGAACCTCCTGGGCACCGCCATTTCCAAAGGCGTAGGTTTCCGGCAACTAATCGAGTCTAGGGCTAAAACTGCACCCAGAAAATTGGGAATACTTTTCCGCAATCGGCGGTTCTTCTCTTCCACAATATCCCGCTTAGCTGAAGGGTAACTTGCATCCGAAAATATTGTAGGTATTAGGTATATTTAATGTACCTACCTTTTTTTTATGGAAACTTGATACGGTTGGCTACATCACCTACAACATCCGTGATGTCAGCCCATAACACCGGGTGAACTAGGTGCCATGTCAGTGCTTCCCTTCATTTCGCGCCGGCTACACTGAACTGGACGGAAAACACGAACTATTTACATAGCCGTTTCGACCGACGTTTCGCTCAGTGCGGTGGTATCAACCCGGCCGGGATACACCCTACCACCTAGTAAGGTAAGAAGATATATAGGTCCCTTACCTATTGTCTCTATTGGACAAAGGGGGAAGCACTAACGTGGTATCCGAACCACGGTCAGCCTCCAACAGTCGGGCGGTCATCCATCCAATAACTGACCGCACCATTAAGCTGCCGAGGCTGACGATCCCTTAGTCGACTTTTACGACATGCGACGGGGAGAGATGCAGTGTGGCTATTCTTTTTAAGTACCGACCTCACACGGTACACCTACACTACATATTATGCTTACACTAGGTACCTACATGGACATTTAATACCAATTTATTTTAGCATAGTACTGTATCTAATAATAATATTATATATCTATATAAAATTTGCGGTAGATCAGTGAGTAAGTATGTAGGTAGGTATATTACCAACAATACCATGTCGCTTCTTCGCGTCGCGTCGTCGCGTGTCGTCGCGCGTCATGGGTGTATGTAACGTACCGAAACCGCGTGGGGCGCGCGGCGCGGTGCGCGGGCGACTACGCTTCATCGCGAATAATCGCGATTCGTACATGCGCCACACATTTTGCTCTATTTCTCTGTACACATAAGTTTAATAGATAGCAAAGTATATATTTTCGGAATCGTAATTTAATTATCTTTAATTTGATACCCCACTCAATATATTTTGAAAAACTAATTTGACATTTTGAGGCCGTGCGTCCGCCATTTTGAATTTTGAAAATTGTTATATAGCCTATGACACTCCCGTGAATAAGACAAATCCACTGGCATAAGAATTATTCAAATCGGCCCAGTACTTTAGGCTGTAGAGTGGAATATAGATAGTCACATACATACATACATACATACATACATACATACATACATACACGCCAAACTCATAACCCTTCCTTTTTTGGCTTCGCCGTAGTCGGGTAAAAAGGAGGAGGTTCTATGTTCGGCTGTATTTTTTTTTTATGTATGTTCAGCAATATCTTCCCCAATTGTGAACCGATTTCGATGATTCTTTTTGTGTTCGGTTCAGTCTAGCTCCAAGGTGGTCCCATTTTTTTTGGTCAAGATCGGATTGGAAAGCGAGGCGGAATCGCGAGGCCGAAAGCCGAGCGATTCCGCCGAGTACATTAATAGCAAATAAAAATTACTAAAAAAACTGTGAAATAAAAAAAATATAAAAACCGCCTTCAGAAATGTATGAAATAAAAAAATAAAAATCGAACCCTAGAGTTGAAGGCGGTGGTGCTAAAGCGAGCAAAAATACCCGACCGCCTTCAACTCTAGGGTTCGATTTAATTTTTTTTATTTCATACATTTTTGAAGGCGGTTTTTATATTTTTTTATAATTGTTTTTTGTTTAACTATTTAACTGTATCTACTCGTCTAATGTAAAATGTATTATGATTATTTAAAAAATATGACATATGAAAATGAGGTTTCTATGATATGGATTTCTTTGCATGTAATCCAATCGGCTAATGTAATTCATCGTGGAAATGGACGTCTGGCTCCCTCGGATATTGATACAAATCATGTCCCAGTAATCCCGTTATCAGCTACCCCCACGTGTTTCAAACGCTGTGGTGGCCGGTGCTTCAGTCTACACTTAGTTAAGCTTACCTTACTTAAGCCGCTTTACTTGAGATGGTAGGTTCATGTGAAATAAGTGATAAGTGACTGTGTGAATATATAAGTTGATTGTTACATTAGGTGTTTTTGGGAAGAGACGGTAGGCACTCAATGGGGTGATTCAGA
The DNA here is from genome assembly GCA_946902875.1 of Nematopogon swammerdamellus. NCBI lineage: Eukaryota > Metazoa > Arthropoda > Insecta > Lepidoptera > Adelidae > Nematopogon > Nematopogon swammerdamellus. The sequence continues at coordinate 11,837,577 of OX336345.1, forward strand.
AATAAAATACTTAATAAAAAAACCTACTTCATTGCTTTGAGGAAATATTATATAGAGTTCTCGCTCCGAACAAATATACAGACAAGCGGTGTTCGAGCGGCTGAGGTTTGGGGTAAGGTAGCGGGGAGGCGGAGCGCAGAGTCGAGCGGTAGAGGGGAGCGCGCGCGGGGCGGGAAGTGTGTGCGAGACGGTCTGGCGGCCGGTGTGGGGAGCTCACGCGGGGCGGGAAGCGTGCGGGAGAGAGGCAAGGGGTAAGGAGAACGATCGCACTCGCGCGTCGGTGTGCATATTGTCTTTTCATTCTAACACTTCATCTCCAGATTCGCCATCGCACCTTCGCATCGACGAAGATGTGTAAATGTATTAGTTTAAAGTAGGCGAGGCGCGATCGCAGCAGGCAGGCGACGACTGCGCGCTGCGGCCTCTCGCGCTCGACTAAGAGACTTGATGATCGTGAACCGCAACTCGGTGGAACATGTTAGTTGGCCGAGTGCTTATTATCTAGGTACGTAATATATCTTTGCTTCATTGCACCAGCTAAAGGTGGGTATAGTTCGAGACACGTAAATAGAGCTCTCTTCGTCACGTATTTAGTTTTTTTTTTACATAATTTGGTTATTATGTAATTACATTAGTGTTATAATTTATATAGGTACTTACTTTGTGAACCTGAAAATTCTTTGTCATTACTAGGTTTTGTGTTATATATTATATGGTCTTTCATTAGTAGGTAATAGTACGCTAAGGAGAGTATGTGTATCAGATACTGATCACGTTCCACATACCTATTATTACTTTTTCCGATATCAAATATCTACCCATGCTATGAAATAATTGTTCAATAAACTATTATTTTAGTAGGATGGGTGTAGGTATTTGTTATCCGAAAAAATAATTATAGGTATGGGGAACGCGATCAGTATCTGATCCACATACTCTAAGTGGTAGTACGCTCTGGTAGTACGCTAAGGGGTAGCGTACTACCTACAAATGAAAGACCTTATATCCATACTATCCATACTAATATTATAAATTACTAATATTATAAATTCGAAAGTAACTCTGTTGTCTGTCTGTCTGTCTGTCTGTCTGTCTGTCTGTCTGTCTGTCTGTTACCTTTTCACGCCTAAACCGCTGAACAGATTTCGATAAAATATTGCACTGAGATGGATTGGATCCTGAGGAAGGACATAGGCTACCTTTTGTCTCAAAAAACAACCCTTAAGGGGGTGAAATAGGGGATGAAAGTTTGTATGGGGAACCTAGCATTTCTCGAGTTAGGGATATGACAATTCATATTTAGGCTTTTGGTAAGAAATAAAGAATTACGTGTTTCAGCGTTTTTGCTAAATCAACCCTTAAATTACAATAGGGGTGATTTCAAAAGTAGATTTTAGGATTTTATAAAATTTTGTACGGAGATGAATTGCATCCTGAGGAAGGACATAGGCTACCTTTTGTCTCAAAAAACAACCCTTAAGGGGGTGAAATAGGGGATGAACGTTTGTATGGGGAACCCATCATTTCTCAAGTTAGGGATATAAAGGAGGGAGAGAGAGAGAGAGAGGGAGAGGGAGAGGGAGAGGGAGAGGGAGAGGGAGAGGGAGAGGGAGAGGGAGAGGGAGAGGGAGAGGGAGACGGAGACGGAGACGGGGACGGGGACGGGGACGGGGACGGGGACGGGGACGGGGACGGGGACGGGGACGGGGACGGGGACGGGGACGGGGACGGGGACGGGGACGGGGACGGGGACGGGGACGGGAACGGGGACGGGGACGGGGACGGGGACGGGGACGGGGACTGGGGCGGAGGCGGAGGCGGAGGCGGAGGCGGAGGCGGAGGCGGAGGCGGAGGCGGAGACGGAGACGGAGACGGAGACGGAGACGGAGACGGAGACGGAGACGGAGACGGAGACGGAGACGGAGACGGAGACGGAGACGGAGACGGAGACGGAGACGGAGACGGAGACGGAGACGGAGACGGAGACGGAGACGGAGACGGAGACGGAGACGGAGACGGAGACGGAGACGGAGACGGAGACGGAGACGGAGACGGAGACGGAGACGGAGACGGAGACGGAGACGGAGACGGAGACGGAGACGGAGACGGAGACGGAGACGGAGACGGAGACGGAGAGGGAGACGGTGAGGGAGAGGGAGAGGGAGAGGGGTGAGGCGAATATTATTTTAACTTAAGTTTCTTATTTTAATATCGATAGCTTTTTGCCACGGATTCGCTCGCGTGAAATTCGTATTTCAAAAGAAGAAAGTAAGTAACTGAGGGCGAGGCCTACGGTGGAGCTGCGTTCAGAAAGACTATAATCCTTCTCGAAGAAAGTAAGTAACTAAGGGCGTGGCCGAAGGCCGACCTGTATCCTGGAAGACGCTAAACCTTCTCGATGACAGTAATTAACTATGGGCGATAGTTACTTACTTTTTTCAAGATCGTTTATAGTCTTCCTGAACGCAGCTCGGCCTTCGGCGTCGCCCTCAATTACTTAATTTCTTCGAGAAGGTTTATAGTTTTCCTGAACGCAGCTCGGCCTTCGGCCTCGCCCTCTGTTACTTACTTTCATCGAAAAGGTTATCGTCTTCCTGAACGCAGCTCGGCCTTCGGCCTCGCCCTCTGTTGCTTACTTTCTTCGAGAAGGTTTATAGTCTTCCTGAACGCAGCTCGGCCCTCGGCCTCACCCTCACTTACTTACTTTCTTCGAGAAGGTTTATCGTCGTCCTGAACGAAGCTCGGCCTTCGGCCTCGCCTTTTATTACTTAATTTCTCTGAGAAGGTTTATAGTCTTCCTGAACGCAGCTCGGCCTTCGGCCTCGCCCTCAGTTACTTAATTTCTTCGAGAAAGTTTATCGTCTTCGTGAAGGCAGCTCGGCCTTCGGCCTCGCCCTCAGTTACTTACTTTCTTCGAGAAGGTTTATCGTCTTACTGAACGTAGCTCGGCCTTCAGTTTCGGGCATAGTTACTTACTTTCTTTGAGAAGGTTTATAGTCTTCCTGAACGCAGCTTGGCCTTCGGCTTCGCCCTCAGTTGCGTACTTTCTTCGAGAAGGTTTACAGTCTTCCTGAACGCAGCTCAGACTTCGGCCTCGCCCTTAGTTACTTTTTTTTTTTTTATGGAAACTGACACGGTTGGCTACATGACCTACAACATCCGTGATGTCAGCCCATAACACCGGGTGAACTTGGTGCCACGTCAGTGCTTACCTTCGGTCGTGCCGGCTACACTGAACTGGACGGAAAACACAAACTATTTACATAGCCGTTTCGACCGACCTTTCATTCAGTGCGGTGGTACCAACCCGGGCGGGTTAAACCCTACCACCTAGTGATATAAGAAGGGAGTCATATCCTTTTTCTTCGAGAAGGTTTATAGTCTTCCTTAACGCAGCTCGGCCTTCAGCCTCGCCCTTTGTTACTTACTTTCTTCGAGAAGGTTTATAGTCTTCCTAAAAGCAGCTCGGCCTTCGGCCTCGCCCTCAGTTACTTACTTTCTTTAAGAAAGTTTATCGTCTTCCTGAACGCAGCTCGGCCTTCGGCCTTGCCCTTTGCTACTTACTTTCTTCGAGAAGGTTTATAGTCTTCCTGAACGCAGCTCGGCCTTCGGCCTCGCCCTCAGTTACTTACTTTCTTCGAGAAAGTTTATCGTCTTCCTGAACGTAGCTCGGCGTTCGACCTCGCCCTTTGTTACTTACTTTCTTCGAGAAGGTTTATAGTCTTCCTGAACGCAGCTCGGCCTTCGGCCTCGCCCTCAGCTACTTACTTTCTTTGAGAAAGTTTATCGTCTTCCTGAAAGCAGCTCGGCCTTCGGCCTCGCCCTTTGTTACTTACTTTCTTCGAGAAGGTTTATATTCTTTATGAACGCAGCTCTGCCTTCGGCCTCGCCCTTTGTTACTTACTTTCTTCGAGAAGGTTTATAGTCTTCCTGAATGCAGCTCGGCCTTCGGTTTTGCCCATAGTTACGTACTTTCTTTGAGAAGGTTTATAGTCTTCCTGAACGCAGCTCGGCCTTCGACCTCGCCCTCAGTTGCGTACTTTCTTCGAGAAGGTTTATAGTCTTCCTGAACGCAGCTTGGCCTTCGGCCTCGCCCTTAGTTACTTACTTTCTTCGAGAAGGTTTATAGTCTTCCTGAACGCAGCTCGGCCTTCGGCCTCGCCCTCAGTTAATTACTTTCTTCTTTGAAATACGAATTTCACGCGAGCGGAGCCGCGGGCTCAGCTAGTATTATTATATGAAAACCAGTATGTGTGGCTGTGCCGAGAGACTAGAGGTAAGTACCCGAAACAGCCAAATCCATTCCCCTCGCGAAACCACGCTCAGCGAGGCACCATTTTGTGGTATATAGAAGCGCTATCCAGCTATAGCTTACATGTTTGTTTGCCTGTATTGTGTGAACTGTCATTCGAATCTGCATAAAGTACTCATAAGTACAAAACACCCGACGACGACGTTCCAATTTATTTTGACGACACGTGAAGTTGACTGTATACTTAATAATTACCAACTTTGCAACTTCTTTCCTCTCTTCGTGTCAAGAATTGTACTGCGCTTGCGCTGCGCTTTTAGACCTATTTCAAAGTGCCAAGTTATGTCTTATCTTCTTCTTTACATTTATCTCCATCTCCTATCCCCTATCGCCTATCGCCTATCGCCTATCGCCTACCGCCTACCGTCTACCGCCTACCGCCTACCGCCCACCGCCCACCGCCCACCGCCCACCGCTTACCGCCTACCGCCTATCGTCTATCGCCTATCCCCTATCCCCTATCTTTTATCCCCTATCCCTTATCCCCTATCCCTATATATTATCCCCTATCCCTTATCCCTTATCCCCTATCCCCTATCCCCTATCTTTTATCCCTTATCCCTCATCCCTCATCCCTCACCCCTCATCCCTCATCCCTCATCCCTCATCCCTCATCCCACATCCCGTATCCCGTATCCCTTATCCCTTTTACCTTATCCCTTATCCCTTATCTTGTATCCCGTATCCCGTATCCCTTATCCCTTATCCCTTATCCCTTATCCCTTATCCCTTATCCCTTATCCCTTATCCCTTATCCCTTATCCCTTATCCCTTATCCCTTATCTCTTATCTCTTATCCCTTATCCCTTATCCCTTATTACTTATCCCTTATCCCCATCTTAATCTTAATCCTAATCTCAATCTCAATCTCAATCTCAATTTCAATCTCAATCTCAGTCTCAATGTCAATGTCAATCTCAATCTCAATCTCAATCTCAATGTCAATGTCAATGTCAATCTCAATCTCAATCTCAATCTCAATCTTAATATCAATCTCAATCTCAATCTTAATCTATCAATCTCAATCTTAATCTTAATCCTAACCTTTATCTTAATCTTCTTTATCTTAATCTGAATCTAAACCTGAATCTTAATCCTAATCTTCTTTATCTTAATCTCAATCTGAATCTGAATCTTAATCTTAATCCTAATCTTTATCTTAATCTTCTTTATCTGAATCTGAATCTGAATCTGAATCCGAGCCCGAGCCCGAGCCCGAGCCCGAGCCCGAGCCCGAGCCCGAGCCCGAGCCCGAGCCCGAGCCCGAGCCCGAGCCCGAGCCCGAGCCCGAGCCCGAGCCCGAGCCCGAGCCCGAGCCCGAGCCCGAGCCCGAGCCCGAGCCCGAGCCCGAGCCCGAGTGTGAGTGTTAGTGTTAGTGTTAGTCTTAGTCTTAGTCTTAGTCTTAGTCTTAGTCTTAGTCTTAGCCTTAGTCTTAATCTTAATCTTAATCTTAACTTAATCTTAACTTAATCTTAACTTAATCCTAACTTAATCTTAACTTAATCTTAACTTAAGCCTAACTTAATTTTAACTTAATCTTAACTCAATCTTAATCTTAATCCAAATCCTAATCTTTATCTTAATCTTCTTTATCTGAATCTGAATCTTAATCTTAATCCTAATCTTTATCTTAATCTTCTTTATTTTATTTTATTTATTTAGAGTAACCAACAGTGTGATCAACACAAAATTTACAAAAATACAATGGGTCACACATACACCGCTAATAGGTCACTACAGATAAAACTAAGTATATAGCGTAAGAGAAAGAAAAGTACATTTAAACAAATCAAAACTGATAAATAAACAGTTAAAATAGAAAAAATAATAATAATTTAAAATAACTAATTAATTAAATTAAAACAGAACAAAACTAAACTAAACAAACATTACATGGTACTATTACTAAAATAATAAAAACAAAACTAAGGCAGAACTCACATCACTTAGTACTAACAAAAAATCTATCATGCGCTAACTTTTTAACCCTCTGTAAGCTGTCATTGAATAAGTCCACTTCCTTGTAGTCACTGTTGTACTTTTTGCTGGCTCTGATTATAAAGGAATTCTGTCGATAGCGTGTGAGGCAGAGTGGCACATGCAGCAGACAGGTAGATCTAGTCAGGTTGGGACGACACGGCACTCGCACGAGCAGAAGACTGAGAAGCTCAGGGCAATCAACTTGAGCGTTATGGCTGGCTATTTTAATTAAAAATGTTATATCGGCTATTTCTCGTCTCTTTTCAAGCGGAAGTAAGTTATGATATTTGAGACTGTCTGTGGCATTATATTATTGAACTTAAGGAAATTACGGTAATTTAAGTGTTTTACAAATTTGGATTGAATTTTTTCGAGTCTATTTTTATAAATTAGATAGTGGGGATTCCAAACCTGAGATGCATACTCCAAGTTGCTTCAAACGTAGGTAAAATAGTGTTTTCAGAGTGGAATCTGAATCTTAATCTTAATCCTAATCTTTATCTTAATCTTCTTTATCTGAATCTGAATCTGAATCTGAATCTTAGTCTTAGTCTTAGTCTTAGTCTTAGTCCTTAGTCTTAGTCTTAGTCTTAGTATTAGTCGTCCTTAGTCTTAGTCTTATTTATCTTAATCTTCTTTATCTGAATCTGAATCTGACTCTTAATCTTAATCTTCACTGGACTTAGACCCATCTAAAGATGAAGATAAAGATAAAGATAAAGATAAAGATAAAGATGAAGATGAAGATGAAGATGAAGATGAAGATGAAGATGAAGATGAAGATGAAGATGAAGATGAAGATGAAGATGAAGATGAAGATGAAGATGAAGATGAAGATGAAGATGAAGATGAAGATGAAGATGAAGATGAAGATGAAGATGAAGATGAAGATGAAGATGAAGATGAAGATGAAGATGAAGATGAAGATGAAGATGAAGATGAAGATGAAGATGAAGATGAAGATGAAGATGAAGATGAAGATGAAGATGAAGATGAAGATGAAGATGAAGATGAAGATGAAGATGAAGATGAAGATGAAGATGAAGATGAAGATGAAGATGAAGATGAAGATGAAGATGAAGATGAAGATGAAGATGAAGATGAAGATGAAGATGAAGATGAAGATGAAGATGAAGATGAAGATGAAGATGAAGATGAAGATGAAGATGAAGATGAAGATGAAGATGAAGATGAAGATGAAGATGAAGATGAAGATGAAGATGAAGATGAAGATGAAGATGAAGATGAAGATGAAGATGAAGATGAAGATGAAGATGAAGATGAAGATGAAGATGAAGATGAAGATGAAGATGAAGATGAAGATGAAGATGAAGATGAAGATGAAGATGAAGATGAAGATGAAGATGAAGATGAAGATGAAGATGAAGATGAAGATGAAGATGAAGATGAAGATGAAGATGAAGATGAAGATGAAGATGAAGATGAAGATGAAGATGAAGATGAAGATGAAGATGAAGATGAAGATGAAGATGAAGATGAAGATGAAGATGAAGATGAAGATGAAGATGAAGATGAAGATGAAGATGAAGATGAAGATGAAGATGAAGATGAAGATGAAGATGAAGATGAAGATGAAGATGAAGATGAAGATGAAGATGAAGATGAAGATGAAGATGAAGATGAAGATGAAGATGAAGATGAAGATGAAGATGAAGATGAAGATGAAGATGAAGATGAAGATGAAGATGAAGATGAAGATGAAGATGAAGATGAAGATGAAGATGAAGATGAAGATGAAGATGAAGATGAAGATGAAGATGAAGATGAAGATGAAGATGAAGATGAAGATGAAGATGAAGATGAAGATGAAGATGAAGATGAAGATGAAGATGAAGATGAAGATGAAGATGAAGATGAAGATGAAGATGAAGATGAAGATGAAGATGAAGATGAAGATGAAGATGAAGATGAAGATAAAGATAAAGATAAAGATTCAGATACTACTAAATAATAGATGGTGCCACAGGTAGGCATTGCAAAGAGACAAAAGATAGACGGATATGGTTTTTAACAGGTGTGGTATAGCGGATGTACGGAACCTAAAGTGCGTGAGTAAAACTCGCAGGTTTTTTAACAGGTGTGGTATAGCGGATGTACGTAACCTAAAGTGCGTGAGTAAAACTCGCACTTGACCGAATTTTCATTAGTTATATTTATAGGTTAATTCTATTTTATTTAGTTTTACCAATTATGTTGGTACCATTTCATTAAATAAGACCATTCTTCAGTTACCAACATCAGCATGTGTTTCTCGCTAAGTTTCGCTCGCGAAACGCTCGGAGGTACTTTAATTCCTAAAGGTTATATTGCTTCTAACTAGTTTTACTTTGAAACTTAACTAATCGTCTAAGTAATTTAATGCTAGTTTGTAGTGTTCCAGTTGTAGTGTCTGACGGAAACACTAGCCTTCGGGGGCCTTATAAGCTCGAATTCAAAACTTGCACTGAGTGTAATGGAGGCCGGAGCGTGGTCGAACAGTGAGGTCGAAGGCCGAGCGCCACACGTCTTCGTCCCGCCTCCGGCCTCTTCAGATAATTTGAGGGTAGTATTACGGAACAGCAATTTTAAACAACTGAAGTTCTATAAAACAAATACTACTGTCAATAATTATTAAAAGTTTAAAACGATACGATACGTTACAAATAGTACAAATGCTATATTTTACAACATCAGTTGAAATAAGAAGTTTAGGAACTTCAATTTTGAAGAATTATTATTTAAGATATTTTTATTTTAAAGTATGTAATAGGTAAATTAAAAAATAAGTGAAGTAAATACGTAGGTACCTAAATTTAATGTTTAAATTAAAAATATAATAATTATTATGCTATATTATCCCATTAGAGCCTGAGTTTGAGCACAGCAGAGGTGTGTCAGGATCGTGGCACGTGGAGATCCGTTGTCTCTGCCTACCCCACCGGGAAACAGGCGTGACGCTATGTATGTATGTATGTATGTAGAGCCTGAGTTTTCGAAAGTATTATTTTTTTGTTTTGTATTTATATTTAGGTTGAATAATGTCAAGATAACACCATTACGCTAAAAAAGAAAATTCTAAGTCCCCCTATTTTGAGTTTTAGACTGTAGCCATATGGCAACGCTAGGTCAAAGGGAGTACAAAAATCATCTTTCTACTGTATTACAGAAATAAACAGAAACGAATATTATCTAAGTATTTATTTAGTTAAATCATAGTGAAAAGTTAAAAATACATAGATTATTACTTAAAATGATAATTTTCAAACCATTTAAGACATAAACCAACATCACATTTTGAACATATGACTCTCCCAATAGTTTTACAGTCTGCTCCAGCACATCTACTTTTTTTTTCTACTGATTTTGGATAGGTAGTGATTTACTCCATCATATCTTACTCCTGCCAAAATCCGTGATCCAAACTTGGAGGTAGATGATCGATCACCAACCAGATTTTGGGGGAGTTCCATAGTTTTTCAAATATGTTTGGGCTAACTCACGACGGAAATTGAGCTGCGAAATATCTTTTCCTGATTTGCGCTTCAGTATTCAGGAGTCCTTCAGTATCCTATAATTGTTTACTTGGGCATCCATAAGGTATGTACCTCCCATGTATTCATTGTATACCGCTATAAGGCTTTAAGTCCGCCTTTTGTCACTTTTTGTGCAATAAACTATATTTTCATTTCATGAGGTTGGGTCTGGATACTTTGATTTTTTTGTGTTTTGCCTTGGAATACCGATCTGCCGATCCCACTGGAGTTACTTTGTGATCTTTAGAAGCAACAGTCACTACAGAATTATCCATACATCGGGCTATAACGACATCACCTTGAGAGGCATATTCATATGACTAGTCTTTCTCTTTTTTTCATGACTTCAACCTTAGCAATTGGGCATTCTTTTGGCAATCTGTTTTGGCGAAGTGTGCCTGTTCCTCCGTAACCAATACTTTTCAAATGAATCAGAAGTGGAATACCAGTAAAAAGGTTGTCAAAATAAAACTGAAGTTTCTGTTTTCTCATGACTTCTGGCAATTCACTAATCATAGAAAGCATGGATGCAGTTGCACCCATGCTTTCTATGATTTTCTATCAATCCTCCGGAATCTTCATCAGCAGAATCCTCGTCAGTATGCTCTGCGACTTCCGGAGGTTCCATATAAATGTCTTGTAAGTAAGTCATCATCACCAAGCTGTTGTTCCAGTAAATCCGCGATTTCATGCAACTTCAGACTGAAAGAAACAAATATCACTCTTTAGGAAATAGTGTACCTGTAACGACCTAGCGTTGCCATGTGGCAACAGGCAAAAAAAACCTTCGTGTCATCAAATGTAAACATGAAAGTAATATTTTTTCAGTCGTATTATAAACCTAACTTATGTCTGAATACACCTATGTAAGGAAACAAGAAACAAACTCCACGAAATAAAAATAAATGGGACTTACCGTTTTCTGGTCGCCATTTCTGCAAAATGTATCACATCCAACAAAGGAGATCACATCTACTATCAACCTTGAAATACCACTGACGACTAATTGTTTCTAATCGAGGACTAGTATATCGAGTTACGAGTTTAAAATAACAAAGACTCACTGAGGCCCATAGTTTATGAAATATGATCTCTAATGTGGGTACTTCACCCATGTTGCCAACTGGCAACGCTAGGTTATATATAACGGGTTATTATATTAAATCCTAGCTCTAGAACAGACTTCGCCTTTATTAATTTTCACTGTGCTTATAAATAAATAAATAAGAATAAGAAATATTTATTTTTCACTTCAAATTTAAGTACAACACCTAATACGAATCTTTACAATTCGATATATGTCAAATTTATTTTCATTGAAGCAGTGGGACAAATTATAAGAATGCTTAAAGAATGTAGAAAACGCTTTCATTAAGCGGCAGCCCAATTTCATCAGACAGAAGTGAACGCATGCGCCTCACAATACAACAAAAATCACGGTTTATTGCAATTAAGAGTTGAATAATTATTTTTGTGTTTTACTAGCTTATCTTATTAAAACCGTCTTTTAAACTGAAAAAAAAAACGTGTAATGCTTCAAACTCTCCATAAAGTAACCCTCATAAAGTGTACGTACATTGTACATACCATTGTACACAACCGTACACTTTTACCTACACTCCTTACCTTGTTTATCATAACAAGGTTTATGCCAAAACTTTTTCACAAGTAGAAGTCCTCGCAGGACGCACAACTTGCTCCAATGTCTATAAAAAGTAACACGTAGGTGCTAGGGTAGTGCAGACGTTCCAGTAGCGTGTCTATCGCGGTGAGCAGTAGAACTGTCTGGATTTTTTTTGTCCATTTTGTTCTATCGTGGAAATACTATAACTAAATGGACCAACCCGCGTGTTCAAGTAAGGGTTGATTGAGAATGTGGAATTGTTGTCAAAATGGGATACAAAAGAGTCAACTCTTTTTGATACAATTTCCCTATATTATCTTTCACAAACTGCATGAGTACATAGCGTAAACGCTTTTATCAATGTCAAAGTGAAAATATTTGACCGAAGGGAAGCACTGACGTGGCACCAAGTTCGCCCGGTGATATGGGCTAACATCACGGATGTTGTAGGTGAGGTAGCCAACCGTGTCAGTTTCCATAAAAAAAAAACGAGCATCAATTTAGATTTTTGTACACATCAGATTTATCAAAGGGGTAGGCAAAGAATACTGATCCCCACGAGCCACACACATACACACACATACACACCCTCTCACACCCTCACACACGCACGCACACCCTCACTCACACGCGCACGCACACCCGCACGCACACGCACACTCACACGCATACGCACACGCACATGCAAAATGTGCCTGACTAATAAACACTTTTTTGATTTTTTTATTTTTGATTTTTGTTTTCCATACATGCTCGACGATTTAGATTAGGTACTACGGTCTTCGCTCTTTTGGAACACATGCCCGATCTGCTCTAGATGCTTGGGTCTAGAACGACCATTTCCGACCCTTTCACTCACATTACCTCTACGAAATTATTTCTTTAGTTTAGTTATTTTCCTAAACACATGTAGTAAATACGAGGCTCGTGACACCAGCTACGAAACAATTCCTAGAATTCCGTGCTCCTGACAACCCTACCTAGTAACGAGTTCTGCTTCGCTGGTTATTTGTTTACGGGACACTTGACCCGGAGGAGGGGTAAGTACGGTCAAGGTCCACGTCTTCGCGGGAGTCTACGTCACGTGGTAACTATAGGCGGCGGAAATCGGGATGGCAAAAAAGCAATATATTGTGGAAAGGACGCGTCTACATTTTTTTGGCGAAATACCGCGTCTATTGCCACTTTTATAGGAGGTTTTGAAGAACGCATGTCACAAAAAAATTCATTACTGCTCGCAAATTAAAAAATTTTAACATGAATGTGGATGGGTTCGGTCGGGGCTACCTAAATATGCAGTCGACTGTAAAGTTATGCCTCCATCTATGTTCTTTTTTAATGTTAAATTCTCATCTTATTCAAATCGAATGAAAGCAACATATCTTTAATGCACACAATTCACAACACAAAAAGGGCCAGTTTAATGCCACTGGGCATTCTTCATTGTTCCCTGTTTAGTACTGCATTGTCCGCCCCTACGTCTGTTCCACATCCCAAAGGTTAGTTCGTAAAGAATGCCGCAAGGCATTAAACTCGCCTTTTGTAACCTTTTTATACGGTGTACGATAAAGTATATTTTCATTTCATTCTTTACAAACAAACCTGTGGCATGGAAACACCGCAACCAGGTATATAATGCAAATAAAAGAAAAATATAATAAAGTTATAATTATAATTAAGAGAGCTATTACAGAGTATTGAAATATTTTAAAAAGCAACAGGATTTTATTTTCAAATACGAGGTGCAACATGGAGCAGCATGTCATCCATTAAGAAGTAAGTCTTAGTGCTAACGGTGCCCAATGACGTTCGAATTGCGGGTTGCGAATTCCAAGCCGGATTGACAGGTATCTATTTACGATACCTCTTGAACTACCCGAGACTGTACTCGGTATTACATGGGCAGGGAGAGCATTGTTCTCATAATTGTTTTTATATTTGATTAAATTTAATTGAAACTTGTGTTTTAATAATAATAGTAGATTGAATAACCAATGTATGTAGGTACGCAATAATCTAGGATAATCCGAGAGCTGAAGAAACTGCAAACAAGTTTAAAAAGTTTGCCGAAGTTTGAAGTCTGCTATAAAGAAATCTAAATATGGAACACTCAGCGGGCGAACGATTGGAGTTAAAATTGAAATTTTATATACATTTTTTCTTATGATATTTAACAAGTTCTACTTTTACTCTTAATAAAATAATGTAGGTAGGGCATTATATAAATTATTTTCGGTAGCAATTTACAGAAATTGTACAGTTGTGTTGACAAACCCGAAACGAGCTATAGAAAGTAAACAAACTGACCTTCACGGAGTTGCATTGCGACTGAACCGATTTGTATCTTTACATTTAAAAATTAAAATTCGCGCGTCATAAAGCTCAATCCAAAGAGTTTGTAATACAAACTCTTTGGCTCAATCACACGCCACCAGAGAACAGATTATGTTATTGTAAGTAATTTACTTATTCTTTCATCCACCGTGATTATGCCACCTTGAAAGAGGACACCAAACTTTGTGTTTATAATTTATATGGTACAAAAGCGGTTGAAATTGTTGCGGAAACGTTATTTTTTGTTCAAAATAACGTATTGTTGCATGCCCTCCTCCAAGATTCAATTTGCTACACGTATTGTTCGATCACTTGCTCCGTATCGGGGCCGTCACCAGACTGGCTAAAATGCGTAGGCTCGAGTAGAGGACTTTCTTACGACCCTCGAAATGAAACATCACGAAATGTCGTCATTTTGCTATCATTCTACTTTGAAAACCATAGCGACAATATTCAACCTCTTTGTTGAAAGCCATAAAGGTACGGTACGGATTTTGTTTCGGGACCCTTGAAAAGGATTAAAAATTTATGAAATTCAAACGGTCTAAAATTGTATCCATTACAAATCCTTCGGTGATATTTTAGTACTCGCAGAATGATGTGTGATGGAAAAAGGTGTGTTAGATCCACAAAACAGTGGTCGGCGGCCGTCTTTCCACAAGGCATGACGCGATTTCTTGCTCTGTGGTAAGTTCGCTTTCACTTTAGCAGCGAAAACCCAGATTTATTTATTTTGGACAAGTATCTTGAATTGTGTAGTATAAATCCAATATCATGATGATATAGAACCACTATAATAAACGTACATCAATCTTGTCTGTCTCGTACGACGAACGAGCTGCTCAAGAAGCGTTTAACCACCTACATGTACACAGCCGCAACACGCGTTCAGTGGAGCAGAACTTTTGCGCTTAGTTCGTGTGGCAAACTTTAACTACTTCGCTGTGAATACTTAGGGCATTTTGAAGTTTAATTAGCGTTCAGTAAAACAATGTCGATGCAACATAATCAATGTACACGTGTAAATAAATACAGAATGTTAATGCAGAAGTCACCTTTACGAAGGAATAGTTGAAATATTCAATACAACCCCAAACACTAGAGAAGAGGAATGTTGTCATTAAATTCTTCCGAAATTCATCTAAC